>CM062804.1:208905240-210105240 GCA_031772625.1 Pinus tabuliformis
TGCTCTTCCTTCTGGTAGCAGAAGGGCTGAGTCAACTAATTCTAAAAGCCAAAAGGGAAGGAACTTTAAAAGGGTTGGAGGTTGCAGTCAACTTATTCATTTCGCACCTTCTCTTTGTCGATGATATTTTACTCTTCAGCAATGGGAACCAGTCTGAAATAAAGGAGATTAAGAAGATTCTTGAGCTTTTTATGAAAGCTACCGGGATGCAAGTGAATCATAGGAAATCTCAGCTCATTCTGGAAGGCTTTAACAGACAGGAGACAAGCCAAATTACCTCAGTTCTTCCTTTTGATGTTTATAAGCTCGAAGATCCTTTCAAATATCTGGGGTTTTGGCTAAAACTGGATAATTACAGGAAACAGGACTGGAATTGGTTGGTAGCGAAGATTGAAACCAGAATCTCTCATTGGAGCTTCAGGTGGCTTTCCAGAGTAGGAAGGCTAACTTTAATTAAATCAATCTATTGTCGCACAGATTGTCACGACAACGCTCAGACCGGAGGCTGTCACCTTGATCCCCGATCTCTCCATTTAAGCCTGTCTCCCGCGGCTAAGGGGGGTAGACCCTATGGGAAAATGGATGACCAACTGAGGACCAGTTGGGTTGGGAGACACGAGGGAAAACAAGCACTTATTTGATTTTATTAAGTTAATAGACCAGTGCCTTATGGAGTTAATGATTAAATGATTATTTACTAAATGTTGCAGAAACATAAACCATGTAGAGCAATCATTTATCATCAAATAACCCGAGTGATGCAAGATATCCAGTAAATTCACAATGCTTTAACGGTGATCCAGCAATTAAACTTAAAGAAAAATTAAATGCTTTAAATGATCATAAAATTTAAACGTTGATTAGTTACCACTCTCACATAGCTAACTTTAACTAAACATTTAAGTGCATTTAGCTATAGAGAAATGGAACATAAACACTGCAAAAATCGCCAAAAATGAAATTTTCAATTTTTTTATTAAGCTTTTTCAAAAAATTTAAATTTATTTTTTTATTTTTTTTATTTTTTTTTTTTTATAACTAAAAATGCAATAAAACTAAATTAAATCTAATATCTAATCTAAAATTTTAAAAGGAACCTTTTGATTTTTTATATTTTTTATATTTTTTTTTATAAATGAAACAAAAAATGAACAAAGAAAAATATCTAACTCTAAAAAAAACTAAGTCCTAAACTAAATAAAACTTAAAAAATTCAAAAGTTAAACTGAAAAAAATAATAAATAAATAAATAAAAAAAATTAAAAATTAAAATTAATAAGTATAAATAAATAAAAATAAAAATAAAAATAAACAAATCAAAAAAAAGAACAAATCAAAAATCTTTTTATTTTTTCAAACATTTATGATTTTTATTTTTTTATATTTTTTTTAGTTTTTATGATTTTTTGATTCATTAAAAAAAAAAAAAAAAAAAAAAAACTAAATGTAAACGTAACTATACAAAACTCTAAAACAAAACTAATGATTAAAACTTTTATAATTTTTTGGGACTTTCTATAAAAAAAAAAATTATGATTTTTTTTAATATATTTATTTATTTTGTTATTTTTAAAGTCAAAATTTGAACAAAACTAAACCAATCTAAAACTAAAATTTAAAATCTAAATAAAAAAAACCTAAAATCTAATCTAAACCTTAACTATACGAAATCTAAACTAAATAAAACGCAAAAAATATAACAAAAGATGAAAATCGATTTTTATGGTTTATTAATTTTTTATTATTTTTTTTTATGAAATTGTAAAGTTCTGAAATTAAAATCAAAATAAAATAAAACTAAAATCTAACTAAAAAAAATTAAAATCTAATCTGAACAAAGAAAGTACGCTAAATTAAAATCTCAGATACGTTCTAATCTATACTAACTTTTACCCACGCATAAAAAAATGGTGATCATATTGTGTGTGTACAGGAGGAACGCAGGTCTTCGACAGCAGCAAAATGGAGCTCTGGCATTCGAAGGTGAGCAGCACGTGAAAGAGAAATGCACGCAGGGAGCTGTGGCAATGTTTTGTGGCAGAAGTATGGAGCAACTAGCGTGCAGGCAGAGAGAGACGGTTACAAACTTCTGGCAGCGTGGATTTGCTGAGGATTATGCAGGCGGAAAGGAGATGACAGTTTAGAGATGGGGCTGCGGGTGAACTGAGGGTTTCAGTTTTTGATTTTATTTTTATGTTTTTTGCAGGCTAGACGTGGAGGAGGCTGTTGCGGTGAGGGGAGAAGAGACAACGATGAAGCTGCGTGAAGGAGGAGGAACGAGCAGCAGATGGAGCCACGGGAGCAGAGGACGCAGGGGATGAGTAGATAATGGGTTTCGTATGCAAGGAATGAGGAGGCAGCGCAGAGAAATGAAAACAACGTGCAGTTGCGTGAGGGTGAGGGTTTGGACAGTGAAAACCCTCTAAAAAATTTCGAAATTTCTCCGAAAATTTGAGACTCCAAGCAGCAGCAGAAAAAGGGACCAAAAAACCCTCCAAATTCTCCAGATTAAATTGTCTCAGATTTATTTATGAAATCCTTGCAGACTTTTCTCCAGATAAAAAATTTAAAACCCTGGATTGCAAAAAAGATGCACCTGCAAAGGCTATTTTCTGGGGCCAGATCTGGCTTCACACACAAAAAATTTCTTCTCAGACCTGCAACCTACAAATGGAAAACAAAAACCCAGAAAATATATGCAAGGATTAAAAATAAAACCCTACAAACCAGCTACGAATTTACAGTATTTATAGATCTAAGGCTCTTTAGCAGCCAGATTTGTCAATAATCCACAGTTATATTTTCAGAATTTCAAACTTAATGTGAGGTGCTTCAAAAAACCCTGCATGCATTCATAAAAAAAATTCAAATGATAAGCCCGGGATCAAGAACTGGCTGGGCTCTTTCAGAAAACACAACCCGGGAGTTGGCTGGTTCAGCCGAAAACTTCCCCTAACGCCCGGTAATCTAAAAAAAGGGATTTCCTGCACAGCGTACAATCAACCATTAACATAGAGGGAGAAAACAATAGTGGAATCCAGATCAAATGGAGATACCTGCGATTATATTTCAGAAATCTAAACTATCATTTAAACCCCAAAGATCAGACAAGATACCTGTGTCTGAATCAATCTTCATCAAGCTATTATTGATGACTGAAAATAAAACTATGCAGAAAAATAAAAGGCCTTACAGCATTTCCAGAAGAGTAACACCAGCAAGATTTTTAACCCCAAAGTCTTTCTTTATTGCACAAAAAATGACTACAAGAGAGCTTTCTTTAGCACCAGACTCTCAGATCCAATCTGATCTCAAATGACCCCTAGCACCCTATTTAAAGGAAAAATTCCCAACAGCTAGTTCGAGTGATCCATGTCAAACTAATCTCGACCGTCGATGAGGATCAAGATTTCTTTTAATCTCATCCGTCGAATTTTTAAATGCATTTTAATATATTAAAAAATTAAAATTCTGCATTTATTTACTCAAAAATTTGACTTATTATTATTTTCTTTTTTTTCTTTTTTTTTATTTATTTTTAAAATTTTATTTTATTTTTATTTTTATTTTTTAAATAATTTTTAAATTTTATTATTATTTTTATCTATTTTTTAATTAATTAATTTTTTTTATTTTTTAATTTTTATTTTTGGATCCTCGAACTTAGCCTTCGGAAAAAACACCTAGGACCTAGGACTTAGGACTTATGAGGGGATTAAAACATTTTCTAACCCCAAGACACTTTACATCATGACTTTTACAATTTTACATCTCAAGGGGGAAAACCCATTTGACATAGACCCTCATGGACTACCCAGTTCTGCGACCAAATATAATCTAGCAGATCAACACACTAGGATTCCCCTAAGATTCTAATGACAAAATTCATTCCGGCTTTGGGGTTAGGCTGAAGGAAAACTCTGTCGATCATGGATCGGTGAGACAAAAAACCTTCCAAAACGTAGATTATCACCAGAAAATTAGGTCCACCTAGGCAATTTACATACATGACTCAACTCTGCTAAGATTATTTACAATTCACACATGCAGACTAGGTTTACAACATAAATTGATCAAGTCGACGATCACTGTCGAATGGCATGGACACGTCAATCAAGCACTATCCCTTTTGCGAAAAAAAGGGGGTGTACTGCTATGGGAAGTTGACACGTAATGGTCAACACAATCCTTCTAGCAATTCCAGTTTACTAGGTTGCGATGACCTGGGTTCCTAAAGGTATTTTGGAAAAGATAAGAAGAATCTGTAGTAGATTTCTATGGGCTGGATCAAAGGAGGATTCAGTGCTTCCCTAAGTTGCCTAGGAGAAAGTGGCAAGACCGAAAGAATGGGGGGGGTGGGGTATAAAAGACCTCACTGCTTTCGGAACCTCCCTGGCGGCAAAATCAAGGTGGAGAATCATCAATATGGAAAATCTCTGGACGAAAGTGGTAAAACGGAAATACATTGACCCCACCCCTCTTGAAGATTGGATAAGGAACCCAGAAAAGAAAGGAGGAAATGTGTCGGTAGTCTGGAGGGCGACTATAGATGCCTTCAAGATTATTGAACAAGGCTTGTCCTGGCAGATTGGAAATGGTGAAAATATTCGAATTGGTAGGGACCCCTGGGTGGGGTGTAACGAAAATTTTGCTCTGCCCCCAGGCCTGATTAGGCATCTAGAGTCAAAAGGATTTCTTTTCCTTAATCAGGTAGAGAAAATTGGTCATTCATCCATATGGGGACAAGCATGGAAATCAGGAGAGGAATTGGACCTTCATCCCCATTGGTGGAATGATTGGAAGGTCTACATTCAAGAACTTTCCAGATCTAATGTAAGGTTAAAAGACAAACCGGATCAGCTGGTGTGGGCTCACGCTGATTCTGGATCCTACTCCCCAAAATTTGGATACAAGTTCCTCATGACTAAGAAAGGTTGGGGAGATCCGGAATGGTGGGCAAAGTCATTATGGAAGCTAAAGTGCCCTGCTAAAGCCAAGCTTTTCTTCTGGTGTATTCTAAAAGGAAAAGTCCCTACATGGGACATTCTCCAATCCAGGTTTAAGTCAGGGCCGGGAAGATGCCCTATGTGCAAAAATGACTCTGAAACTATAGCACACCTTTTTATTGGTTGTCCTGTAGTTAAAAAAGTATGGGTGGAGGTTGAGAAGCTTATTCAATTACCGGCAGCCTGGGAAGGGGGAAATATCCCTGAAGCATGGCATAAATGGTGGCGCTTATATTCAAATGGGAAATTGCGGAATCTGCCTCCTATTATCTCTTGGGGTATCTGGATTGCAAGAAACAGAACCATCTTTCTAGACAAGGAAACCCCTGTTGAATCAATCGCCATTCAATGTACATCTATTTACTCAAACATACCTGATTCAGAGGAAGAAAGGATGCCCAGACAGGTTAGAGAAGAACAAATCAAGGAAGGAGTGCCATGGGCTTATTTTGATGGAGCATCTCAAAATAACAAAGCTGGAGCAGGATTAATCATCCATATAAATGAAAGACAGTCTCTAAAAGCTTCCGTGGGCTTAGGCAGTGGCTCAAATAATTTTGCAAAATTATCTGCTCTAAAGTTGCTCCTATGTTGGCTTATACACAGGAACATCTTCACAGTTCAGATTTTTGGGGATTCATTAAATGTTATCAAATGGGAAAATGATCAAAGCAGATGTCAACATTATATCTTGTATCCTTTATTAGAAGAAATTCAACGTTTAAAATTATCTTTTAATGTTTTCTCTATTCATCACATTAACAGGGAGCGCAACGATTCAGCAGACAGGCTTTCTAAAGAAGGTCTACAACAAGCTATGGGCAGTTGGAGAATAGTGGAGGAAAACAATGGAGAAATCCATCTCTCGGACCAGCCTCCTTATGTATAGATGCATGCTTCTGAAGACTTAGCAGACTGGTTTATATAGTTTCTTTTTGTATACAGCTGAGAGTTTCTTTTTTGAAAATCTAGACTTGGACATCCTTTCTCAACTTGGGTTGTTTTCCTCGATAGAGGAGACCCGGGGGGAAGATGCTTGCTATTGTTTTTTATTACCATGGATGCCAAATATATGAAAAACTGTTGATACTTTTTGATGGTGCTGAGGAAGGGAGTTGTTTTCCTCTGTAGAGGAGGCTCTTGTTATGCTCAGTATGCTCCACCTCTCTTTTGCTGAAGGAAGGCAGAATAGTCTTTATACAGATCTTTATGATGATCCATCATAGAGTCAAAGGAATGCTTCGGCATATGATATGTAACTTTTTATCATAATTATAAAAAGTTCGTTTTTTTCTTTGGAAAAAAAAGCTTATCGAGACAAATAATCTCTAGGACATTTCATTCATATAACATTGGCCCATACATTAAATTAGCTAAAACATGTTTAATTCCACATTTCAAGTATGCAGCAACTACCCCTAATTTTAGTTGTATGCAGCAACAAGAATAACAACGTCAAAATTTACTTACAACGTTATAGAATATATCCAACCAGCATTTCGTTTGCAAGACAAAGCTCCAAGACAAGAAAAATAGCCCAAATCCATACGTCAAAATTCATCCATCTCCAAAAAATATCCTCCAAGGAAAAATGTGAAGTTCTCTATGATTTCAGAGATCCCAAGTCAAGTGATGATCCAAATTAATGTATCTAACATCAATATATAGCCTCCTAAGGAACTCGAATTAGCATATGGGCATACATTAGCCCCTAATGATAAAATAATGTGCAAATAAAACCCATATTGGTGACAAGCTCACAAAACTAGCTCACAAGTGTAAAAATAAGCCTCACAAGGGGCTAAATAAGAATATGTACATGTTGTGGGGCCCTCAAAAGGCCTAATAATGTCCTGAAGTGCTATACTGAGGAATAAATTCCTCGGAATATGATGGACAAGGGGGTGGCCCCTTGTTCTCCAAGTAGTAGACCTGTGGTGCTCCCAGTGGGTCTGAGGGCACATAAATGACCCCATGGGTCTCCATATGAATCAGAGATGCCTGTAGATCCTCTGCAAGGGTCCGAGTGGTGGAATGAACATTGTCAAGACATCGTACAAGTCCTGGGACACCTACCAAGTGTGTGGGGCTCTTGTGGGGGCCTGCTCGGCATAATGTACCAAGCATATCACCATCATCCCAAAAGTGGATCGCTAGTAGTCTCTAAGCATCGATGAAGATCCGTGGAGTGTTGTCTGTTGTTGTGGAGGCCAATGGCTCTCGATGCACACCCTATATGTGCCAATGTAGACCTATGGGGATTAGGATCTTGTATAGGGAGACCAAACCCAAATGGAAGCCACCTGTAATCCTACATAAAATCCAATGCGTCCCCTAGGCTTCCAGTACAACCAATCATTAAAATAATCGAGTAAAAGAGTTTACAAATCATGGATAACAAAGTGGGCACTTCATAATGGCATGCCCTTCCGTAGTGGGCTTTGGCATGTGTTAGTGTCTCCAAGCTCCAAAGGGGGTTAACCAAGTACCTTATTAGGTGGTTTCAGCCCTTAAAGGGGATAGTATGTCCAAGGTACATCTCTCTAATGGGGGTAGCAAGTGATAAATAAGTGGAATAGAGTAAGGAATGAGAGGAGCAATCCTGGGCCACATATTGGGGCATAGGGGTAGCTAGATAAGGGGAAGCCCACACCTGGGTATGTAATGTGTAGGAGGGAGCAATCGTGGTACAAGAGGTTCCCCGACCTTGATTTTTCCACCCTTCTTTATGTTTTTTCCCTTTTATGAATTTTCTTTAATTAATTGCTTAGGGCTCAAAGGACAAGAGCATGATGTGTAAGATATAGCAATGATTACCCCTTTTACGTATGGCGGTTCAATGCCCTCCAAGGGTTGGGACAATCATGAGTTCCTTAATAATAAAGGAGGATCATCTAGGGCCTATGGAACCAGGGTGATGACCATGGATTGGGGTAGAGCTCATGTATTGGCTTTTGCCCACGTGTTAATTACTTTGTCCTAACCATTTTTTGCATTTTGTGGTACAATTTCCAGTTAAATGTGGCCAATTATGCTTTTTTTCTTTTTCTTTTAACTACTTCAACCTCTGGGGCATCATTCCAGGCCTAACCCAAGGTTGGGGCAAGGGGATAGGGAGGTTGGCCCTATGTGGATCCAAAATGAAAATGTGGACCCAAGTTGGAGAAATTATGAATGGGTATAGTGAGTGGAAAGGGAGTAATATATGGGGGTAAAGCAGCGGGACCACACACCCAAAGTCTGGTTTTCCCAAGTAGTACCACACTAGAACCAAATGGTCAATAAAGGAGATCCCACGGGACTAAGATCCAAGGGTAACAACCAAAAGAGATCAAGGAGACAAGAGCACAAACTAAACCCATCCTTTCCGCCAAATCCCCCCATCAATCCATACCAAGAAGTATCCATGATAAGTAAACCCAATACTCAATTACCAAATGACAAGACATACATTTAGATTCAAGAGGCCCACCTTCAAACATACAATCAATACAAGTGGGTGAGGGACCACATGGTTGGCTCATGTGGCAGAGAAATGGCACAATGAGCTAGTAGGAGGTTGCAAGGGGTTATTGGCTATCGGCTAAGCTTCATTATGGAGAAAAATTTCTCTTGGGGATATCACCCACGAAGTGGTGGGTAACAATGCCCTAGTAAGCAAATTTCAAGCATTTGTTGATTTGGGGTAACATCGGATGTGCTCTAGCCACGAAATTTGGTGGAAAGGTTGGGGAACATGAGATCTCCAATACCCAGAAAAGGTTTGGGCAGATTCTAAACAGACGATGAGATATTAAAATAATTAATATTTTTAATGGAGTCCCTAAGTCTAAACTTTGGGAAAATAAAATATTAATGTGTATTAATATGAATCTGTGTTAGAATGGTCCAAAAGACATGGATCAAGCCAGATCTAATCTTAGCCGTTGATTAGGGACTTAATCTCGACCGTTGATATGTCAACAGGAAAAGTATAACAGGAGGCTTGAGGGTCACTTGGAGAGCACACCAGATGATCAGTCATTCTATTCTCTAGAGCGGGGTTTGCTAAGAGAGATAGAATCAGTGATCAGAGAACAGTTGAGGGGCATTGTGATCCAGGTGGATATTGGTGGCCACCCGCCAATTCCACTTGGAACCCCATCATTGCTTGTTTCAGTTTTTCATTTTCCTTAATTGTAGCACAATTTACTATTTTTAGCAGTTTTTCAAGTCCTAAACTTCCGGAGCCGTTTTGAGGGCCTAAACGATGTTTTTTTTGGAAATTACCGCCAACGATTTTTTATTTAAAATCGCCTTTTTTGTTGTAGTCCTCGGAGAGATCTTTCCAACGGGTTATCATGCGCGTCAAATGGAGATAATATGACCAAGTCACCACCCCGGGAAGTTGCCTATCCAACTCACCCCAACGGGGCCCATAAACTCTTAGTGCTACATCTCCTCCGATTAGGGTTTTGGTTGTTTAGGGTTTGCTCTTATTGTTCAATAATAAAAAGGCCCTTGAGCCTCATTGTAAGGCAGTTCAGAGGCATGTAGCCGCCACATCTCTTCTCAAAGATAAGCTACCATCGCCCTAGCTGGTTTATTTCCATTTCTGTATGTAAGCATATTTCAATGTTTTACATTAATGAAATGAAGTATTATTTCCGCTGCATCTCTGTGTTTATGGTTATCTCTGTAATTTGTTGTGTTCCTGTTTAAATCCGGATCAATGGTATTAGAGCGGTCTGCTTTTTCTCTCTGTTTTTCTTTGCATGTCCCCAATGAGGTCGAGATATAAGGAGTTAGGCCTTGAACTGGTCGAACCTTTGCAAGACCAGCCTCGCAAATCCCGACGGCCTCCCATGGCGAATGAAAATAAAGACGAGGAGGCAGGAGATCCTATCAAAATCTTGCTCAAAGAAGCCCTCAAGCGACAAAGGAATGCGATGATGGACAGCTTTGCCCAAATCCTTCAGCGGCTACCCAGAGGTGACGCATCGGCTTCCAACAGCTACTTTGGAAACGCCACACCGTTTAAGGTACAAGTTAATTTTGAAATTCCCATATTCGAGGGTCATATAGACGCAGATGCCATCGATAAATGGTTAAATCTGCTAGAGGGTTATTTTTCTGTTCATGACTTTTCCAGTCGGGAAAAGATTATTTTCACTTTTCTCAAAGCAGCCCCCCATGTCAAGGACTAGTGGAAAACCTACTGCGAGCAAAAGGATGAAAGTACAGGCTCACTATTTTTAGCCGCACCCACTTGGAATTCATTTCGGGATGCCATCAACGAGCAATACTACCTTGTCGAAAGCTATGAGGATCAATACATAATGTGGACCATGTTGCAGCAGGGAAGGGACAAAGACGTGCCGGAGTTTACCAATATTTTCCATACCCTTCGCACAAAGTTGGGTATCAAGGATTCAGAGCACCATTTGGTACTCAAATACCGCGGCTGCCTGCACAAGTACATCTAGGAAGAAATAGAATTCCCGAACATCACCTCGCTTGCCACGGCATACCGATATGCCATCAAGGTCGAGCAAAAGTTTAAACAAAAGAAGCGAGACTTTGGATCTGCGAATCCGAAGCAAGTGAAAGGTGCCCCCAAACCACAGAACAAAGGACAAAGCCAAGGCACAGCGGCCCAAGACAACCAGCCAAAGCTACAAGCAAAGAATAGCATCGCGAAGCTGCAAAGGACATAGGAAAGTGGTGTAAGTTCCATAAGAGCTCCACTCACAACACAAGTGAGTGTCAGGCCAAGCAATCACTAGTGGCCGAGCTAAAGGTTTCAGAATCAGATGCATGTCCCGACTCTGAATCAGAACCTGACAAGGGGAATGACAAAAGGAAGCAGATTATTGATGCGGAGCCCAACACCACCGTTGCCACCACGAAAATCCAGAAGGAGGAACCCGAAGATCCAGAGGAGGAGGAGCATCTCTTCCACTCCCAAATGTGGGTAAAGGGCTCCCTGCTACAGTTCATTGTCGACAATGGGAGCCAAAAGAACCTCATTTCGGCAGAGGTCGTAAAGCAACTGGGCTTACCGACCACAGCACATCCACAACCGTACACCATCAGGTGGCTTCACCAAGGACGGGATCTTCGCGTGAGCCAGCAGTGTTGCCTTCCATACGACATCAAGCCCTTCACAGAAGACGTATTGTGTGACATTGCTCCCCTTGAAGTTTGTGATGTATTATTAGGACAACCATACTTGTGGAAGCGACATGTTGTGTATGAATCAAGGCCCCGTGCTGTTATTGTTACTTTGGGAAATAAGTTGTACAGGATACCAGAGGTAGCACCACCTACCATCATCTCTTTGGTTACTGCAAAACAATGCAGTAAGCTCATTTCCAAAACCGGGAAATTTGTTTTCCTGATGATATGCCCTTAAGAAAAGAAGAAGACGGTGGCCACGACCTCCAGACAAGGCCCCTCCGCACGACAACTACAGATGGACAAGGTCGTGGAGGAGTACGAGGACATCTTCACCTCCCCCGCAGGGGTTCCTCTGCACTATCAAGTCAAGCACTCCATCGATCTGACCCCAGGTGCGCCGCTACCCAATGGACCAATCTATCGGCATTCTGTTCTAGAGAATGATGAAATCAAGAGGCAAATTCAAGAACTGTTGCAAAAGGGTCACATCCGTCCGAGTTCATCGCCCTATGGGAGCCCGATCGTATTGGTACAGAAGAAGGATGGGACTTGGAGACTCTGTATTGACTATCGGGCGTTGAACAAGATCACTGTCCGTTATAGGTACCCGATCCCACGGATTGATGACTTCTTGGACCAACTGAAGGGGACAAAATATTTCAGCAAGATCGATTTGAAGTCAAGATATCACCACGTACCAATCGAACCCTCTGATGTGTGGAAGACTGCCTTCAAAGCCAAGGAGGGCCTTCTCAAATGGTTGGTTATGCCTTTCAGATTGACGAATGCTCCTACAACCTTCATGAGGCTAATGGATGACATCTTGCGCCATTCACCAACTCATTTGTAGTGGTATACTTGGATGACTCCTGATCTTTAGCCAGAGTTGGGAAGAGCACCTCCACCACATCTGACAGGTTCTCCAACCACTACGGCAACACAAGTTATGTGCCAATTTAGAGAAATGCACTTTTGACATGACCCAAGTTCAGTATCTGGGATACATTATTGATGAACAGGTGCATGTGGATCCAGCCAAGATCCAAGTCATTCGGGATTGGCCATCTCCAACCACTCTGACAGAGCTACGCAGCTTTCTAGGTCTTGCCAACTTCTACCGCAGGTTCGTGTTGGGATTTTCTCATATCACTTGGCCCTTGAGTCAAGTCACCAAGGGAGGAACGAAAGCAAAATTATTTTGGTCTGAATCTCAACAGAAGGCATTCACAGAGTTGAAAGATCGCCTCTGCTCGACACCAGTGCTTGCATTACCAGACTTGCAACAACATTTGAGGTCGAGACAGACGCCTCTGACTATGCTAGTGGGGCAGTCCTTACTCAACACGGGCATCCAGTGGCATATCACAGTGAGACACTTTCAGACACATTCTGGAGGTATCCCACTTATGACAAAGAGATGTATTCCATTGTTCAGGCCTACCGACAATGGAAGCATTACATTTTGGGGAAGGAAATGGTCATCCACACAGACCACCGACCCCTGCAATTCATACAGACCCAAGGGAAATTACAGAATGATCACCATCGGAAGTGGTCCACATACCTGCAACAGTTCCATTTGAATATCAAGCATAAGAAGGGAAACACCAATAATGTTGCAGATTGCCTTAGTCGACCACCGATCATGGCGTTAACCACCGTGCTCATCTCTTGTGGGCACGAGACTTCTGATTGGCCACTTCTATACAAAAGCGACCCAGAATTCAGCCACACATACCAGACACTCTTGGAGGGTCAGCATGTTCCAGATTTTCACCTCGGGATGCCCTGTTATGCCCACCTGGGTCACATTTGTGTTCCTTCAAGCGAGTGTGCCAAGGTGATTTGGGAAGCACACTACAGTCGGACTGTTGGGCATTTCGAGGTCGAGAAAACAGTGGCAATACTGCAGAAGTATTTCTATTGGTCGAATATTCGACAAGATGTCAAGAAGTGCATCAGATCATGCACTGTCTGCGCCATTTCCAAACCAACCATCAAGAAGCAAGGCCTCTATACCCCGCTGCCTACCCCTAGTCGACCTTGGGAATCCATCTCCATGGATTACATGTCAGGCCTTCCTTCCACTAAGCATGGAAACGACTATGTTTTTGTGGTCGTCGACAGGTTCTCGAAGATGGCCATTATGGCGGCCTGCAAGAAGAAACTCTTCTTTGAACGAGTGTGGGTACACTTTGGGATCCCACAGTATATCATCTCAGATCGGGACAGCAGGTTCCTCAGTACATTTTGGTCCAGTCTCTGGTCGATGCTAGACACCAAACTCACTAAGTCCACAGCCTTCCATCCTCAAACTGATGGCCAGACAGAGGTTGTCAACAGGATGATCGTACACATTCTGCGCATGTACAACTCAAAGCATCCACGCACATGGGATGAGAGCCTCCCCTATGTTCAGCACAGTTACAATCGGGCTCTCCACAGCTCGACTGGCCACAGCCCTTTTCAGATTGGCTTGGGATTCCAGCCACTATTTCCCATTGATGTGGCCATGCCATTTGCAGCTACTCACACAAATTCGGCTCATGTCCAGTCCGAAACAGGTAAGGCAAACAACTTCATTGAGCACATCCAACATATTCGCCAGCAGGTCCATGACATTCTGGAGAAATCAAATGCCAAGTAAAAGCAGCGACATGATCAACATCGGGTGCCACACAAGTTTCAAGTGGGCGACAAAGTCTGGTCGCATTTGCAAAAGGAACGCCTTACCAGAGCCTATCGGAAACTCAGACCACTCCGATATGGTCCTTACACCATTACCAAGGCTGTGGGAGACAATGCATTTGAGCTCAGCATTCCCCCATTCCTTGGCCTGCACCCAGTGTTCAATGTGGACCACCTTCGCCCATACTTTCCACCATTATTAGACACATCCAACATTGCAAAACAGCTCACACCCACAGAGTTAAATCTAGATTGCATGGAACAAGCTGCAACTGATCGGATCATGGACACAAATCAAGCACACTCGCCAGCAGAATATCCAACTGTATCGAGTTGTCAAAGCAGGCCAACTCCTTCACCAGGGCAAGTGGCTCACCAGGGACCAAGTTCAACAGAAGTTTCCCCATCTCATGGAGGAACTCAACGCAATGGGGACCATTGCTTCCTAAGGGAGGAGGAATGATCCAAGTGGATATTGGTGGCCACCCGCCAATTCCACTTGTACCCCCATCATTGCTTGTTTCAATTTTTCAGTTTCCTTAATTGTAGCACAGTTTACTATTTTTAGCAGTTTTTCGGGTCCTAAACTTTCGGAGCCGTTTTGAGGCCCTAAATGAAATTTTTTTGGAAATCTACTGCCAATGATTTTTTGTTTAAAATCGTCTTTTTCATTGTAGTCCTCGGAGAGATCTTTCCAACAGGTTATCATGCACATCAAACGGAGATAATATGACCAAGTCGCAACCCCGGGAAGTTAGTTGTCCAACTCACCCCAACGAGGCCCATAAACTTTTGGTGTTACATCTCTTCGGGTTAGAGTTTTGGTTGTTTAGGGTTTGCTCTTACTATTCAATAATAAAAAGGCCCTTGAGCCTCATTGTAAGGCAGTTCAAAGGCATGTAGCTGCCACATCTCTTCTCAGAGATAAGCTACCATCGCCCTAGCTGGTTTATTTTCATTTCTATTTGTAAGCATATTTCAGTATTTTACATTGATGAAATGAAGTATTATTTCATTTGCATCTTTGTGTTTATGGTTATCTCTGTAATTTGTTGCATTCTTGTTTAAATCTGGATCACATTGAGTACAGAGGAACAAAGAAGGCAGAGATTGTGCCAGGAGAGCAGCGCAGCAGCCAAGGAGGGTGACACAGAGCCAGGAAGGGCTCACGCAGGGCCACGCAAAGGCAACCAAGTGCTACGCAGAGCACCAGAGGGGCCAGCGTAGCTGATGCAGAGGTTCCCAGAGCTGACACAAGGCTTCCTAGGGCTATCGCAAGCCAAGAAAGGCTGACGCAGGGCCAGCGTGAGACAGAGGGGTTGACGCAGTCCAGATTGGGCAGACACTGGGGTTGCAGGAGCAGTTTCGTGCTGAGGAGCTGCCAGAAGGCTTTTCAGGGTTTCAGCCAGGAGATTTCTCTCAAACTGTGAGGTATAGCTACTAAGGAAATTCTCTGTTGGGTAGGCCAGTTACAGCACCCACATTGTACTCTGATATTGCTTAATAAGAAAACCCTCAGAGAGCTGCACTGGTTTTCCCGCATTAGGTTTTTCCGGGGACATTGGTCCAAAAATAATGGTGTCATGTGGTGTGTTTGTTCTTGTTTCTTTTAGTTGCTGATCTGTAATATGTTGAGCATGCACTGGTGTTTATTTTCAGTGTTTACTTTGTAAATAACTTGTTAAAGAAAAATTAACAAGTAGGTAGGAATAAATCAGAAAAAGTGCATGAAGGGTTTCTAAATTAAGTAAGCTTAGAAACTTCAACATGGTATCAAAGCGTGATTGGAGATCACAGGAGGACTAAAAAACATCTGTCGAGCGGAGCAATAGCAACAGAAAACAGTTGTCCCGAGGTGACAGAAGTTGTTTCTAGCAGCGCAGAAGCCAAGTAGTGTGATGCAGAGCCAGCCAGAGCCTCAAAGAGGCCAATGTTGCTGACGCAGAGCGCCAGAGCGCTGATGCAGGGCATCCCAGGGCTGACGTAGACCCATCTGGGGTGATGCAAAGCCAGCGTGAGGCAGAGAGGGGCTGACGCAGTTCACAGAGAGGCAGTTGCTGGAGTCTAGAAGGCTGCAGAAATATTGCAGAGTGGAGCTAGTGAGGTATTGTAGTCAGAACAGTACCTGACAGAGCAGGGCCAGAGGAGTTGTTACCGAGGGATTCTAGCCCAGGAACCTGGATCAGCAGTGCAGTTGCACAAGACGATCAGAGTAGGGGTAATCTCAACAAGCGGCAAAAGGATTTCCAGGAGAAAATCAGGACTCAGAGGGAGTCCAAAAGAGAACTTCCAGACAGGAAGTAGAGACTCAGAGGAGTCGAACATAGAACTTCTAGGAGGGAAGTAGAGGAGCGTCATGGCACTACACGAGGTAAGAGACCAGGATAGACTGGACGAAGCATCGAACTTCGCAGTCTAGAAGGCCAAAATCTTATTACTGCTTGACAGGAATCGTGTCAAAAACTTCGCCTTGAAGGTTATAGCTATCCCAGTCAACCCCAATGATAACGACAAGTACGAACAGGCGATGGCCAGGGCCAAGTGCATTATCCTTGACGGGGTCAAGGATCATGTGGTACCACATATAGCCTAGAAGGAAATGGCAGTTGAGATGTGGGAGGCTCTCAAGAACCTGTACCAGCATACTTTTGTGAAGAGAAGAATGTTGCTCGAGAACCAGATGAGGTCGTATCAGATGAAGAAGGGTCAATCGATTGACACCTTCCTCGCAGGACTGAATGAGATCCGAAACCAATTGACTGCTATAGGAGCGACACCGGATCAGGAACTTATGGTGAGGACAGCCCTGAATGGCATCTCAGAAGATTGGGAAGTGTTTGTCCAAAGTATCCTAGGCAGAGGGGCTCTCCCACCTTGACTCGGGATGTGGGCAGCTCTTTGCCAGGAAGAGATCAGACAGCAGTCGAAGACAGGTAGCAGCAACAAAGGGATCAAGGCCAAGCAGGAGGAGGAGGATGTGACCCTAGCATCTGAGGGAAAGCAGGAGAAGCGGAAGAAGAAAGATCTATCCAAGATCAAGTGCTTCCACTGTGGGGAGATGGGTCATTATGCGACCCAATGCCCAAGGAAGAAGAGTAAGGGAGAGTCTTTCGAGACTAAGGCAGCGCCAACACGAGCAGAGAAGGAAGTTTTGACAAACAATGATTGTGCCATGAGTGCACACGCACCACTTGAGCGGAAGTGGGGAGACATCGAGTTGTAGTCAAGCGGACTACAAGCGATGAGGGGCAGGATCCTTGAGATACCCAGCGTCTTGGATTAGACCTTGCTATGGGAGCCTCGACGAGGAGTAGCAGGACTAGATTAGTGGGTAGAGACGGATGTGGATGGAGCGGCAGAGAGAGCTACAGTGCAGGAGTCCCAAGACAGCACAGAGCTAGCAGGTTGCAGCAGTGCAAGAGGCACAGGAGTGTTGCACTGGTGCAGGAAGGCACAAAGAGGTGTGCAACGGTGCGAGATAGTTGTTGCAGCCACGCACAGGTCAGAGAGGGAGCACTTGTCAGCGGCAAAGGGAGCTTCAGCATCAGTGGGTGTCTCTAGCCCAACAGGGAGGTCAGATTAGGAGATCAGTTACTTACTTCTCAGTAATTGAGTTGCAGTGCAGCAGTGAGCAGCACGATGCAACATGATGAGAGGAGGTGCAGTGCGGATGCAGTGCTGGGAGAAAGGACCAGCAGCAGCATGGATGCAGAGGGAGCTGTCGTACAGATGCAGCAGTGGCAGTGGCAGAACCATGGCCAGCAGTACAAGATGCAGCAATGCAGAGGATGTTGGGCAGGAAGGCATAGCATCAGCACAGGCACTGATGCCGGAAGATCAGAGTAATACTCAGTGAGGAGTATTGCTAGAGCACAGTCATCACTAAGAGGGAGTGTTGATTTGGGGTAGCATCAGATGTGCTCTAGCCACAAAATTTGGTGGAGAGGTTGGGGCACATGAGATCTCCAATACCCAAAAAGGGTTTGGGCAGATTCTAAACAAATCAGGAGATATTAAAATAATTAATATTTTTAATGGAGTCCCTAAGTCTAACTTAGGGAAAATAAAATATTAATGTGTATTAAGATGAATCTATGTTAGAAGGGTCCAAAAGACATGGATCAAGCCAGATCTAATCTTAGCCATCGATTAGGGACTTAATCTCGGCCGTTGATATGTCAAAAGGAAAAGTATAAGAGGAGGCTTGAGGGTCACTTGGAGAGCACACTAGATGATTAGTCATTCTATTCTCTAGAGCGGGGTTTGCTAAGAGAGATAGAATTAGTGATCGCGAGAGTAGCTGAGGGGCATTGAGTACAAAGGAATAGAGAAAGCAGAGATTGTGTCGCGAGAGCAGCGCAGCAGCCAAAGAGGGTGACACAGAGCCAGGAAGGGCTCACGTAGGGCCACACAGAGGCAGCCAAGTGCTGCGCAGAGCACCAGAGGAGCCAGCATAGCTAACGCAGAGGCTCCCAGAGCTGACGCAAGGCCTCCTGTGGTTGACGCAGGGCCTCCTGGGGTTGACGCAAGCCAAGAAACGCTGACGCAGGTCCAACATGAGACAGAGAGGGGTTGACGCAGTCCAGATTGGGCAGACGCTGGGGTTGCAAGAGCATATTTGTGTTGAGAAGCTGCTGGAAGGGTTTTCCGGGGTTTCGGCCAGGAGATTTCTTTCAAACTGTCAGGTATAGCTGCTAAGGAAATTCTCTGTTGGGTAGGCCAGTTACGACACCCAGTTTGTACTCTGATATTGCATAATAAGAAAACCCTCAGATAGTTGCATCGATTTTCCAGCATTGGGTTTTTTCGGGGACATTGGTCCAAAAATAATGGTGTCATGTGGTGTGTTTGTTCTTGTTTCTTTTAGTTGTTGATCTGTAATATGTTGAGCATGCACTGGTGTTTATTTTCAGTATTTACTTTGTAAATAACTTGTTAAAGAAAAACTAACAAGTAGGTAGGAATAAATCAGAAAAAGTGCATGAAGGGTTTCTAAATTAAGTAAACTTAGAAACTTCAACAGCATTTACTCACTCAATAAAAACTGGATTTTCATGGGAGAGCTACAATGAGTTCACCACTAGGACTATTCAATACATGTTCCACATGAGTAATGTATGCAATATTCCCCTAGATAGCAATTCCATTAATTTACAACAAATTAAGGCACAATATGACCATGACCTAGAATCAATAATTCCATACATTAGACATAGAAAAATAGATATTCAATAATAAAGAGCACTTACAAGACAATATGCAAGAATTTTTTACATTATTCAAAGAATAACTCCAAGAAATATCCAAGAATAAGCTCTAAATGTCAAAATGCATCCAAGAGATGCAAATTTTCCACAAGAGAAGAAGTGTGAATTCCTCTATGATGTTGAAAATCCAAGTGTGACGATGATGAGTGATCAAATGAGAGATCTCTAATATATATGTGCTCTATAATAACCTATTTTAGCCTACAAGCCCCTCTAATAATAAAATAATGTGCAAGTAATGGCCTAGGTCACAAGCCGTCCTAGTAACTTTTGCAATTTTGATTTTATCCCCACAAATGCTAGCCGAAATGTTGATGCCATGCTTGTGTGGCCTTCTTGAGGGCTATTGTTGAGGCCTTCTGGTTCCATGACAAGTGTAAAAGGCCTCTAAAATCAATATCTAGGGGTTGGCTCCTGTATATCAATGCAAATCATCCTAAGGACCCCAAATGCGGGTTTGGAGCACAAAATTGGGTCTCATGGGTCTCCAAGTGGTGTAACCTTTGTCTCTACTCCAACATTGAGGGCCTTGAAGATGGTGTTGCCCCTACCATGTCTCAAGGCACGAGACAAACCTCATATAAGCCCTAGATCAACTACCACACCATCTATACTGCTAACTTAGTTGGGGGCATGATGGTAAAGGTGCATCATCCCATGAATAATAAAGCAAACGCAGAGACGTTGTGGGTGTTGAAGGTGCCTATGACTATGAATGATGCTCTGCAACTATCTGGAGTCCCATGGCTTTCACCACATCACCTGTGGGTATCAATATGTCCCTCTAAAGGACCTAGACCCCAATTAGGTTTCCTAGATCTATAAATGGAACCACCTGCCAATCACACACAATATCCAGTGTTGCAACCTTCATCATCAGGTACAGTAATCATTATTGCATTTAAGTGAACCTAATAATAACACTTCAAGTGTGGCTTTTCTTCTAAAAATGGGGCCTTAGTCACGTAATGGTGTTACCTCCTATCACTGTGGCGAGTCTCAAACAACGATTCTCATCAATTAGTTCAGCAATTGACAAATATATATATATATATATAACTTGATGATGATTCGATCAGTTTTACATAGAGGGGCCCCTGGCTTATATATAGCCTAGGGTGCCTTTTCATGGAAGGGCATGATCTTCTGATCGTGCCCTTTCCCTAATTAACTACAGTTACATAAAATCACATTACAATTTTTACATAACAAGTGCATGCAATAGATCACCTAGATAGCATTCAATAAATTAGGGCACAATAGCAATACCTATATTCAACATTATTCCATACATTAGACACGTATAAAGAAAAATATTCAACAATAGGCACACTTTAAAGATAACATGCAAAATATTTCATCCATTAATCCAAAGAATAGCTCCAAAGACAAACAATTTAACTCCATATGTCAAAGTGCATCATAGATCTAAGTTTTCCACAAGAAAGAAGGTTGAATTCCCTAGAGAGGCCAAAATTTTGAGTTGTGCTTATGATTCAAAATAATCAAATAATGTGCTAATCACAAGTTAGGTCACAAACCGAACTAGTAGCTAATGAATAAAATCAGCCATTGCCCACATGTGTGAGTCATAGTAGAAAAAGTGATGATGCCATGCATGTGTCAGCCCTTCTAGTGCTAGCGTTGATGGCTACAAGTGCCAAGATGTGAGTATAATCCCTCGAAAATCATCTCCTAAGGGTTGACCCTTAGGTCTCTGTCAATGTTTCTCTTAGATCCCAATTTTCATCTTGGGGCACAAAAGTGGTCTCATGCGTCTCCAAGTGGTCAAAATTCTTGTCTCTGCTCCAACATTGAGGGCTCCCAAGGTGGTGCTAGCCCTCCCATGCCTCAAGGCATGAGATTGTCCTCCTCTGGGCCCTAGATCAATTTCCATCCTGTTAGAAAATCAGAAAGGTAGAAAGATTTTATGTCGACAATAACTTGTGATATTCTTATGTTCTTGTTAAATTTCTTATGTTCTTTTATCTTTGTTTCATCAAGCAATTATCAAAAGCAAAACATGAAGATCAGGGACACCAGATGTAGGCGGACAGAAAGGGCTAAAACCCCTATATAGGGGAAAAACCCAATCAACAAACTCTTCCTTCAGTAGATTCAAAATCAAGATGAGATAGACCAAGACTCTAGACCTACAGACCTTCCTCCTCCACCAAGTCAGCCCTTCCTTCTTGTAAATATCCTTCTCTTTCTCTTCTAAATGTCAGCCCTTCAAAGTGCAGCTACAATCCAGAACTTCGATCCAGCAGCAGAATTTTCAGCCCAGCTACTCCAGAATATTGGCTTCCCCAGCAGCTGCAGAATTTCGGCCTTCCAGCAAAACTCCAGAACTTCGCACGTGTAAGATGAGAGAGAGAGAAATCGAATTATTGACCTTGAAAGAAACCTTCTTCTTTGCCCTTAGACTTGTCCTCCTCTTCCTTGGAATTTCGCACTTTTCCAGCTACAATTTACTGCAAATCGAACTTGCTTGACATCCATTGCAAATGAGGTCGAGTTGCTCCAATATATAGGCTTCTTGTGAGGTCGAATTACGCTCTTTGAGGCCGACTTGTCCTTCCTTGAGGCCAACTTGGTGGAGGAGGCCTAGAAGATCTAAAATACAATAATATAAATTTTTTCTTTGAAAAATAAATCCCAAGAAGGATTCTTTACATTATGACATGGACAAGGACACTTGACATAAACCCTAGAAGCCTTTAATGGAGGCTTTGACCTAAAAACAATTAACCCAAGCATGAAACCCATGCTTTAATAAGTCAATTTATTTAATAATAAAATTTATTTTTCTTTCTTTTGACAAATACATTACACTATGACTTAAATACAATTTGTGAAGACCGAACCTAGTTACATTCTTCAACACTCCCTCTTAACTAGGGAGGTATTCATAATTACATATAGGTACAAGTACATGGAAGATCTCAAAATGACATGAACTACGAAGCGTTCTGGCACACTCAGTGCCTCGGACTAGATACTAAACCAGGGTTATCTATCTGGATGGGACTAAGATGGACTCAAGCTTTCAACAAGTCTAGGTACCATTGGGCTTACTTGCTAACCATCAACCCATGGATCTAGGTGTGTATCCAACGTCATAGCTCCATGACCAACGCCACCCTCCCTCTTCGGGATCTAGACATCAACACATAGGTCGGCCAGATGTCCTTCCAAGCATCTGCCATTAGATGCTTCAACTCTCCCTATCAAACCAGATATATCCAATTGTCCAAGCATGCTTCCACAGTGTTGATCCTTTTTATGGAGAGATTTACCTGTATAAACACAAAACCCAATTAGTAATAAACTTTCAAATATTCATACAAGTAAACACAAACCTTTGGGGTCCTCATTTATTCGGATGTTGCTCATCTCATCATTAAGTTAACCATATGCAAATTTTTCTTCTTCTTTCAATTCTTCAACAACACCAAATATATTGCAGATCTATTTCTTCTACAAGGTATCCATCATAATATGCCCTCCCTCTCAAGTTAGGGAGATTAACTACTTTCTTTTTCTATAACGTCAGAGAACCTTTTATGTCTTCATTCCTTCTACCAAGGTCATCTTCCTTCATCTTGTTTATCATCTTGAATATTGTGTACCTGCAAATCCTTCAATAGAAAGTACAACCAAATACAAATATACAGAAGTATGAAGTTAACTATACCAAAAATGGAAGCATTAAAACATTCAAACTTTAGACATCTGATACCTAAACCTAGTTAGGTTCATAATCAACAAGAGAAACATACTTCAATCTTCTACTATGATTATTGTCATAAACACTAGATCATATTATTAAGACTTAAAGAAACTCAATCAAGCTATCGGGCTCTTACTCTTGCATACCCTAGATTTGCCTTTGTGACACAAAGCCTTTAAATATTAGCAATTTAATCAAATAGCAATTCTACTATGCATGTTAGACTTCTACAAGGACTTGTTGCAAACCCTAGATCAAAACAAAAAATATCATCAAGTCCTAGAATATCAATCATTACTATGGCATTGTTACAAACTCTAGAATTCATGAACTAAAACATGAGAAACAACAAATAGGTCAACATACTCGCATATACATATCCAGGATTTTGTAATCATGTACTAACATATCACAACAATATCTACTAGGTAAACCCAAGACACATACATTAATAATAGTTAGATATATAACAATTTTGATAAGCTTGGGGTTTCAATCAAACAGACGAATACACACCTAAGATTTCATCCATAGAATCTCACTACAGACATCACAGGGGTTTTGCTCATAAACCCTAATTTACCAAATCCTAAAGGTCTAGGAGTATGGTACATTAACAGTGAACCCTAAAGAACTTGGGTTTCTATACCAAAAATTTAAGCATCAAGAAAATAAGATTTCTAGATTTCATCATCAACCCTAAGTAGACTAGGGTTTCATAATCAATATTGACAAACCCTTAGGTTAGGGTTTTATAGAGAACCTTTTAGGGTTCCATAAAAATGATAATGTAATGAGGGTAGATTTAATCTAATGATTAATCACCCCAACAAGAATCTCTTACGATTCAAAACCCTATACATAACAATGTTAGTAACGTAGAGCGATTTAAAAGAAGAATGATCGTACCTTTATATGAAGAGAACTTTGTAACAAAACCTATAGACTAATACATACCATTAATTGTTTCTTAACAAACCTTGTAGGTCATCAATTCTAAAAGGCAGAATTTCTTCCATGCTTCTATCCTTTGAAATTTCCTCCATAACTCTTGAGTATTCAGCAAGCTGGTAGGACTTCAATTCTTGATGGACTTCCACGACTTCTTTCTTGCTTCAAGTTTATCCTTTGAGATCTCCTCCATAGCCTTTGTGCATTCTACAAGCTTTTCCTACCATGGAGAATTATGAAGAACAAGTTATTAGCATATAATACAAACAAACCTTAATGTGAAGAAGAAACTAAATATGAAAAGATGAAACAAGGAACAAGATACTTATCTCTTGGTAAATGATGGAGGCTCCCTCTTAATTCAATCTTTGAGGGATACCTACAACTTTTAAAAAATAATTTAAAAATGTCTTAACACAACATGTTAGACCTACAAGTTTTAGAAATGAAAATATAAAAGAACTTAGAATAAAAGACCAAGGGAGCATATGCGAAAGGGGGGGCTTAGTAGTATAGGTCCTTGGCTTTTGTTTCTTCGGATTTAGTAGTATAGGTCCTTGGTTTCTGATTCTTCAGTCTTGTTCTTCTTGGGAGGAACTTCATCAGCAACATTCGCATGTTCCCTTTCTCTCTTCTTATTTCTTTGATTCTCTGGACAATGGTGTTTGTAATGGTCCATCTTGTGGCAATTGTAACATTCAACTTTGGATAGGTCCATTCTCTTCTTTGGTCCTTTGAACTTCTTGAAGGTTCCCTTCTTGTGATGGGCAGAATAGGCATTTGAGATGTTTTCTTCTTCATCCTCCTTCTTGTTTACCATTGATATTCTAGCTTCTTTTTGACAACATGCGTTCCACATTTGTTCAAATGTTGGAGTATCCTTCCAACTATTACGTCCTAATGAAAAGGCACTCCAAGATTTTGGTAGTCCTGGAAGGGCAGTAATTATGAGTAGTCTTGGAGTTCATCTCTGATTCTAGTAATCGTTATAAAATATGATGAAATTGTATCATCATTTTTCATCTTGACAATTCTTAGTTCATTCTTGAGGCTTGCTATTTGACCAATGTTCTTGATTGTGAATAACTCGGAGAGAGCCTCATACATTTCTTGAGAGGAATTTATGTTGGATATGTATGGAATTAGGTTATCCTTAACTCCATCAACTATTAGATTCATAGCCACGATTTCAATTTCTCTAAACTTTGCTTTCTCTGCATCACTTGATTCCTCAGTAGGCCTCTTGACTCTTCCTTGAACAAGATCTAAAACTTTGTTCTTCTCGAGAATGAGGCCTATTCTCTTTTCCCAAACCCTGTAGTTGGAGGCCCCTTCTAATTTTTTTTCTCCTTTCATTAAGTTTGTCATAGTTCCAGTAGATAGTAGGCTTGTCTTCTTATGTGATCCCCTTTTAATGACCCTTTTCTTCATCTCCTTTTTCCTCAATAAATCCTTTTAACCTACCTTTTTCATTCTTCTTTACCTTAGCTCTGATACCATGTTAGCAAATCAAAAAGGCAAGAAGATTTTCTTATGTTGATTATTACTTGTGATATTCTTATGTTCTTATTAACTTTCTTATGTTCTTTTATCTTTCTTTCATTAAGCAATTATCAAAAGCAAAACATGAAGATCAGGGAAACCAGATGCAGGCAGACAGCCAAGGCTCAAACCCCTATATAGGTGAAAACCCAATCAACAAACTCTTCCTTCAGTAGATTCAAAATCAAGATGAGATAGACCAAGACTCCAGACCTACAAGCCTTTCTCCTCCACCAAGTCAGCCCTTCCTTCTTGTAAATATCCTTCTCTTAGTCTTCCAAATGTCAACCCAAATGTCAGCCCTTCAAAATGCAGCTACAATCCAGAACTTTGATCCAACGGCAGAATTTTCGGCCCAGCTACTTCAAAATTTTGGCTTCCCCAGCAACTGCAAAATTTCGGCCTTCCAGCAAAACTCCAGAACTTTGCACGTGTGAGATGAGAGAGAGAGAAATCGAATTCTTGACCTTGAAAGAAACCTTCTTCTTTGCCCTTAGACTTGTCCTCCTCTTCCTTGGTATTTCACACTTTTCCAGTTGCAATTTACTGCAAATCGAACTTGTTGACATCCACTGCAAATGAGATCAAGTGGCTCCAATATATAGGCTTCTTGTGAGCTCGAATTACCTTGTTTGAGGCTGACTTGTCCTTCCTTGAGGCCAAATTGGTGGAGGCCTAGAAGATCTGAAATACAATAAAATATTTTTTTTCTTTGACAAATAAATGCCAAGAAGGGTTCTTTACATTATGACATGGACAAGGACACTTGACATAAACCCTAGAAACCTTCAATGGAGGCTTTGACCTAAAACCAATTGACCCAAGCATGAAACCCATGCTTTAATAAGTCAATTTATTTAATAATAAAAATTCTTTTTCTTTCTTTTGACAAATACATTACATTATGACTTAATACAATTTAAGATATCGAGCCTAATTTCATTCTTCAACACATCCCTCTAATAGTGCTAAGCCGATTAGGGGCACATTAGGTCCAAGTGCATCATCCCCAAAGGTCATTAATCAAGGGCAACGTGTTGGAATGTTGTGGGTGTTGGAGGTGCCCACGGATGTGTATGATGCTCTATTGTTGCTTGGAGTCCCATGGCTAGAAGCCTTCAATGGAGGCTTTGACCTAAAACCAATTGACCCAAGCATGAAACCCATGCTTTAATAAGTCAATTTATTTAATAATAAAATTTATTTTTCTTTCTTTTGACAAATACATTACCTTATGACTTAAATACAATTTAAGAAGATTGAACCTAGTTACATTCTTCAACACATCCCTCTAATAGTGCTAAGCCGATTGGGGGCACATTAGGTCCAAGTGCATCATCCCCAAAGGTCATCAATCAAAGGCAACATGTTGGAATGTTGTGGGTATTGGAGGTGCCCACGGATGTGTATGATGCTCTATTGTTGCTTGGAGTCCCATGGCTCTCAACAGTTCACCTATGGGTGTCAATATATTCCTCTAAAGGACCTTGACACTAGTTAAGTTGCCAAAGCTGTGGAACCACCTGACAATTACACACAATAGCCAATGCTGCAACTTTTACCATTAAGTACAATAATCATTTTTGCATCTAAGCCACCAAGCTTTAAAGTAAAGGGCAATTTAACACTTCAAATAAGGTACCCCTTCTAAAATCAGGGCTTTGAACTTGCAATGGTATTACCTCCCTAGGTAAGAATGGCTAATGGGCAACCCTATTAGGTGTTTCGAGACCCTAAGGGGAGAAGACATGCCCTTGATCCACCCATCATGTTGTAACATTTTATTGGCAAAATGAACCAATTAAAATTCTTTGAATTGGTCTGTTCATTTCTTGGTTAGATTCTTCGTCATATGCAAATTTTTATTTGTTTTATTAAAAATTTGGGTCTTTATTTAACTACCCCAATCTTTATATTATATACCACCAAGTTCAACCAGGGACCAAGGCCAATAACCAAACAACAATAGCCAATGTAAACGCTGGGAGCGCGCACACATGGACCACCATAGGAAGAGGGGCATAATTTGTGCACATCGCATCTTTAGTGATTGGGAGCAATGCACAATATAAAGAGTTTGTTGGTATTATTCTTCATTCATGTGACATATATCTCACTCATGCAACAAAGTTCAATGTGTCGACAATAAACAACAATACTAAAGCATGATGACAATGCAGGTTAAAGGTGCAAACGTGGTGATTAAGTGCCAAAAGGGCAATGAATTTTCTAAAAATGGAACAGAGAACGCGTTTATATAAAACACTTGCAGCTTTCAACTGTGGGTATTGGCACTTAAAGATTGACGTAAGTAGTGAAGTTAAGCGACCCCCCAGTTGTCCGAAGTTTAACAGGGGGTCCATGATTTGTTGTTTTGTCAAAACCGTTATTGGGTAACATGGCATGCGCAGTTAAGTAGCATAGCACCCCCTCACTGGTTTCTAATACCACTAGGGACCCCTTGCTAACCTCCTTTCAAAATCATTCTACAAAGAAAGGGCAGGACTAATCATTTCAAGGTTGGAAATGGGAGAGCCTAATGATATAGTCAACATTAGCAGGCTCTAGAATGTACCCATTTCCCAATCTTTGACATTTATATCCTCAACAAGAATTCATGGCAAATGTATCAACCGAATTCCAATTGATTGAATCAGAAGCCGAGAATAAAATCTGGAAGCGAGGATCATGTGTGAATAAAGTAAAGGCCATCGGCTTTAGCTTAAAAGTTGAGATCGATGGGAACTCTTCCTCTCTGCTCTTACTGTTGTTGCTTAGCCAATAAGAGAACAAACTTCTTGGCAAGAAGTCTTCTCAGGTAAAGTTCCCTCACTGTGCTTCTCTTCTCTTCTGACGTCTTTCTGCCCAGCAAAACGGCCTGCAGAAAAATTGCATCCCACCAGCTCCTCCTTATGTTGAGGCTTCAGTGATGCTCCCTCTTCCATGGCAAGATTTCGATCTGGAAGCCCTTCTCTCTATCGACTCACTCAAAGAGAGACTTGCCTCGAAATTCAACCCTCCGGCTAGGACTGCGCAAACCCCTCTGGAGATTCGAACTATTGCCTCCTGCAGCTTTTTCGACCTCCTCTTCTGCTCAGCGTTGGGGTTTATGGCACTGTTCTTCTTGCTTCACCTGCACTTGCTCCGATACCATGTGACAATTCGAGAAATCCACCCGAATCTACTACTGCAGCAACTGATTAAACTTCTCCTATTTGTTAATTACTAAAACAAATTATTTATTGCTTCTTACAGCAAATATCGAAGCTAATACAACTACAGCCTTCACTTAATTAATGAATTTGCCCAAAACAAGAATAGAATAATAGAGAAAGATACATACAAGTGACATCATGTTTTGGGACAAATGTCCCCGGAAAAACCCAATGTGGGAAAACTGGTGCAAAAGATCTGAGGGTTTTTATTATTATGCGGTAATTTTCTAAATACAACTATGGATGCCCTCCCGACAATCCAGTTACAGAGAAATACAACTGGCAGAAGAAATTTATGAGATTACCTTACTCTACCCGACAAGTCCCGATTGATCCGGCAGTTGAACCAACGTGTCCCCGGTTATTTTTGCGTTGCCCCTGCGTCAGCTCTGCGCTAGGTCGATTTGCTCTTTCAGAGCTCTGACGCCAACCCTCCCGGCTCAGACGTCAAACCCCAGCAAATTTTCAGACTTCTGTTGGGAGGACTGCGTTGCCTCTGCATGAGCCCTTTTGGCTCAGCATCAGCCCCTCTTGGGTACTGCATTGCCTCCTTCTGGTGTCTCTCTGCCTCTTTGTTGCGTATCCTAGCTCAGGAGAAGACTCTCCAACCAAATTATCCCTACCTCTCACTACAAAAGCTCACTATCGAAATTCTCCCGGCAACTGCTCTGCTTCAAAAAATCGAACTTCTGAACTCACTCTGTGTGTCTCTTCCAAGTGACCCTCAAGTTTCCTTAAATAATCTCCTCGTTAACATTCAACAGCCCAGATTAGAAGCTAACCAATGGCTAAGATCATTTATGCTTGATCCTCGTCTTCTTCTAGAAGTTACACCCACAGTTAGATTAATACCCATTAATTATTTTAATTTCCAAAGTTTAGACTTAGGGTCCCATTAAAAATAATTAATTATTTTAATAAAATTGTCTCTGGGTAGAATTTCCCAAAACGCTTTATGGGTTCTTTGGAATAAATCTGCCCAAGCCTCCTTGCAAAATTTGAGACTTAGAGCACATCCAATGCTACCAGAAATCAACATGGGTCTCTCAGATGTGCGTGTAAGGCAAACCAGTGGGTCCCTCTACAGCTAGACATACGATGGAAGGAGCAACAGTGCAAGGCTAAGTTGGTCCACGCAAAAGACTAACAAGATCGTGGTTGTGAATGTTCATTCCTAGGCAGGCTACGTTTTCTCTTGCACTGTGTGGTCACATGTAGTTTAATAGTGGTTGCCACCAAGGCTGTGTTGACGGTGTTGGAAATCCATCAACCAAGGGGGTATCCCCGATGTGATATCCCAATTAGACCTCACACAGTTTGGAATAGGAACCCCATCTGGAGTATCGGCCCAGCTGCCATATATTTTACAGATTTGCCTTGGCTTTAGCTATCAGCAAGAGGGAGAAGCTAGTATGTGCCTTTGAAAAGCAAGTGAGTGTGCCTGGAGAATGTTTGGTTGCAGGTGTACCAAGGTTCTCCTACTGTAGGGTAAAGAAAAGTGAGCCTCTAAGAGAGGTAATAGTACCACCCTAGTAGAGACACACACCAACAGGAAGACTCGTCTAACATCGAGAGAAATAGTCCACACAAATGCGACGATGGTTATAACCATTACAGCGCATTCTCAATGTGATCAGCACTAAAATAACCAAAATAGTTCAACTACTTTAGTACAAGTGAAAGGAAACATGAATCATAAACATTTACAGAATAGTCTTACAAATATCCACAATCCATGCATGAAAACGTGTTGGCCATCAGGCTTCAAGTATTAAGTAAAAGTCCCAAGATACATGAATACAACGAACATCACTAGCTCCAATAATGGAGCATTGGAGCCGCTACTTGCTCCCCAAAAGCACTAACTTTCTCTCTGGTGCCTTAGGGGAGAAGCCAAGGTGAAAATTCCATTGCATGAGTTATGAAGGTGTATATATAACAAATGGGATGACCATTCATCTCCCTTGTGACTCTTGGACTACCCTCATGACTGTTTGACTTCTCTAAGACCTTTTGACTCCTATGTGACTTTTCACTTTCCATACATGTCTCTTGGACTTCCACTTTACATTACAATTCTCCATTATAGAATTTACATAATCCACAAAATGATGTGGCACATGATGACTCATGACATGACATGACACTGATGACATGGCAATGTCAAGCCACTTTTTGTTGCTGCTTTCTTTGTGTCTCAATGAGAGATGGAACATGGTATTCTTCTTCATAAGAGATATTATTTGTTCTTTATATCCACCCTCCAAAGAGTTGTGAATCAGTATGGAGTCTTCATGCGGTCTTGATCTTTGGTCTTCTATTGTAATCCAGTGTTCCTTTGTCTTCTTGCCTGATGATCATCTTATCTCCTCAGCTCCTTACGTGTCTTCTAACATGGTCTCCTTCTCCATCTCCTTCATCATCATCCTATCATGACATAATAGAATACCTGTGACTACAATCCACTCATGACAAGACGACATCAGTTTGATAAACCCCTAGCCTAAGATGCTTCATGAAATCACTTGTTAGGGTTGGAATTGGTGACTGGTTGAGTGACTAACTCAGGGATAGCATAGTTCTAGAGGCCAAAGTCCGGGACTAAGGCTTGAGACTGCGCAATGCACAGTCCAGGATGACCAAGGTCAAAGGATTACACAGTTGAGGGACTCAAGAGATCAGGCTAGATGCTTGAGATTGCACAATGCGCAGTTTTAGAGGCCTGGGTAGAGGAACTGCGCAGTTGAGGGACTCAAGGGCTCAAGTTGGAGGCTTGAGGCTTGAGATTGCGCAATTCTAAAGGCCTAGGTTGAGTGACTGCGCAATTGAGGAACCCAAGAGGTCATGCTTGAGGCTTGAAGTTGCCCAATGCGCAGTTCAGACAAGAGAACAAGCTAGGAGATTGTGCAGTTGAGGGGTTCAAGGCCTCAAGATTGAGGCTTGAGTCTTGAATTTGCCCAATACGCAGTTCTAAAGGGAGGGAGGCCAAGTGATTGCGCAGTGACGTAGTTCAAGAGCTCAAGGCCGAGGCTTGATGCTTGAGACTACGTAGTGCGAAGAGAAGGTTGGCTGGAGGCAGGGATTGCACAGTTCTAGAGCTCAAGGACTAGGACTGAGCACTGAGACTACGCAGTGCGCAGTTCCAAGAGGCAAGGTCAGGGCTTGAGGGTTGAGACTGCGCAATGTGCAGTTAAGGAAGGTTGAGTGAAGTCAAGTTACTCAGGACGAAATTTTCCGGGTAAGGCTAAGTGTGGCATCAGTGAGGCTCAAGAGAGCAGAGACAAACCTAGATCATGATCACACACTCAGAACTGTTGACGACACAACATTGATCACTCAAAAAACAAGAACAACATGATGCCCTCAATGCAACAACAATGCAACATACCTCTCCAAGTGCAACACAAGAGATACACTTTGCAATGGAAGTGACAACACTTGTGCGACAATGCATGAAACTGTGGGAATGAATGTAAAACATGTCTACATGACTAGTAGGACCCATCAACAACAAAGTTACCCCTTCCCATGCCAAAAGACGACATTTGCCATATTAAGAGAAAAGTGTGAACGACACTTGCAATGTGCGAACGACGATGAAAACAACACATGCCAGAGCCAAGATAACATGAAAACGACACTAATTAAGATTAAAGCAAGCGAAGGCGACAATTGAAAACATGAAAGCGACACTCACGAAAGTGAAGCGCACGAAAGCGACAGTTTGGAAAACTCATCGAAACAAATGTACAATCACAACCAAAAGTGAAACACTGTCAATGAAAGCACGCACTAACTATCAACATGGGTTGATCATCGAACAAGCACAATCTTGATGGACTGTGTTATGCATGTACAAGCTTGCGTAAAAGAATGCACTCATGAACTTATTGCAGACTGAGCATGTGCAAACAGGTGACTCTGACACTTACAATTCAAGAAGGGTGCCCGTAGGCTTAACCGAGCATCAACCGGCCAAGAAATGACTACAGAACGACCTATCGCAGGATCCATAGTAGGCTCCAAAATTCAAGTGTAGGCAAAATTTTGGAGGGTGTTTGTCACAGCGACAATAGGTTGATAATTCATGAACAAAGTATTGAGGTGTTTCCAGGTTCCATTTCCTATTCACTGTGTTGAATAGCTACTATTTTAATTATTGCAGTAGTTAGAAAAGAGACATATGTATGTTGCACATTATTACAGTGTTGGGATGTGTTGAAATGGGCTGCGTTAATAAATATCAGTGAGATATTTTTGTTATGCATAATGGCATGTGAGGTTCCAGCTGTTGATTGAACTCTAAGTTTAACCCTTGTTATTTTATTCATTCCATCGTACTTGTAAAGTCAAAACAAACAACAAACTCACACCTACAACAGCTTGCAAATTGAGTGTTTGATAAAATTCTTGACCGAAGAAACAAACCACTAACTCAAAAAAACACAGTGACATTTGGAGAAACTTCTAGAGGGGAATCCTTCAGTGGTACAACTTGCTACAGGAGATTCATATCAGAGTATATTATCAGGCCCAGATTTCCATCACTAGAGAAGGTCGTGATTCAATGCCTTGAAGGTGCAGTTCCCAGGTTATTGTTTATTTTTCCACAACAACTTTCTCACTTTGAACAATTATGTTCTCAAATTAATTACAACAGTGCATTGAAAATGAGCTTTGTCATTGCCTTGCAAAACCTGTGAGGTCAAATAAGTACCATTATGGTCGTGTATGAATGAGAGGGTTTTGTCATGGGCTGAGTTAATTTACACTATTGAATGAATTCCATAAAGTACTTCTAAGCTAGGGTTGTGAGCTAAGGTTGTTTGAGGTGTTGTATCCTATCATATCTGTTGCCAGTATTTATATGTTGTGTATGGTTGAGAGGGTAATATGCACTGCTATCTGTAGTTGAATTTTATGTACGCCGGTAAGATGTCTTGCTAAACCTTGTATTGAGTCACATGTCCATTTCTGTCATAGAAGATATTGTCATATATGATAGGCATATTTGAGGGAAGAAGTTGATGGGTATGAACTAGCCGAAAGGTTAGTTGAACAAAACATAAAATTACTCAGAAGACAATTGATCAAACAAGAGTCGCTGAAAATTTGTGGATCAAGCAGCAAGAATGAGTTAAGGAAGAAAGGTCTTTGCTTCATCTGCAAAGAACCTTGGGGGCCTAACTACTCATGTTTGAGTGAAACTGAGGAGATGATGGGCGTAAATCAGGAGGAGACTCCTCTGACTTTCTGAATGAGAATTCTTCTCTTATAGTTGAGTCCATGGGTTCTTACGAGGATGCCTATGAGGAGCATGAACAGTCATGTGGAGTTGGCGACAGCAAGCTAGATATGCATTTATGTTTGAGGGATGAGCGTGATGAGCAACAGATTATTCCCATGAGTGAAGAAGTCCAGGGAGGAGAAGTGAGGGAGATGAGTCACCAGTGATGATTCAGCATGAGCGACATATGGTGTAATGTGGGTCAGATCAGGAGGATGATATGCACAGTGTGCATGATTGGCCATTTCCAGAGAGCCAGCTAGTGGCTTGTGTTAAACCCATGATGGAAGATGAGCAGCCATCCTTTGGGCCAGCCACTGGCGAGGGGCAGTTTTGCAGGAGGATGGTAGAATGGAGGAGCATGGAGTTTCCTATCGGACAAGGGAGGATATTTTGGAGATGGTGGCGCATCCATCTTTAGGTCTACCCATTGATGAGGTGCAAATAGATGTAGGGGAAACCAGCAAAGCTGCAACATTTTCAAATAGAAGCCCTTTCCAGGAGTACATAGACAGGGCTTGTAGCACGGCTTGCCAACTTTTGCCCATTATAGAGAGAAGGGCAGGCTTTCTTGGACAGACTTGTTGATTGAAAGGCAAAGCAACATGAGTTGAGCATGGACCAGCATCAACATAGTAGACTTGTTCCATACACAAGTGTCCATGCATTTGATTCTTCCCACTTGATGGATTAGCGGGAGATCATGAGTTGCAATCCTATTGATGGAGTGCTATTTTTAGTCATGGGCATAGTGCAGCAAAGGCCCTTAGATGTAAGGGTTACTGCATGTTTCAGTTGGCAGTGGGATGTTGACCGACATTTCATCAGCATTCCAATAGTGCTAGCCCAACATCAGCAAAGTGGGGTTGACCTCAATCTATGCCAGGGGTTGGATTGGAGAGAGGTGATGAGTTGGTATTCTATTGGTGGAGCAACATCTACGGCGAAAGACAGAGCATAGTTAGAACCATGGGGTATAGGCGATGATGATTGGCCATGGTGGCTTTGGGATCCAGGTGGATCCATTGATGGCGGATAGAGTCAATGGCTTTGGGATTCAGGTGGATCCACTGATCGCTGGATAGAGTGTTCCAGTCAGTGTTTTCAAAACCATTTTTAAAAACCGGTTACCGGTCTAACCGGCTGGTTAGCAAGGCCGCCGGTCTAAACCGGCCAAAAAAACTGGTTGGAAAGGCCATTTTGCCATTTTTTTGCCCTAACCGGTGAAAACCAGCCGGTTTAGGACGGAACCTTCTGTCCTAAACCGGCCGGTTTTAGGCACACCCACTGTAAAGTTAAAAAAGCATATTTTTTACTGTGTTTTAGGGGTTTTGGGGGGAAACTAAGGGTGTTTCAACCCTAACAATGTTGGAAATTAATGGTAATGTTAAATTCTTAAAGTAAAAGTGACATTTCCTTTAATTTTCATTTTCATCCTTTTACTTAAATTTTTAACATTACCATGAAATGACTCGGGATGTTTGAGAGTGGTTTCGACCTCATTGGATTTCATATGGAGAAACTAGAATTTTATATTTCACTCAAAATTAAGCAGACTTAATGGTTTTCAGGATTTCATGGTTTGGGGGTAAACAATAAATGCAATTGGAGCTCCAAATGATGAGCAAAACTCCTGATCTAGATCCCATTGTGTTGGACGATATTGATCCAACATCAAAATGGGTGGAGGAGACTGAAGAACCTGTGCTTGAGGCTGATTTTGATATCGACATGGCTTTAGCAGGGGATGAAGCAGATTATGTGGTGGCATCAGAACAAGGATCAGTAGCGGCATCAAGGAAAGGCAAAGAACCAATGTAAGGCACTAGTCATGCAGGTCGACAAACTCGTGCTTCCATTAGGTCCACTTCTATTGTCATTGATGGCATTGATACTGAGGTTGCAGATCAGGCTGAGGCATGCTCAGCCTTTGAACCAGATGATGTCTATGTAGCTCCTGATGATGATCCTGTGTCTAGTAGTGGTGATGAACTTGATGATTGATCATGTGTACATCGTAGACTTGTAGTAGGCCAATGGCCTCATAGCTTGCAGCATTGTTTTTGGACTTTATAGTCCATTTAGAGCCTCATTTCTTATGTATTTTGCTATTTTTTCGATGATATGTGTTGCACTCGGTGCCATTTTGATATATTCACCTTTACATGGTATATAAATGAACAAAATTTGCATATTTTGTCTCTATTGGCTTGGAATCATGGTTTTACATCTTAAAAATAGTTTTGTTTCATTAAAAATTAATTATTTAATGTATTTTTTTAAAACCGGTTCGTTTAGACCAAACGAGTCCCAGTTAGACCGGTTCCGGTCGGTAAACCGGTTCATTAGGTGGACCGGTCCGGTCACCAGTTCCGGTTTTAAAAACATTGGTTCCAGTATTGAAGATTGTGCAACCGAATGAAGATTTTCTAGTATGCACCGATGTTTAGGGGAATACGTATGCAAAATGGGCACGCGATGTGTTATGAGTCCAAGAAGTTGAAGGAACATGAACAGAATTACGTTGCACATGATTTGGAATTGGAAGCTATAATTCATGCTCTTAAGATGTGGAGACATTATCTCATGGGCCGAAGATTTGAGTTGCAAACCAATCGCTACAACTTGCTACATTTATTTGAACAGTTGAATTTGAATGTTCGTCAAGTCAAATGGCTGGAGTTCTTAGCTAAATATCACTTTGAAATTAAATATATTAAAGGGAAGGAGAATAAGGTGGCAGATGCTCTCAACCAGAGAGTGCACTTGATGCTTGCTTTTGTAGTTATTGTGTGTAAAATAGATATAATGACCAAAATTTTGGAAGCTGGGAACTTAGATCAACAGTATTTGGGCATTAAGAATAGTTTACAGTAGAAGGAAAAGCAGCCAAAATAATTAGATTATGAGCTTGGAGAAGATGGAGTTCTTTATAAAGGTTGTATATCTGTGCCAAATGGGCATGAAGTGAAGGAGTTGATTCTAAAGGAAATGCATAGGGTGCCCTATGCAAGACACCAAAATATCTAAAAAGCCATTACAACAGTCAAAAAGCAGTATTTTTGGTCTGGGTTAAAGAAGGATGTGACGAATTACATAGCGGGATGTTTAGAATGTCAAAGTTAAGGATGAGCACAAGCACCCAACAGGCTTGTTGCAGCCCATACCCATCCTAGAGTGGAAGTGGGATGTGGTGTCGATGGATTTTATCACTAAATTACCCAAGACAGCAAAAGGCAATGATGCAATTATGTTGGTGGTCGATAAGCTTAGTAAAGCTACTCATTGATTTCAAACTTCTGTGATCCATATTGTTATTCATAATGTCTTTTGGATTAATCACATCATTAGTTTTAGGTCAAAGATGTGATTAATACGAAAGACATTCTGAATAAAACTACTCATTTTATTACGACGAAATCAATGTATAAAGCAACTAGTATAGCTTATATTTTTATGAGGGAAGTTTTCAGGCTACATGGTGTGCCTTGGGCAATTATTCGGATAGAGATTCAAAGTTTACAACTAACTTTTGGATAGGATTATTTAAAGGGTTAGGCACTAATTTGAATTTTAGTACTACGTATCACCTAGAGTCTGATGGACAGGCTAAGCGTGTTAGCCAGGTGATTGAAGATATGTTGCGAATGTACATAATAGATAAGCCATCCAAATGGGAGGACTACCTACATTTGGTAGAGTTTGCGTACAATAACGGATATGAAGCTTCGTTAAAAATGAGCCCGTTTGAAGCATTATACGACAGGAGGTGTCATACTCTTGTGAGTTGGAGCAATCTAGTAGATAGAGTCCTGGTGGGACCAAAATTGCTAAGGATATGGAAGAGCAAATTACAAAAATTAGGCAAAATTTGAAAGTCGCACACGACAGGAAAAAGAGTTATCTGGATAGGCATAAAATGCATTGGGAGTTTAAAATCGGGAATCATGTGTTTCTAAAAGTTAGAATGCAGAAGAGTTCAATAAAATTAGCAGCACATTATTGTTGATTTCTGGTAGCATTGGATGTGCTCTAAGCCTCAAAATTTGCAAGGAGGCTTGGACACATGTATTCCACAATACCCAGAAATCATTTTGGAAAATTCAACCCGGAGACAGTTTTATAAAAATAATTATTTTTAATGGATGTCGAAGTCTAAACTTAGGAAATTAAAATAATTAAAGGGTATTAATCAAACTGTGGGTGAAACTTCTAGAAGAAGACGAGGATCAAGCCAAAATGATCTGAGCCATTGATTAGAATCTAATCTGGGTTGTTGGTTCTCAACGAGAAGATTATAAGAGGAGGCTTGATGGGCATTTGGAAATCACATTAGAGAGAGATCAAGAGATCGAATTTCCCAGAGAGGGCAGTGCATCAGTTGCTAGAGAATCGATTGAGGAGATTTCTTGTAGTGAGGGGAGGGACAGTTTTGGTTGGAGAATTTCCTGATCCGGGAATACATTGCAGAGGAGGCAAAGAGAGATCTGAAAGAGGCAGTGTAGAGGCTCGTTGGGCAGCGTAGGTTGACGTAGAAGCAGCGCAAAGCCTGAGAGGAGATCTGTATTTTGCTGGAGAAGTCGAGTTTTGAAACCAGAAGCCGAGGTGTCAGACCGGGAGGGTAGAAGTCGAAGTTCCAGAAGCAGAACGATCAGCCAAAAGGAGTGACGCAAACCCCAGAAGAAGTGACGCATAACAGCGCAGTGATTGTGCAGAAACTACGTAGAGGCTACTAGGGGCTAGCCATTCAGTGGTTGGATCAACAGGATCGCCAGTGATAGTGTGAGGTATTTCTCACTAATCTTCTATCAGTCAGATTCTCTGTATTGGATAGCCAGCAAGGCATCCAAAGATTGTATTCAGAAACTAATGCTTAATAATACAAACCCTCAGTTGTCGCAATGGTTTTCCTGCATTGGGTTTTTCCAAGGGCATTTGTCCAAAAATAACGGTGTAATGTGTTGTCTATTTCTTTCCTACTCAGTGTCTTATTTCCGCATATAGTTTTAATCGGTGAAGGTTGTAGTGTATTAGTTTCGGTATTTGTTGTAGGACGCAGTAGATAATTTGTTCAGTAATTAACAAATAGAAGGAACTTAATTAGTTCATGCAGTAGAAATTTGGGTCTTCCAAATTTTCACATGGTATCAGAGGTGCAGGTGAAGCAAGAGAGCAGAGCTGAAAGAGCCCAACACTAAAGAGAAGGAGGGTCCAAGTGCTGCGTAGGCAGCAAATCGAATTCCAAAAGGAATTGTACAATCCAAGCCAAGAGGACAAAATTTTTGAGGAAGGTCTCTCTCTGAGTGAGTCGACAGAGAGGTAAGACTTCCGGATCGAAGTTTTCCAGTGTCAGAGGGAGCAGCACAGAGGAGGTTACTGGTGTGACACAGTTTTTTGCAGCAGTTGCTAGGGCAGAAAAACGTTAAAAGGAAGAAGAGAGAGACTTTTGAGGGAATTCTTCCTCAGAGGACTTCAAGCAAATGTTCCACCAAGTTTCTGGGACGAGGAGGCAAGGGAGCGGAGATACGCAGGAGCGACCTATGCAAAAGCTCCCCACCAATTTTTAGGAAACATGGGAGGAGTTCAACGTCTTAAAAACTTATAAATATAAAATATAAATTGATGATTCATATAACTAAAACAAATTTAATATGAAAAGCATGATCATTGATATCATTATCATATAAATTATAATTATACATCATACATGTAAGCTTGTAACTGTATAGTCTAAATACTAAATACTAGTCTACTAACTTACTAACAATGCACAATGAAAATAAATTATAAAATTATAAATGTTTAACTTTTCAACATTTAACTTTAAACCATATTGATGTTCCCCTTCCAACTATGAACATTGAATACCGAATATTAAATAAAATCATAAAAGTCAAGTCTGATACATCAAGAGTCAAAAATTTTAATTTTATAGAGTCAAAATAACATAAGAACATATCAAAAGATAAATGAGCATAATTGCTCAAGGTAATCCGTTCAATGAAGGAGCAGACAGAAGGCTGATTAGCGATGGCAGCAACATTCCATTCAACGAAGGAGCAGACAGAAGGCTGCTTAGCGATGGCGGTAGTGTTCAATTCAACGAAGGAGCAAACAGAAAATGAAATGTGAAATGAACATAACGTAAACCCTTCCCAGTCGGTCAACAAATATTAAAACTACAATTTTTTGTTTCATAAAAAAAATTGCAAATTTTTTCTAGGGAAATGACCCGTCAAGACCCCTTTCGACTAGGAAACGACCCCAAATGGAGGAAATGACCCCTTTCAAGTTTCCTCGCGTACCCTGTTTTTTGGGAGCATGAGGAAACGACCCCATCTCGTCCCCAAGTCCCCGGAGCGTGAGGGAGCTAGGAAACTCGACCCCCAGGTGGGGGGACGAGACCCCGTGGAACACTGCTTCCGGCCAAAAACTATGAATTCTCATTTGCTGAGCAGCAGCAGGGAGCAGCAGATCTACTAACTCCAGCAGGGAGTGCGTAGGCTAACCCAGTAGCAGCGCAGAGGAGAGAGGAGGCAGTTCGACATTTCATTGGTAGAGATGGCAGCTAGTGGGTTAAGTGATCAAGATCGATTGGAGGGTGCATCCAACTACATGATCTGGAAGGCAAGGATCTCATGCCTTATGGATGAGCACAATCTCAAAACCTATGTCGACAGTGTGGTAGTTGTACCTGCGAATCCAGATCCGCTCAAGAAGTACAAGGCTCAAATGGCGAAGGCCAAACGATTGATCCTCGACAAAGTGAGAGATCACGTAGTGTGTCACATTGCCAACAAGGATACTACTTCGCAGATGTGGGAAGCATTGGCCATGCTATATGAAGGATCTTCCGAGTAGCGGGAGATGTACTTGGAGAAGAAGATGAGATCCACGCAGATGCAAAAGGGGGAACGCATTGATCCGTTCGTAACAAAACTTCAGGAAATCTGAGACTCGTTGGCAGTTGTGGGGTCAACACCTCAGCCAACAGAAATGGTGAGGTTGGCCCTGAATTCAGTCTCAGAAGAATGACAAGTGTTTGTCCAGAGCAGCCTAGGCAGAGAAAGATTGCTAGATTGGGAAGGGATGTGGGCCGCTCTTCAGCAGTAAAAGATGAGGAGAGACTTGGTCAAGTGCAAACTTGATGGCAGCAACAGTAGTGGAACAAAGCCCAAGGAGGAGGAAGAGAATGCAGCCCTTGCATCTAAGGGGTAGCAGGAGCAACGAAAAAAGAAGAAAGATGTCTCGAAGATCAAGTGCTTCCGGTGTGGTAAACTTGGTCACTACGCTACGCAGTGTCCCCTCAAGAAGAAGGACAAGGACGAGAAGCATGATCTGAAGGGTGCATCCGCAAAGATCGAGGAGGAGTTTGCCATGGTTGCCCAGATACCTCCAAGGGAGAGGTGGGGTGACCTATACTGTAGTTCGAAAGAACTACAGATGGAGAGGATCCTTGAAGAGTCCACCTCTTGGATCAATACCTTGCTACGGGAGCCCAGATTAGAAGTAGCAAGATGGACCAGTGTCAGTTCGTGCAGAGGAGTGTCGGAGTGATAGTTGCAGTACCTAGGAGCGCCAGAGGCTGAGCAGCGTAGAGCAGTGTTGGCAGCAGTGCAATTGGCACAGTGCAGAGTCAGCAGCAACGCAAAGGCTTTAGAGGGTCAACACAGAGACTAGCAACAGTCAGAACTCCAACAACAAATGCATCATACTGAACACCTGTTCAGTAATTTTGGATGCTTTTCTGTTGCTGATGCAGTAGTAGCATCAGTTGGAGAAGGTTGCAATGCAGATGCAGTGTTGGCAATGGCAGTGCCAGCATCAGCGCAGATGCAAAAATTATGAGGGTTGCAGTGCAGATGCAGTGTTGGCAGTGGAAGTGCTAGCATCAGCACAGATGCAGGAATTATAAGGGTTGCAGTGCAGATGCAATGTTGGCAGTGGTAGGGTCAGCAACAATACAGATGCAGCATTTGCGTAGTAGCTGGTGGGCAACGATGTCAGACATCAGCAACACAGAGAGAGAGAGAGATGTTACAGAGAAAGGTGATGCTTCAGCAGATTACATTACTAGAGCACATTCCTCGCTAAGAGGGAGTGTTGATTTTTGGTAGCATCGAATGTTCTCTAAGCCTCAAAATTTGCGGGGAGGCTTGGACACATGTATTCCACAATACCCAGAAATCGTTTTGGGAAATTCCATCCGGAGAGACATTTTATTAAAATAATTAATTATTTTTAATGGGTGCCTAAGTCTAAACTTAGGAAATTAAAATAATTGAATGGTATTAATCAAACTATGGGTGAAACTTCTAGAAGAAGACGAGGATCAAGCCAAAATGATCTGAGCCATTGATTGGAATCTAATATGGGTCGTTGGTTCTCAACGAGAAAATTATAAGAGGAGGCTTGATGGGCATTTGGAAATCACATCGGAGAGAGATCAAGAGATCGAATTTCTCAGAGAGGGCAGCGCAACAATTGCTAGAGAATCGATTGAGGAGATTTCTTGCAGTGAGGGGCAGGGATAGTTCCGATTGGAGAAGTTCCTGATCCAGGAATACATTCCAAAGGAGGCAAAGACAGATCCGGAAGAGGCAACGCAGAGGCTACATTGGGCAGCATAGGATGATGTAGAAGCAGCGCAGAGCCTGAGAGTAGATCCATTTTTTGCTGGACAAGTCGAGTTCTGAAGCCAGAGGCCGGGGTGACAAACCGGGAGGGCAGAAGTCAAAGTTCCAAAAGCAAAACGATTAGCCAGAAGGAATGACGCATGTTAGTTTTTGGTAACATTGTGTGTGCTCTAGCCATGAAAATTGGTGGACAGACTAAGGCAGATGAGTTCTAAAGAACCCAGAAATTGTTTGGTGAAATTCCACCCGGATAGTATTTTATTAAAATAATTAATATTTTTAATGGGGTTCCTAAGTCTAAACTTAGGAAAATTAAAAAATTAATGGGTATTAATCAAAATATGGGTGAGAATGTTCTAGAAATCGGATCAAGTCAAGTTTTTAATCTTAGCCGTTGATTAGAGAATTAATCTCAGTCGTTGAAGTCTCAACGAGAAAAGTATAAAAAGGAGGCTTGGGGTTCATTCAGAAAAACACACTAAGAGAACGAATTGATCTAGAGTTTGAAATTTCTGGGGCTAGGACGCTGAGAAGTTCAAACTAACTGATCATTATGCAGCAGATAGGCAGGGATAGTTCGGGAATACTAGGTAAAGAGGCGGAGAGCCACTAGTGGAGGCAACACAGCACCTAGAGGGACTGACATTGGGCCAATCTGGGCCCACGCAGGCTTGACGTTGAACCAGGGAGAGCCAACGCAGAGGAGAAGCTGCCCTCACACAGAAATATGGAATATTGTCGGGGAGTCGCCGAAACAGGAGAGGTTGACACAGAAGCTCCAGGAGGCAGAAGAGACAGCACAGGGCTGACGCAGATACTGTAAGGCTGACGCAAGGCCTGCGCAGAGCCAGCGCAAAGATAGTCATGGTTAGCCAGTTCTACTGTCGTATCAGCCCGAAACTGTCGAGCGAAGTGAGGTAATCTCACTTAGTTCTCCGCCATTATATTTTTCTCTGTAATTTTATTGTCGGGAGGGCATCCAGCATTGTATTCAAAACTACTGCTTAATAATATAAAACCCTCAGAGCTGTTGCACCAGTTTTTCCCACATTGGATTTTTCCAAGGACTATTTTGTCCAAAAATAACGGTGTCCTATGTATCTTGTTCTTTGCTCAGTTTCTTGTTTCATGTAATCAAATTAAATTGGTGTAGGTTGCAGAAGTAATTTACTTCAGTATTATTCAGAAAATAACTTGATAATGTATATTAAAATCAAGTAGAAGTAAATTCAGTTTTGCTACAGTAGGGGTTCCTTGAGTGTAGGAATTTTCACATGGTATCGAAGCATTGATTTTGAAACAGGAAGAGCAGATCCAGCGCTGAGCAGAGAGGCCAATAGCTGCATTTGGCAGCAATTCGAATCCCCTTGAAGGGATTGCGCAGTCCTTGTCGGGAAAGCAGAGATTCCGAGGAAATCTCTCTCTGAGAGAGTCGACAAAGAGGTACGATTTCTGGTTTGTGAGCTTGCAGAGGAAGAGGGAGTGACGCAGAGCCTCAACGCAATGCTTGAAGGGCACAGTTTCTGCCAGGGCAAAAATCCGTCGGAAAAGAGTGAAGACACAAAGAAGGGGAATTTTCTCCTCAAAGGACTTTTCTCACGAAAAGTTCGACTTTTTCACTTGCCGAGCAACAAACCAGTGTTGCGCAGTGACTAGAGGAGTCAACTCGATAGTTTGGGTGAGATGGCATCACATGGGCTCATAGATCAAGATATGTTGGAAGGAGCTTCCAACTATGTCATATGGAAGACCAGAATATTAGCTATTTTGGAGGAGTACGATCTCAAAGCTTACATCAAGAGTGTTGTGGTTGTTCCCGCGGACAATGATCAGAAGAAGAAGTACAAGGCCGAGCAGGCAAAGGCGAAGAGGTTCATACTTGATGGAGTTCAAGATCATGTGGTCTCACACTTGCAGGGCAAAGATACAACCCGAGAAATGTGGGAAGCTTTGTCTTCATTGTATGAAGGTTCTTCCGAATAGTGGAAGATGTACTTAGAACAAAAGTTGCAGCGGACATTGATGCAGAAGGGAGAAGGGGTTAACTCCTATCTTCAACGTCTTCAAGACACCAGAGACCAGCTTGCTGCAGTGGGGTCTACTCCTCAGTCTACCGCGATGGTAAGGACGGCCTTGAATGGAGTCTCGGATGAATGGCAAGTCTTCGTCCAAAGTATATTGGGCAGGGAAAGACTACCTTCATGGGAGGAGATGTGGGCAACCCTTCAACAGGAAGAATTAAGGAGGGATCTAGTTAAGGTCAACCTCAATGGCAGCAGTGGGAGTGGCACGAAGACCAAGGAGGAGGAGGAGAACACAACTCTAGCATTAAAGGGACAGCAAAAGCAAAAGCGGAAGGAAATTTCGAAGGTGAAATGTTTTAGATTTAGCGAGATGGACCACTTTGCATCCCATGCATCTCCAATAGGGAAATGGGGCAATATAGAACTGTAGTCAGGAGGACTACATGTGGGCAGGATCCTTGAGGAGCCCACCTCTTGGATCAATTCCTTGCTACGGGAGCCCGAGATTCAGCAATAGCGAGATGGACTTAGTGTCGAATGATGTAGTGGGTTGGTTGGAGAGACAGATGCAGTAGCCTAAGACCAGAGACTGGTCAACGCAGAGCAAGGTTGGCAGCAGTGCAGATGGCACAGTGCAGAAGTCAACAACAACGCAGAAGATCCAAAGGATCAAAGACTAGTATCAGTCAGATTCCAATATTCACATGGTATTATGCTGAACACAATTAGTTCAGTAATTTTGGGTGTTTTTCAGTTACTTCTCTTAGCAACTAAGTTACAGTACGGATGCAGTGTTAGCAGTGGCAGTGCTAGCAGCATAGCAAATGCAGCACTTGAGAGGGAGTTGTAGTATAGATGCAACAGTGACAGTGGCAGTGTCATGGGCAACAGTACAGTAGCAGCAGCAACATAGTGTTGGTGGCAGACAGTGCGAAAAGGAGATGCTTCAGAGACAGAGCAGCATGCAGTTGGACATTGTTGCTAGAGCACATTCCTCACTAACAGGGAGTGTTAGTTTTTGATAGCATCGGGTGTGCTCTAGCAATGAAAATTGGTGGAGAGGCTAAGGCACATGAGTTCTAAAGAACCCAGAAATTGTTTGGTGAATTTCCACCAGGGTTGTATTTTATTAAAATAATTAATATTTTTAATGGGGTTCCTAAGTCTAAACTTAGGAAAATTAAAGTATTAATGGGTATTAATCAAAATATGGGTGAGAATCTAGAAAGCAGATCAAGTCAAGTTTTTAATCTTAGTCATTGATTAGAGACTTAATCTCGACTGTTGAAGTCTCAACAAGAAAAGTATAAGGAGGCTTGGGGTTCATTCAAAAAAACACACCGAGAGAATGAATTGATCTAGAGTTCGAAATTTTTGGGGCTAGGAAGCTGAGAAGTTCGAACTCACTGATCATTCTGCAGCAAAGGGGCAGGGATAGTTCGGGAATAATGGGCAGAGAGGCTTAGAGTCACTAGTGGAGGCAGCGCAGCACCTAGAGGGACTGATGTTGGGCCAGTCTGGGCCCACACGGGCTTGACGTTGGGCCAGTCTAGGCCCACACAAGCTTGACGCTGAACCAGGGAGAGCCAGCGCAGAAGAGAAGTTGCCCTCACGCAAAAATTCAGAATTTTGTTGGGGAGCTGCCAGAACAGCCGAGAGAGGTTGACGCAAAAGCTCCAGGAAGCAGAAGAGACAGCGCAGGGCTGACGCAAGGCCAGCATAGAGATAGTCAGGGTTAGCCAATTGTGCTGTCAGATTAGCCGGAAACTATTGGGTGAAGTGAGGTAATCTCACTCAGTTCTCCACCATCATATTTTTCTCTGTAACTAGATTGCCTGGAGAGCATCCAACATTGTATTCAAAACTATTGCTTAATAATATAAAACCCTCAGAGTTACTGCACCAGTTTTCCTGCATTGGGTTTTTCTAGGGACTATTTTGTCCAAAAATAACGGTGTCTTATGTATCTTGTTCTTTGCTCAATTTCTTGTTTCATGTAATCAAATTAAATTGGTGTAGGCTGCAAAAGTAATTTACTTCAATATTATTCAGAAAATAACTTGATAATGTATATTAAAATCAAGTGGGAGAAGTAAATTCAGTTTTGCTCCTTGAGTGTAGGAATTTTCACAACGCAGACCCCAGAAGCAGTGACGCAGTGATTGCGCAGAAACTGCGTAGAGGCTGCTAGGGGCTAGCCATTCAATGGCTGGATCAGCAGGATCACCAGTGATAGTGTGAGGTATTTCTCACTAATTTTCTGTTAGTCAAATTCTTTGTATTGTATAGCCAACAAGGCATCCAAAGATTGTATTCAGAAAACTATTGCTTAATAATACAAATCCTCAGTTGTTGCACTAGTTTTCCCAGATTTGGGTTTTTCCAGGGACATTTGTCCAAAAATAACGGTGTAATGTGTTGTGTATTTCTTTCTTGCTCAGTTTCTTGTTTTTGCATATAAATTTAATTGGTGAAGGTTGCAATGTATTAATTTCGATATTTGTTGTAGGATGTAGTAAATAATTTGTTCAGTGATTAACAAATAGAAGGAACTTAATCAGTTGCTGCAGTAGAAATTTGGGTCTTCCAAATTTTCACAATTATTATGGCCCATTCAAGATTCTTGAGAGGATCAGTGTTGTGGCATTTAGACTTGCACTGCCTCCATTCATGCATATTCATGATGTATTCCATCTATCTCTGCTTAAAAAGTACATTTCTGGTATCGATAATGTGATTAATTGGCATATGATTTAGGTGGAACTAGAAGGCGATTTTCAGGTCCAACCATTGCAGATTTTAGACAAGATGGTCAAAGTGCTCAGCAATTGAGTCGTCGTCATGGTAAAGGTACAATGAACCCTTCTCGTCCTAATCATGCTACATGGGAGCAAGAAGATGTAATGAGGGAGGAGAACCCTCATCTTTTTTACTAATGTTTATATGTATACATATGTTGCACTGAGGACAGTGTATAAAATAAGGGGGGAGGAATGTAATACCCCCTGCTAGTTTATGATGTAAATATATGTACTTGATATTAGGTTGGTGATTCGGAGTCATTTTAGCATGCCTGTGTGCCTATGTACATGTGTATATGGATTTTGGGCCTCGCTTAACCAAGGACATATATGTCATTTTGGCAAAGTGGTCAGAGGGCCAAGATTGTAAGTATTGTAAACATTGTACATATTTTTATATTAATAAAAAAACCTGTTGATTTGAGGTAGCATCGGATGTGCTCTAGCCACGAAAATTGGTGGAGAGGCTAAGGCACATGAGATCTCCAATACCAAAAAAGGGTTTGGGCAGATTCTAAATAGTTTGGGAGATATTAAAATAATTGATATTTTTAGTGAAGTCCCTAAGTCTAAACTTAGGGAAGATAAAATATTAATGTGAACTAATATAAAATTGTGTTAGAATGGTCCAAAAGTCATGGATCAAGCAAGATCTAATCTTAGTCGTTGATTAGGGACTTAATCTCGGCCACTGATTTGTAAACGAGAAAAGTATAAGAGGAGGCTTGAGGGTCACTTGGAGAACACACTGAGGGAGACCAGTCAGTTCAATTTCTAGAGCGAGGTTAGCTGAGAAATTGAACCAGTGGTCTGGTGAGTAGTCAGGAGGCAGCAAGTACGGAATAGAGAGACAAGATCAACCACTAGAGATCAGCGTTGAGGCAGGAAATGCAGACGCAGGGCATTTCACGCAAACGCAGAGGCAGCAAGAGACTGTGCAGTCATTAACTGGGCCTGCATGGGTGACACAGAGAGACCCAGGGTTAACGCAGTCAAGCAGGCGCTGACGCAGAGGGTCTGAGAGCCACGCAGAGGTCAGTCGGGCTGACGCTGGGATTGGGAGAAGTGCTGGAGAATTTTTTCTCTTTGTGGGTAAGACAGTTTGGCACCCTGTTGTACTGAAGAATTGTTGAATAATAAAAACCTACCTTACTGCACCAGTTTTGCCACATTGGGTTTTTCCGGGGACTGTTGTCCAAAATAACTGTGTCAATGTGTTGATTCTTGTGCATATGTTTGATTGTGTATTACAATGTGATATCTGCTGCAGTATTTATTTTAATGTTTATTGAAGTAATTTCATAAATAACTTATTGTGGAATAAGTAGGAAAAATAAATCAGTCGCTGCAGTGATAGGATTTTCACATGGTATCAAAGCGAGTAATCAGAGACAGAAAGGGAAAATCAGTTATGGGTCGAGACCACAATGCAGAGGCATCCACGTTAGGGGACTCACACAGATTTTCAGAAGATTGCACAAAAGAAAGAGATTTTGATTTCTCTATGTTAGCTTCTAGGCTGGAAGAAGAAGTGACGTGTATGACTAGTGTTGCATCATCAGAAGTATGGTATATACACAATGGAGCCTCATGGCATATGACGGGAATCAGGGAGTGTTTCTCAGAATATCGAGAAGAGAAGATGAACTTTCAGATCACCATGGGGAACAAGGCAAAGTGTACTCCAGTAGGGAAGGGTACCATAGTCTTTCAGACAGAATCGGGAGAGCAATTTTGTGCTACAAATGCATTGCATGTACCAGGATTGGGGATGAACTTACTTTCTGTGTCACAACTACAAGGCAAGGGCTATGATGTCTACTTCATCAAGGAGAAGGTATACGTCAAACACCCGAGCTGGAAAAAGAAAGTGCAGATCGGGATCAAAAGTAATCGGTTGTATAGATTACAACTAGAATCACCAATGGCACTAATAGGCAATCATGGAGACAAGGACTTGAACGAACTATGGCACAGAAGAATGGGTCACTTGCACCATGGAGCTCTGAGAATTCTCAGGAGCACTGTAACAGGAGTTTCGGATCTGAGTACGGAACGAGGTTAATGTATGCAGGGGATGTGCTCTAGGAAAGTATGGCAAGGCAGCATTTCCTAGGAGCAAACACAAGGCCAAGAGTGTACTAGGATTGATACACTCAGATATCTGCGGACCTATGTCCATCAAAGCTCTCAGTGGTGCCGAGTATTTCCTTACCTTCATTGATGACCACTCAAGGAAAACTTGGATTTATTTTCTGAAAACCAAGGATGAGGTTTTATGTCGATTCAAGGAGTTAAAGGCTCTGGTGGAGAATCTGACTGGGAAGAAAATAAAAGTTTGGCGCTCAGATAATGGTAGAGAATATGTCGATAAGGACTTCACTGATTTTTGCGCTAAGGAGGACATCAGAAGAACTCCCTACAATCTGGAGTAGAATGGGGTACCAGAAAGAAAGAACAGGACTATTGTAGAAGCAAGTATGCCCATGATGTATGATCAGGATATGCCAAAATTCCTGTGGGCGAAAGCATGCAACACAGCAGTCTATGTTCAAAATAGGACTCCTCATCAGGTATTGGGCAAGATTACTCCAGAGAAAGTCTTCACATGAAAGACACCTGAAGTCAGCCATTTCAGGATGTTTGGGAGTTTAGCATATTGTGGCATACCCGAAGAAAAGAGGAAGAAGCTGGATCAGACTGCAGAAAAGGGATATCTGGTGGGATTTAGCGAGAACACTAAGGCATACAGAATCTATCTTCCAGGGAGCAGGAAGGTAGTAGTACGACGAGATGTAAAGTTTATGGAGGACACGTCTTTCAGAAGATCTCGCGAGATGCCTTCCGAGGAGTAGTCAAAAGAGGAGTCGTTGGTTAAACCTCTTCAACCAACAGAAGTAAAGAATTGTTCCTCAAAACATGAAGATTCTCAAGATGAGGAGGAGGAGCGAACAGAAGCACCAGCTGGCAAAGAAAGAACTAGTAGGGAACCTCGTCAAATTCTGCGAGATGCAAAGGACTTCATCGGTGTGCCAAGAAACAATAAGAGGGAGCAAAAACAGCGAGATAGATGTCAGGCATTAGGAGCTCAAGATGGAGAGCCTGCGAGTTTCAAAGAGGCAGCTCAACATCAAGTTTGGCTAGATGCGATGGTCGAGGAAATCAACTCCATAATGGTAAAGATGTCTGGGAGGTGGTGCCAAGGCCTCAAGACAGATCAATGGTAGGTTCAAGATGGATCTACAAGATCAAATACGCTGCAGACGACAGTGTTGAGAAATACAAGGCCAGGTTTGTGGCTAAGGGGTATGCTCAAAAAGAAGGGATTGACTATGAGGAAACCTTTGCCCCAATAGCCAAGTATACATCTATTAGGACCGTGATATCTCTTGCAACCATGAAGGAATGGGAGATCCATCAGATGGATGTCAAAACGACATTTCTAGATGGGGTAATAGAAGAGTAGGTATACATTGAACAATCAAAGGGCTCTGAAACTCATGAGAAGAAGTCTCATGTATGCAGATTGAAGAAAGCCTTGTATGCGCTGAAACAGGCACCGAGAGCATGGTATGGTACTTGCAGAAGATGGGATTTGTCAAGAGTGACGTGGATCCGAATCTCTACTATCTGGTTATAGAGAACGAGCTGCTAATCTTAGTATTGTACGTGGATGATCTCTTTTTGACAGGATCATCCAGACTCATTGGAGACTGCAAGAAGAATCTAGCCACAGAATTCGATATGAAGGATTTGGGACGAATGCACTACTTCCTAGGGTTGGAAGTTTGGCAGCATAAGGAAGAAATCTTCCTTGGGCAAGGGAGGTATGCTACATAAATCTTGAAATGATTCGGGATGGAGGACTATAGACCTATGGCTACGCCAATGATCACCAACTTGAAGAAGATTGATGCATCAGAAGACAAGGATGTCGATCCCACCCTATACAGGCAGCTCATAGGGTCCCTGATGTATCTAGTCAATACCAAGCCAGACATTTGCTACGCTATAAACACCCTCAGTCAGTTCATGGTGGAACCAAAGAGGGCACACTGGGCAGCAGCCAAACATGTTCTCAGGTATTTACAAGGAACAGTTGATTATGGGCCCTTGTACACTAAAAGTAAGGATATCAGTTTGAGTGGATTTACTGATGCAGATTGGGCAAGAAGTTCAGTGGATTGAAAAAGTACCTTTGGGTATTGTTTCAACATTAGATCAGGAATGACCTCCTGGTGCAGTAGGAAACAGAAGTGTGTGGCTCTGAGCTCATTTGAGGCAGAATATATGGCAGCAAGCACAGCTTCGTGTGAGGCCATATGGCTTAGAACACTGCTAGTGAACCTCTTCAAAAAGAATATGGAGGGACCAGGATCATGTGCGACAATCAGAGTTGCATCAAGCTCTCTGAGAATCCAGTGTTTCATGATAGGTCGAAGCATATTGATATTCGGTGTCACTTTGTCAGAGACTGTCTCCAATTAAGAGTTATACAATTGAGCTACACTCCTACAGGAGAACAGGTGGCGGACATCTTGACCAAGGCCCTTGGAAGGACAAAGTTTGACTACTTCAAGGAAAAGATGGGGACGATGAAGAAACCGTTTCAGAAGCAGAAATGGGAGTGATAGCAGCACGGATGCAAAAAGAGTTGCAGTGCATATGCAATGTTGGGAGAAAGGACTAGCAACAACACAGATACAGAGGGAGTTGTTGTACAGATGCAGCAGCGGCAGTGACAGAGCCATGGGCAGCAGCACAAGATGCAACAGTGCAGAGGATGATAGGCAACAGGCCTAGCATCAACACAGGGACCAATGTCAGATGATCAGGGTGATGCTCAGTGAGGAGTATTGCTAGAGCACAGTCCTCACTAAGAGGAAGTGTTGATTTGAGGTAGCATCGGATATGCTCTAGCCACGAAGATTGGTGGAGAGGCTAAGGCACATGAAATGTCCAATACCCAGAAAGGGTTTGGGCAGATTCTAAACAATTTGCAAGATATTAAAATAATTAATATTTTTAATGAAGTCCCTAAGTCTAAACCTAGGGAAAATAAAATATTAATGTGAATTAATATAAAACTGTGTTAGAATGGTCCAAAAGTCATGGATCAAGCCAGATCTAATCTTAGTCGTTGATTAGGGACTTAATCTCGATCGTTGATTTGTCAATGAGAAAAGTATAAGAGGAGGCTTGAGGGTCACTTGGAGAACACAATGAGGGAGACTAGTCAGTTCAATTTCTGGAGCAGGGTTAGCTGAGAAATTGAACCAGTGGTCTGGTGAGCAGTCAGGAGGCAACAAGCACGGAACAGAGAGACGGGATCAACCACTAGAGATCAGCGTTGAGGCAGGAGAGGCAGCCACAGAGGCAGCAAGAGACTACACAATCATTAACTAGGCTTGCGTGGGTGACGCAAAGAGGCCCAGTGTTGACGCAGTCAAGCAAGGGCTGATGCAGAGGGTCTGAGAGCCACGCAAAGGTCAACCGGGCTGATGCTAGGATTGGGAGAAGTGCTAGAGAATTTTTTCTCTTTGTGGGTAAGCCAATTTGGCACCCTGTTGTACTGAAGAATTGTTGAATAATAAAAAGCTCCCTTGCTGCACCGGCTTTCCCACATAGGGTTTTTCTGGGGACTGTTGTCCAAAATAATTGTGTCAATGTGTTGATTCTTGTGCATATGTTTGTTTCTGTATTATGGTGTGATATCTGCAATAGTATTTATTTTAATGTTTATGGAAGTAATTTCATAAATAAGTTATTGTGGAATAAGTAGGAAAAATAAATTAGTTACTGCAGTGATAGAATTTTCACAGTTGGTTGCAGAACGCACTCGACGAAAAAGAGTGAGGCAGCGCAACTCCATGGTGACAGGCAACGAGTATTGAGTTCGATGTTGGGGAAAAGGGTGCCTGGGGGCCCCCATGGCTTCAGGGAGGTGACGCATGGCAAAGAGGGGCCATGCATAATAAAATGTATTCAGAAGACCATTATGGGGATCATTATCATTGTCACTATAATCATCATCATTCACCATTCATCAACATCCATTCCTACAGTTAATCACTCCATTTCATTCCATCACCATGTTCAATATTCAGCATCCATTCCATGGCATGAGATGGGCAGTGAATTTCGGTTATGAGCCAGTTGGTGAACTTGGTGTGGAGTTTTGAGTCTGACTAGGGATTTTTAATTGGTGAGTCCTGTGATTGGACTCTGAAACCAACTGGAGTTCTGGTGAACTCGGTTTGTAGCAACCAGCTAGTGAGCCCTATGCTTGGGTTCTAGAAGTGGTCGAGAATTGTTTTGTTTCTAGTGACCAGTTGGTGAGCCCTGGAGGGTGGTCATCACAGAGGGAATGGCAAAGACCGGAGAAGGGTGTGCCACTTGGATTCGGGAACTGACCGGGAGTTGAATTGGTTATGGCCTAGAAGGATGCCTGGAAGCCTTGAAAGTAGCTCAAGCTCCTGGAGCCCTGTGCTGAGAAGTTCTTGGTTGGTCGTAAGACGCCTTTGAAGGTGAGCAACGCTGAGGGACTAGCATTCCCAAGGAAGGGTGTGCAACTTAGGCCAGGTTCAGGGAAGCAGAAAGCAGTGATTGGAGTCGTGACTGTCGAGTGGTGCCTTGGCCATGTATATGCAGTTATTATTGGTTACAGTTGCCTATGGAGTTGCAGCCCCAGCTCAGGGGTGACCCGTGGTTAAGATTGATGAACCATGAGGTCTATGGTTAGGTGAAACAAGGAAAGCTCGCAGCAAGTTGCTTCATTTTATGAAGATAAGTATTCCTATTTATTACTGCATTGATTTATATATTTATGATATTCATACTCGAGATTGTAACTGTTTGTGAATATATATTTGAAACCCTAGCTATAAATGAAATGCTTAACTGATGTTAATTAGAAAATTTATATTGGAACCATAGTTTTTTGGGTTATATGCTTTGCTATAACATATTGCAATCGTTATTAACATTATTCTCCTGTGCAATTATGTGCTTAAATGACTATTAATTATTTATGTAACACACCCCCTTACCACCTTAACCCAAGGAGGTGGTCACTGTGATGACCCAACCTCCAAGTTCAATTATGGAAATGGGGTCATATAATTTCGACCTTTTTCAAACTCTTCAAAACCCAAAACAGACGACACAATCGTTTTCGTCTCGTCAAGATGGTTCTAGTGATATAAAATTTTACCTCAAATGGGTTATAGAATCAAAATTTATTGCTCCTCAAAGTTCTCAATCAATGAACCCTAGAACCTTACCTTAACTTAAGACGTGATGCCACGTGGCATTCTACCCTCGACCAATGCCATTGCAGTGGCACTTACCGCCGAGTGGCATGTTGGCATCACATGCAACCTCACCGCCATGGATGAATTCACAACATACATACATATATATATATATATCCACTTTATCCATCTGACGGCTCTTCACCCACAGAAAGATGAAAGGTTGACATCAAATGTGTAAAGCGTGGTTCTGTCTTCTGCATCTGACATTCCTCATTCCCCTCGAACATAAAATGAAGGTTGTCAAGTGTGGACCCCCCTCCCCACTGACATCACCGAGGGTCCCCATTCCTCTACAGTCATCCATTCATCAGCCCATCGCAACCATTGATCGCTGCCACACCAAAGTTCCAACCCTTAGTCCTAACACCTGGCCATAAGGCCCCTTAAGGCTTGGCCCCCTTTCCCAAGGTCTCAGCAGCTTACAACTTTACTTCTAGGTCCCGACTTGCCTGGCCTGGTTGACTACTCTGACCCCCGACTTGTAGGTCGGCTCGACCTACTCAACCACAACTCATAGTTGAGTGCTAGCTTTCGGGCTAGCTAGCACGACCCCCGACCTCCGACCTAACCGATCTTCTAACTAGCGGCTCTACCCAACTAAGATAACAAAGTCATCTTGCTTTCGACCCTGACTAGGTCAACCCTGAACTATCGCCTAGGGTTGGTCCACCTAGTACTTGGGCCACTAAGCCGAGTGTGATTTTCATCCCGTCTTTCTAGCCGACTAGCCAACCCCGTGTTGATTTCTGGTAGCATCGTATTTGCTCTAAGCCTCAAAATTTACAGGGAAATTTGAAGCTAGGACACATGTATTCCAGAATACCCAGAAATCGTTTTGGGAAATTCCACCCAGAGACAGTTTTATTAAAATAATTAATTATTTTTAATGGATGCCTAATTCTAAACTTAGGAAATTAAAATATTTAAAGGGTATTAATAAAACTAGGTGTGAATCTTCTAGAAAAAGACGGAGATCGAGTCAATATGATTTGAGCCATTGAATAGAATTTAATATGGGTCGTTGATGATTCAACAAGAAGATTATAAGGACTTCGATGGGCATTTGAAAGACACACTAGGAAGATACTCAGTTGCCCAAGTAGATCAATTTTCTCACTGGCTGAAGTTCGGCAAGAGGAAATCAAATCAAAGGGTGAGTTGCAGGTGAGAGAGAGAGGGTATCAGCAATAGTCGAGAGTGCAGAAAACGGCAGGAAGAGGCAGTGCAGAAGAGGGACACAGATCACTAGCGCAGAGGCAGTGATGCAGGGACAGCGCAGTCACTGCGCAAAGGGTGATGCAGTGTGGCTAGCATGAGGGCAGCAGGCCCTCTCAAGTGTTAGAAATTCGTTGTGGAGTGGAAAAACTTGTTTGTAAAAATTATCTTAGTGATTCTTCTACTATTCTGTTATCCGTAGATTTACATGAGATTTTGTTGAAGAATAATAAAAGAAACCCTCATCTGTTGCACCAGTTTTCCCACATTGGGTTTTTTCGACAATTGTCCAAAAATAATTGTGTTAATGTGTTATTGTTGTGCTAGTATTTTCCTTACATTTATTTTCCACAATAATTAATTTGTGAAGACTGCAATGTATGTATTTCGATATTTGTCGTAGACAACTGCAAATAATTTGTTTCAATAAATTAACAAATAGAAGAAATATTATCAGTTGCTGCAGTAGGATTTGGAATTTCTAGATTTTCACATGGTATTAGAGCATAGACAGGAGGCAGGAGAGATCTAGTGCAAAAGAAAAAGGAGCAGCGTAGCACTGCATAAGCAGCTACTCGAAGTCCCCAGAAGGTTGCACAGTCCTTGGGCCAGGTAGGTAAGATTTCAAGGGAGAGTTAATTCTCTGAGTGAGTCGGCAAAAAATCACTCTCCAAATCAAAGGGTCGTCAAAGGCAGAGGGAGCAGTTGTGGTTCTTTTGCAAAGCAGATCTCAAGCTAAAACGCATTGTCTTGTAGTAGTAAGTATAGCATTGAGAAGGAGAATAGCACAGAACAACATAGATAGTCAAGATGTATTATCTTCCATATTGGAAGAAGAATTTGCATGTTTGTCAAATTCAGCATCAACAAGTGTTTGGTATATTGATAGTGGGGCTTCAGCTCACATGACTGGAGTATGAGAGTACTTCTCTAGCTATCAAGAAGAGCAGATGGACTTCTAGATCACTATGGGAAACAGAACGAAGTGTACTCCAGTAGGGAGAGGCACCATAGTGTTTCAGACGGAAGCAAGAACCAACATAAGAGCCACTAATGTGTTGCATGTGTCAGGGTTAGGAATGAATCTGATTTCAGTGTCCCAATTACAGAACAAGGAATACGATGTATACTTCATTAGAAGGATGGTGTATGTCAAACATCCCAGCTGGAAGAAGATGAGACAAACTGAAGCTTGAAGCAACAGATAGTATAGATTGCATTTTGAATCTCCAAAGGCACTGATAGGCAGTAATCATAATGGTGAAAAGTAACTGAATGAACTATGGCACAGGGGAATGGGACACTTACACCATGGAGCACTGAGGATGCTCAAAGAGACTGTTACAAGACTTCCAGTCCTCAGTACTGAGCATGATGATGTATGCAGAGGATGCGTACTAAGGAAATACACTAAGGCAACTTTTCCCAGAAGTGACAACAGAGCAAGAAACATGTTGGGATTGATACACTCAAATATTCGATGTCCATGAAAGCTCTTAGTGGTGACGAGTACTTTGTCACCTTTATTGATGATCACTCTAGAAAAACCTGGATCTATTTCTTAAAGACCAAGGATGAGGTCTTTGATTGATTTAGAGAGTTTAAGGCTCTCGTAGAAAACATGACAGGGAAAAAGATAAAGGTATTGTGTTGAGATAATGGTGGAGAATATACGGATAAAAACTTCACAGATTTTTGGGCAAAGGAGGGCATCAAAAGAAAGTGGACAACTCCATACAATCCACAACAAAATGGAGTAGCGGAGCTTAAGAATAGAACAATCGTTGGGGCAGCAAAGGCTATGTTATATGACCAGGACTTTTCTAGATTTTTATGGGTAGAGGCATGCAACACAGCGGTGTATATCCAGAATAGAACTCCTCATAGAGAATTGGGGAAGAAAACACCTGAAGGAGTCTTCACAAGGAAAAAGTCGGAGGTGAGTCATCTTAGGATATTCAAAAGTGCGGCATATTGTCACATTCCAGACGAGAAGCATAGTAAGCTGGATCAAAGTGCAGAAAAGTGGTACCTCGTAAGGTACATCGAGACCTCAAAAGCATACAGAATCTACATTCCAAGCAGCGGGAAAATTGTAGTAAGACGAGATGCAAAGTTCATGGAAGATAGAGCTTCCATGAAATCTCAAGAGATGCCAGCAAAAGATCAGTCGGCAGATGTTCCATTAGTCCAACAACAGCACAGATGCAACATTTGCGCAGTAGTTGGTGGATAGTGATGTCAGACATCGGCAGCACAGAAGGAGATGATACAAAGTTAGGGTGATGCTTCAGCAGGTTGCGTTACTAGAGCCCATTCCTCGCTAAGAGGGAGTGTTGATTTTTGATAGCATAGGATGTGCTCTAAGACTCAAAATTTACAGGGAAGTAATGACACATGTATTCCAGAATACTCAGAAATCGTTTTGGGAAATTCCACCAAGAGACAATTTATTAAAATAATTTATTATTTTTACTTGATGCCTAATGTCTAAACTTAGCAAATTAAAATAATTAAAGGGTATTAATAAAACTAGGTGTGAATCTTCTAGAAAAAGATGGAGATCGAGTCAATATGATCTGAGCCATTGATTAGAATTTAATCTAGGTCGTTGATGATTCAACGAGAAGATTATAAGGACTTCGATGGGCATTTGAAAGACACACCAGGCAGATACTCAGTTGCCCAAGTAGATCGATTTTCTTACTAGCTGAAGTTCGGCAAGAGGAAATCGAATCAAAGGATGAGTTGCAGGTGAGAGAGAGAGGGTATCAGCGATAGTCGAGAGTGCAGAAAACAGCAGGAAGAGGCAGCGCAAAAGAGGGACGCAAATCACCAACGTAGAGGCAGTGATGCAAGGACAGCGTAGTCACTACGCAAAGGGTGACACAGTGTGGCTAGCGTTTGGGCAGCAGGCCCTCTCAGGTGTCAGAAATTCGTTGTGGAGTGGAGAAACTTGTTTGTAAAATTCTCTTAGTGATTCTTCTTCTATTCTGTTATCCGTAGATTGTACATGAGATTTTGCTAAAGAATAATAAAAGAAACCCTCATCTGCTACACCGATTTTCCCACATTGGGTTTTTCCGGGGAAAATTGTCCAAAAATAATTGTGTTAATGTGTTATTGTTGTGCTAGTATTTTGCTTACATTTATTTTCCGCGGTAATTAATTTGTGAAGACTGCAATGTATGTATTTCGATATTTGTCGTAGACAACTACAAATAATTTGTTTCAGTAAATTAACAAATAGAAGGAATATTATCAATTGTTGCACTAGGATTTGTAATTTCCAGATTTTCACACCCCCGACCTTGCAGGTCCCACCAATGAGCTCTTGGCCTGTTTTGCAAGCTTTTATATTTAAGAAGATTTTCCGAATCTCTTCCTAACTTTACACGGGCTTGAATCCTTTCATCTCTTCAGTCACCACAACTCCCAACCACCAAGGCCACAAAAGCCATTAGGCATTATGTCAACAAAATGCATGCGCCAATGTAACAAGCTGTGTCCAAAGCCTCTAATGCTCCTCTCTAGCGTTTAGCAAAGGGTGAAGCCCTTCAACGCTATATATATATATATATATATATATATGAGCCTTCTAAGGCCTCAGCTCGACCTAGCATTACATGCATATTTATAACAATACAAAAAAGAGCTATCTCTCATGAGCTTACTCGGCCATAAGACCATATACTTATCTCTTGACATAACAGGGCTAAGCAGGGCCAGTGGATGATGACCCCACTAGTCGACTTACCTCGACTAGATAAGATCAATTGAATGACTCAATCCAGGAAACTTACCTTGACTAGATAAGAACAGTCGAATCGACTCGACCCAATCGACTTACCTTGACTAGATAGTTGAATACCTCGACCAATTGACTACCTCGACCCCAAACTAGTCGACTACCTCGACGAGACAATGCTTGATAACTGATTCACGTCAATGCATACAATTGATTAAATCAACAGAGAAGGTCTACCTATCCATGCTCATGCCATTTAAACCATTATTCAAGCTCAGGATGATTTACATGCACAGTCCCATCCCTTAGGAAGAATTCAAGGAACCATCAACACATATTTATACAAAGAATCATATCCATTTTGGTGTTATGGGTAATTTAGCAACATAGAGATCAGCATGTATTATTCAATTCAAGGATGCATATGCAAACATGAATATATCATCCCTTCTGGGAATAACCATTCCTCAACAATTACAAAGCATTTAACATCCTTCATTCATACATGAATCAAAATTCCTCATCAATAACATGGGTAATAAACCAACATATGCAACATATGCATGACATTCAAGAGTACAGGGGTTTAAGTAAACGCTTATCTTTATGAAATAATTCTGGAAACCGAGATTGGGACTTCAATTCTACACCCAACTTGAGACAAGTTGCAGCCAAGCCTCTTGCAGCTGTCAACCCCGATCCAAATTCCAGAGCTTGGAGAGGAGTGCTCAATGAAGTAGTAACAATGCTTCCAGCCAAAACAAGGCCTTCAAAGGTTGCACCACCTTTACCCACCAACTAAGTTACCAGAAACGCCTAAAGAATTTGCCGGAAATGCGGATCCCCGTTTCCAATACAGAAACGAACACGATTCTTGTCTGAAATGCTGTAAAAACGTCTTTGTGCCGTTTCAAAAAATCGGAAACTTCTGATTTGGAATTGGATACATTCCAAGGGATTTAAATTTTTTTGGATCTGTTTCCGAAAATCCGAAAATGGATCCACGAAATTCGTGATCTGAATCCACCCTTAAAATGTTAAAAAGCGTGAAAATTTGTATAGCATAAATAAATAATAGAAATGAAGAAATCAGATTTGCAAATAAACTCACTATAAACATAGTCTCATCAACGACACTCCATATATTTATCAAGGATTCTTATTAAGAAAAAGGTAGATGTTCAAAAATGCAAACAAAAGGGTTTGATGAATGTCTACGTAAAGAGATTTATTTGAGCAATTAATTTTCAGTTTAGTTAAGGTTTTGTTATTTGTCATTGATATTGCTCTTGATTTCATAAATCCCTCTAATATAAGAAATCTTCTCTAGCCAATCTTTTGCCTGCGTATAGTCAAGAGACCAAGTTGACGTTGAGAAGATTGAAATGTTCAAATATGTCTTGAAGGAATATCCCAATTATCCCATGGGATTTTTAATTGCCATGCAAGGAAGATAGATATCATCTGCCATGCATGACACATTAGGAGTTGGACTCGAAAGCAGAAAGGATGTAGAATTTTTTATTACATTACTAATGATGATGATAATATGTTGAATGTTATAATAATCACTAATGATGATGACAATGTTTTTGCTGAATTGATGATGATGATTTGTTTATGTTGAATTCATGACGATGATTATGTATTTTTAGATATAGATTCTAGATACTAAAAGATGAATGGTAATATATATATATATGTCGTTTCCTTGTCGTATCGTATCCTGATTTTTTGAAAACTTGTCGTACCTGTATCTGTTCCCATATACATTTCAGTGCAACTTAGCCCACCAGTCGTTTAGGAGTCAAATACAATGATCAGGGAACCACTTCCCTCAGGGCTTCTCAACGAATTCCAGTTGTTATACCTTTGAACCTTTATTTCAGTCAATATCAATTCAAAGGTTCCTTACAGCACATGGAGTCACAACTCAACACCAAGGGAAGAGTTACTTTAAAATGTGGGAAGGTTCTTTATACCTTGGGCATGCCACTCACAGTGGTTTCATCCCCCTCAAGTCAAGCCATTGCTCTATAAATTCTTTTATCTCAGTCAGCAAACCACACACAATGGTTTCATCAACTACATTGGTATAGGGCAAACTCTCTCTATCCAAATGAATTTCCCCTCCATTCTAGAAAAGAAGCCAACTGCCCCTCTTTTCCATCATCCATCTCTTAAATAGTTATCTTCTTATGCCTTCCAATTTTCGATGCTAGCCCTTTCTGGGTGCGTGGAGTCGTGGCATTTTCTAGGTGCATAGAAATGCTTGCCTCTTTTGTTGTGCCCAGAGGCCATTATTTCTCTTCATTAATTCCTCCCACTAGATGCTATGCATATCATTTCTAATTACGTGGGCGCACCCTCTCTGTTGCTTCTGTTAGTCTACCATCGCAGCCATACTTCCATTTAATTTTGATTCTCTCTCTTGCAGATTTTTCCAAAGAGTTAGTATGGTTCCCAACCATTCCTTTTTCAATCAAATTTATTATGCAACTAGTTCATTAAAGCACACAATCTGGCATTAATATCAACTAGGTCTCCTCAAGCAAATCTCCATCCTAAACTCTGGAATTTGAGTCCCAATTTCTTAGTCATTTTAATTTATGGCTGCATACTTGCAATGAATTATTTTTCAATGCTTACAAGGAGAACTAACCCACATATAATTTCACAATTTATGTATTCCACTATACAATTAGGTATTATGGAGTATAATGGTTTATATATTTATGTTAATGTTGCATTTCTGCATTTTGAACATATTGCATTCTCGTATCATTCGTTACATGTCTCGTTCTTGCGTTCAATTATGGACATTTTGAGTGGTGTAGTTCTGGTAGCATTGCCCAGCAGTTGGTTGGGGACATCACATGTCATGCCCTTTCACAGCTCCAAATGCTCCATCAAAGCAAAGTCAAGGCTAAAAATGTCTCCAAGCATCATGACCATCCATTTGAGGGAAATCCTCAAATCATGCATCAAAGCAACTCCAAAGGTCCAGACTCCAAAATCTAGTTGTGGGTGCCACACGCAATGTCCACAAGTGTCAAATGAGCAATGTAGTGCCTCCTCTCTCCAATGTTACAGCTCTATCATGTGTAACATGCCCTCCTCAATCATCTTAAGGATGACCATCCTCATCTAGACTCGGATCATAGCATGCCCATCAAGTAGTGTCAAGGCTAGCCTGGGGGTATGCTGGGTCCACTAGCACATCATCAAGAACCCTCCATGCCAAGCAAGAGAAGCCTAATGTTCTGGATTCTGGGGGTTCTCAAGGAAGTATATCAACTGCTCAAGTCATCAAAGGGCCCAACGTTCTGCCGAAAGTGTGCAACGCTGCATCTACTAAGTCATCATACTTTCTGGAATGTAATATATGGCCTACGCATCATGTGGAGTAGGGTGCCCTCAAGGCCCTTACTGCTCTAGACCACATGGTGAAACCAATTCAAACTTGAGTGAAAGCAACCTTCATTAGAGGCTATGACCATAAATACACCAAGTGGACCATACTTGAGTGTCAGGGTATATTAATACTTCAAACTAAGATCGCCTTCAAATATCTAAGCAGACCAAGTCTTGTATAGGTGTTCCCTACCTTTGTAGGGTTGGCTAAGTAGTCAACCCTATTAGGTGCTCCCAGCCCCCAAGGGAAGGTGGCATTTCCAAGGTTGACCCTTCAATTAATAGGTGTTAGTGTGAGTGGAAATGGAGGGAAAGGACTTCAAGGCCAAGTGCCATGGTCGGGGGACCAACTAATAGGAGTCCACATGCCAAGTGTATAGATGTAATGGAGGGAGCAATCATGGATGTGTGAGTTACCCTGCTCGCCTACTTTTTCCACCCATTTGGTGCACCTTTTAGTTCTTTTTGATAATGCTTTGTATTTTGGTGCATAGCTCAAGGATCAAAGCTTTCTCTTTATGATAAAGCATTTAATTTACCCTTAAGATGAAACAATTTATCACTCATCAGGGTTGGGACATGCAAGGGTTCCTTTTAATGGTGCATCAAGTGATGGCGCATCAAGTGCTCAGGAACTAGGTGATGGCTACTAAGGAGGGTAGGGCTCATGCTAGGCTTTTTCCCACACACTAACTTATTTCCCGGCCATTTTTTTCATTTTGATTTTCTTTTTCTTTCATTGTGGCCATATTATGCTTTTCCATTCTTTTAGCTGCATCAACTTCCAAGGCAATGTTTTTCGGCCCTACTCAAAGATGTAGATGATGCAGTGCCAAATACCAATGAACCAATGACAAGTTGGACCCGAAGAATGGAGATGGTGATCAAGGGCTTATGATGTGATATGGAAACTGTTAAGAATAATAAATGGAGAATGAACATGTTATTTCGAGCTAGGTCTTCAAAGTAATGCCCCTCCTATAACCCTAAGGCCTTAGGGTAGGTCCCACTAGACTAGGGCTAAACATTAACCCCCTTGGTAAGGTGAGAGAACAAATTTACAATCATGATTATTCAATCATCTAGATTACCCATTTATCCATACTAAATGCCCAAAACATTAAGTAAAAGCACCTAATTGCAAAATGATCAAAGTACCTATTGAGTGGAAGCCCACCTTCAGTGAGATGTAGTTACTAATGGAGATGGAGGAGCTAGCATATCATAATCATCAAGTTAATTTGTAGGGTCGTTGGCTAGCTAGCTATCCAAAAAAGAGAGAAGTTTTCTCCTAGGGGGTACCCATTTTGGTGGGTAAGAATCTATTCAAAGTTTCTTTCTTTTGACCTCGGATGCTAGGACTATCCCTCACTCCTACATCCCTCCTAGGATCATACAATCAAACCCACTGTTACTTCCAAGAGACATCGACAATGAGACATTGCCCAGTTCACCTCTCTCACCATCAGTCAAACTCAGGAGCCCTTGACATCTTTACCTCCATTGCCAAGTCTTCCTATCTCATTCGTTCTTTCTTAGCAAGCTATTGATTATTTTGTATCATGCCATGGTATTTTAGATGCATGTCGTGGCAGAACTGCCACTTATTTTCTTCTTTCAAGTTATTTTCAGCATTTTCGAGGAGCTGCACTTGCACTCGCACATTGTGTCCATACTAATTGTACTCTTCTTCTGTCTAATAGACCAACTTTTGTAGTCCTTTGTTGGACATTAATAAAATGATCTTATCTTATCTTGGATCTCATTCCATTTGTCACATACACCAAGTAAAAAAATATGCAAGTATTGACAAACTTCAAACAGCTTTTATGCATTATCTTCTAAGTTCTAACTATACCTGAGGCATCCAAAAAAATCTGAAATAAAAGCAAACCCTGGAACTCTCAACTTGATAACAAACATGATCAAAGTAGCTACCTCATGTAAGCTCAATTAGTTATTCATAGATTCATTCAATGCACTGACATAATGCTTCAAAGATAACAATGACAACCTTCCAGTGAGGGGATACAATCTTCAGCATTTCTCAACATACCTCAACACTGCCACTAGATGATGACAAAGTAGAGGCTACCTTTGCTTCTCCTAAAGAAGCAACTAATTTAACAGCTCCAATGATGCCCATACGCCTGTACCTTGGATCTGGGTTTGAAATCTGTTATAAATGCCATAATCATGAAAGATAACATGTCACGTGAATATATTCAGGAATAACCAAGGTACCAACCAAAGCACCTGACACACTTGTGCATCTACACTTGTAAAATTGCATTAGTATCCCCATCTGATGCAAACCATCTCATGCTTGACCTGAGTATAATAACGCCATTCATTTTTTTGCTTCTAATTCTATCAGTTGAGAAGAATGTATCTTCAATATTTACATACACAAACCAATACACGAGTAATTCAGAACTTCTTTAGCTATTCCATAACATGAAATTTCCAAAGACCAAAAATGCTTGACCTGTGTATAATAAATGCTATTCATTTTTTTGCTTCTAATTCTACCAGTTGAGAAGAATGTATCTTCAAGGTTTATATATGCAAATCAATACTTGAGTAGTTTGGAAATTCTTTAGTTATTCCATTAAATCAAATTTCCAAAGACCAAAAAAGTTTAGGCACTCATATATAATACAAGTACAAAGATGTAGTATACCGCTACAATCTTACCTGCTTACGAACAACCATCAGCAACTCATTTGCAATGGATGAGCTACAAGAATTGGTTGTAGACCAAACTGTTATAGCAAGTTGGCTGAAAATCCTATATACCTGCAGCCAACATCAAGTCTGAGCATGTATCCCTTCTCATTTTGTAGAGATCTATTTAGAATCAGGCTAAGAATCAGGCCTGCAAGACCTTATGTAGTTGTTCATCTTGAAATCCTTCCAGATAATCCAAAATACCTGTCCATGCTCAAGAAGAATGCATCAGAAGGAGTTCCTAAAAATTCAACCAAAGCAAACTCCTATCATAATTTTTAAAGCCTAGCTAGGCAACAGAAATTCTCCATGCTTCATAAAGAGAGATCAACACTGCCCTATCAAAAATGGACCTCTCTAGAATCTATGGTATGAGTTCCTAGGCTTGGGATAGGGACCAGTTATATAAGATAAAACAGGAACAAGCTCTCGAGAATGTTTTGTTGCCAGCAAAACCAGCGTGTCTAGAGCGGAATCCACTTCATGTGAAACACCAGACCCAGTATGTGTAACCAGAAATCCTAGTACCTACATTAAAGGAAAACAAAGAGATGGGAACAATCAATGCAATTAGAACAAATTTCAGACTGATTTTACATGAATCTTCCACTTTGGTGCCTAAACAGCATATCAAAAATATATGAAAAGTTTCAAGATTCAGTAAGTACTAAGAATAAATAATTATGTGTATGAAACTCCTTTAGCCCTTGAATGCTTTTTTTAATACTTACTTCTTGTCGGTGATAATTACCAATAAACTCCTCAAAGACCAGAACATATGTATGAATGCCAAATTTTCGAATGGCCAGTTCCTTACATGTCAAAAGCGATGCCCCAATTGAAAGCAGATCTTGGAAATATACCTGTAGAACAATGTCAAATTATAATGATACAGAAAATAAGAAAAATATAATAGCTTGTTTCATACACGAGTGTACTCATTCTCATCATATCAATTAACCTGAAGTGACTCTCTCCGGCCTTCAATGCACTGGCGAAGTAAATTTTCACCGAAGTAACCATCACGAGCTTTCTTATGTATTACTTTCTCTGCACTTTTACGTAGTGGACCACCATTGGCACAGAGAATCAGAAGCAACAAAATATCAATTACTTTGTGATCACACTCCCTATCAAGAGCTTTAATCTCCTTCAATATAGTTTCACAGAGAAGCTGCACAGTTAATCATCAGATGAAGTCAACGCCAGTTCACAAAATAAGCAATAAAAGATGCACACATAAGCCATTTTACAGAATCAACCTGGCATTAATCATGTAAAGAAAAGTTAAAACTTGTACAAGAGCTTTGAAACCCACATTTTGAAAACGAAGGCCAGATCTCATCGCCTCCAGAATAAGAGCCTCAGCATTGTCAGCATTCAATTTACCTTTCTGCTTCTTGTCTCTGGAAGCTTGAGTGTCAGAAAGTGCAAAAAATAAAAATAAAAAAATGCAAGTTCTCACGAATTTGTTCAACTATCCTCCTTGAATTTGCTAAGGTTGCTGATTGGATCAAAAATTTCAAAACAAGTGGCAAATATTCTGCAGCTACACTTCTGAGACTTGAAAGAGCAATAGTGACCGCCTTTACAATCAACAAAATATGCATGGTTAGAATTAAATCATGTTAAAGTCATTCCGTCTGATGTTCCGAACCTTTGTGAACTTTCATTGTGCTTTTAAATGGAAAATGTGGAAAAATAAACCTGAGTAAATGAAGTTGATATAGACATTGGATAACTCATCTTAATAACATGTGTCCAAATTATTAACACAAGTGAAAAAAAAAATCTATATTAGCATAATTGTTCAGAGATACTTTGAAAACAATATTAATGATATCAAAGAACACACTGACTATTTTATTGAAATAACGATGAATGCCCATCTAAGCTAGCAAATATTTTTAATTAAATAATTAATAATTTTCAAATATGAACATTATATTGTAAAGAGAAATAGGAGGTGTGGGAGGGGCAGGAATTATCGATGATATGTTGCATTTATTGTGCATAATCTGTACTGACATTCCCTGTCTTTTACTATTAATACAACTCGATTCATATCCATTCAGGGCTCATAGAGTCCTAAGAGATTTAGCATGATGCAAAAATATATTGTTATGATAATTGTATGACACCCAAACTCGAACTGGTCATGATACCATCAAGGAAGAGAATATAGAAGTTTGTACCAAATATAAGCCTTGTGATTATGGTGTTGTTTTAGATCACTCTGTTGTAGAACTGGTAATGCATAATATGATATATCAAATACCAAACTTTAATTACAGATTCTGTAGGTGAAATCCAACACACCACCTTCCATTACTTAGCTACTGGCCGATTTTGAGGGTTAAATAGAGGTGCAGAAACAAAAGTGCAATTGGAGAAATCCAAGGAATCAATAAAAAATGGGACCCACAAAAGCATGTTCCAAAAGAACACAAGTCCCCGAGTTTGTTAGAATCCTAGACATGCAGCATCAATGGCATCTTCCCATGGGATAAGTTCCCAAAAGGGAAAGAAGATTTTTCAGTGAGGGAAGCTGAGCACGTCCTCTATAAATGGAGGTGAACTTCCTCTCATTTTCTCACGGTTGGATTGGGGGAGAAATCCCTTAGCAAGTCTAAATTTTTTGTGACTTTTGTCTTCTAATAATTTGGCTATGGACAGATGAGTAGAACGACCTCTTGGGAGGCCTCATTGATGTGGATTTTGATCTCTCTTCATGATAATTTATGGTGAAACTCAGATGAATGCATGGTGAATCTAGTAAGTGGACTATTTTATTCTTGGCTAGTGTTTTATTGGATGAATGTAATCAAGTATTGAGCAAGTGGGCATGGTATTTTGCTTCGTTATCTTTGTTAAAGAAACCCTTCTTCCAAGTCTTTGAAGAAGTAGCAGATTAGCTCCTTCCCTTAATTCGTCTTTGGAAATTGAGAACCTTGATTCAAACCGTAGAATAAGTAGGTTAACTTACCCTAGTCTTTTTGAATCTTGTATCTACTCCAATCTCTTCAAGTGTGTCGTTTCTTGACTCCATATGCCCCCAAAAAAATATTGGAAAGCTAACACACTAATCTTCTATCCTCCATCACCCTTTTTCCTTGTATATCATTTAAACTATTTTGTTAGGGTTTTACTCTCCTGGTGATTCCTTGGTTGTGTGTGTTTGGGGATACTTCCTTTTAACTCAAAGTCTCAAACCTTAAGATCACCCAAACAACCCTAGCAATCATATTCACCTTAAAGCTTAAATGGTGCAATCCTTTGAATGGTGGGATTTGAAGTGGAAAATTTTGGGGGCTATTGACATGGTTTGATAGCCATTAGATCCCTAATATCTACTATGGAGAACCCCCCTTGAGCTGTAGGAAAGCTGGAGATGAGGTTTTGTGAGATGACAATAGCCCCCCCTCTTGAGTACAGTGGGTTTCGCACTTGAGCTTTTCGACTTTATGTATGAGATTTTGTTGTAACAAACCCCATGAAACACAAAAGGGTGAGTTTAATTTTAGTATGACGACAGCAAAATTTATATAACATATTAGTTGGCTAACATTCATGTAAAGTAGGATTGAGAGTTGAGTTTTGTTTACATAGGTGACAAAGATAAAGATGTTGTTATGACAATGGAAAAACAAGGGAAGAAGTAGATGCTCATTTAAGCAAGGAGATGAATCTTCCCAGTACAAAGGTAAAGCTTTTCCTGTACAAGGACTCTAAAGTTCAAAACATTGGAACAACATAACCTTCTTTCTTTGCTGCACTTCCCATGTCATATTTTTAAAAGAACGTTATAACATTCAACAAAACTTTATTTGGAAAGTTATAAGGAAAGAAATCCAACAATTTGGGGTTGAATATGAGCTCTGCCAATAATAATTATGTGACAGTGAAAAGTTTAAGATTATTGCAAACCTTTCCAGTTCTGAAGCATAAAAGAGAGATCATATCCATGAATTCAAACAGCAGAAAATCAGAAGGTAAGCATTGTATTTTTCGAGCAGCTGTTGGGTTGATGGCGCTTGCCCATTCTATGACTATACAAATAAATTTTGAAGACAATAAAGTGGTTGGCATATTTCTAAAATACATTTAGAGTCATGTTACCTGAAACATATTTATTAATAACAATGATCCTAAGACATTTATAGTTATGTTATGTGAAACACTTTTAACAGTAACAATGATCCTAAATACTGGGAGTGGATGAATTCAGAGCTTGGAAAATCAGGCAAACTCTTCCAATTCTTAGTTTTGATGGAGCCTCTAAAGGCAACCCAGGGGTGGCAGGGGCGGGTGGGGTAACACTCTGCCCCGAAGAACAAAATGAATATACTTTTGCCTGGGGTCTCGGATGGGCAACGAACAATCAAGCGGAATATTGGGCATTATGGAAAGGCCTCCATCTCGCCAAGGATAATGGAATCAAAAATTTGATGATCCTGGGGGACTCAATGATGGTAATATGGTAGGTAACAAAGGCGATTTTGGGAAGTCTTCCTACTTTCCCTCCAATTGTCCAAAGAATAGCTTTGTTGGCGGAACAATTTGAAAAAATATCCTTCCTCAACGTCCTTAGAACTTTTAACATGGAGTCGGACACCCTGGCCAACCAGGGCTCTCAACTTGAACAAGGCGTTATTTGTGCTCCAAGGTGGCAAAAGGATATTCGCACCAATCCCATAATCAGAATAAATTAATGGAAATTTTTGGGAGTTTGAACAAATCATTCCCTATGACAGTCAAATTAATGGGAAAAAATACAATTTGCTAGTTGGAATCACATAGCCACAAGGATGAAGGAAGGAGAGGACAGTTTGGAGCTCAACCCACCCATCACACGTTGTGTTACATGCACAGTGGCCTTCACATTTGGAACGATAGTAATGAAGGGTGGCCCGAATTAAAAACTTGGCAGTCCTCTCAAGTTCAGTCGATGTGGGAAACGAAGTTATTTGACGGGATCTCCTTTAATTTTAACAAGAATTCTCACTGCGAGAGATTTGGCTCATCATCCGGGGATCAAGCAATGGCAACTCACTTACAGAAGGAGTTAATGCCGGTAGATGGGGAAAGCCTCTCCTGAGAGGAAAGGAAGTTAATAAATAAGGGATGTCAAATTAATACAAAGCCCATCTGGTTGTTTTTAGGTTCGAAATCATTATTGTGGAAGTGGTCATCGGCAGAGATGGAGAACAAGGACGCCAGTGGTGATTTCAAGCGGTGCAAGAAGGCAATAGAGAAGATATTTAAAAATCTAAAGGGGATGTATGAGATGATGGACAGGAGGCTTGACTTACTGGAGAAAGAGAAGGACGACAAGGCAAAGACTATGGACCATAAACTGGAATGGATGAGCGCCCGTATGGAGCGTCGTCTACTTCGCATGGAATCGGACATTTTGATGCTGAAGACGAGGAAGCAAGAGGCGGACTAGACTTTGGACGGAGAGGAAAAGCAAGGCCCGCTGGAACCAAGCTTGTCTTTGCAGGAAAGGGAGTGCGCAAGAGCAGAAGGAGAAATTGAAGCAGTTCACAGCAAGCAGGTGCCAGCTAAGAACAACCCAGACCTGGATCCTGGCCCCTTTGGGGCAAATTTGAAATTAATTTAGTATGTATTGCAGGTATAAAAAACAAAATTGGGGCAATTTTGCAGAATTTATTGGCTTTTTCAATGTAATAGTGTAGAACAGAAAGCCTGCGGCAATAGGAAAACTAAGATCAGGCTCTACTGGAATTTTGATACAGCTGATGTAACTGCTGAATGTACATGGAGCTGGCCATGTTTTCCAGTCCTATAATATAATACAAAATAGCCGCTTTGTTTAAAAAAAAAACAATGATCCTAAGTTCATGAGCATTTTCTAGAATAATTTAAGAAATTGGGAACAATGCTATCACAAAGCACTAGTAAATACCCACAAATAGATGACCAAACCAAAAAAACTGGACAGCTGCTTGGATGGTTTCTTTTAGGATTACAATTATCATGAACAATCTTTATAGGGTAAGTGTTTACTACTCACAAAGAATTTGCACAGACACCATTTATCATTTCTGAATTGGCATAACACCTTTCAAAGAATTTTATTGAGTATCACCTTCCCTCACACAAATATTGGCTTTAAGAGCACACTTTTGACCCCACTATAAGAAATCTCATTGAAGACAATGGAGGTGTTAGAGAGCCTCAAAATAATTTACTGTTCATCCAAAAGAAAAGAGTGTACAAGTAGAGACAAAAATATATTAAGGATCCTTGCAAGCTTTCCAGCCGCATTTATGGAGGACAAAATAATGGCTCCAGAAGAATAAGTGAATGCCACACTCCTCAGAAAAAAGAGTGATTCAATTTGAACCCACAGTGAGATTAAATCATTAAAACCTTTCGTTTAGAGCTTCCCAAAAAGGCTAAACTGTCACTTAAATTTAATAACCAGCTGCCTTACCAGTAGCTTGCTTGTCTATTTTCTTTAAAAGAAATAATAAGGATCAGTTTAAAATACCATTTTCCCAGCAGAATATTATCATCGATCTCTATTCTCAACTGTTAAGACCAATTCCCTATTAATACAAGTGAGCAATTCAAAAATAATGTTTTACATAGAAAGGTGATATTACCTGTTCAGACAGTTCATCCTCCAAGCTGAGGTTAGAGAAAGCATCAAGAATTGGAACGATAAGATCCAAATCCTCCTGCAGCATTTGTTCAAGTGAAGAGACAACCATTCCATTACTTTGGTTACCAATTATATCTGGAAGAAAGCCAATAATTTCCTTCTTTAATGATAATGGACAGATGGACAACACATCTAACAGCTTTCTTGTTGATGCTTCACCATCAACTAGAAAATCAAGCCATCGGAATTGATTTAATAGTAATCTCGGAATGTCCTGTTTCCAGGAGACAGAATCTTCATCAAAGTGTTCAGGCAGCTTCTCCAATAGAATGTCATAGAACTGAGTTTGAAGAGGTGCTACTAAGAGCAATAACCTTGCAATGCTTTCAGAATATGATAAGATGTCTGTTGCTGCACTGTCTGATGTGCATATAAGAATCCTGATGTAACAGAATTGACAATGTTTAAACCTCAACAAAAGCTTCCACAATTAAAATTATAACGCATGAGAAGGATCAACATGAATTTTGAATACAATTTACTAATCTTTAAAATGAACCATTTGGAACATTGTTAGCTGTTACTAAGCCTCAAAATGAACCATTTGGTCAACTATTACTGAATTTACTTCCATTCATGCATAACAGAAGATGCAGAATTTCCCACTACCTTAGATTTTGGATCCATATCTGACAAGTTTTTAAAGAATCCAGTACAACGTAAACAGTATAGCTTAAATTGCCTCTTCTTTGCCCCAAATTAATAGACAAATTGTTGGCACTTTAAGCATGAATATTGACAACTCATGTGAAATTAAAATAGAAAATTCCTTACCAATGGTAAACAAGAAAGAATAAGAGAATACCACAATCGTGTGAAGATTTTTTATTACCCGCAAGTCTAACAGGAAAGTGGATTAATTTGAAGAGTGCAAGACTCTCCCAAGTAATTAGAATGAAAGCAAAACAGGCAATTTGGCAAAGAGAAAACATAGAGAATATCGATAAGAGAAAAATCAGATGATCAATCAGTAGAGTGAGGCAGGAGCTCAGGAGATCAACTGGCAGAAGATCCAGCAACAACTTGTTGGAAAGTTACACCCTGATCCTAATTTTTTCGTACTCAAAAATTACCCTAATCTTCAAGTGGCAACTTATATCAAAGCATCCTCCTCTGCGATTTTTCTTAAATTAAGCTTTTCTGTTGTGGCATTTTCAGAATTAAAACTAAAATTTAGCCTAATCTGTTAAGTATTTTCAGCCATATTTAATATTGCCTAAACAAGGACTGGTTGACAGAGACTGTTTATGAAAATCAATAAAACTAAAATATCTTTTAGTGGAATGCTTTAAATTAGCATTCTTGATGTACCTTGTAATGCATTCTAAGAACTATGTAATTTAATCAGATGCTGTCAAAAAACACTAGTGACTTTATTCTATAGATACCTACTGTGCATCTGCACCTGCATCTAATGATGTAAGCCCACATACATTTTCTGCACTGATGGCCTAAATTCTCTGAGGACCTGCCCTTAAAAGCACGGTGTGTGAACTCACTCCAAGCTTTACCTTAAGTTCTCTGCTTACGTGAAGTGACACTGATTATTCACTAAACTGATCTTGCTAATCTGATTGAAAAAGGACCTTTATGGAGGAATATGAATCCGCATTGAATGATAGCTTATTATGTCCTCGGTATTTATGATCACTGACATTTCAAGTGTAAGTTTCACTGTACCACCTATCCTTCACCATATTCAATTTTGGGGCCAACAAGGTTGTCAATAACTGGAAGCCCTTTTTTATAGTGTCACTGATCTTTGGGATAGCTTTGTCAACAGTTTTGTCACTAAGTTTGACACACAACCAATGTTTAAAAGCCAATTCAAGGCGTCGTCTATTCATTCAAGACTAGCAACAAAAAACGTTTTATTTGGACCTTGATGATATAAGGTTGTTATTATTTCATATTTGCTATTGCAGTAGGCATGCCCGTCAGTTTTAGTTTGGTTGCCAAGTATCACATTGCAGTGACTGCTTTAAAGATACCCTGTACCACTGCAATTGTATTAACCATAGATGGACTATGCTGGTGGAATCGCTCAAATGGCTGGCATGAGCCACAGATCCATGAAATAGCTGACACCCCCTATACAGCTTAGAGAACCACTGCACAACTTCTCTTTTATACAATATATTTCGCTAACTCGAACTCTATGTTTGAAGTATTTTATACTGTATTTTGAAGAAGATTTAGGGGTGAATATGATGAAGCTTTGTTTTACTGTTTGAAAAGGGAAAAAACCCGAGCCTGCTATATATCATATTCATTTGGTTCCTAGTCTTGCTCTATGTGGAAATATTGTGATAGGTCGTTGTGTGAAAAGAGGTTTCTGCAGATTCTCATCTCATTTGTTACAAATATTTACAATGATGACGGCGTGCTTTGAGAATCCTAGTTTGAAGATATAAGGGTTATGATTTTGGGTTGTGTTACCTACCAAAATGGGTAACCACATAGGAGGAAATTTTTCTCCAACATTTGACAGCCAGCTGGTCCACCAGACAGCCAGCAGCCCCTGCCAGCCACCATTAGACGATGATCTGCCATGTGCCTCTGCCACTTGCATCAGCCATGTGCTTCTCACCCATCCAACATTAGCACTTGGATGAATGCTGAAGGTGGGCAGCTATTCAAAAGGTACTTTGATCATTTTGCAATCGGGTGCTTATACTTGTTTGTTTTCAGCATTTAGTATGGACAATGGGGTGATCCGGAAGATTGACAGACCTTGACTGTATTCTTGTTCTCTCACCTTACCAGTGTGGAAACACTGAGAGGGGGGCTGAATCAGTATTTCTTTCAATTGTTATTTTGAGCCAGTTAAATTCTTTCACAATAGAAAACACAAGGTATAACAGAAATAAAACAAAAATATTTTATATTAATATAGTTCAAATGGTGAGGAGTCAGAATGCCAATCCTCAATATTTTGGCTCCAATCACTACAAAAATTCAATTCTTTCAAGGCTCCAACCTTGAATGAGGACTCCAATTCTTTCAAGCTCCAACCTTGAATGAGGACTCCAAGCCTTTCAGGCTCCAACCTGATCTATATATGAGGACTCCAATCCTCTTAAGCTAATTAAGGCTCCGACCTTTCCAAAATACTATCTTCAATAGATGCTTCAAAACTGTTTCAAGAATGTTTCCAAAACAGATCACCAAACTAACTTCAAGTCTGCACCAAAGGTTTCCAAGTCTGCTTCAGGAGGTCTCCTAAGTCTGTTCCAAAGTCTCCAACCTCTGCTACAAATCAAATCACAAGTTCTGCTTTAGATTGTTATAGGTCTGCTTTCACATCATCAAAGGGTCCATCACAGATGCATTTAACTGCTTCAAAAGTTTATCAAGATTTGCTTCGAATCTGCTCTTTTTTAGAGTCTGACACTTTGTCACAGAGTGCCCAAGTAGGACAAAAGACCCTTTTGTGTAAAACTGTGAACTGATGCTCCCTTGTTTCTTTTCTTGTGACAAAAGCTTGTGTTTTGTGGCACTGTTCCTTTACTTCTCTTACTGTTGCCAAGGACTTTTTTTTACTTTGAAGGCACTTGGAGCTCAAACCTCTAAGAAAACAGTGGATTCACATACACTTGATAAACTTGGATCGTGAAATAGCAAGAACACTGTATAGCAACCCAAATTGACTTCTGAACAAGATGTTAAACAAAGAGGCCGCAATATTAAGAAATTGAATCCTGAAATTTTTTGCAGCTGCTCTCTGTAGACTTTTAAAAAAATTGCATATTACAACTGCTTTCACTCTTTAATTTGTTTTTGAACCAATCCAACTTCTGCGAAATGTTTGGTAAATAGATAAGCATTTAGCAGTGTTGACCACTAAAGTTGCACTTGAAAACTTTTTGACGACTCCATGCCCGAGGATATGTCAGGGGCTTCATGTACCCATCAGAGTTCATACATCATCAAAGTTTCTTAACTCTTAACTTCTTCACATTTTCTTCTTCAGTCCTTAGATTCCACAGCCCTATGGGGACATTGTATAAATGTCACTAGCATGATGAATAAAGCCATGTAACAAGCCTAGGGTGTTGGGACTCAATCACCAAGTGAGTACACCTTGGAGTTCTTTTTTTACTTGGTTAATTATTCCTATTTTTAGCGGCGAATAATTTTCTAGGTTTTTTCACTAACTGTATAACCCAAAGTTGGAGCGACGGCTTGAAGATTGAGCCTCTAACGCATCTTAGTGTCTAGAGTCTGTTGACCGGTACGTATCAACTACCCATAGCAGTACACCTCCTTTTCTTCGCAAAATGGATAGCGCTTGATCGACGTGTCCGTGCCATTTGACAGTCATTGTCGACTTGATCATGTTATGTTGTAAACCCAGTCTGCATGTGTAAATTGTAAATAATTTGAGCAGATCTTAGTCATGTATGTAAATTGCCTAGGTGGACCTAATTTTCTAGTGATAATCTACGTTCCGAAAGGTTTTTTGTCTCACCGATCCATGATCGGCAGAGTTTTCCTTCAACCTAACCCCAAAGCCGGAATGAATTTTGTCATTAGAATCTTAGGGGAATCCTAGTGTGTTGATCTGCTAGATTATATTTGTGTCGCAAAAATGGGTGGTCTGTGAGGGTCTATGTCAAATGGGTTTTCCCCCTTGAGATGCAAAATTGTAAAGGTCATGATGTAAAGTGTCTTGAGGGTTAGAGAATGTTTTAATCCCCTCTTAAGTCCTAAGTCCTAGGTCCTAGGAAATTTTTCCAAAGGCTAAGTTCGAGGATCCAAAAAATAAAAATTAAAGAAATTAAAGGAATTAAAAAATAGATAAAAATAATAATAAAATAAAAATTTTAAAATTTTAAAAATAAAATTAAAAAATAAAAAATAAAATAAAATAAAATTTAAAAAAAAATAATAATAATAAGTCAAATTTTTGAGTAAATAAATGCAGAATTTTAATTTTTTAATATATTAAAATGCATTTAAAAATTCGACGAATGAGATTAAAAGAAATCTTGATCCTCATCGACGGTCGAGATTAGTTTGACATGGATCACTTGAACTAGCTGTTGGGAATTTTTCCTTTAAATAAGGTGCTAGGGGTCATTCGAGAGGAGATTGGATCTGAGAGTTTGGTGCTAAAGAAAGCTCTCTTGTAGTCATTTTTTGTGCAATAAAGAAAGACTTTGGGGTTGAAAATCTTGCTGGTGTTACTCTTCTGAAAGTGTTGTAAGATGATTTATTTTTTCTGCATAGTTTTATTTTCAGCCATTGATATAGCTTGATGAAGATATATTTAGGCACAGGTATCTTGTCTGATCTTTGGGGTTTGAATGATAGTTTAGATTCTGAAATATAATGGCAGGTATCTCCATTTGATTTGGATTTCACTGTTGTTTTCTCCCTCTATGTTAATGGTTGATTTTAAGTTGTGCAGGAAATCTTAGTTTTGAGTTTACCGGGCGTTAGGGGAAGTTCTCAGCTGAACCAGCCAACTCCCGGACTGCGTTTTCTGAAAGAGCCCAGCTAGTTTTAATCTCGGGCTTATCATCTAGAAAAAAAAAATATATTGAATACATGCAGGGTTTTTCTGAAGCATCTTACATTAAATTAAAATTCTAAAAATATTATTGTGGATTATTGACAAATCTGGCTGCTTAAGAGTCGAAAATTTGTAAATGCTATAATTATTTCGCTGATTTAGGGTTTTTTAGTTTTAATCCTTGCGCATATTATTTCTGGGTTTTCTTTCTTTGCCATTGCAGGCTATAGGTACAAGCTTTGAGAATTTTTTCAGGGTTTCATCAGGCAATCTCACACAGTCTGCAGTCTGGGGTTTCATTTTTGCAAAGATAATCTTCAGCAGATTTTCAAATTTTCTGAGCGAATTTGATGGTTTATCAATGTTGTTTTGCTGCTCGGGGTTTATTTTTATTTGCAGGAAGAAATTTTCGAAATTTTTTTTATAGAAAGTTGCTGCTTCACTCCACGGCTTCCATTCATAGTTACGTTTCCCTTTATTGTTGTTCGAACTAGCATCCTCACCTTACCAGCTCCGTGTGCCATCCCTCACCTTTCACTCTTGCCCACCTGCGTGCTGCCAAAGCTGAGTTTCACATTCACGCAGCTCCTAAACCTGCGTCTAACCCACAGCCATTATTCCTCCACGCTATCTCTTCATTCGCTGTCCATATCACGCAGTCTTCTGCTCATCGATTCCTTTACTCATCACACTTCCAAACCCTTCCTCCCCTTCCTACTTCGATTTCTTTGCATTGTCTACAAAACAATCTTCTGCTGCTTGCATATCTCCTCGCATCATCAATTCCACGTCGTCCAGCCCATAAAACTGCAGCGAAAAACCCTCCTCTCCGTCTGCCCATCTCCGTCCTTACACCATCGTCCAAAACCTTGCCAAATCTCTGCACCTGCAACTTCCTTCTTTCCTCATGTAACCCTTGGTTGCTCCATTGCTGCCTCTCCATAGTTCATCGATCTGCTTGCTCTTTTCCGCTGTCGGATTCCCTTACACCTGCAAACTGCATACCCTTCCACTAACGAACTGTCATACGCCTGATCCGCTGCTTTCGTGAGTTTCTCTTCGCGCATGTTTTTTCCGCCGTCCAGAACCTGTATACGCAGCAAGCAGGAACTTAAAGCCTTTTAAACTTCTTCCCTTTTTTTTAAGTTTTGATTACATGCGTAGGGTTAATGTAAATACAGTTAGAATGATTTTGATTTATTTTTTTAGTTCGCGTATATATTTTCATGAAATGTGCGTTTGATTTTTTTTAGTATTGGACATTTAGAATTTCTTTAAAGTTTAGTTTTAAACTTTTAGGATTACATAATTTTAACGTTAGTTTTATCATATGTAGATTTTGAAGTTTAGGATTTTGATTCTCTTTTTTTTTTAACTTTAGATATTTAGATTTTAAATTTTAGTTTTAATTTTAGATTTATTTAATTTTGTTTAGATTTAGATTAAATATATATATATATATATATTATATATATATATATATATATATATTTGGAATTTTTCTTTTTTAGTTTTCATTCTATTTAGAATTCATATTTTCTTTCATATATATTAGATGTAAGTTAGTTTAGATTAGATTTAGGTTTTATTTAGATTTTAGATTTAATTTAAAAAATATAAAATATAAATAAATAATAATAAATTCATAAAAAGTTAAAAAGTTCATTTTTTATTAGACTTTAGGATTTTAGTCTTGTTTGATATTTAGATTTTAACTCAAAAAAGAAATTGAAAAAAGGCTAGTTAAAAAATTGGAAATCCTTTTTTCTGTTTCTGTTGTGGTGAAGTTAAATGTGCTTAAAATGTTTATATCTAGAAATTAACTATTTGAAATCTGGTCAGCATTTAAATCACGTGGTTATTTAAATCATTCAATCTTTCGAAATTTTAATCGCTGGAATATTGTTAAGCCATTGAACGTTTATCGATTATCTCACATTTGGTAAAAAGTTAAACTTTATTTGAGTTGTTTGATGGTAAACGATTGTTAATGAGTTCATATTTTTGCAGCATTTGACAAATAATCGTTTAATCATTTATTTCATAAGGCACTGGTCTATTTATTTAATAAAATCAATTAAGTGCTTGTTTCCTTTCGTGTCTCCCAACCCAACTGGTCCCCAAATGGTCATCCATTATCCCATAGGGTCTACCCCCCTTAGCCACGGGAGACAGGCTTAAACGGAGAGATCGGGGATCAAGGTGACAGCCCCCGTCTGAGTGTTGTCGTGACAATCTGTGCGACAACATTTTTTGGCGCCGTTGCCGGGGATAATTTATTCTCGCTGTTTCAATGACTTTTCATCATTCATCGTTCATCTTTCTATTATTCGTTTGAGCCGGCAGATTCAACATTTTTTGGCATCATTTGGATCTTTTTCATCACCTTATCTTTCGTCATATCAACAACTTCTCTTTAGTTCGTTTCTTGTTTGGGTGGCGACTCCATTTCTTCTCATTTATTTTTTCCCAGACAAGAAGCCTCCCTCATATTTGCTTGTTGGTTTCTTTTGGATCCTAGAATTAGATTCATTTTTCAAGTGGCGACTCCATTTCTTTCATTTATTAATTTTCTTGAGTAGAGATCTCTTTCTATCATCCATTTGGTCCCTCATTATTCATCATGGATTATTCATTTAAACCATGTCATTTTACTGATGATCTCCATGATATTCCGGAAGTGGCCATTTCTAAATTACCTTTGTTCTCAAGTGGTGATTCAGTCGTTGTTAAAAGACATCTAGGCTTGTTTACTCGTACAATGATCATATATTGTAGACCCCCTCAGTATAATCATGAAGATGTCAAAATGCGTCTTTTTGTCTTTTCTTTAGAAGGTGATGCTTTGAATTGGTTTAACAATTGTCCTAAAGATTCTTTCACTTCTTTACAAGACATTGTCAATGCTTTTAAAGATAGATATGGTAATCCAGATAGCTTGCCTTGTGCCCCTAAAATTGTGCAAAAAAATGAAAGTAATCTTATGAAAAGTTCAGCTGTCGGTGAAAGATTCCAAGACAATTCTTCATATCAGAATGTGCCATCCCCCTGTACCATTGCAGATCAAATCCATGATAGTGAAAACGCAAGGACAAATGACAATGAAAAGGAAGATCAAAGGCAAATTATACAAGAACTAATGCTGCCGGTAAAAAATATGGAGATAAATCAAACTAATTACGCCAATGATGTGAGAACTTTATGCACCCACCTGGAAAAACGTAATAGGGAGATGGAAATCATGCAAAATCAACATGCTAAGGAAATTGAGGCCATAAAGACTAATCATGACACAGAAATTAGTTTTATGCAAAGCAAGTTATCAGGCTTAGAGGAAAATATGATGACCATGAAAGCTAATCATGATAGGGAAATTAATTCTATGCAAAACAAGTTATTAACTATGGATGAAGAAATTTTTTCTAACTCCCCGCTGCGAGCCCGCGCAGGCTTGACCTAGCCGCCCCCATCCCCGTGCTGCCTCCTGCGACCTCCCCGCCTAGCAGCCCATTGCTGCTGGGCTCGCTCAACCTTGCTTCGACTCCCCTGGGTCACCTCCATCTCTTGGTTGCCCTCGTTGAGTGGTTCGAATTTGTGCTAAGGGCTGGCACAGGGACCAGCTCTGCTGTGCCCAGCCATGTCATCTTTTGGGGACCCGAATCTCATGAACCCGCCCCTGCCCCCTCCTCCGGAGGTTACAGCATTCAAAGCCATGATTGCCTTTGGTAGCAAGCGCCCGCCATCAGCCATTCAACAGAAGTTTGTTAAGAAGTTGGAAACCATTCCTTCAGTAGCACTCCCTGAAGAAGAAACATGTAAAGCAGCGTTAAATCTAGCTGAGAGAGGTCTCATACGCCAGTTCACGGGCCTCTGGCCCTCTCCCAAATCGGTGGAGGACTAGACTCAAAGGAACTGGAAACCCTTAATCAAAGAAGGAATAAAAAGCTACTTCGTAGGCAAAGGTTTTTTCGTCTTTGTCTTCGAAAGCGCAAAGGATAAAAGCCTAATCTTCAGAAACAGACCCTATTTCATGGGCCCCCAAGGTCTATACCTCAACAAATGGTCGCCAGACTTCGACCCAGCTCAAGATGTCCCATCTGCTGTTCCGGTGTGGGTGCGACTCCCCCACATCCCACTCCACTACTGGAATCAAAAGTCCCTCCAGATCATTGGCAATGGATTAGGAAAATACATGGATCAAGCAGTAAGAAAAGACCAATATTCATGTGCCCGCATCTGCGTCGAAGTAGATCTAGAAAAGGGCCTGCCGGAAACCATCAAACTTACAGTCGCAGGATGGACACATGTCCAAGAGCTAGACTATGAACAACTTCCCTTTAAGTGCAGACCTGCCATGGCTACGGACATTTCGCCAAACACTACAAGAAAAAGGCGGAAGAACAACCAAACCAACAAAATGGCGAGCAATGGACTCTAATCCAAAAAACCACCAACCACAAAAAAGGCAACAGGAAAGGTACTCAGAAAGAGGCACCAAGCAACTCCAATCCCACCCAAGAAAAGAACTCAAAGAGCAAAGAAAGCAGACAGAGCATCCCAGCTACAACAGTCACTGAAGATTTGGAACAGACAGCTCCTCCCACCACCAACAAAGAAGACGGGGAAATGGCACATCTGGAAGCCTCCCAAGGAAGCCCTTCCAGCCCCTCATACGCAGATGTCACAAGGAAAAACCCAGTGGACAGCTCTGGCTCTTCGAAGGATGAAACCTATGAGCAGCCCACAAGAAAAGTTGGCAAGAAATCTCGCAGAGAAATAAGGGAAGAGGAGGCGGAAAGGCTTAAAGCTCAAGGAAGCCAGCCCACAATAGATATGTCTATAGGGAGAAACTCCAGGAACAGGCCCCCTAAGGGAGGCTCTCATCCCACCCCTGGTAAATAATGCACCTCGTCTCTTGGAACTGCAGAGGTCTGGGTAACCCCTTGAAAGCAGAAGCGGTCAAGGACCTCCTCAAAATAGAACCCTCAGACATCCTCATCCTCCAAGAGACCAAGATAGAGGGGAAAGCCCTTCTAGACATCAGCAAGAAGAAATGGAAGAAAAGCACAAGGAGAGCAGTCAGCTCAAGAGGCACATCCAGAGGGCTTGCAACTCTATGGGTAGAAGACCTCTTCCAGCTGAACAAATCCCACAAGACTCAACACTGGATCTACACGGAACTAACGCACTGCACAAGTAAGTTGACCATTTCCCTTTTCAATCTTTATGTACCTGTCCTTTACTCTGAAAAAAGAGACTGTTGGAACTCCCTCTGTGAATTTTTAGAGCAACGATCCCCAAATAACATCATCCTTGCTGGGGACCTAAACATCGTCTTAAAACCCAAAGAAAAAAGGGGAGGAACCAACAACAGAGATCCCATGCTTCCCCTAGTGGAAGACCTTATACAGCAGTGGGATCTTCTTGACTTCATTCCGATCAAAGGGCACTATACATGGACTAACAACAGAGTGGGAGAGTATCACATTTCGGCCCGCCTGGATCGATTCCTAGTCCAAGGCACTCTGATGATGAATAAGAAGATTATCACCACTAAAATCCTCCCCAAGCTGACCTCAGACCATAAACCAGTCCAGCTCATTCTGGAAGATGAAGAAGACCTAGGTCCAATCCCCTTCCGATTCAGCCCTCTCTGGATAGAAAGGAATGGATTCATAGATACAGTGAAAACAGCATGGGCCAAATCTGTCACTGGGTCCTCTAGTTATGTGTGGGAACAGAAGCTCAAAGCCACAAAGTTAGCCCTGAAGGAATGGATAAGGAAACCTGCCCCAAACCCTTCCAGCCAAAGAAAAGAAATAGTGCAGTGATTAGAAGCATTGCAAACTGAAATGGAAAGCAGAGAGATCACCTCATCCTTGCTCGATAAAGAAGTAAAAATTCAATGCTCAGCATTTCGCTCTTTCATAACAGAGGAAGAACATTGGAGAATAAAATCTCGATGTCTGTGGCTGAAGGCTGGTGACTGGAACACCTTCTTCCACCGCCAATACCGAGCAAGACTCTCCAAGAATCACATCTCAGAAATCACAACAGCAGAGGGGCAGATTTGTAAAAGCTACAGTCAAATAAAAGAGGCAGCTGAAAGTCATTACAAAAGTTTGTATACCGCAGGCAACCAAGGCAACGAGGAAGAATTGCAGATCTCCTCTCAAACATTCCTCTTCTGGTCAGCCCTGAAGACAATTCTGCTCTCACCCAATTCATCACGGAAGAAGAAATCATTAAACTCATTTGGTCTATGGATTCGGACAAGGCCCCAGGGCCTGACGGATTTACCATACATTTTTATAAGACTTGCTGGGACATCATCAAAGAGGATCTATTAAAGATGATAAAAGGCTTCATGAAAAAAGCCAAGGTAGGAGGAGGAACCAACTCCACCTACCTCGCCCTTATACCCAAAGAAACCAATCTCGAAACCTTTGCCAGATTCAGGCTTATATCGCTTTGCAACGCATCATATAAAATTCTAGCTAAGCTCCTAGCTAACAAGATGAAACCCCTGCTTAACAGGCTCACCTTAAGCAACCAAGGTGGCCTTGTAGAAGGCAGGCACATCCTGGATAATGTCATCCAAGTCCAGGAGACAATACACTCAAGCAATCAGCAAAAAGAAAAAGGAATGCTGATAAAGCTTGACATGGCCAATGCGTTTGACCGAGTCAATCGCTCCTTCCTATACAAAGTCCTCCACTCCTTCGGTTTCTCCTCCCATTTTGTCAAACTCATCATTGCCTGCACTAACAATCCTTGGATCGCCCCCCTAGTCAATGGTCGCCCCACCTCCTTTTTCCAAGCCCAGAGAGGTCTCAGGCAGGGATGCCCGCTCTCTCCCTTCCTGTACATTCTGATGGCAGACTCCCTCAGTAGAAAGCTATCCTTCGAAAAATCCTCAGGCTCCCTTCCAGGCCTCAAACCTTCTAATAGCTCTCCAGCTCTGAACCATGCTCTATTCGCGGACGACTCTCTCCTCCTTGGAGGGGCTTCTGTCCGAATAGCCAAAGCCTTGACTCTGTTCTAAAATGCTACTGCAGGATTTCAGGCGCTGCAATCAACGAAAGGAAAAGTGAAGTCTACGAATGGACTATTGGGCAGCAAGAGCTCACAGGCATCGCCAACATCCTGGGCTTCAAATACCATGCTCAATGGGAGATGATAAAATATCTCAGCCTCCCCATCACAATTGGGTCCAACAAGAGGTCGTTGTGGACTGAAATCATCGGCAAAATTAAATCAAAAATCGCTTCCTGGGGAGGACACTGGCTCACAAAAGGAGGCAAGGTAATTCTGATTAAATCTGTGTTATCGGCTCTCCCAATCTATCAAGCAGCTTTCCTTCTTGCTCCAAAAAAGAGTAACAGAACAAATCTCCAGAATGCTTCGTGACTTCCTCTGGCAAGGGGGGAAGGGAAACCATCAAAAAATACATCTAGTCAAATGGGATCTGGTTAAACGATCAATTCCGGAAGGAGGTCTGCAAATCCGCGACCCAGCTCTTGTAAATTTGGCAATGGGAGGTAAAATTCTATGGAAACTTTTTAAGGATCCAAAGCACCCAATCAGCGAAACATTGAAATCAAAATACGCCCATGTGCCGCTCAGGAATCTGCAGGTAAGCCAAATTCCCAACAGCACTCAAGTCTGGAAACTCTGTAACAGAAGTTTAAATCTCTTCAAAGGAAAGGCGTATAAAATTCCAGGTAATGGCAAACGCACAAATCTGTGGTTTGATCGAATTATGGACCGAAATCCGCTCTCGGAGGCAGAAGAAATCGCTGGGATAAAAAACTGGCTGGAACGCGCAGGGATCATCAGCGTGTATGATTTATCCAAATGGGACAGGCACGGAGATTGGCAAGGATGGGATTTCTTCGGAGTCCCTGATCGATTACAACAGCAGAAGCATATCCTTGAAGAAATGTTGGAAGAAGCGGCCCCAGTAAATAGAAAAACGAAAGACAGTTGCGGATTTGGGCATACTGGAAGTTACACTACAGCAAAAGCGTACAACGCCATTCAGCCAAACAGGAACAACAGCAAAACACCAGAGTTCTGGAAGAAAGTATGGGAACCGCTCGCTCTGCCTAAGGTAAATTTCTTCTTCTGGATGCTGGCTCATGATAAGCTTCTAACCGAAAACAATCTGATGAAAAAAAACATAGCAGGCCCGCACAGATGTGAGTTGTGCAGAAGCAGCTTAGAAACTGCCAAGCATCTCTTCATGGAATGTAAGTTTGCAAAAGAAGTGTGGGGACTCACTCTCCACGAGCTACAAATCATAGTTCCTACTCACAACTCAGTAGTTGATCTATTCGATTCATGGAATCAATGTTATCCCAACAAAATTCCCACCAAATCCTTTTGGAGGAAAGTCTGGAACGCCATCCCCAAATTTGTGTGCTGGCAAATTTGGCTGTCCCGGAATGATCTGATATTCAATGAAAATGCGCATACACCCCTCTCCGTAGTAGCAAAGGCTAAATCTTTCCTCCTAGAAGCAGCACAACAACAATACTTTACAGATGATCCATTGCTTCTCCCTGAAGAAGAGAGGTGGTTGGGCCCCCTCTACCCCCACCCACGGAAGCAGCCTTCAGCCCCTCATGCAGTAAATCCGGCCTGGCGCAAAAGAGACTCTGAAGAAACCTTCCAAGAATGGTGGAGAAAGCAAAAAGTTACAACAATATTCTTTCATGGAGCCTCCAAAGGCAATCCTGGGCAGTGTTTTTAAAACCGGAACCGGTGACCGGACCGGTCCACCTAATGAACCGGTTTACCGACCGGAACCGGTCTAACCGGGACTGGTTTGGTCTAAACGAACCGGTTTTAGAAAAATACATTAAATAATTATTTTTTAATGAAAAAAACTATTTTTAAGATTTAAAACCATGATTCCAAGCCAATAGAGACAAAATATGGAAAGATTGCTCATTGATATACCATGTAAAGCCTTAAAGGTGAATATATCAAAATGGCACCGAGTGCAATACATATCATCGACAAAATACATAAGCAATGAGGCTCTAAATGGCCACTAGAGTGCAAAAATAAAGCCTACAAACTATGGGGCCAGTGGCCTACTACAAGACTTCAGTCTAGACTCTAGACTCTACATATATGATAATAGCAATACTATAATAGTGATCAACATTATCACTTGAAGTTGAAACTTCTCATGAGTCTCAGTCATCATGATCAAACTCAGTTGGTTGAGTCTCGACTCCCAAACTGTGTAGCCACAAACTTCTCTATTGGTTCAGTGACTTGAGTCTCAAACTTCTGAAGGTATTCTGCCCTAATATGCCCTATTATTTCATTTGGTGCTCCACATGGCTTTACATGGCCTCCTATCCCAGCCAAGTGTTGCTTGAACCTGTTAATACCCCCTCCTTGAATGGATTTTTGGCAATATTTGCAGATCATTTTGCCATCAATCATATCACAATGAGCCCATGCAGTATCTTCGGCTTTTGGAGGCATGATGACTCCCTGGATGGTAGATCATAGAAGTGAGAAGTTTATAACACAAAAAAAAATTCATGGACAGCAGACTCAAATGAGGAATTATCAAGTGCAAATCCTTACCTGGAAATGCAAACTAGCTCCCTTAGCCTCCTCTTGAAGATGGCAAGTCCACTGACAGCTACACACTATCTCCAAAATAGCTCCAACTCCAACTCCAAGATGACTACTTCAGCAAAAACTCCACACTCTCCAAGCTCACAAACACTCACAAACACTCCAAATCAGTTGTGTGAGACAAATGAGAGTGAGAGGGGTGTCTTATAGCAAGTGTGAGGGTGTTTTTGGAGGGAAAACACCTTTCCCTGCCCCCCAAAACCCCTAAACCACCACTAACAGCCAAAACCGCAGCGCTTTTTCCTTTTACCGGCGGCCTGTCCATAAACCGGCCGGTTCCGCCCTAAACCGGCCGGTTTTTACCGGTTAGGGCTGTATTTTGGGCGAGTGAGGGAGGAAACCGGGTTAGAAGGGCCGGTTCGGACCGGCCAGGCCTCCAACCGGCCGGTTAGGCCGGTTACCGGTTTTTTCCGCCGGTTTTTAAAACTATGATCCTGGGGCAACAGGAGCTGGAGGGGTCATCTACGCCCCGAATGGAACAAGAAAGGACAGTTTTTGTTGGGGCATCGGGCAGAAAACCAACAATCAAGCGGAGATCCTAGGCCTCCTCAAAGCTTGTCAAATCGCCAGGGACAGAGGAGACAAAGAATTCCTAGCTTTTGGAGACTCGGAGATCATAATAAAAAAATTAAACACGGGAAAATTGTTCACCAATGCAAGCCTCAACAAAACTCTAAATAGACTAAAGAGAGTTCTGCTCGATTTCGACTCCTACAAATTTCTCCACATTCTCAGAAGTTTGAACAGTGAAGCAGATCTGATGGCGAACAAAGGGTGTACTCTTGGGAAAGGCCAACTTCTCACAAATGATGAAAGCTCATTCCATTCCTGCAATCCATGAGGAAGTGGCATTTTGTAACAGCTCAAAAGACATTTTTTATTTTGAGGAAAAACCTGTGAACAGTTTTGAAACCAACGTTTCGGACTAGCTTAGTGAGTCCATCATTAAGGCAATGAGATTTGTTTTTGAGAAGAGAGAGCGTGAAAATTACGAAGCTTATTAATAGTTATTTGAAAAGCATTGTTGTTGTCTTCATTAGTAGTCGGCTTATAAATGGTAAATTAATTAATACTTATTTAATTTATTTATTTAGATAGGTATTTATTATATTTATTATTATTTATTTATTTAGTTATAATTTTGTTATATAATTGTTTATTTATATATATATATAATTTATTATTTGAATTTCAAATAAAATAAATTTATTATCTATTTATTATTATTTTTATTATCATTATTATTTATTGATTTATTTTTATTTATTTATTATAAAAATAATTTAATAAATACCTATTTATTTAGATAGGAATTTATTATATTTATTATATATTATTATTGTTTATTTATTTGGTTATAATTTTATTATATTATTGTTTATTTATATATATATATAATTTATTATTTATATTTCAAATGAAGAAAATTTATTATTTATTTATTATTATTTTTAATAAGTACCTATTTGTTTAGATAGGTATTTATTATATTTATTACATATTATTATTATTTATGTATTTAGTTATAATTTTATTATATTATTGTTTATTTATATATATATAGTTTATTATTTAAATTTCAAATAAAATAAATCTATTATTTATTTAATATTATTTTTATTATTAGTATTTATTAATTTATTAACTTATTATTATTTATTTATTATAATAAAAGACAGCATTAGAATCAGAAACAGAAGTAATGTGTTGTTGGCTGCCATGGCGTAAGTCCAAACTTTTCACCAAATAAATAAAATCATACCCGTTTGAGTTAAAAAAAAAACTATGGATGAAGAAATGACTATCATGACGTTCGATCATAATAATCAGTTAGCTACCATGCAAGCAAATCATAAGGAAGAGATAAACTCTATGCAGCATTGCTTGATGACCATAAAGGAAAAAGACGATAAAGTAATAAAAGATATGGAAGCTAATCAGATATGTCTTCAGAAAGATTGACCATGGAAGAAGACCATGCCAAGGAAATCAGTGCTATGAAGGTTGAACACTCTAGTCAGATAGATGCTATCAAAATACAGGTTCAAAAATTTCAACAATGGTCAGAGGATGAAAGAAACCAGCGAACATCAATAGATAAGGAGCCTCCTTATCTGTTACAGCAAGCTCCATCATATTATGAGGTCCTTTGTTCCATTGAAAAGTGGATAATTGAAGGTGACCTGGATAAAGGGAAATTAATAATCAGGTTGATGCTCACATGGTTAATCCACTAGTCATAGAAGATCAAGTTATAACTCATGGCACTTGTGAGATTGATCCATCATCCTTGACAAGGCAGATGCAGAATGAAGAAAGACATGTCACGCATATCTTACATACTTCATTTAATAGCTTTGAAGCAGAAAGTTCCACGTCATCAGTGATACAGCCTGCTTCAAAGAAAAACGCAAAAGAAAGAGAACGAGAATAAAATTTGATGCATCAGACGGCCGCGAGCAGCGTGATTTTCGGATAGGAAAAAGTCCTACCGTATGCAGAATTGGACATGGCACATCCGATAAGCAGCCGACAGATCTGCCTGAAAGCAGGCAAATGCTCAATATACACTATATTGAACACATCTGATGCCATGGGGCATCCTCTGTATTTCTAACCCTACTCTTTGTTTTTTTCAGCATTTTCATTTCTGTTTTAGGATTAGATTTACTTTTCTAGATAGTTAATAAATGAAGAGCTTATATCTTTCATGTGCTTAATGTTATATGATGATTTCTGGATGGACGCTACTTATGTTTTGTTGTGTGTTGCGTGGATGCAGATTCTGGATTCTCACATTCCTGCAGTGCAGCAACGTGTCCCCGAGTAGAGCCAGATGTTGACCAGTAAGTGTCAACTACCCATAGCAGTACACCCCCTTTTCTTCGCAAAATGGATAGCGCTTGATCGACGTGTCCGTGCCATTTGACAGTCATCGTCGACTTGATCATGTTATGTTGTAAACCCAGTCTGCATGTGTAAATTGTAAATAATCTGAGCAGATCTTAGTCATGTATGTAAATTGCCTAGGTGGACCTAATTTTCTAGTGATAATCTACATTCCAGAAGGTTTTTTGTCTCACCAATCCATGATCGGCAGAGTTTTCCTTCAGCCTAACCCCAAAGCTGGAATGAATTTTGTCATTAGAATCTTAGGAGAATCCTAGTGTGTTGATCTGCTAGATTGTATTTGTGTCGCAGAAATGGGTGGTCTATGAGGGTCTATGTCAAATGGGTTTTCCCCCTTGAGATGCAAAATTGTAAAAGTCAAGATGTAAAGTGTCTTGAGGGTTAGAGAATGTTTTAATCCCCTCCTAAGTCCTAAGTCCTAGGTCCTAGGAAATTTTTCCAAAGGCTAAGTTCGAGGATCCAAAAAATAAAAATTAAAAAAATTAAAGGAATTAAAAAAATTTAAAAAATAGATAAAAATAATAATAAAATAAAAATTTTAAAAATAAAATTAAAAAATAAAAAATAAAATAAAATCAAATTTAAAAAATAATAAAATAATAATAAGTCAAATTTTTTAGTAAATAAATGCAGAATTTTAATTTTTTAATATATTAAAATGCATTTAAAAATTCGACGGATGAGTTTAAAAGAAATCTTGATCCTCATCGACGGTCGAGATTAGTTTGACATGGATCACTTGAACTAACTGTTGGGAATTTTTCCTTTAAATAGGGTGCTAGGGGTCATTTGAGAGGAGATTGGATCTGAGAGTCTGGTGCTAAAGAAAGCTCTCTTGTAGTCATTTTTTGTGCAATAAAGAAATACTTTAGGGTTGAAAATCTTGCTGGTGTTACTCTTCTGAAAGTGTTGTAAGATGATTTATTTTTCTGCATAATTTTATTTTCAGCCATTGATATAGCTTGATGAAGATAGATTTAGGCACAGGTATCTTGTTTGATCTTTGGGGTTTGAATGATAGTTTAGATTCTGAAATATAATGGCAGGTATCTCCATTTGATCTGATTTCACTGTTGTTTTCTCCCTCATTGTTAATGGTTGATTTTAAGTTGTGCAAGAAATCTTAGTTTTGAGTTTACTGGGCGTTAAGGGAAGTTCTCAGCTGAACCAACCAACTCCCGGACTGCGTTTTCTGAAAGAGCCCAGCTAGTTTTAATCCCGGGCTTATCATCTGAAAAAAAAAAATTATATTGAATACATGTAGGGTTTTTCTAAGGCATCTTACATTAAATTAAAATTCTAAAAATATTACTATGGATTATTGACAAATCTGGCTGCTTAAGAGTCGAAAATTTGTAAATACTGTAATTATTTCGCTGATTTAGGGTTTTTTAGTTTTAATCCTTGCACATATTATTTCTGGGTTTTCTTTTTTTGCCATTGCAGGCTGCAGGTACAAGGTTTGAGAATTTTTTCAAGGTTTCATCAGGCAATCTCAAGTAGTCTGCAGTCTGGGGTTTCATTTTTGCAAAGATAGTCTTCAGCGGATTTTCAAATTTTCTGAGCGAATTTGATGGTTTATCAATGTTGTTTTGCTGCTCGGGGTTTATTTTATTTGCAGGAAGAAATTTTCGAAAAAAAAACTTAGAGCAGGTTGCTGCTTCACTCCACGTCTTCCATTCATAGTTATGTTTCCCTTTATTGCTGTTCGAACTAGCATCCTCACCTTACCAGCTCCGTGTGCCATCCCTCACCTTTCACTCTTGCCCACCTGCGTGCTGCCAGAGCTGAGTTTCACATTCACGCAGCTCCTAAACCTGCGTCTAACCCGCAGCCATTATTCCTCCACGCTATCTCTGCATTTGTTGTACATATCACGCAGTCTTCTGCTCATCGATTCCTTTACTCATCACACTTCCAATTTCCAAACCCTTCCCCCCCTTCCTACTTCGATTTCTTTGCGTTGTCTACAAAACAATCTTCTGCTGCATGCATATCTCCTCGCATCATCAATTCCACGTCGTCCAGCCCATAAAACTGCAGCGAAAAACCCTCCTCTCCATCTGCCCATCTCCGTCCTTACGCCATCGTCCAAAACCTTGCCAAATCTCTGCACCCGCAACTTCCTTCTTTCCTCATGCGACCCTTGGTTGCTCCATTGTTGCCTCTCCATAGTTCATCGATCTGCTTGCTCCTTTCCGTTGTCGGATTCCCTGGATTCCCTTACACCTGCAAACCGCATACCCTTCCACTAACGCACTGTCATACGCCTGATCCGCCGCTTTCATGAGTTTCTCTTTGCGCGTGTTTTTTCTGCTGTCCAGAACCTGTATACGCCGCAAGCAGGAACTCAAAGCATTTTAAAATTCTTCTTTTTTTTTTAAGTTTTGATTACATGCGTAGGGTTAATGTAAATATAGTTAGAATGGTTTTGATTTATTTTTTAGTTCGCGTATATATTTTCATGAAATGTGCATTTGATTTTTTTTAGTATTGGACATTTAGAAATTCTTTAAAGTTTAGTTTTAGGATTACATAATTTTAACGTTAGTTTTATCATATGTAGATTTTAAAATTTAGGATTTTGATTCTCTTTTTTTTAATTTTAGATATTTAGATTTTTAATTTTAGTTTTAATTTTAGATTTATTTAATTCTGTTTAGATTAAAAAAAAAAAAATTGGAATTTTTCTTTTTTAGTTTTCATTTTATTTAGAATTCATATATATTATATGTAAGTTAGTTTAGATTAGATTTAGGTTTTATTTAGATTTTAGATTTAATTTTAAAAAAATTTAAAATATAAATAAATAAATAATAAATTCATAAAAAGTTAAAAAGTTCATTTTTTATTAGACTTTAGGATTTTAGTCTTGTTTGATATTTAGATTTTAACCAAAAAAAAATTGAAAAAAGGCTAATTAAAAATTTGGAAATCCGTTTTTAAAAAGACTTCTTCTTCTTCTTCTTTTTTCTTTTTTTTTCTTTTTTTTCTTTTTTTTTTTCTGTTGTGGTGAAGTTAAATGTGCTTAAAATGTTTATATCTAGAGATTAACTGTTTGAAATCTGGTCAGCATTTAAATCGTGTGGTTATTTAAAGCATTCAATCTTTCGAAATTTTAATCGTTGGAATATTGTTAAGCCATTGAGCGTTTATCGATTATCTCACATTTGGTAAAAAGTTAAACTTTATTTAAGTTGTTTAATGGTAAACGATTGTTAATGAGTTCATATTTCTGCAGCATTTGACAAATAATCGTTTAATCATTTATTTCATAAGGCACTGGTCTATTTATTTAATAAAATCAATTAAGTGCTTGTTTCCTTTCATGTCTCCCAACCCAACTGGTCCCCGGTTGGTCATCCATTATCCCATAGGGTCTACCCCCCTTAGCCGCATGAGACAGGCTTAAACGGAGAGATCGGGGATCAAGGTGACAGCCCACGGTCTGAGTGTTGTCGTGACAATCTGTGCGACAACAGAGTCAATGCATATAACAATGCTAGGTCATCTCTAAAATTTCGCGGAAATTGACTAGGTCTAACTAGGATTTATTAATAATTAAAATTTTCCTGCAAAACGGGATTTTTTAATTAATTTCTATGTAATGATGTTAATAAGTGGTCTTAAGAAATATTTGGGGCGTGTGACTACTCGATATTCATCCTTAGAGACCCAGTATTATCCTAGGACCCACTTTGAAAGTCAAAAAACAACTTATAGTCCCTCAAAAGCCAATTTTCCTAATTTTAATGGCAAAAATGAGGAAAATTTTCAAAAAAAAAATCAATAATTGAAAAAATTCATAAATTTTTCCAATGTCAAAATAAGTCAACCAAGTGACAAGGCAAATTGAGGGGACGTCAAAGGTGATGTGGCAAGTATGTGGGGCCCACCACATAAGGCACAACAAGTCAAAGTCAAAGTTCCAAAGGGAAAGTCAAAGGCAGTCAACAAAACTTCATGTTGGTTGTGTTACCCACCACCTGTGAGTAGTATGCACTAGAGAAAAATTTTCTCCTAGATGGTCCTCAGCCGACAACCAGCAACCCCTTGCAACCCCCAGATAGCTAGATGTGCCATTTTCTCCACCACCTGAGCCAGCCATGTGGTCCCTCACCCATTTGTTATGAATGTATGTCTGAAGGTGGGCCTCCCGACCCCAAAGGTATGACTTTTCTTTGGATTGGTTAAGTAATTTTGTTTACTTTTCATGGGCATTTTGGGCATGTATTGGTGGGGGGGAATACGGCGGAAAGAGTGGGTTAGGTCGGTATTCTTGTCTCCATTGCCCAATTTCGTGGTTACCGTTGTATCTTAGTCCCGTGGGATCTCCTTTACTGGCCATTAGCTTTAGGGCTAGCACTACAAGAAAAAATATCGATTTTGGTTGTGTGGTCTCACTTCCCGATTCCATATACATCACCCCCTTCCACTTATTTTGACCCCATTCATCATTTTTCCATCCGAGTCCACATAGGGTTAGCATCCCCTTCCCCTTACCCACACTTTGGGTCGGGCCTATAACAATGTCTTGGAGGTTGATGCAGCTAAAAAGAAAAGAAAAAACATAATTTGGCCACTACCAACAGAAAAATGTACCACAAAATGCAAAAAATGGAGAGGACATACAAATTTAGCACGTGGGCAAAAGCCAAACATAAGTTATACCCCTTATCTATGGTCATCACTCTACTTGCTATGGGCCCTAGATGAGCCCCCTCCACATTACGGAACCCATGATTGTCCCAACCGCTGGTGGGCAATGAAATACCCCAACCTTAAAAGGGGGTATCCACTATTGTATACCACACATCATGCTCTCATCACCTAGAGCCCCGAGCAGTTATGAAGAAAAATCAATAAATGGCAAAAGGCATATGAAGGAGGGTGGAAAAACAAAGGTCAGGGTAACTTATGTACCACGATTTCTCCCTCCTACACTCATATACCCAAGTGTGGGTTCCCCTCGTTGTAGCTACCCTTTGTCCAATAACATGTGGCCTGGACCCTTCCCTTGAACCCCACTTCGTTCCATTATTATATCACTTGCCACCTTCCACTTGATGGACGTACCATGGACATGTCACCCCCTTTAAAGGTTGAAACCACCTAATAGGGTCCTTAGTTAAACCCCTTATTGAGCTTGGAGACACTTGTACATGTCAAAGCCTACTATGGAAGGGCATGCCACCATCAAGTACCCCATTGATTCCATGATTTGTAAACTCTTTTACTTAGTTATTCTAATGATTTGTTGTATTGGAGGGCTAGGGGATGCAATGGATATTATGCAGAATTGTACCAGGATCTCCATTTGGGGCTTGGTCTCCCTATACGGGGTCCTAACCCTCCAGAGGGCCATATGGGCACTTGTAGGGTGAGCGTTAAGAACCATGGGCCTCCACCATAGCAAAGATACTTCATGGATCCCCAACACCAATCATTGATTGCTCGTGTTCCACCTTTGGGATGAGGATGATGCACTTCATTCACCATGTCCAGTCAGGTCCACACTTGCACCATACACCTGGCAGATGTTCCAGGATCTAGAGGATGTCTCCCGCTGCATAGGGAGGGCTTACATCACCATACTAGCCCTTACAAATGGTCTACAAGCATTTTCGATCCACTTGGAAACCCATGAGGATGTTCTCGTGCCCCCACACCCACTTGGGAGCACCACATGTTCTTGTTTGGAAAACAAGGGGCCAACCGTTTGTCCACTATGTTTGGAGTCCATTTCTACATCATGGCACCCTTTAAACTTTATTGGGCCTCTTCAAAGGCCCAACAACTCACTTTGTTGATCATTTGACCCTCTTGAGAGGCTTATTTTTACATTATTGAGCTATTTGGTGGGCTTGTCACCAAAAGTATTGTTATTATGCACATTATTTTTATTTAGGAGCTCATTTAGGCCAATTTAGCTAAATCAAATTCATTAGAGTGTATGTACTATAAATAGAAGTGAGATGATACACTTTCATCATCGTCACTTGGATTGGGTTCTTAGCTCTTGTGAGATTTTAGCTATTCCTTTTTTAGGAGGATTTTGGATGTAATGGATGAATTTTGATGTTTGGATATCTTTCTCTTTTCTTGGAGCTTCAGTACTAGCATAATTTGGTGATTGGATATACTCTTTTAATGCTTATTCTTGTCATTTATTTTTGTCACATGAATGTTGCTAGGATTTTCGCTATACAAATCTGAAATCTAATGTTGTTGGATATGAAATTGTGGGAATTTTTGTTCTTTATAGTGTTGCATCATGTCATGGCCGATGTATGAGTGGGTGAATGTTCCTTGAGATAATTTATGTTAAATACATCTCGATAAGTCATCATTTATTGCAAACTGAAGTATAATGTCCTTGCAGCAGTTGTTCTCATGCTCTAAATACCATGCAAAGTTGTTGAAGGCCTCCTTGATTGGGTGAATTCTTCTCAAACCATAAATTCTCCTTGACTCCATCTCTCCCTAAGGACAAGGCACTAATCCTCCATTGGTGATCATTTTCGACACTTATTCTTTTCACCTCCCTCTTTTTCTAGGACTAGCCTACACAGGTCACTTAGGGCATCAATTATCTCACAATCTAGCCATCCAAACACTTAGATTTTTGGTCCACAACTGCGTTGAGGTTCGCTCTAGAAGCCCTCCAAATTTGAAGCAAATCCGATGTGGGATCTTAAGATATAGCAAGCCCTAGCTCAAGGACCATTTCTTGCCCTAGTTTTCCCTTGGCTAGTGTCCTCATTAGGATCATTGCATTAAATCATCAAAAGAAGATTCTTTCCTTGATCCTCTTCCCTTCCCTAATTAGGTCAAGTACATCCTTAGTTGATCAACTCCATACCCTTGACCTAATTTTGGGTCCACTTGGCCCTTTGTGGTCCTGCAACTTGTTGACTCCAATTCCACAAAGATCACTTAGAAGCCAAGCATTCATAGGGCCTTTTGAGTCTAGGGGCTTCCTTGATAAGATATACTCTCAAACCCTAACCTCAAAGACCCTCTTAGCCCTTCCTAGAGAGCCTATCACCTTGCTTCTTGAGCAAGCAAACCATACAATTGAGTCTCTCTTGTGAATAGGCCTTAGGAATCACTCCTTATCCTTTCATTGACCTACTCATCTTGTGATTCCCTTTATATCAGGTCTCCTCCCATCAGTGAAAGTCCATAAAGAGCAGGGAGCCTTAGCTAAGGTGACAGTGGGCTATCACTCCATTGTTGCCTTTGACCTAGTAATTGCCCTCTTAAGATCCCCTCCTAGGACCCCTGCTAGTTTGAATGGTAACAGGTTGAATGGAATACCATGTATGGCTAAAAATCAAATTTGATTTAATTCAAACATATTGGATTTGATATATGTTTCATATGCCAAAGTCTAAAGTTAGAAGAAGTGCGAGTGGGGAATGGAACCCACCTCAGCCTCCTACTCTACGCATGACCAACCAAATTAAAATATGCACATGCCATAAAAAGGAATCCACGCAAGCCAGTCAAGGCTCCACACAACAGGGAGAAATTAGCGTAAGTGCGGTTGATTCATTTGGGGTCTTATTAAGATATTTAGGGAGATATGTCTCTACCAAGATTTACACGTATCAAGCAACCAACATCTACAACAGTCAATGCACAGCTACAAGGAGCCTACACACAGTTTGCACAACAGTATGCATGACAGAATTTGAGAGGTGTCGCTCCATGATTTTTGGTTGGAAGATTCGTTGGAGATTTGCTCCCATTTCACCCACCCAAATCCACACTTGGCAACCACCAAAGATATGCACATGAAGAAAAATGTGTACGCTAACTTGAACAAGGAACAATGCACAGTTAAGTGAAGATACTTACCAGCATTTCATGGACACCTACAGCAATTTGATTCTACACTTGGCCAGCTATTGCAACACATGGAGATTTGTTGTTTCATTGAGATTGTCATCAAGCTACACTTGTCATTTGATTTCTTCACTAGGATTTTCTCCCTCAACTCTATATATTGTACTCTATGCTCCTCATTTTGTAATCATTGTTATAAGCTATTGTGCTTGAGGAAGCTCTACTCTTCTGTACACTTGTTCTCAATTGCAATAAAAAGACTTTGGGGTTCATTCATGAGTTGTTGTTCCATTGAAGTATGATGATTGGCTCACTATTGGTATAATTTATTTTGTTCATGCTTTGATTTATGTTATTTCCATATGCTCTTGTAGATTTGTTAATGTAAAGCTATCTTGCATTGACAATTGATTTAGAAGTATGCTCTAGGTGTAAAAATCTCTAGCTATTTTCCAATAAATTTCTAGAGTTTTCTTATCATTGCTTATTTGCTAGATCTATATGAGACTAATGTTTGATTGAAGTTTTGTAGAGGAAAATCTTGTTGGATCAAATATCAAGCGTGAGGGGAAGTCTTTGGAGAGACCAACCCACTCTTGACACATTCTCCAAGGAGCTCTCATTGGTTTTTTGAATTCCATAGTTCATCTTAAGAAGTGATTTTGCATGGATTTTTTTGACATAGCTTGTATACAAACAAATACTTCATAATTTAAATCTCTTTAAAAAATTGTGCTTTCATTGATTTATTTAGCTATTTAAGAGCATTTTCCAAACTAGGCAAGTGATGGGGTTCACTACCATCACTTGATTTGGTTTTGTATATTATTTTGTATCATACTTACATGTTCTTTTTACACTAATTTTGTCTTAGTTTTGCAGCCCATAGTTGGAGTTTTGACACAAGTGCCTTGAGGAAATACCATTGAGACTTTAACTAGTTTTCTTGTAGGACCTCTCAAGCATTCAAGCTTTATTCTAAGGAGGCCATGGACACTAGAAGAAGTTGCAAAGAAGGATAGGTCGTGGGCCTTTGTGGAGATTGTAATTTTCAAATTTTAGAAAGACTTCTTTGGCCTTTGAGGTTGTTAATGTTTGGAGGGATATTATAGCTATTTCTAGCTCTAAATCTTGTACAAATTCCCTTCATCTTTTGGACAGCCCTCTAAGAGGCTTTAACTCCATTGTAATATCATAATAAAAGATCTTTTTTTCTTGTGGGAGCTTGGGTTTACCCAAGGCATCATTTCTCCTCTTTTAAAAGGAGGATTTGTGCGAGTGGATAAATTTTGCATTTCATCTTTTCTAATTTTCCTTTTTAGCTCATTTTGCATGCTTTAAAATTAACACAACCTCACCATCACATTTCAATTTCTAAGTTAGATCTTGCTACAAGTTCATTTGATGTTTTGCATTTCATTTTGCTTTGAAATACAAGTTGATATCTTGCTTTAGAGCAACTCACTTCTTACATGCAAGTATTTGGAGTTATGTGACAAGTTTAATTTAATTGCTTAACAATTTGCTTTCTTTGGGATATAATTGCCTCACTATAGGCTCATTTGCTATCTTGCTCACTTATTTTCCAAGCATACTTTACAAGCAAGCATTCACTTCTTTTTAGCTTCATCTCATTTTCAATTGCTATAAGTTTATGGTTTGTGGCATTTACTTGGAGCAATTTACAATTCCATTTATCTATGAAGCTTATGTTTATGTGTCTTGTAAAATTTTGAGAGAGATCTTTTCAAGTTTTATCATTGTGAGCATTTCCATTTACTTGAGGCAATTCCTTTCTTTTGGTAAAGCAAACTTGCATCATTCTAATTCACTTGCAAGCTAATTTCCTCTTTCCAATTGAAGTTACATTTGCAATTTACTTTGAGCAATATCTCATTATTTTGAAGCATTGCAAATCTCTTTGGGAAAACTTACTTGCATTTCATTTAGGAATTTTAGCATAGTTTGCATTTTAACTCAATTAACCTCCAAGCATAAGCTTGGTTGATAGACATCATAGGAAAAAGACTTTCTTGGAAAATTCTTCCAACTGGTACGAAGTAAGGTAAAGTGTGTGTGACCCTGCAGTTATGGAGGTGGTTTGTCCCCTTGTAAGAACGGAGGCACATGCTGGCTCATAATATTGAGGGGAAAGGTATCGTTAATGATACCTCCATGTCCTCTGCCCCTCTTTCTTACAGTCACTCCAATTTTTACCCTTTGGCAAGAGTTCAAAAGGAAGATCTCTCACTTAGAATAGGCATTTAGTCTAAAATTAACCAAGATAATTGCATCTAACCTTAGCTAAGTGCATTTCATCTTAATTCACTTTACTTTTCAAGCTATTTTACTTGCAATTTATTTATATGCTTGTCATGATGAAAATGTCTTGAATTGATTATTTTGTAATGTCTCATTGGGCAAGTACCATATCTTTCATTTTGCAAGTGAAGTTTTAGCTTATTTCATTTTGCAAGTTATTTTATATTGTTTCTTTACATGCTTTAGAATCACGAATGGTTACACTCTAAAAACAATTCTAAATCTTGCAAGTGATATCATCTTTTCTAACATCTATTTGATTGACAGGGTTACTTGCGTTTCACTTTGAGACATTTTATTTTTAGAGCAGGTGTTGTTTATTTTGAAGCAATATTGAAAGCACTGGTCTTATATGCTTATCTTTGATTTACATGTTGATGGTTATTGAAGCATATTTCATTTCATATTGCTCATCATATTTGTTCATAATCTCAAATAATCCAAATTAACCTTGACATCTCCTAGAAACCTCACATCACTTTTTAACTTACCTTTTCATTTAGGGACGACTCCCCTTAGCTTACCTAGGAGAGAGCTTTAACGGAAAGAGTTGGAAATAGGTGACAGCCCATCTCTTAGTTTTGTCGCCAAACCACATCTTGTGGGGTTAAGGGCTTTCTCTCACTAACATAGGTGTGTGTGACAGGCGGCAACAACACGCAGCATCATAGTATTACTCACGTTTCTTGGAGATGACAACGGCATTCAACAATGTTACATATGTTCCTTGGATTACAGTAGCTCACACAATGTTTCACATGCTCCTTAGCTTGTCTTCACTTTTTCTCATCCACTTTGGACCCGTGTACTATCTCAGACTTTCTTCATCCTCACCAAGTTCATTCACAATTTCAATTAGCCATATGCGAAGTATTTATACCAAACGATTGGGGATCAAGGATAGGGCCGACCTTTCTTCTAGCAAGGCCGACCTAAGCATGTAATTTGAATTGATTTAAAAATTCATTCTTGGAACCAACCAGTAATTGAGCCGACCTATTGAAGATGTACCAAATCGCCTTCCTTACTTTTCATGTGATCAATCAAATTTGACTCTTTGAAGGCACTCACAATAAACGTTTTTGGCAAGCTCTAGCGGAAGTTGGTTGAACAATGTCTTCAGTAGATGGGACAAGAATGTTGGAAGGATTAGCAGAGTGTTCCTTGTTGTATGCCATGTGACCACTTCTCAATGCAACCAACAACAAATACAACACAACGATCATAGTGCAAGAGGCCCAACTGTTGTTTATGGTTTTCCTCTTGATCTTGCAGCACACAATCCACATACACTTGCATCAACCTTGACGAGACCAGTTCGACTTGTGGATTTGACATCAATGACAACTTCACTCAACAACCAAGGGGTTAATATTTGACCCTAGTCTAGTTGGACCTTCCTTAAGGCCCTTTGGGTTATAGAAGGGGCACTACCTAGAAAGCCATGACCGTGATAGGGTAGTTCCATCTTCTCATATACCATACTTAGCACTTTCCATCTCACACTACACGCCCTCTATCACGGTATCACCTCCATTCTTTGGGTACAACTTATCATTGGTTCATGGGGATTTGGCACTCATACATTCACATACCTTGAGTAAGGCCCAGAAACTTTGCCCTGGGAGGTTAGTGCAGCTAAAAGAAAAGAAAGAGCATATCATGGCCACACTAAAATGAAAGAAAGAAAAATCAAAATGCAAAAGATAGTCAATACATAGGAATTAGCACACGGGCAAGAGGCCAGCACGAGCTCTACCTCCCTCATATGGCCATCACCCAATTCTTGAGCACGTGACGCTCCAATACATGAAGAAGGAATCCTTGCATGTCCCAACCTCGATGAGCGATAAACTAACTCATCTTAAAAGGGTAATAAAATTGCTACATCATACAAAGCAAGCTCTAACCTTTGAGCTATAAGCAATAATACAAGGAATAATCAAGAAGAAGTAAAAGGCACACAAGAGGGGTGGAAAAAACAGGCTAAGTTGGTAACTCGTGCATCAACGAATGCTCCCTCCTCACATCTATACACTCAAGATATAGACAACCCCATTAGTCGGTCCTTTTGACCAAGGCACTTGACCATGAAGTATTCTCCCCTCCATTACCACATTATTATTCACTAACGCCTATCAATTGAAGGGTGGACCAAGGAATTGTTACTTCCCCTTAAGGGTTGGAAGCACCTAATAAGGTTGATTAATAGCCACCCCTACCTAGGGAGAAAACACTTTTGAAAGTTCATGGTCTTGATTTTGGAAGGTGATCCTTGTTTGAAGTATTAAATTGCCCTTAGCATTCATGTTTGGTTCACTTAGATGCATTATTGGTCCTAGTCTTTGATGACTGGTTGCTTTCATTATAATTCATCTTGTTCTTATCAGGTTGTTTAGTAGCCCAAGCTTTGGGCGCCTACTCGATAAGTACCCAAGCCCTTAAGAGAAGTACATTGGCTAAAGCAGGTGCAGAGATGAAAGATGGGAGCCTCCTAGCAGCACTAGCAGATGACACAAGTCCTAGAGTACCTCCAGGACCCAGATCGTTGGTCACCTTTGACTTGGTTTTGAGGACTCTTCAAGATGGCACTATTAGACCCAGCATGGCCCCAAGCTAGCCGTGACACAACGTGATGGGATAGAGTTGATTCAAAGCCCAAAAAATTATGGTCTCCCATTGAGAGACTGGGGAGGGCTTGTTGCATCAGAGGAAGCCCTAACGCTGGAGAGATGGAGGCCTTGTATGACAGATGAAGACCCGTCGAGACCACTTCAGGGCACCCCAACAAGATCTTGGGACCCCATAGTAGATTTGAGGTGGATTTGAGGGCCAACCCTCAAATCATGGACCTTCCATGCATCTACACCTTATCACCCTTGGACATGGCATTTGAAGCATTTATTGTGCATGATGTCACCTTAATAGAGACTACAACTCACATGTGTGGGAAAATTAGGCATAATTTCATGTTGGCCAATGGGTTGGCTTGTAACCCAAGGTCTTTAAGTGATCAAACTTATTTTTAGGGGCTTTGTAGACATAATTACTTGTCATAATCCTCATATATTCCTCTATGGTGATTTTTTGCTAATGGAGTTTGCTGACCACTACGTGTCAACTACCCATAGCAGTACACCCCCTTTTTCACAAAAGGGATAGCGTTTGATCAATGTGTCCATGCCATTCAATTATCATCATCAGCCTGATCATGTTATATTGTAGAATGTAAACCCAATCTGCATGTGTAAATTGTAAATAATCTCAGCAGATCTGTGTCATGTATGTAATTGCCTAGGTAAACCTAATTTTCTGGTGATGATCTACATTTCGGAAGGTTTTTTGTCTCACCGATTCATGATCGACAGAGTTTTCCTTCAGCCTTACCCCAAAGCTGGAATGGATTTTGTCATTAGAATCTCAGGGGAGTCCTAGTGTGCTAGATCGAGTCTATTTAAAAGTGATTTGGGAATAATCATAACCATTTGGTTAGGTTATTTTATTACAAATTGCTTGATCTGCTGATTATGTTTGTGTCACAGAACTGGGTAGTCTATGAGAGTCTATATCAAATGGGTTTTCCCCCTTGAGATGTAAAAATATAAAAAATCATGATGTAAAATGTTTTGAGGATTAGAAAAATAATTCATCCCCTAATAAGCCCTAGGTCCTAGGTAATTTTAAATTTTCCAAAGGCTAAATTCGAGTGTCCTTTAAAAAAATAAATTTTAGATGGTCCAGGGACTAAGGTTAATTGATTATTTTGCTAACATTTTATGCCCTTGGTCCCTAGGGTTAAGTCAAAGTCAAAATTTTGAGGAAATTAATTCAAAAATTTAATTTTTGAATTAATTAAAATGCATTTAATTGATAATTTCGAATTTCCTCAATAATTTAAAATTTCGACAGATGAGATTAAAAGAAATTTTGACCCTCATCAACGGTTGAGATCACTTTGACAAGGATCACTCGAACTAGTCATTGGAAGATTTGTCTTTAAATAGGAGGTCAATTTCCAGTTTAGAGGAATCGATTGTTTGATCATGTGTTAAGTGAAAGCTTTCTTGTAATCATTTTTCATGTGCAATAAAAAAAGACTTTGGGGTTAATTTCTGTTGGTGTTACTCTTCATGGCAATGTTGTAAGATGTTTTATTTTCATGCATAGATTTCATTTTCAGCCATTGATAGTAGCTTTCTAAAGAGTGGTTTAAGTACAGGTATCTTGCTTGATCACTAGGGTTTGAATGGTAGTTTAAATTCTGAATATAATGGCAGGTATCTCCATTAGATCTGAATTTTATTGTCGTTCTCTCTCTCTACATTAATGGTTGAATCGAGTTGTGCAAGAAATTCTTGATTTTGAGATCATCGGGCGTTCGGGGAAGTTTTCAGTTGGACCAGCCAACTCCTGATTAGCATTTTCTGAAGGGCCCAGCTTGATTGAATCTTGGGCTTATCATTAGAACTTCCGTTGCAAATGCATGAAGGGTTTTCTCTGAAGCACCTCACCTTAAATTTAAAATTTTTAAAAATATGTGTGGCATAACGATAGATCTGGCTGCTTAGAGCCTTTAGCTTGTAATTACTGTAATTATTTAGCTGGTTTTTGGGGTTTTTAATTTCATCATTGTATATATTGTTTCTGGGCATTTTGTTTTTTTGCCATTGCAGGTTGCAGATCTGAAGGGGAATTCTTGTTTGAAGCCAAATCTAGGCCCTGGAGGGTAAGATTTGGCCTCAGAATCAGCTCTTGCAAGGGTATTTATTTCAGATCTGGAAAAAAATTTGTGGGGTTTTCATCAGGCAAATCTGAAGCAGGACGATTTAAATTTTTATTAAGATTTCTAGAGAGTTTTAAGGGTTTCCTGGGCCATCTGTCTGCTGCTGCCTGGGGTTTCATTTTCACAGAAAAATTTCGAAATTTTTTTAAGGTGTACTGTGTAAAACCCTCATTGCATTTCAAATCCACGTATTGCCATACTTCCCCATCCGCTAGCCATCCCATACTCCACGCAGCCTTCTCCCGCGTTTCCTTACTGTCTACCCGCATCCCTTCCTTCCTTCCACACTCAGCTCATCGAAACCCTCAGATCCGCAGTTGTATCCATTTATCCCTCTGTCTGCAGCTCCTCCATCGTATCCGTAGCAATCTCTTCCTTCGCCAGCCCTCACGCAGCCCCATCTCCTCATTGCAATCTCTTCCCACGCTACCTCTTCTCCTCTCGCGTGCTGCCTTCTCCATTTGCTACATCCATTCCTTTAAACCGTCTAGTTCTTCTGCCATCAGCACCTGCACTGCAAACACAACAGCAATACACATTCAATTTTCTTTTTCTTTTTCTTTTTTGTTAAGTATGGGTATGATTAAGTTTTAGCGTATTCATAGGTTTCATTTGAATTTCGATTTAGGGTTAGATTTTTTTTGGTCTTATTTATTTTTTTTTGTTCACGTTAATTCTTTTATTTAGATTTTGGTTTTGGTTTTGTTGTTTATATTCCTTAGGTTAGGTTTCATTAAATTAAAAGGACCAAAAAAAAAAAATCTGAAGGTCATGAGTTCAATTCCCCCGGACTAACCCGGAGTTGTGGAGAGGGGCGGGCGCAGTTTCCCAGGGGTTATAGTGGTAGCGGTCAGAATCGACCCCGTGTAACACGAGTTGCGAGGCTGCTCCAGTCGCCGATTCCTCTGTAAGCAAAAAAAAAAACTAAAAAAATTAAAAACAATTTAAAAAATTAATAAAAATTAAAAATCATTAAAGAAAAAATAAATAAATAAAAATCTAAAAATTTATCAAAATCCTAAACATTTAAAAAATAATAAAAAAATTTAAAACTTTGGTGACTGAGGATTTTAAAATAAAATAAAAGGGGTTTGTGCTTAAAAAAATTTAAATGTGGCCTATGGCCCATTAAAATTTTTATTTTGTGCCCTTTTCATTTTTTCGTCGCATTAAAAAATTTTAAATTTTTCAGTTACCATTAAAAATTATTGCCTAAGGAATTATTTAAAAAAAATTAACCTAAAGTTCCTTAATGTCATTTGTCATTAAAAGCAATTTTTATGATTTTCCTATGGTCAAGATGCGACAAACATTTTTTGATTGTTCAAAAAGGCTAATTGAATCTAGATCTTGGTCATTAATGATAATCGTTTTAAATCTGGAATCTTTTGCATGTGACAGTGTTGGGCGTTTTCGTGGATTATTTATAATTGTTGTTTTTTGTCACATATTGAAAATCATTCTGGATAGCTTGTTTTATTAATGGTTAATTCAAATATCAAAGGCACAGGTCTAAAATTGTTTCTATCTTGTGGTCGTGTCTTGTTTACTTTGGCGTTTAATCTATCAATCTGATTTAATCATTTAAATTCATCAAGTTATCCATCATTAAAATCTCCTAGAATCTGTTTTTCACGGGCTATCCTCATCTATTCACCTAGGGACTACCCCCCTTGACTTGTCTAGGAGAGAGTCTAAACAGAGTGGGAAAGGATTTAAGAGTGACAGCCCTTACTCTGAGCGTTGTCGCACTGCCTAGACACTCTGTGCGACAACAGAGTTATTTCTTGGCTTTGGAGGCATCATCTTGGAGCACTAAAGGACTTGTTCATGCATTATATTATGTAAGTGTACCTTGTATTTGTTAAATCTTTATTATTTGTGGCTATTATATGGAATGGTTGATTATCTAGGGTTTATGTGCAAATTTATGGTTGGAAATTATTCCATGGACTCTTGATGATAGTAATGCATGCATTACCCACTTATAGAACGTGAATGACAATCCCATGGGTTAACCTTTAAACTAGCTCTCCCATTTGACTTTGCTCCCTCACAAAAGTGAGAGGTAGGGTTTGAAACCCAGGGCTTCATATTCCCTTAATCTTTTGCTAAGGTTTAGCAGTCTTTAACATCCCCTAGTCTCCATCACCCAAGGTCAAAGCACTGGCCTTTTGTTGCATGGTTGATCATCTTAAAATCACCTTAAATTTCACTTTTTCTCCTTAACCTCATTTTCAGCCTCTTAAGGAAAGTAGGGCATCTTTCTCAACTAGGGTTGAAGGCGTTGCTTGGTAGAGGGATTCAACACGTGGAGTTGAATTATTTGCCTCGAAATAAATTCATTATTGTGGCTAATTTCTATATTTTAAGGCAAACATCCCTTGCCCTAGGCTTGAACTTGGGGCTTATTGAAGGCTTCTTGTTCCATAGAGCAAAGGTATACATTTGTTGGAATCTTTTCTTGGCCTTGTGACCTTAGGCAAGCTTATTTACCTTATTATTTCTCAAGCCTTAGGTCACAATGTCACATTGTGCTCTAACTAGGCCTATTAGAGGATGTGCATTGCCTTTTGTGCTAGTTGGGCCATGTTCTTAGGTAGAGTTATTCCTCCTAGAGCATGGTACCGCTCAAACTAACAGGGGTCCTAGGAGGGGTTCCTATAGAGCAACTACTAGGTCGAGAGAAACAATGGAGCGATAACCCACTGTCACTTCAACTAAGGCTCCCTACTCTTTACAAACTTTCACCAATGGGAGGAGTCCTGATATATGAGGAATCACGAGAATACATATAGTCAATGATAAGATAAAGAAGTGATTCCTAAGCCTATTCGCAAGAGAGACTCAATTAAATGGGTTGCTTGCTTTAGAAGCAAGGTGATGGGCTCTCTAGGAAGGGCTAAGAGGGCTTTTGAGGATAGGGTTCAAGAGTATGCCTTGTCAAGGAAGCCTCTAGTCTCAAAGGGACTTATGGATGCTTGGCTTCTAAGTGATCTTTGTGGAAGTGGAGTCAAGAAGTTGCGAGACCACAAAGGGCAAAGTGGACCTGAAATTAAGTCAAGGATATGGAGTTGATCAACCAAGGATGTACTTGACCTAATTAGGGATAGGAAGGGGATCAAAGAAAGAATCTTCTTTTGATGATTTAATGCTATGATCCCAATGAGGTCACTAGCCAATGGGAAACCAAGGGCAAGAATCGATCTTCGAGCTAGGGCTTGAAATATCTCAAGGTTCCGCAGTTGGCATTTCATTAAATTTGGAGGGCCTCTAGAGGACACACCAGCACAGGTGTGGGCAAGAGATCGAATTATTTGGATGGCTAAGTTGTGAGAAAAGTGATGCCCTAGGTGACCTATGGACGCTAGACCTAGAAAAAGGGGGGAATGTGAGACGAATTCTCTTTGAAAATGATAACCTATGGAAGGATTAGTGCCTTATCCTTTGGACAAGATGGAGTCAAGATGAAATTTGTGATTTAGAGGAACTACAACCAATCAAGGAGCCTTCTAGACAACTTCGCATGGCAATTAGGGCATGGGAGCAGCTGCTAGAAGAATTTATACTTCAATTTGCAATAATTGATGACTTATCAAGATGTGTTCAATAGAAACAATCTCTAGGAACATTCACCCTTTCACACATGATACATGAGATGATGCAACGCTACAAAAGATTAAATTTCCACAATTTCGCATAAGAAAAGCAGTAAATTTCAAATCTAGTATAGCGAAAATCCCAGCAACATTCATGTATTAAAGCAAATAACAAAAAATAGACATGAAAAGATTACTTACATGTGTAAAAGAGTATATCCAATCACCAAATTATGCCAATAATGAAGCTCCAAAAAAAGAGAGAGATATCCAAACATCAAAATTCATCCATCACATCCAAAATCCTCCTCCAAAAGGGATAGTGAAAATCTCACAAGAGATAAGAACCCAATCCAAGTGATGATTAGAGAATGAATCACCTCTCATTTATTTATACAATCTCTAATGAGTTCAATTTAGTTAATTTGGCCTAATTGAGCCCCTAAAATAAAATAATGTGCATAATATCAATACTTTTGATGACAAACCCACCAAATAGCTCAATAACATAATAAAAAAGCCTCTCACTAGGGTCGAATGTCAATAAAGTGAGTCGTTAAGCCTTTGAGGAGGCCTAATGAAGTCCTGAGTGTGCCATGATGTGAGAATGGACCTCAAACATGGTGGATAAGGGAGTGGCCCCTTGCTTTCCAAGCAAGAACCAGTGGTGCTCCCAAGTGAATGTGGGGGCACAAGAACATCCTCATGGGTCTCCAAATGGATCGAAAATGCCTTTAGACAATCTGTAAGGGCTGGGATGATGACATAAGCCCTCCCTCTGCAACAGGAGACATCTTCTGGACCTCGAAACATCTGCCAAGTGTATGGTACATGTGTAGAGCCGGCTGGGCATGGTGAACCAAGTGCATCATCCTCATCCAAAAGGTGGAACACGAATAATCAACGAGTGGTGTCAGGGATCCATGAAGTACGCTCGGCTATGGTGGAGGCCCATGGCTCTCAATGCTCACCCTACAAGTGCCAATGTGGCCCTCTCGAGGGCTAAGACCCTGTATAGGGATACCAAGCCCCAAATGAAGACCCACTTGCAATCCTGCATAAGATCCAATGCGTCCCCTTGCCTTCCAGTACAACCAATCATCAAAATAATCAAATAGAAGAGCTTACAAGTCATGGAACCAATGGGGCACTTCATGATGGCATGCCCTTCCGTAGTGGGCTTTGGCATATACTAATGTCTCCAAGCTCAATAGTGAGTTAATCAAGGATCCTATTAGGTGGTTTCAAGCTTTAAATGGGGTGACATGTTCATGGTACATCCCTAAAGTGGTAGGTGGAAAATGATATAATAATGGAATGGAGTGGGGATCAAGGGAATCATCCAGACCACATGTCATGGTACAAAGGTAGCTATAATAAGGGAAGCCCACACTTGGGTACGTGAGTATAGGAGGGAGCAAATCGTGGTACATGAGTTACCTCGGCCATTGTTTTTCTACCCTTCTTCATATGTCTTTTGCCTTTGATTGGTTTTTCTTTATAACTACTCGAGGCTCCAGGGGATGAGAGCATGATGCGTAATATATAGCAGTGAATACCCCCTTAAGGTGGGGCAGTTCATCGCCTATCGGGGGTTGGGACAATCATGGGTTCCTTAATGATGGAGGGGGGCTCATCTAAGGGCCATAGGAACCAGGGTGATGGCCATGGATAAAGGGTAGAACTCATGTTTGGCTTTTGCCCACGTGCTAAATTTGTATGTCCCGACCATCTTTCGCATTTTGTGGTAAATTTCCTGTTGAGAGTGGCCAAATTATGCTTTTTTTCTTTTTAGCTGCATCAACCTTCGGTGCATCGTTCTAGGCCCAACCCAAGGTGTGGACAAGGAGAGGGGGAAGTTGACCCTATGTGGACCCAGTGGACATATGTGGACCCAGATGGGAAAAGTGATGAATGGGGCTAGAATGAGTGGTAGGGGTGATATATATGGTGTAGGGAAGCTGGACGATGCAACCAAAAATGGGATTTCCCATGTAGTGTCAATGCTAAAGCTAATGGCCAATAAAGGAGATCCAATAAGACTAGGATACAAGGTAACCACGAAATCAGGAAATGGAGACAAGAATATAGACCTAACCCACTCTTTCTGTTGAATGCCCCCACCAATCCATGCCCAAAAGTGCCCATGACAAGTAAGGAAAATTACTCAATTACACCAATGAAAAGCCATGCCTTCGGGGTCAGGAGGCCCACCTTCAAACATACAATCAAAACAAGTGGGCAAGGTACCACATGATTGGCTCAGGTGGCGAAGACAATGGCCATCGAACTATCTGGAGGCTGCAAAGGGCTGCTAACTGCCAGTTGAGGACCATCTAGGAGAAAAAAATTCTCCTCTATACACTACCCACAAGTGGTGGGTAACAGAGCCTATATTATTATCACCTTATCCCTTGCACTTGATAAATCCCTTTAGGTGACTGACTATAGGGAAGCCTCCCTAGTGGTGAAAGTCCGCAAAAGAGCAGGAGGTAGTGGTTGTGGTAACAGTGGGCCACACCTCATATTGTTATACCTTGATCTATCTCTTGCTTTGTTTTTCTCTCTCACAAGACCTATTAGATTGAGGCAACAGGTTGAAAAGATTTCATTTTAAAAGCATAAAGTATGTTTTCCCCGAGGTGCAATTCAATTGGTGATCATTGTGATATGAAGTATTGTGTAAACAAAGAGATCTAGGTTCAAATCACCCAGAGTAGCCCCGTCTACGAAGAGAAGCACATGTCGTAGGCCCTAGAGGAATAGTGGTAGCAGTCAGAATTGACCCTGTGTCAAGCGAGTATAAGACTAACCCAATTGTCAATTTCTCTGGTTACATAAAAAAAGCATAAAGTATATTGAATCCTACAGTGGTTTCATTTGCTCATTCATTTTCTCATTTTCATACACTTATACATATACCCTTTATGAAGATAATAGATGACTGAGCTAAAATGTTATGTTTATATATGTTTGAAATGGCCAGCGTGCAAGATGTGCAAGATATTTATTGTATGAGACCCCTGTAATAGAAAAGAAATTATTTCTTCTACTAAGAAAGAATGATACTGGCATACCATTATTTTTGGGTTGCTATCCTTCATATTTATCATTTTTCACTTCATTCCCTTTAAATACATATTCTTGTTGCAAGTGATATATTAATTAAGGTTGTTAAAAGCACTTTGTCTTGGAAATTGAAATATTGATTGTCATATCAATTTGAAAGAAGGTTATTTAAAACAGAAAATGAGGAGGTTGATATGTATTGAAAAGAATAATTAATTATATGGATTATGCATTGTTTGAGCATGAAACAAAGTTGTTTTGACTCTCTCCCTGTGTCATGAATTAATTCATTCCTCCTCTTTTTACACTCAATTTTAGTATGCTTTAACTTGGACCTTGCTAATACATATTTAACAGAATTTTGTAAGTATGTTTTATTTCTGCATATTGTATTTCATTTGAGAAGCCTTAATTGATTTAATGCTACTTGTTTAGATGAATTTCTTTCGCAGAGGCTCCAAGGAATAGAAGAGGACAGGGAAGAAGACCAAATGTTGTTTGTCCAAGAAGGCCAGAACAAAAAAAATTGTTTTTCCATCCATTTTGATGTAAACTCGGATGAATTTAACCAGTTGATTCAAACAAGGCATTTAAACCTTGGTGGATAGCCAGTCTTGCCTCAGTCATTTGCCCCTCCAAACACCCCTTTGCAACCTCACCAAGTATCATGGATATTCCTGAACAACAACCTCAACCTATGCAATATGGTTGGAAAGATCATCCTGTCAGACCAGCCTCTAGTATCATCAATTGGCATGCAAGCTCGACAAATCCACTTCTGCCACCTATGATTACCTCTATTGCCTCTTCTGCCCACTCCCTACCTAAAAATGCCAAAGAACCTCTTCCTGAGACCCATGGGGATAAAGGAAAGAAGCCACTGGAGCTTCCAAGCACTAAGTCTTCTCGGTCAACTTTAGATCATTCTAAAACACATTCACAGGAAATAGGAGATGAAGGGAGAAGAGAGATCTCTCTCAAGGATATGCATCCAGAGCTTTTCTGATTTGACAATTATTATATTTTTATGACAGAATTTACAGTTTAAACATTTTGAGGCACCAAGTTCTTGGGCTAATATGATATAGAAAACTCAAATATGATATTTTGGATAAAGGAGATACAAATGTTGTCGGGATGATGATGATGTATTTATCGAGATATCTTTTTGCTATATAAATCTATGCTAAAATGTTTTTAAATATGGGAGTCATGAGGATTTTTATTCGCAAAATAAGTTTTATAAATTGAATCTAATGGGATCCCACCTACTATTAATTAAGGATATTTTAATCCTTCCTGGCCTTTTTATAATAAATCTTACTCTCCTATAATGTTTTCTAAAATCAAAGTTTAAACAAGTGGTTAAGAGGCAGTTGAAACAAATAACTATTTTTTATAAGCATTAAATGAGGGAGATGTCACGAAGAGGGAACAAAAAAAAATTGAGTGAAAGTATGCCCAAGCATAGAGAGAGATTTTCTATTGTTATTCATTTTCCATTCTGGATTTTTTGTGGGCTAAACTATCTTGTTGATAGCAAGGATATCTTGAAAAGTGACAAGGAAAGATATAGTTGTAGAAAATCCACGAAAATTCTGCTTTGCTTGAATGAACAAATCCGAAACTAACTTGTAACCCAGGACATAGAATTTTCTCTACTTATTTTGCAGCAGTATAGGAACAGAAATAAACACAGTCACACAATAATCAAGACAAAATTTTTCTAGAGAACCCATCTAGGGAAAACCCTCTGCTTAATTGAGAATTTTATTGATAGAAGAATGAGCAATAGACCTCTTATGATACAATATTGTTTCACTAGAAACCAATCTGGTTTTCTCTGCTTGTACTAAGTTGAAACACCCTTGCAAGACATGATCCTGATTCCCTTATCCTTTGCGCTCTTGGAGCTCCTATTTCCTAGCGCAATCCTCTCCACACTCTATGCGCATAGGCTATTCCTATTAACTAGGAATTACCTCCTAATTCCTAACGCAAATCCCAGGGGAAAATAGCCTCTACCAATCTATGCACAAGCTTCTCTTGCACACTCTTCCTCTCACAAGCTCACACACACAAACTTGTGCTCTCTATTGCTTTGTCTCACCAACTCGTGCTCACAAAAACAATGATCACAATTGTGCCTTTTGATCTCCTTATAAGAAATTCGAATGGGCTAAATCTGGCAAGTTGTATTTTTGGAGAGTCTAACTAGTGATGAGTTAACTAGTCCAACTGACTCATGCAACTCATCTAGTCTCAATTTAGAACTTGAGACTCAATCACCCATCCTTCTCCTAATCAAACTCGCACTAGAGAATAACAAATTGAGCCTTCCACTCCTGCATATCAGTCAAACTGCTTCATGAATTGTCCTAACTTATAGGAACTCGCCCTGATTTTTAGAAACTCATCCTAACTTTTAGGAACTTGTGTATGCTAAGGAGAACTGCTTCTTGGTCTCCTTGACTAAGGCACAAGTCAAAGAAGAACCTTTCTCGTTACTATTTTCAACACTCCCTCTTAGTGAGGAAGTTGCTTCTAGAAGAACCTCATCCACCTGGATCTGTCTCCAATATTACCACATTATTCGTTGTTGCAACTGCTCCTTTTGAACTAAAAGACTTCCTTGCTTTCTTCTAGAACATGATCTTAAGACCTATTCTTTCCCACCATGTTCTGTGAGTCCATCACTTCAATCATAAGTGCCATATACCCTGTGTACCTCTGTGGTTGCTTCCTCTAACTGGAAGTGATCTGAGAAGATTCAACTCTCTTCTGATCTCCCTTTATCCAAATCCTTTGCCCACATGGCTCGAACTCACCCTATACTGGGAGTCTCTGACTGAGTGGCTGCCTCCACTCAACCCTGGGCTATGCTCCTCGTCATCTCGCTGGTCAGCCCAACTGTCAACTAGCTTAGGCTCAAACTGAGATATTGGCTGAGGCTCCATCTTGAGAACTCTATCTTACTCTCGCTCAACCACCACATCTCTACTCTGAGAAATCCCTACCTTGTTGCTCAAGGTTGCACCTATCTCTACTTGCAACTTGTAGAGATTCTTCATCCTCACACCTATCTGCTTCTTACACCCAGAAGCTAAGTGTTGAAGGTAAGCCTTACCTCTGTTGAAGATGATATCATATCCCTGGTCCTTAAGGGTAGCTACCAAAACAAGATTCTACCTCAATCCTGGAACATAGAGAACATCTTTGGGATGAAGAGGATTACCTGACTCCCTTTGAAAACTAACGGTACCAACTCCTCTAGTTGCATATTGACCATCATCTCCTAGTTCAATCTGAAATTGCATGTCCTTCTCCTTCAGGTGGCTGAAACGTTTCTTGTTCCCGGTCATGTGCAAGGATTCTCCTAAATCAATATACCATATACCACTATCTGTTGAGCTTGCCATGGAAGCAATCAAAGAGAAATCTTTCTTGAACTGGGCAAAAAATGCATCTACCTCCCTTGATGCAACTACATGATCCTTACTAGAATTATTCTTTCACTTAGGACACTTAGTGGCATGGTGTCCAAACTCATGGTAATGGAAGCACTTGATCTTGCTTATATCCTTCTTGCCCTTTTGACTAGACTCGGCCTCTCCTTGGCCCTTCTTGCCCTTGGCCTTGCCTTCCAGGGCAAGGTTCTCCTCGTCCATTATCGTAACTAATCTACCATCTCTAGTCCCTCTCCGGATCTCTTCATGAATGTAGTCAATCCAAAACCTTTCCCAATTGGGAAAATTCTCTCTCCCATTAATAGCATCCTGGAAGCCCTGTCAAGACTTGTGCAGTCCAAGTATGGCAAAACTCACAAGGTCATGATCAGATACAATCACACCCACACCACCCAGTTCATCTCATACATGATTGAACCTTGACAAATATGTGACAATGGGCTCATCCTTGCTCATTCGGATACTCTTCAACTTCTCCTTAAGATAAAGCTTCCTAGTATCACTGGTACTCTGATATAGATCTAAAATAGTTTTGAACACCTCATAAGTTGTCTTCTTTTCATGGATATGAGGAACTATATGATCTTTGACTCCTAGAATAATCATCTTTACCTTGATATCATTCTTATTATGTTGGGCCAATTGTCGGGAACCTTGAAGTGGTGTTATCGTCTGCTTGATGAACTCTCCCACCCCATTATCTTCCAGCACTATCGTGATGCTCCCTTTCCATGGAATGAAGTTCGATGCTCCCTCTAAACAGTGATCTACTCTCAATCCTTAGTACACAATCTTGCTTCCCCAAAGAGCTCTCCAACACCTACCCACTAACAGCCTTATAGTCCCTCATAAGAAGTTGTACTTAGCGCTCAAATAAGGAACCTTATAACAGCCCTCTAACCTGCACTTAAGTTGCCCACCTACTCTATCCCAATCTTGGACTCTCACCAACCTAGCATCAATATCATACTTGAAGGAGATTTAACATACCTTGAGACCTATGCCTGTATAAATGTTTGCAATATTCGACCCTAGTTAGGGTTGTTGTAGCAACTACTACATCCCTCCAAACTCGACCTCAATCTAATGTAAAACCTTTGCTCCTCCCTCCTCTATCAAGTCCACTTTTGTGCAGTAATTATGAGTCTACTCGACCCTTGTTTTCAGCCTCTTGTTAGGCCTTACGACCCACCCAAACTAGGCTACAGGAGCTCGGCCTCCTACATAGAAATTTGTGCCCTGATCTTGAAGGAATTAGCCCACGAACCTAGCACAAAATCTACCTAGACCTCTCCTTGACTTCAGCAAGAGCTTCTTAGGCCGCAGCTCCCTCAAATCTCCTTCTCTTATGATTTGATGCACTTGTGATGATCTTAAATCTGTTCCAAGCTTTGATACATTGTAGAAAATCCACGAAAATTCTTCTCGGCTTGAATGCACAAATCTGAAACTAACTTGTAACCCAAGACACAAAATTTTCTCTACTTATTTTGCATCGGAATAGGAACAAAAATAAACACAATCACACAATAATCAAGACACGATTTTTCTAGGGAACCCAACTAGGAAAACCCTTTGCTTGATTGAGAATTTTATTGATAGAAGAATGAGCAATAGATCTCTTACAATACAATATTATTTCACTAGAAACCAATCTGGTTTTCTTTGATTGTACTAAAACACCCTTGCAAGACATGATCTTGCTTCCCTTATCCTTTGCGCTCTTAGAGCCCCTATTTCTTAGCGAATCCCTCTCCACAATCTATGTGCATAGGCTACTCCTATTAACTAGGAATTACCTCCTAATTCCTAGCGCAAATCCCAAGGGAAAGCAGCCTCTACCAATATGTGCACAAGCTTCTCTTGTACGCTCTTCCTCTCACAAGCTTACACACACAAACTTGTGCTCTCTATTGCTTTGTCTCACCAACTCGTGCTCACAAAAACAATGATCACAATTGTGTCTTTCAATATCCTTACAAGCAATTCGAATGGGCTAAATCTTGCAAGTTGTATTTTTGGAAAGTCTAACTAGTGATTGATGAGTTAACTAGTACGATCGACTCATGCAACTCATTTAGTCTCAATTTAGAACTTGTGACTCAATCACTCATCCTTCTCCCAATCAAAATCACATAAGAAGACAACAAACTGAGCCTTCCACTCCTGCATATTAGTCAAACTGCTTCATGAACTGTCCTAACTTATAGGAACTCACCCTAATTTTTAGGAACTCATCCTAACTTTTAGGAACTCATGCATGCTAAGGAAAATTGCTTCTTGGTCTCTTTGACTAAGGCACAAGTCAAAGAAGGACCTTTCTCGCTACTATTTTCAACAATAGTAACATTGAACTGTGGTGTTCTTCAAGGTTGTTTATTTTTCTTGTTGTGTTTGCACTATTTAGAAGGGTTGATCCTATTCACTGCTAGTTAGTATAAGTTTTGCAAAGATTTGTTGATGTATTTCACACTTCTTGAAGTGGTCCAGATCAGATTTATTGTTCTTTTTTCTCTTTCCTTGCAACATTAGTTGCCTTTGTATGAGTTATTCTAACATCTTAAGCTTCTAAGGACATCTCTGGTCCTAATCCTTGCAGGGATCTGAAAAGAAAATCAATCTTGTATTCAAATTGGTCTATAATAAATATATTGCTGGTTTTTTTCTCTGATTGGCTTATTGGAAATTTTACGCTGGACAAATATTGTTGTTTGTCTTTGTATTTTTCTAAGCTCTTCTAAAGTATATTTGGAATATTTCTAATCATAGGTTTCATGTAATATTACTTAAATTATTTTATTCTTTGGGTCATTAAACAAAACAAAACAAAACAAAAATTGTAATCTGAAAATAAATATCAGATTTCAAGAACTTTCTCTCTTGGAATTGTGAGAAGTATTAAAACCTCTCCATCAACAAGGAGCACTTTACATGTGGATACATTGACTTAGAGGGCACACCACCTTGGGATTGTACATATTACCAACCCTATTGTGCCATGTGGCATTCATGCTTAGTGTAGCACTTGGGGCTTGGTTGTTGACATAGCCTAGGGTTTACTTGTGGACTTACTCCATATCTTACTATTAGCCTCCCTCACCTATTATATATAAAGGGAGGAGAGTGACTATGTTATGTATCAATCTTAAAGAGCATGTCTTAGCTATGAAAGGGATCTTGGAATATTTACTCTTGTAACAAGGATAATGCCTATGGGATGCATGGGCTAGGGTTCCTTCGCATGTGAGATGCAAGTGAAAAGTGTGTGAAGCTTGTGTGATGTAAATGCTTGGGGTTGCACAATTGGTATGATGCTAGCTTGTTGTTGAGCTCTTAACCTGGTGATATGCCTTGCTAGGCCTTGTTATTCTTGGTTAGGGTTTGAAGTAAATGTGGATGCCCTAGCTCGGGTTTGAAGCTTTAGAAGAATCCTTGCTTGGGATGAGCCAAAAGGACTTATTGTACCAACTTAGGATGAAGTCAGAAGATTTATTGTAACAAGACTTATTGTACCAACTTTGGTAGAATCATTGTTTGGGATGAGGTGAAAGGACTTGTTATACCAACTTGGGATGAGGTGAAAGGACTTGTTATACCAACTTAGGATGAGCTGACATATTGTGCTTTATCTTTATTATTGTGATAATAAGGAGATGTATTGTTGTTGTCTTGAACTCTCTTATTGCAGATCTGGCTTTCATGTGTTTTTAGCAAGTACCATAGTTGTTTTGGTATGTTGATTTATTGGGACAGCAAGGCTAAAAGATCGAATTTGGCATGCCTTAGATGAAACTTCAAATTTGAAATGTGTTGTTATATTCTCGATGTTAATGACTGTAATCTTCAAAGCTGCATACATGATTAGATCATGCCTTAAGGGTTGTTGTATTGATCTAATGTTGAATTATTTTACGGTGTTTATCTACTTTAACATTTCAAGACTAGAGGTGACAGAATTGAGACATTTGCAACTAATTCTCTCCCAATAGCACCCTTCCCCATTCAAATTATTTCTTGATGCTCCATGCCATCTCTTGCCGACTAGGCAAATATTGAATCAAGCTATCAAAAAGGACATTTATAAATTATACATTCAAGTCACTTATACCTCACTTCCCATGAGCCTAAGCTCGAAGACATCCTTCTACCTCAAGCACTTTTTGTAGATGTGGGATGGAAACATTGTCCGCCCCCCTTATATGCGCATGCATTGGATGCACTCGCTCAAGTTCTCTTAGGACCATTACAAGTCTGTTATCATTGACTCTAAATAGAGACAGACTACCATATACCACAATCTGAAAGAATTTGCTAGATGTGCCACCAATAGGATCTGGAGATAAAGATTCACCTCATTTTTCGATGCCCCCTATAATATGAGATCAAAGGATGCTATCACTGCCTATATAGGGACTCAGGAGGATCCCTCTCTCCTTTTTTCTAGTACCAAGACCAAAGATGCCTAGCCTTCTTCATCAAGGAGATCTTCAACCACAAATCTCAATTCCTGCACATCAAACCCTATCTTGGGATGACCAAGACAATCACTTCATACTTTCAAGTTGATCCTTCAAATCAAAGCAACAAGCGACAGGCAGAGTCCTAGAGTGCACCAAACAGTACACTGGTGACACCACATTCTATCATTAGCCTCCCCATTTGGGAGATCGTCTTGATGTCATTGAGAACAATTCGGAGGTGCCAAATCGTACATCAATCCATACATCCTTAGAAAGGTAGAGGAAACAGCTCTAGATAAACCCTGAGTAGTGCGACTTCTATCCATCATAGTACCTCTTAGATCCATAGGAGTAGCTATAGATCCATCTAGAGATTCTTCATTTCGACCTGGAATGCTAGGAGAGTTCCACACTCCTAGTTCCCCACTAGGATCATACAGTCAAACCCCCCAATAATTCCAAAGGACTCCAACAACGTACCAATAAACAATTCGACCCCCTCGCCTTCGGCCATCAAACCTTGGAGACCCAAACATTTTAGCTTCATCATCTAATCTCTCTCTCTTGACAAGTTCTTGAGTTTTCCACTTTTCCAGCCTTGTACATACTCACTTATTATTTGTATTTTGTATCACCATACCTTTGTCATGGTTATATATACATGTGTTTTATCTCGAGCATGTACTATTGTGAGTTTCTTTCTTTCTTTATGTTGTTTTTGACATTCTCTAGGAGTTGCACTTGCACTCCCACATTGAATCAATGTTATCGAAATTGGCCGGTCCGATCGGTTCGGGCCCAAAATCGGCTTGGTTTAGGCTTTGGAACTGGAATAGGCCGGTTCAGTACTGAACCAGCTTATTTCACCAAACCAATCGGTTCGGGACCGTTTTTGTGTGATTCATACCCGTGCAGACTTAATTTTGCCTTTTTTATTTTTCGTTTGGTTAACCCACTTTTAATTTTCCCCTAGGCCAGCGTAATATTCAAGCCTATGGCCCTAGTGTTGCTATGCATTTCATGGTAATGTTAAAAATTTAAGTAAAAGGATGAAAATGAAAGATAAAGGAGTATCTTTCATTTTCATCCTTTTACTTAAATTTTTAACATTACCATGAAATGACTCGAGATGTTTGAGAGGGGTTCCAACCTCATTAAATTTCGTATAGAGAAAGTAGAATTTTAGATCTCACTCAAAATCCAACAGACTTAACTATTTTTCAAGATTTCAGGATTGGGGGGATTACAACGTTTCCATTGGATTTTGTCATGTACGAGGGTATGGAACTAGTAGTTAACCAAGAGCACCAAGCCCTTTATGTGCTTTGATATTAGTGGCATTGTTTGTCGAATCGCACTATCATGACCGCCAAAAATGTATCGATCACTCAGACAAAATCATGACTTGACATGCTACGTTTTTTCTATCTTATTTTAATGCTTAGAGGATTATATTGATGACAATGATCCCAATGTAGCTAAGTTGCACGATACAAGGAAACGGGTACGAGTTTCCGAAACGAGTACGGGTACAAAACGTAACCCCCCTAAATTTTGGAAACGGGGAAAAGTGATATATATGTGTGTGTGTGTGTGTGTGTTAGGACATTTAAGAAATGTTATATGCAATCATAAAGCATACATGATATATTATTACATTATGATTAAATTGTTCAATGTCAATGCATAAACTATAAGCCTATCAATTATACATGTCACATGATGATGAAACATACTATTATCACATTTACTCATGAATGATCACATAATGAAAGCAGCAATATCCAAAAACAACCTTGAGAAATGAGGTTTATGTTAGCTTTTGTAGCATTGGATGTGTTCTAGTCATGAAACTTGGTGGAGGGGCTAGAATACATGAGATCTCCATAACCCATAAATTGTTTTTGGAAATTCCACCTAGAGATGGCTTAATTATATTATTAACTTATTTTTTAATGTTTCCTAAGTCTAAACTTAGGAAAATTGGTTAATTAATCAGAATTAATTAAGTCAAGGTGAGAATTCTCTAGAAACTCACATGAAACGACAGGGTAATAATCTAAGCCCTCGATTAAGTTCTAATCTTGGTCGTTGGCGCTTCAGCAAAGGATTATAAGAAGAAGTCGATGGGCACTTGGAGAATGCACTTGAGACACTTGAGCAGTTTGATTCAGTGTTGCGAAAATCCCGATATTATCGGCAAATCGCGATTTTTTGAGTTTGGCAATATTATCGCCCGATTTTTACGCCAATTTTTACTCTCAAAAAATAGCAATAACTTGAAAAAATCACGATTTTTTGGGAAAAAAATCTTTTGGGAAACAAAACAAAACAAACAAAAAAATAATAATAATAATTTTTTCTCCGATTTTTTTATGAGGAGGAGGTGACACAACCTACCCAGGCTACCGCTGTAGAGGACGTGGTCTACCTCCTGTAGCTCCTAGTTCTTCAGCTTCTAGAGCACAGCAGAGTCCACTGCCAACTCCACCGGCATCTACATCTAGAGGGAAAGGGAAAGCTATTGCATTTTCTTGCAAGAGGGGTAGAGGAAATCAGTAGTATTAGACTTTAGTTATTTGGTTCATTTCATTGTATATGACATTATGACTCATGGTATGAGATACATTATTATATTTTTTGTTGATATTTTGAGGTTGAGTTGGGACTCAGGAGTCAGGACTTACTATCGAGGACATGATTCACTGTTATGTGTGATGTAGCACTAGAAATGATATTACACATCTTATATATTAGTTCTTTTATCATATTTATGTGTCAATATATTTATTTTATGTTGTAGATGCTTTAGATATTAGAAAAAATGAATATTTTTTATTTTACGAATTTTTCCCAATTTTTTCTGATTTTTTTCTGATTTTTACGATTTTTTCCGATTTTTTCCCCTCGCCGATAATATCCCGATATCGACAACTGCAACATTGGTTTGATTTCCTTGGCAGATCGATTTCCAAAGAGTAGCAGCAATTGTCGGAGAGCCAAAGATTGAAGCAGAGACAGTGAGGGGTAGGGACAATGAGGCTAGAGGAAGTTTTCCAGATCCAGCGAGTGCAATTGCGGAGAGGCCAAAGTTTCTCCAGGAGGTTGCACAGTCGTAGCGCAAAAGTCTCAGAAGGCAGTTCGATTTGCTAAAGAGGGCAGACACTTTCAGTTCCAGTGATCGGGCAGAGGTTCCAGAGTGCCAGAGAGACATTTTCCCAGCCAACAACAAGCACGCCGGCTTGATTAGCAGACGATTCGGGCAGCACTTGTGGCAGGAAGCTTCAGCTTGACGCAGGGCCTACGCAGACCCAGTTGGACAACTTGCTTTTCAAAGGCAGTCTAGTGTCGGAATTGCCCGAAGTGAGGATATTTCCCTCTAGTATTTTTGTCGGTATGTTCTTTGCAGGATAGCCAGATTTCAACATTCAGGTTATTGTACTTAGAATTTCTCATTGTTGCATAATAATAAAACCCTCAATTGCTGCACCGGTTTTCCCAAGTTGGGTTTTTCGGGGACAATTGTCCAAAAATAATAGTGTAAATTTTAATTGTGTGTGCTAGATCTTCTCAATTTCCAGCGCTATTATCTTCCACCAAAAAAAAAATTACTTGTGAAGTTTGCAGTAGTGAATTATTCGTTGTTTGTATGGGCGAACAAATTGTTAATTAATTTTACAGTTAGAAGAATAATTTCCAATCGTTGTAATAAAATTTCGTAGCAAAATTTTCTAAGCTACAAAATAATTTTGTAGCGCCGAACTTTTCACATGCTATTAGAGCGTAAGTGATCAGTCGGGAAGCTCAAAATCGAAGAAGAGAATTTCGTTGTTCAAAGGGAGCAACAGGCCGAAATTCTCTGAGGCTGCGCATAATCTAGCAGATCAAATTGTTGGGCAAGGGTTCGATTTTCAGTTGCAAGTTGGCAAAAAAACAATTTTCCCAAAATAGTGATTCCAGCAATCAGAGGGAGCAGCAGCAGCTCAGTTTTTCGCTGAGCAGATCCCTTGGTTGGATGCAGAGGGTTTTACAGAAGTTTGCAAATGTAGAATCAACGTCGAGTGGAAGAGAAAAGCACACACAGTAGAGGGAAAATTTCTCTCAGGGAGCTTCAAGTCTCAGAAGCTAGATTTTCCAGTTGCAAATTGGCAGTGGCAGCTAGCAGATCTACGCATTCCAGAAGGGAGTGCGAGTAGCAACGCAGCAGCCGAGGAAAGGGAAAGAGGGAGTTTTCGACAGATTCAGAGATGGCCATCGCAGGGCTTAGAGAAAAGGATAGGTTGGAGGGTTACTCCAACTATGTCATATGGAAGGCCAGGATGTCCTTCCTGTTAGATGAATATAGCCTAAAGTTCTACATAGACAGCGTTGTGGCAATTCTCCAAGATCCAGATCAACTGAAGGAATACACGAAGGAAATGGCAAAGGCGAAGCGGTTGATCCTGGATGGAGTCCGGGATCATATAGTCTCACATGTATCTGGCAAGAATACTGCCAAAGAGATGTGGGATGCTCTCTCCCAGCTATATTAGGGAACTTCCGAGCAACGGAAGATGTTCCTCGAAGAAAAGTTGAAGTGCATGAAGATGCAAAAAGGGGAAGGCATAGATCCTTTCCTCACCAGGATTCAGGAGGTCCGAGATCAACTTGCAGTTGTTGAAGCAATACGTCAACCATCAGAGCTAGTACGGTTGGCACTAAACAGTGTCTCAGAGGATTGGCAAGTCTTCATCCAAAGGATCTTGGGCAAAGACACATTGTCTAGCTGGGACAAGATGTGGTCTGACTTGCAGTAGGAGTTGAGGCAAGCTCTACTAAAAAGCTCCATCAGTGGTAGCAGTAGTAGCGGATCGAAGGGTGTGAGGGTGGAGGGGAATGTGGCCCTAGTAACGAAGGGTGTGAAGGAGGGGAGTGTGGCCCTAGCATCGAAGGGTACTAGTTGGGGCAAGGGGAGCTGAAAAAGAAAAAGAAGGACCTGTCAAAGGTCAAGTGCTTCAGATGTGGTGAATTCGGTCACTACAACACGCAGTCTCCTCTCAAGAAGAAGGACAAGCAAGAGAAGTAGGACCAATACGCAACGTCAGCCGAGATCGACAAGTTGTCCTCTAGGTTGAAGGAAGACTTTGCGATGATGGCATCCATACCTCGAAGTGGGGCGACATGGAGCTGTAGTCCAAAACTGCAGATGTTTGGGCAGGGTCCATTGAGGTGTCCTTCTCACAGATCATTACCTTGCTACAGGGGAACACAATATTTAGTAGCAAGATCAGATTAGTCTCAGAGATGCAGTCAAATTCCAGAGTGACAGTTGCATACTAGTAGCAGTCAGATGCCAAGGAGCGCAGTCCAGGGTTGGTAGCAGTGCAGGGTTGGTAGCAGAGCAGAGTCAGCAGCAGCGCAGATACTTCAGTGGACAGTGCAGTGGCTAGTAGCAGTCAGGACTCGGGAGACAAATGCATCATACTGAACACAATTAATTCGGTATTTCAGATGCTTCTCAGTTGCAGTGGTTGCGGTTGCCGCAACAACAGATGAGAGGGAGCTGCAGTGCAGATGCAGAGTTGGCAGCAGTACAACAATGTCAGCAACAGCACAGATGCAGCATCAGGGTTCGCAGTGATTGGTGGGCAGTATGGTGAGACATCAACAGCATGACAGAGGGTGGTACAGAGACAAGGTGTTGTGGCAGGGTGTGCAGCACTAAAATACAGTCCTCGCTAAGAGGGAGTGTTAGTTTTTGTAGCATCGGATGTGTTCTAGTCATGAAACTTGGTGGAGGGGCCAAAATACATGAGATCTCCATAACCTAGAAATCGTTTCTAGAAATTCCACCTAGAGATGGCTTAATTAGACTATTAACCTATTTTTTAATGTTTCCTAAGTCTAAACTTAGGAAAATTGATTAATTAATCAGAATTAATTAAGTCAAGGTGAGAATTTTCAAGAACTCATGCGGATCGATAGGGTAATAATTTGGGCCCTTAATTAAGTTCTAATCTTGGTCGTTGGTGCTTCAACAGAGGATTATAAGAAGAAGTCGATGGGCACTTGGAGAATGCACTTGTGACACTTGAGCAGTTCGATTTCCTTGCAAATCGATTTCCAGAGAGCAGCAGCAGTTGCCAGAGAGCCAGAGATCGAAGCAGAGACAGTGAGGGGCAAGGACAGTGAGGTTGGAGGAATTTTTTCAGATCAAGCGAGTGCAATTGCAGAGAGGTCGAAGTTTCTCCAGGAGGGCGCGCAGTCCTAGCACAAAAGCCTCAGAAAGTAATTTGATTTGTTGAAGAGGGAAGACGTTTTCAATTCCAAAGGCCCGACAAAGGCTCCAGTTTGTCGGAGAGACGTTTTCCCAGCGAGCAGCAAGCAAAATGGCTTGATTAGCAGACAATTCAGGCAACACGTGTGGTAGGCAGCTTCAGCTTGACGCAGGGCTTGTGCAAACCCAGTTGGACGGCTTGCTTTTCAAAGGCAGTCTAGTGTTGGAATTGCCCGGAGTGAGGGTAAATTTCCCTCTAGTATTTTTGCCAATATTTTCTCTGCAGGATAGCCAAAACATCAACATATTGACACAAGCAAGACAACATAATAAAGGCAAACCATTAATCACAAGCGCTCTTGTTCAGCTAAGCTGCCATGAGAAGGAATACTCTTCCATCACAATCACCAAGACCTGCTCATGGCCCCAATTGCTTATTCATGCCTCCAAGGAATTGAACCTTGGTGGATGGCCTGACATGACTCTCTTCACCGTTGAACCACAGCCCCATTGGCTGATCAGCTATTATCTATTTCTCAAATCAGACTTATTATTTTCTGTTAAGGTTAAAGTTGACATAGAGCCATTTGTACTACATGTTAAATTAAAAAATCTTGATTTAAGAGATCCAGACGTTTCACAGAGGATGCTATAAAGCAATTCTGTTAGAAAAATCCAGCTAGTCTTTTGCTTCAGCATTCTTTTAAAACTATATCCACTCTTGAGGATTTTCGAGGACAGGTTGCTTGATTTGATTTGATTTTTACTTATTTTTTATTATTGCTGTATATGAATGCTGATAAAATCGTCCAACTTATAATCCAAGTCTCTATGCCCCCAGAAATTTGAACCTGCTAAGCTCATCCAACTTAAAATCCAAGCATCTATGTCTGCCGGGGTTTGAAACTGGATCAGTAACAGGGCAACATCCCATCTCAATGACTACACCACACGCTGACAGACGATTTATTTTAATTAATTGGCTTTCCAGTCAAATTCACATAAAATAACCTGTGGTTTAACTGAATGTTGACTGTAGAAGCTTCGTCCTTTCAGTCACAAAGGAGTTTTAACAAGCCAAACGAAAAAAATATTCATTTCTCAAAACAGTCTGTCGTTACGGTTAAACAATTCTGTTAAAGAATTCCAGCTGTGCCTTTTACTCTTTACCTTCCCTTCAACCGCATCTACTCTAAGGTTTTTAAAGGGGTTTTAATTTGATCGTGTTAGCCTACAATTTGGAAAAATTCATAGTTTAATTTAAATGCCTTTAAGACTCAAAAGTCGGTTGTTCAAAAAAATAATGTCTAGCCTTTATCTTCATTACTTTTTTAACAAAATACTTCTCACTAATAAGTTCGAACATGATGCAACAGCCCTAAACCCTACAGAGTTTGGTGTTCTCTTGGAATTTTTTCCCTGTTCGCATTTCTGTTTACATTCGTCTTTTAATTGAACCTCTTAAAATCAAACTCAATAATCGAATTTCGTCAGAATATAATTGGCATTTTGGTGAACTATCAGATTTTTAAGATTTTGTTTCCGCGGTTGAAAAACTCAATTACGAAATTAAGTCGAACTTATTTTGTTGAAATTTCCAACAATATCATATCAATAATGAAATTCAAGTTGACTTATTTTGCATAAATAATTCTGTGATGTTGCACATTGAAAGAGTTTTTAGGCAAGCATTTTATTTCATTGGATTCATTTTTAAGAGCATGGACGAAGAAAATTTGAATTGAGACCATACCTTTTGAGATTGACGGGATCCTGAATGTAGGAGCTTAAGCCAGCCAAAAACTTGCTGACTAAGGCCGGTTCCGACTGAAAACGGATCTCTAATCGGCGATGAAGATTGTGAAATTCAACAGGTGTTAGGACGGGCCCTTCTCGGCCGCAGAGAGTGCATCCTGCTTCCGCCATTACAGCCAACATGACGTCCGTGTCGCTTTGCTCGACATGGCGATATTTCTTCGATGGAGAAGGATTAACACCGCTACTATCATTGTTCAGACGCTTCTTAGCAGAGCTTCGCTGCAAGGGAGCCATCGTTCCAGAGCACACCGACACAGACGCGGGTGAGGAGGATACACATTGAATATACGCTTTGGCTTTAAAGATGGCGGGAACACCTTCACACCCATTGCTTCCCGCTGTTTATGTTTATATATAATAGAGAATTTTCACATTTTATTTTAAATTAGCAATGGTAGAAACAAAGTTTATGTTATATATAATTGAGAATTTTCACATTTTATTTTAAATTAGCGAAGGTAGAAACACAGAATGAAATTAGTTTAATTTAATGTTAATTAGGTTGAAAATAGTTTAGGGAGATATTCAGGATGAAATTATTTTAATTTAATGTTAATTAGGTGAAACAATAGTTCAGTTTTTAGATATTTTTTTGGAGGTTAAAATATTATTATTTTTTATTTTTATTTTGTATATGTTATTTTTCCGTGAAGCTTTACAATAAATGTTTTTAGTTTTTAGACAACCATTTTTGGTTAAATAGATTATTCCAAGAACTAATTGCAAAAACTTATTCTATTTTCTTAAAAAAGTCTCACATTCTAAATAAAATACTTTTCTGTTCTTTTTATTTTAAAAAAACAAAACATTATAAAGTTAATGTACACCTAATTTTATGTGTATTACTCTCTCAATAAAAAAATATGTATCAATTCCAATGAATTTTCACTTTTGAATGTGAAATATTTTTAAAAAATCTTCTTACTTTTGGTTAAAAATAAATTACCATGTATTTTTTTTAAACTATAAATTTATAATTTATTAAAATAAATTATTTTAAAAATAAAAATTATTTTTATGTGATATGTTTTATTATATGTGACAAGTTACGAGTTAGGCCACATGAAAAATTTAATTTATTTGTAAGATACATCACACGAAATCAAATAAAAATAAAAATAATGTGATGTATTGCACCAAGTAAAAAATAAAAATAAAAATAAAAATTACTTTATTGGATTTGAAACATTTTTAGGACAATGTGATAAGTCACCACTAAATAGGCATTTTGTGTGACTTTTATGTATTTTCCTCGTCATTTAATGTAACTTTCAAAACCTTGAAGTCCTTCACGAGAGCGACTTCTGCGACTTCTAGCTTCTATGCATTTTCAACAGTTTTTGTTCACGGTTTCCATTTAGACTTTTTTTTGCAAAGAAAACAAGTAAGAGTAGGGAGAGAAAAACCCCAAAACTATTGCCATTTCCAATATAGAAAGAGAAGAAGACAACATTTTTTTCTTATGTGATGAGACATATAACATTTAATAAATAAATAAATGCAATATATCACACAACATGAAAGATTATTTTTGCATTATATATTGTATTGCATGAAAATAATTTTCATGTGATACGTCACACTACACGAAAAATAATTTTTCATGTGGTAATATTTCTTGGAGAGCCAAAAAAATTTATTGCTTAGTTAAGGACTAATTCTCATCGACTCCGTTGTGAAATAGGGCGCTGGAAAAGGCCAAAAGAAGTGTGAGAGGAAAGAGTATGTATTTTTGTTCTTCCATGAAAGTGGAAACATAAAAACATTTCATTTTAGAATGTGGGGCCTTCAAAGACAATAGGGAAAATTATGCAGTTATGTTGGTAGCTAGCTCTTGGGATAATCTATTTAGCAAGGGGTTTGTCGAGAAGCTGGGAGCATTTATTTTGAAGCTTCACAGAAAAAGGGTCGGATACATCAAGCAGATGAAGAAACAATTTGTCCCATAGGCTATCTTTAGCCTCATGGACGTTAAAATAATTTCTTTATTTCTTTCTTTCTATATTTATTAGTGTCAAAAGCAATTTTGTGTAGTGCAACTTATCACACAAAAATTACTTTCGGGCAAAGCATTGCAATGCACGAAAGATTATTTTCATGTTATACATCACATTGTATGCAAAATTATTTTTGTGCAATATGTTGCACCATGCGAAAGACTATTTTGGTGTGATACATCACCTTATGCAAAATATTATTTTCATGTGATACATCACACCACACAACTAATCATTTCCATGCAATACATCGCATCGTATTATATTTTTTTCCATGCAATAATTTGTACCATGCGATTAAAAAAAAAATTCCCTTCCTCACATTTTGATGTCGACTACGCCGATTTAACACCCTCCTCCCATGTCTACCCAAGAAACCAGCCAACCGAGGTAAACATGTGACAAGAGGCTACTATGATATGATTCAACCTCCTAGGTATCCTTAAGGAAATGGAATCGACGGAAACACATCAAACATACCTTCCACATCAGCAACGACGCTCCCAAGAGCCATCCCAGCCACACAAGTATCATGCCTTGGGTCCCACTGAGTTTCTAAGCTATTAAACCTCTGGACTCTCCCATGCTATGAGCATGCCAACATCCAGAGAGCTCTGGATGCTCCCACAAGCCTGCATGCCTGCATCCAGGGACTATTTCCAGTAGACCTATGCCAAAGTCCACAGGATTTAAGGCACTTTTCAAGCCCAGAATTCTGGCCACTGCCTAGAACTTGGTGTAACTTTTGGAATCCATTAAACACATGATGACAAGACTAATAAACCAAAAACTAACTCCAAGACTAGGCCTGACCATCCCCAACCAAGACTGACATTCTATCAAACACTTGGCATCAACACAATCTATAGGTCTAGGATACAAGACACAGCATTAATGACTAAAAACTATTACGTGACATGACAAGAAGGATCACCACCTTCTCCCTTGAACTCTTATGACATCAATTAGGTATTTCATCCATCATTTTAACAATTACAAGTAAATATATGAAATAACCATGATGATAACAGTCACATAACCATGCATATAACTAGCATTAAACCATGAAAATAGCAGTGAGACATCAGCCATTAAATCTGCATATTAATAAGTACAAAAGCAAGAGAACTTAGCTTTTCTTAAACATAGGCAAATCCAACCAGGTTCGGGACTTCCATGTACCACTCGACTGTAGACATGGCTAGGCCAAATCTTTCTTCCAGTCAGTCACCCTCATGCCATATTCCAAGCATCAATGTAGGATCTCATGGATAAACCCATCCAAAAACAACCAAGGGAATCCAAAGGTTAAACCACCTCCACCCTCACCAAATCGTTATCACACCAAAATCGATGCGCCGATCACAAAACCGAACTGAACTTAGAATGCCATCCAGAATCCATCACTATCATTGGGGAATTTTCTCTCTCCTTGTCTCCCAGGCTTCATCGCAATCCAATCGCGGATCACTAGGCCCTAAATCAAGACACCTCCCTTAGGATTTACCGTGTATCCTACCACAACCAGTCAAGGGATTCCGAGGCCTTTAGGAATGAACCTTTAGACCACCTCCACCCCGGATTCCAAACTCCATCTGGCAATTCCAAAGCTCAAAACTGAGATCAGCATCCCAACACACCATGGCATCCGAAAAAAGGCAAGGCTAGGTTGAAAACCACTGTCATAACCCGACAAAACCATGCCACCAACAACAAGAGAACCATACACCAATATGCAAATCCATGCATGTCAAAACCAGCTAGGAAATCTCACATGCAATGTGTTACCTGCAAGTATTCATGTTGAAGTTGCTTGATCATGTTCTTCCTTGCTTGCTCCTTGCTTTCCTTCCTTCCCTTTTGCTTACTTTTCCTTCCTTGCTCCAAAGCTAGAGTGCTCCAAGAAAATTCTAAGTGTCCAAGAGTGAGGGAGAGAGAGAATAATGAGAGAGCTCCAAAACTAAACTGACCAAACTGCCAACTGATCCTCATAAACCTTTTTATCAATCAGGCCTCTATTTTCTTCAATTTCCATTATTTTCCTTCATTTTCCTCCTCACATGCAACCTGTGACCTTTCACCTCCCTTTTCTCCTATTTTATTTTATTTTCATAAATAAGTGTGTCAAACATGCCTTTTCCAATTTCTTTTAGCCATAAACACATCCAGTGATGCCCACTGGGATATCTTTGCCCAACATTCTGCTTGGAATAAGTGTCCTTTAACCATGGTTTTATTTTGCCTTTATTAACTTTATCACATGAAAATTTCACCAGGGTTGTTATAGTCGACATTCTTAAAAAATAGATGTAAATATGATCTTCCTCGTACTCTACTCTTCTCTGTAGTAAAGGTAGGATTAACTAAGTCTACGCCATATCCAAGTCAAAACAAATGTTATTTGTAAATATTAAAACTCTAATATTGAAACAACATTAATACCTTGTGTGTTGCCCACTTAGTCGAAGGTCGCTTCTATGTTTAGTTGAGAGGTCCAGGGTTGGGGCTTCATCCTATATTCAAACTCATATGTGGCCCGACTATGTGGGTCTCGCATCGAATCAAGAGTTGGGACTTCGTCTTGGTTGGGTAGTCAGAGTAGTTGGGGTCAACTTCTCCACTTCTAATCAAGGGTTGGGCTAACTATACATAAATTAGAAACAAATAAAGAGGTCGATTGTGGATCTCACCAACCTTTGTCAACTTCAATTTTGTTCCACTCCACAGAGTTTGTCCCAACCTTTATAACTTTGTCCCGACCTGTTGATCTTCCTCTGCTTAGGTCCTTGACACAAATTCTAGTTTTACCTCTCGATCATAGTCTTTAACAGATTCTTGTAAACTTCAATAAACTAAGTCTCGACCTTCTATTGTATTCTAAGGGAAATGGTTTCTATTTCTGAGATTTAGCCAAACCTCCAACATATAATTATATGAGAACCACGTGGATTTGAGGAACACATAAAAGACCCTTATTATGTCGTTGTGGTCAAATGCAATTGCAAGAATAAAACAAAACCATATGCTATGAAATTCTCGACACGGGGGATTCGTGATGGTTATACTAATAGACAGGCTACTCTACTCTTTACTCCTTCACACAAATCCAATTATACTCAATAATAAAAGGAATATGGTCACCATATATTTAGAAATAAACAATAATCAATCACACAATTCCATACACACACAAATCCCTCCTCTTTCTATCGATTTCAAAACATAGTAAATACAATGTGAGATCAGTCCAGATCCAAGAAAACAAGATCGGACGATCTAACTTAGTACAATTAAACAAAACTACCTCCGAGAATTTATAACTATTAGCTATATTTTATAGCTTACATGGCAATAAAATAATAGCAATCTTAATCTATCTAACAAATCCCGCACTTTGAAGAACAAACTCCTTTAGTAAAAGAAAGTTTGACCTCCTTGGTCATTCGAGGTTTACTGATGCTCTTGCATCATACTCCCAAGGAACAATTTATTCATGATCCCCTGATCATGAGTCTTTTATTGTTGAAGTCCTCCTCGATCCCAAATCTTATGTTGTTGTTAGCCATTTGATTTATTGTTTTGTTGTTGCCCTATGGCTACCTGCAACCATCCACGATACCAGACTTGATTTTGTCTTTGTGCAGTCTCTTTGCTCCAGATTTAATTTTTAATCACCTACCCATAGCTATAGTGATTGTTGTTGCTCAACCACTTGGGAATTTTTATCGTTAATCTTGCTCCTCTTGCTTTTGCTTGTTGTCACTTTGAATTGGACAATTCACTCCTTTGCAAGGCATCTTGCATAAATATTCTTTTAAGGTTTCAAAAAATTCAAAACCCTTCTTCGTGAATCCTCTGTCAATTGCTTTGTCTTCTGCTTCTATCATTATTATCATATGTTGTCTCTTAAATGCTTCCTTTAATTTATTAGGTACAAAAATCCACATTTCCTTGATTTGCTGACTTGTAAAGGTTACAACACATGATTCCTTTGTTGTTTCCATTGTCCAACTATACATTGTTTCAAGTGAAACACTCTTATCCTTGAAGACACTTATCCCCTCACTTGGTATGAAAATATGAGACCAATTCTTTATATATTGCCTTGTTATTGTAAGAATTTGCTCCTTAAAAAACTTGCCAATAGTTCATTATATTTAGGCTGTCTCTAATTGCACTTTTCCAAGTAATTCATTGGTCTTGACTTCCTCTTGAACTTGAAAACAAGATATGCTTACATGTTGCAACTTTAGAATTTTGGCAATCCTCCTCTACTTCAACAACACCCTACGTAAGATTCATTGAAACTCTTGTTCTTTCATTACAAACTTTAACTTCTTGGTTTAATAAGGGTGATTGATTGCTTCCATCTCCAAGATTTCTATGCTTATCTTCACCTGCACAAGCAAACATATTGCTTAACAAATTTTGCAAAATACAAATAACATTTAAAACTTTGAAATTTATAACCAAATTGTACTTTACATCCATCTCCTCCTTCAATTTCTTTTGGTGTTCATGACATTGATATGTACATGACACAGTAGGTTTGTCATGGTCTTTCACTATTATCCTTTCCTCCATAATTGCATTAGTGAACTCTTGCATTAGCCATCTTAAGACTCTCCAATTAAAGTCATTTTGAAGTCAAATGTCTTCCTTCATGTCTTCACTCCTTTCATATACATTTTGGTTGTATTCAACCTTTATTCCTTGTACTTTTGTTATCTCCATTTTTTCTCTTTGATACCTCTCACTTAGTAAAACATTTTGTTCTTCATCAAACCAAAAATTGCATTGTTGTTCCATATAGTTCCCTTGTCATACCTCTTGTTACCTTGCAACAATTTCTTCCATTCATTTATTAGTACGTGATGTGTGAGTCACAAGTGTTCTCTCCCACTTCCCTTCACAAATATTCATGGTATTTGGCTGCCTCAAAACTCCATCATAAGAATCCACTTGTGGTTTGACTTTCTTCCAATAAATAATCCATCCTTTGTTTAATGTTTCTTCATACTCAACCAATCCTAAAATTTTAGTATCCATTTTGTTCTCCTGTAGAGGATTCTCTCTTAGAACCTTATTGTTGTATTTAAAAACAATCCCTTGTTCACTTTTTGTCATCACATATTTAATCATCAAAGCAAAATCTGTTATTGATAAATTCATCACTTTAATACCTTCAACTTTAACTTTAGGTTATAATAACAATTCTTCTAGCAACTCTAGTTCCTTGCCGAAATCCTAAGACATTGCTTACAAAATTTGCTTCTCGTCCTCGATCTCAAATTCCAATATACATTATCTTTTGTTATGATGATCCTCAACAAATATGCAATTCTCTCTCTAACCACACATATGAGTTCCTTCTGCAACTTTATGCTTATGTTTCACATCATCTTCTTGTGTTGTATACACCTTTTCATTACTTTCCAAAGCAACGCCTTGGTCTGTCCTACCTTCCTCATAGTTGTCCAAACAAGTTACCCTTTTGCCTTTCTTATTAGTATGAGACATTGATGCCTCCTCTTCCATAACAGGTTCTTGTTCCTGATTCTTTATTGCCTTAGCTGGAATGCATTGAGTGTAGTTCCTATGATCAACTCCTCCATTATCTTCACATTGTTTCAATGCACAATTATGCAAAACATATGTTTTCTCCTCTCTTCCCAATCTCCAATTATTTCCGAAATTTGACAAAACTCCCTAAAAAATGATCAAATACACACTCATTGAAAGAAAGTGAAACTAATCAAATATACCGCCAAGTTTCCTTTTACAAACTTGAAGAGCCCCATCCTAAACTCCTTCATATCTTTCTTCAATGTTGTCATCATAATCCACCACTGAATTTTCTTCTCTTGTGACCGTCCTTTGAGACTGCTCATCTTCAAAGTTCATTAATCCTAATTGTTTTTCATAAGCAACATTATGCCTTTATGGAACTTTTACTTCTTCCACCATATATGATATATGTTTAGCTCCATTGCATTTGGTACCTGCTAATACACACTCACACAAATAATTAAAATTAAAAACATAAGACCTTTCAGTGTTTGAATATGCCTCTAGCATCCTTTCCTTGTACTAATTTGAGCACATCATCATCCCATCATCCTCCTCCTCCTCCTCTCCAAGGATTGGTCCTTCCTCTGGTTCATAAATGGCTCTCCCATCTTGTACTCAACTCCCTAAGTGATTTCTCTGCATTAACTTTTCAACAAATAATTCCTTGATAGGCCACTTAATCCTTTTTCCTACATACAATCCTCACCTCAAATTATTTTATGATTTTCTTTTGTAACAACTTTTGTATGTTGTTGAGTTTTGCCTTTATTTCAACCACCTCTTTATCGAAGTCTTCATCACTTATACTCTTTAGGCCAACTTCCATGCCTTTTTCTTCCTTCTTGTTGTGACTTCTTCCCGAGTTCTTCCTTTGAATGTATTCAATGATTTTCATATTTCCTTTTATGATTTCCGCCATGCCCACTATGAGCTACAACCAAGCCTTCCCCTTGTAGGTATTATTCAACGCTGCTATTGAATACCTCATCAAGCATTCCTCCTAAGCTTGATCTTTTGGTATCACTAGTTCTGTCTGCTTGAACCTCCTTCTTGAGGACTCCCTTTCTCTTCTCTGGCTTCTGTACTCAGGTCACACTTTTCTTCTTTCGAGAAATTCTATTGTTCCCTTCATTTTCAGTCTCAAACTGAATCAAATTATAACATTCCTTGTTGCAAATTCCTCTGCCACAAGCTTTTACTTTAAAATATTTACTTGCTTTTTCCTCCTTTGTCACAAATTCCTAGCTATAACTTTCTGCCATTGTATCTTTCATGTTGCTACCCGCTTCAAAAATTTCCTTTGTATAAGTTTAAAACAAAACAAAAAACTCATTACCTATCATCCAATCTCTTATGTGATCTCCTAGTCTTCCTTACTGGTGTAAATATGTTGTTTTTAAATCAATTATCTTGGTTCCCAATCCTTCTTGCTAACTGCAAATTTGTCTATATTAGTTGTCATGTTTCTCAATCCTGATTCATAAACATCAACCGTGTACTCTTGTTTACTTGTTCCAACCTACAACAAACTTGTCTTTGTTTTTTCTAAACCCATGCCTTGTAATGTTAAAATCACCTTTTACATTCTTCATGTTGGTATACTACTACAACTTTCCTCTTTAAAACTTGTCTTCAATCCCTCAAAATAAATTGAGCAGGTTATCTTACTATGATGCCGCTATGCTGACATCCCTCAAAAATAGATGCAAATCCGATCTTCCTCACTACTCTACTCTTCTCTAAACCAAAGGCTTGAATAATTGAGTCTGCTTCACATCCAAGTCAAAACAAACGTTGTTTGTAAATATTAAAATTTTAATATTGAAACAACACTAATACCTTCTGTGCTACCCATTTAAGAAGGTCGGTTCTCTGTTTAACCCTTATTATGTTGTTATGGTCAAATACAATCATTGGAAAAACAATACGTTGTGAAAGTATTGACACCGGGGATTCGTGAGGGTTATACCAACACGTAGGTTACTCTACTCTTCATTCATTCACACAAATCCAATTGTGCTTGGGAATAAAAGGAATATGGCCACTATATACTCAAAAACATGTTGGACAGTTGGCATTGCCTGGATGGCTAGTGACAACAAGTGTGTTGACACTGGTATCAACACCCTTAGTGGAAAGTGTTCGACAATTGGAATTGTCTGATTGCTAGTGACAACAAGTGTGTTGGCATTGATGTCAACTAGACTAGCATGGATGTTGGTGGCAATAGATGTGTTGGCATGGTGTTAACCACGTTAGCATTGATGTCTAGTACGATAGTTGTGATGGCAACTGGGATAACATTGATGTGCTTGGAGTGTCAAGTCGAGGGGGAATCCCATGGTTGTTGCAGTCTCTTGTAGAGAACCATCATAGTAGCAGGCTTGTTGGAGAAGCCATAATATGATGATTATGATGGCTTGGGCGTACCATGCTTTGAAGTCATTTTTGCCTAAAGAGATCAACTTATATGCTCATGGAATTGGCATAGTTGGATAATGCTTGGAAATATCTTTCCAACAATATGTTGAAGTTTGCAAATGGCCCCCTGAATCAAAAGTTATTTCCAGTCAAAGTAAGGACCAACAAAGTCAAAGTTACATTCCCGGAAACACGAAACTCTATTCATAAGTGATTTGGGTAGTCTCGAGTTGGGCTATTGAGAACAATGTCTGGAATGTCGGAAGCCCGAAACTCTATTCATAAGTGACTTAAGTAGTCTCGAGTCAGGCTAGCGGGAACAATGCCTAAAAGGTCGAAATATCGGAAGCCCATATTACTTGGAAGGTTGAAAGCCTAAAATCAATTGTAATTTAGATTTGGGCATTTCTAATGGGGTTGATAAGAGAAGGTTCTAATTATAGGAGGAGCCCATAGGTTTTCGAATAATGGCTAGCCTGGGTGTGATCTTATTAGTTCTCATTAGAGTGGTAGGACCCCGCCTTACAACACAACTTGCTAAAAGGAGCTTAGAGGTTTTCGAACAGAGGGTTATGGGCTAAAGCACCAACATGAGGTTATACCTACAATAGAGAATCAGGGGCGCGGAAGGTTATAAGGGGAATTAAGCCCTCGTAGGCCAACAAAGGAATTTAGCGCCTAGAGACCTAGTTGGAGGTCACAACACCTAGTCCAAATGGCGAAAAATAGGTAAAGGCGCCAAGGGAAAGGTGTTAAGGCTTGTCATAAGGTGGAAAGTGGGCCATACCTGAAAGATCTTAGAATTAAGAATTTATTAGAAGTTTTAGCATGCAGGCTTATGGGTTCGTGTTTTATGTTGTGATATATGACATCATGGGCCAAGTTTGGTGCTAATGCCATAGTTGGGATCTGCTACAGATCTAATGGCTTAGTATTTGTGGATATGAATGAGTCAACTCTTTAGAATTATGTGCTAGACCTGTCACTTCTGTCGTATTTGGAGTTTGCTACAAATCATTGAAGAAGGCTCGAATTGGTTGACAACTATCAAGTAGAATGCACTATAACTGGGAGTTATGCCATATCCAGAGGAATGTCAAAGTTGGACTACTAAAAAGCTCTGGATGGAGACAACAAGGACCACGATCGTGTGGAGTAATTCAATGGAGTCTGTCTTGAATCAGAACAACCATGCTTGAGCTTACTTGCGCGCTAAGAAGAATTAAATCAATAATAGAGCCTCAAGGACACCATAACAACAAATTTATGGGCTCTTATGGCGCATTGCAGGTTTTCCCTTAACTCCTATTTGCCTTAAAAAGGAAACAAAGAAAAGTCATGCTTGAGGTACATGTTGATCTCTGTGAAGCAATTAAGAAGAATGGAGATCCATGCACAGAGTTCAGACATGCTGGTTGTGCGAGGGAAATTTAATGGAGGAACAAGCTAGCATGCACAATTTAACTGAGAATTAATTATTAGTATGGAGATATGCTCATGAGCCCACTCTCAGAATTAATGCAGCTACAATGTTAAGGCAATCTGATGCAATAACAACATGGAAAACCATGTGTTTGAAGTACACTCTCGGGGAATGCGTTTCACTGCCGAGACAACATCGACCATTGTGCAACAGAGAAATAAAACCATGGATTGAAATTGTATAATTTGGGGGGAATGCAACATAGTTGAGAGAATTGAGTGGAGAGCTTTGTGGGTGATCATTGTAGAGGAGAAAGACCAAGAGTGTTGATGTTGCAGAGAGAAGGTGTGAGTGTGCCAGTGTTGCTGTGAGAGGTAAAGAGAGACTGTGAAAATAAGGGGTTGAGAGTTGAGAACAGTATGTTGTTGCAGAGTGAGCAGAGGACAGAGTGTTACGTGGGCTTAATGAAGTGTAGGTTGTTGAGTGGAACAAAGGGCCAAAAGAAGAGGAGAACAGTGAGCTAAAATTATGCTGGGTGGCTTCCAATTGTAGAGAGTAGAGATTGCCTTATTGAGTGTCGGATGGAACTTGCAAACTAGGGTGTTGGTGCTTCCATCTTAGTGGGTATCTAAATAAAGCTTGGGGGTTGGTGCCTCCTGCAAGTTGGTGCATGCATAAATCCAAGGAGTTGCAAGTTGGTGCTTGCAACAAATCCATGAAGTCAATGCTTTAGTAGGTCTTTTTGGTAAGTTGATCAAGTGCCTTCAAAAGAAGGGATTCAGTGTTTCCTGTTAGTGGGTGCTAGCAAACAATCAAAGGGAGTTGGTGCTTCCTGTGAGTGGTGGCTCATAAATAAATTGATGTAATAGAGTATTTGCATCAAATAACAAACAAGATTTGGTGGTTTTTCTCTCGGAAGGGTTTCCACGTTAAACCTTTGTGTCTCATGTGTATGTTACTCATGGTGTGTGTGTTCATGTGTTGATTTGTATTGCTATTAAACATGTGTTGTTGTTGGTCACATGAATGGTTTCCATGTTTGAGTGAGAAAATATAAATTGGCATAAAATTTTAAAGTTCGCCTTAATATTGATTCACCCCCCCATCTTAGTATTAAACACATTTTCCAACAATTGCTACGAGAGTGAGGTTCCTTCAGGAACAACTTAACCGCTTGAAGGTAGATCAAAGGGAAACAATGGCTAATAAAGTTTGACTAACACTAGAGGGAGTTGCATTCTTGGATGGATCATATTATGAGCTTGGGGGGATTAGAATGGGAGCTTATTTAATGGTAATCAATGAAGATATTTGGTTATCTATAGAATATAGAGAGAAGAATGAGTTTAATGCAAAAGCCAAGGAGATTATCATGAAAGGGCTATCAAAGCCAGATGCTGATAAAGTGAGGAATTGTGAGACATCAAAGGAAACACTGGAAAAATTGCAATTTCTATATGTAGGAGTGAGTTGTGCAACAACACAAGAGGTTGATGAAGCTTGTTTCTCAAGAAGTGAACCTGAATACGTAAAAGTTGTTTCCAATGAGAAGAAGAAAAGGAAGAAAAAAAAAGAAAACATCCCAGAGAAGAGATGTTGAGAAGACCAAAGATATTCCTCATAATGCATGAAATGTTGCTCATCACTCACGAGAGGATGATGAAGAATCAAATGAGAGGCCATGTTGCTTAGAAGGTAAGTTATTTCTTTGTGATAATTTTGAAGAGATAGGTCACTTAGACACTAGATGTACATATTCCTTTTTCTTAAGACAAAGACAGTCATACATCTAGTTGTCATGAAGGGAGACCTAAATTTGTATCAATAGCTAATGAGGGTGCCTCAGAGGAATAAGAGATATCTAAAGTGTGCTCATCCATAGGAGAAAATGAGAGTACCCCTAGTAGTGATGAAGAAGGGATACTCCTCAATCCTGTGGAAGAATCCATGAACACAAAGAGGAATTTGGATCCTTGTGGTGACACAATTATCACCTATGATAGCAAAGAAAAGGATCTAGATGAAATGATCTATTTTAGAAAGAAGTTAATCTCTACACTAAAAGAGATCAAGCAATTATCATAAGAAAATCTCAAGCAAAAGGAGAACTTGCATGAATATGAGCTTGAGAATGATGAGTTGAGAAAAACAATTATAGATTTAAATGCTCGATAAGAAGAGTGCAGTAGGTTGAATGGCATGTTTACCAATCAGTTAAATGATAGAGGAGATCACTATAAGAGACTACAAGATAGAGTAGCCGCATTGAAACATGACCCAAAGAGGGCAAGTAAAGATTTGTCTCAATATCAGAAGCTTGAGGAGAGCACGAAGGCCTTGGATGAGATGCTTGCTAAGCAAAGATACCCTCTCATCAAGTTTGGTTTGGCTCTCAAAGAGATTCAATCTCCAAGAATGTAGTTGAAGTTCTAAATGTTAATAAGTTGTTGGACAACAACAACTAGAGAAGAAAATGCAACAATATAATGGTAAGCAACAACAACGAGGAGAGTAGCACAAGAGAACTAAGTGGCAACAAGAAAGAGTGCAAGGAAGCAATGCAAACTTCCATGAAAGGCACATGAATATCCAACCGAGGTCCTTTCCCCCTTAAGGACAAAACCCTCAAAGAAAAGGTATCTTCAGTCCTCATAGGCCCTTTTATGAGTATAGTTTTTCTTGCAATAATTTTGGACATAAAGCCATAGACTGTAGATGGCATGCAAGAAAAAAAGATGTGTTGGGAAGTAACAACCCAAGAATGCACAAAGTGACCAGGAGAAAGCATGTTGGAAGAAATAGAAGTTTTGACAAGAATGTTGTCAAGAATAGTAACTCCTTCACTCTATTCCTGTGCTATGTCAACTGCTATCATTGTGGCAATCTTGGGCACAAGATAACAAGCTGCAAATATGAGAAGAAAAAGCATGTGTTTCAACATATGCATGTAAATGTAGCAACTCGAGGTTTGAAGACAAAAAGGAACAATAGAGCTTAGGAATGTCAGTTTGTCTTCAATGATCTGTGTCAAAGGAGCAATATGAAAAGAGGAGAAACAAATCAAAAGGAAATCAAGAAGAATGATCATCTTACCCTTGTAGCAGACCCCTCTGTAAGGCATAAAGTCGACAATAAGATATGGAAAAAGAAATAAGAACGAAAAGAGGAATGCCCTCTAACCATGTGCAGTCAAGAAAAATCACAAATTATAGAGAAGAAGGAGCTGGAAAGAAATGTTGTTGTCAGGACTCAACCAATGAAGGTTTGGATGAAGAAGGAGGATGATTTGCTCAGGGGGAGTAGATCCTATGTTTCTCTTGATCGAAGGAAGAGAATGGCCTCAAGTGAGGCCAAATAAGTTAGATGCAGGGATAATAAAGCTTATATAGAGTGATGCATATGAGCACTAGAGGTATGACTGCGTCCCTATGCTGATTACAAGAATAAACTGATTTATTTTGAATGTATCAACATTATAAGAAAAAAACATAGGGTGTAGTCATCATAGTTGCAAGGGGAGTACACAACAATATTGTATGTTGTGGTGTAAGAACAAGACAAGCTTCAACAACAAGAATGTGGAGTATGAAGAGGCTCAAAGTTTCATTTAGGTCCATAGGATCAATCCCCATGCAAAACAAAGGAAGTAGATGCGAAGAGATCGAAAAAGAGAGAGAGCATTGACTAAGGAGGAGTCGCTTTAGTAAACAATAGTAGGCAACCATTTTTAGCCTTAGGAAGAAATATTGCATAGGAAATGAAAGGTTTGCATCTTGGGTGTAATACCCTTATTTCATTTAAGTTGTGAATTTGATTATCCCTAGCACCCTTGTATTCATAAACACAATTGGCACAAGCTTTACATGTCCCTTAGTTTTCAATTGGTATTGCTATGTCAACTGGTAGTCTTGGGTTCAGATGGAGTAGCCTTTTGTGTGAATGGACATTTTTTTTTATAAGGAGTCTTGGAAGTTTTATTGGTACAATATCCAATTTGTATCAATTTCTTGGTGCAATTGGTATTATTTAAGCAAAAATCCATATTTGTAGGAGTATGATCTCACCAGGAGAAGTGATTAAGATGCTTAAGTGAAGTGAGCACAGTCTCAGTAGCAGCATCAACAGTGAAGAGTAGGCCTAAAATGCATCACTAATGGTTGGTATTTACAACACCAACACTACCATTTGCAATTTTAATTGGTACAAAAATATGGATTGGTAGAGAGAGTATTCAATCAACAATCTAAGGCATTCAGAACTGGAGAAATCCAAAGAAGAGGCATATATGTTCAGGAGCATATCATATATGTCCAGTTCCTAAAGCAACAATAATAGCTACAAGAAGAAACAAGGAGATATTTTAATAATGTTTTGATTTGCAGGTGTATTTTCCCATGATGATTGTAGTTGGGTTTCAATGACAGACTTCAAGTGCCTCATTAAAGAGATATCAACCCACGAGAAGAGAAGTCAGCATATAAAAATGCACATTAGCAACTCGACCCTCAGTCAGTGATTGAAAGGGGAAGAAGAAGCAACTTTTGGCCCTTTGCCATTGATGTCAAAGGGGGAGAGTAAGTTGTGATGACCCATGCAGAGGATAGAAAGCCATTGGTGGCGCATGCCATGAGGAGTGTGAAATTAGCATGAGGATTGGTCATCAATGTGGAGATGTGATGAGGTGTTTCCATCAATGCCAAAGGGGGAGATTGTTGGACAATTGACATTGCCTGGACGACTAGTGATAACAAGTGTGTTGGCATTGGTGTCAACACCCTTGGGGGAAAGTGTTGGATAGTTGGAATTGCCTGATTACTAGTGACAACAAATGTGTTGGCATTGATGTCAACCAAACTAGCATGGATTTTGGTGGCAACAAATGTGATGGCATGGTGTTAACCAAGTTAGCATTGATGTCTACTAGGCTAACTGTGATGGAAACTGGGCTAGAATTGATGTGCTTGGAGTGTTAAGCTCAGGGGGAGTCCCATGGTTGATGCAGTCTCTTATAGAGAACCATCATGGGAGCAGGCTTGTTGGAGAAGCCATAATATGATGACTATGATATCTTGGAAGTCCCATGATTTGAAGGCATTTCTACCTCAAGAGATCAACTCAGATGCTTGTGGAAGTGGCATAGTTGGATAGTGCTTAGAAAGATCTTTCCGATGGCATGCTGAATTTTGCAAATGGCCCCCTGAATCAAAAGTTAATGCCACTCAAAGTAAGGACCAACAAAGTAAAAGTTGCATTCTCGGAAGCTTAGAAACCCAAAACTTTATTAAATAAGTGACCAAGATAGGTTCGAGTCATTCGAGATTTATTGATGCTCATGTATCACATTTGAAACATTTTTAGGCCAATAAAACATATCATGAATTTTTTTATTTTTTTTTGGTAACACATGTTGCATTGTAGGGTGGAGATGGAAATCACCATGTAGAAAAAAGATATTTTTTCATTCGATACATCACACTGCATGAAAAATCATTTACGTGCAATACTTTGCATCCCATGAAAATCCCTTCAGTGCGATGCATCACAACATGTAAAAAATAAAATTTTGCTTGATACATCTTGCAATACATAGTAGGAAAATTTGTTTCCTTGTAATATGTTCAAACTTTACATTGCGTTACTATAAAATTCTGTTTTTGATATATATATATATATATATATATATATATATATATTATATATATATATATATATATATATAGATATATAGATATATATATGAAATTGCGAAAATAAAAAATAAAAAATCATATTAAAATATTAATCCTTCTTTTCTCTTCCTTTCTTTACTTTGACATATCATATTATATTTAAGGAAATTTACATCTATAAATATTATTTGCGTGAATTATCTATGGCGTCATTAGGGTTTTCACAAAGTAGGTTTCTAAGCTCTCGTAGTAGTTGTGTGGCCTAAACACTCCTCGACCATCATGCTCCTCGGCCATCCATACCTATCACAATCACAATGTTTGATGATATGATGGACTTATCCCCAAATCGATTGGAAGGCACGAGTATTTGTTTAGATCCATTTGTTGCATTTGTGGGGAAACCTATCCTAGCCACTTCTACGACAGTACGACTAATCTTTGCACCCTCCCCTGACCCAAAGCTCCATGATTATGCCAGCTCAGGGACCTTCTGTCCCACCATTACATTCTTTTTGCATACCCTTCACATGTCGACTCTTGCTCACCTTGATCCTCACTCTCTCCCTCTCGCAAGTAGTTCCTTATCCCATACGCTCCCTCCTTGCCAATATTGATGCTGGACTTTCCTAACTCTAGTTTTCCACCAAATTTTCTGGGTATCTACGAAAAGACTTTATCAATTGTTCACAATTCATCTTACTCGTCGAGTTTCCTCAACAAGTTTCTTGCTCTAGACATATATAACAGTGTTGGTCTACAACAGTAGTAGGTAATTCACTAGGGGCCTCTATTAAAAATCCCACAATAGACCAACCATAAATGCATTAAAATAAATTCAATAGAACCGTTCCTAGGTCTTCCGAAGGGCGTCCAACTCAACACTATAAAAATGATAGAAAACTCAATGGTTGTTGGATACTTCACTTATAAATATAGTAAACACATGTCCATGGTCGTGTTGAGAAGGTGGGCCCCTGAACCAATTTCAAGTATCTTCTCAATTATTTCCTATGTTGGATGATATTAGAAAAAGGATGGATGGGGTGGCAATTCACATCATAGGAAGACACTACTAAAATCATGGCTAATATGTGGTCCTGGGCTCACAAAATCTCTTTATTAAAAAACGGTTTCTCAATTTCGATGCCCGATCTACGAAATTAGGCCTGACTCCTATATGGATTGAACTTCCTACTCTACCTCGTGTCCTCTAGTCTGAAAGTGCATTAAAGGAGGTGGGGTACACTATGGTTTTTTTACTATGAGGTGGACCTTTAATTTCAGTGTACGGGGTACATGGTTATTTCTCAAATTCTGGTAGGGTTAAATTGGTCATTGGGGTTACCAAAATCAATATCCATTAGTTTCGATGATATCAACCACCACTAGAGCATCGATTATGGGGGAATCCCTTTCAAATACTCACGTCATCACACATATGGTCATCTCAACCACGACTGTGCTATCGGGAAAACAAATCGAAAGAAATGGGTCAAGGAAAGCATTCTTTATTTTGTAACTCCATCGAGCTCTCCATCAAACTCACAAATGAAGGTTATGGATCAAACCTTTTCCACTCCTTATGTTCCCTAAACAAATTCAGAGGTTTCAACATAAAATCATGGCTCAAACCATCCACCTCTTGATCCTCTCAAGGATGTGGATTTGGTTTCCCCAGAAGTTGGTTCATAGGAACTCCCAAAGGGCACATCACAAGCATAGGAAGTACCCACTCTCATAGGTACAGGCCCATTCCCCATTCCTTTTCCTATATTTTTTTTTCTAGTGGTGAGATTCATTCCCTCCCTATTCCTTCTCTGGGTGTTACCCCTCATTCCTTGTTAAAATCTATTGCAGAATTATCTCTCCCTCTATCTCCTCCCCCACCATCTCTCCCCTCCCTCCCCTCCTCCTATCATATGTGATGAGCCCCAGTATTGCAGCAGGGATGCTGCAACTCCTACGACGACCAACTTTACTTTAACAACCCGAGGTTCGTACAATCTTGGAGGTGATAGTGCTATATGAACAACAGATGCAACATTCTACTCCTGTCACTTCTCAACTGGGCGATATGCCACTAGGGTTTTTCAAACAAGTCTTCTATTGACTAGAAGGAGGGTTACTATTGGCAGAGAATGTAAAGCTATATTTGATGCAGAAATTAAATGCTTGCCTATTTTAAGGAAATGAAAGTGCTAAATAGAAAGTGCTATGAAATGACACAAAATTACCTAGCTAAGAATTAACACACATTACTTTGTAGAAGAGACCTAATTTAACCTTGCATTCTATCATCTAGCTATCTGGACTAATTAGACATGGAATTTTTCCTAACATTGCTATGACTAATGTATGCATGCACTAGCTAAATATTGCATAAAAGAGTCTTTTGGTTTTCAGTTTAGAAATGTAAATGCTAAGCTGATAATCCGATCTTTTGCAGGGGAGGAAGATATGTGAAAACTGGTCCAAAATGGCATTGAGGGTTATGGAGGTCAAGTTGAAGGCTTACCCTAGGCTCTAATCATCATTTCTTCCCAAAACAGTCTAAAACAAGCTATTACAAGATTTCTTCTAGTTGCTATAGGATGTCCTAGTTTACTACAGGAAACTTAGCTGAAAGTTGTAGGAAGGCAGGGAAGGTGAAAGAAAGTGATGGGAAGATGTATGATGGTGGAATAAGGTATGGGTAAGGTGCACACTATCCAAGGATTAGTAAAACTCTTTAGGATGGTTGGATTTTCTCAAGGTGGTTGTCCATGGCGGCTAGAAAACGAAATTTGAATGAGTGGTTGGTAGGATTGGGCGAGAGGTGGAGAAGACTTAGATGAGGCTGGTGGAATGAGTTCCTCCCTGTAGATCAAAAGCTCCTGCAACAACACATATTCTTTCCTTCATTCATGCACAACTTTATGTAAATGTGGAAAAGATGAGTTGAATTTGAGAAACTGATTTATTGATGGCTAACGACTTAAATCTATGGAATGGAATGCTTTTTAATCTACAAAAAACTCAAGAAACCAAAATGACAATTGCAGGTGCTTCTAAGAAATCATCAATAATGATCTACTCAACAAGAAATCCTAAGCTATGTAATAACCAAAAGATAAATCTGTTTTTGGGGCTATGAGAGTGGGCCCTTCAAACCATGATCCCATGAGGGAGATGAAGATGAGGCCATTGTCACAAGATTTTATGAAGTCTTTTCTTTCACTACTGTAACACTGATCTACTTCTCCAACTAATGGAAGCAAAACTAACCAATCATTCAAAGACTTGTAAATTAAACAAAGTAGAGATAACTTCAACAACTAATCTATGATTCTAATCTAAGAACACATGTACAAAAAGAGGAACCTCTACTGCTAGGGTTGGTCCCTAACCCAAGAGCTTCAACCCTCTTAGTCAACTCAGTGTTGGATCAAAGAAATCCTTTTCATTATCATTAAAATGTCAAAAATAACATGAGAATACCAGTCAAAATATCTTAGCTCTAAATTCCCTCTTGGCTACAATAAAAAGCCCAATCCTAATGAGGCCCTAGGCCTTCTTATCTATACAATTGAAGCTACCAAAAACTTCCTGAAAATTAGGGAGGCTTGGCTCCCAAACTTGAGATTGACTTGTCTTCAACTATGACTGCCTTGGTTGCCAATGAACTTGGTAGTCCTGGCTGCTTGTAACTCTGAGCTGATGAGATCTGGTGGAGGAACCCTCGAGTGATTGAGGAGTTAAGGAGGGAGACCTAATCTCTTAAAATCCCTCTTTCTTGTCTACTTCGAGTTCCTGCACTTAAATTAGCCCAAAATTGCTCCACTCCTACATTTAATGCACATTAGGCCACATGACATAACATCTCACCTTTACCCTTCTCACTAAGCAAAATATAATAAAATATGTAAATAAATGTGAGAAAAGTTGATTTTAATAAGTTGGAGAGTGGCATTAAGGCCCATATAGTTTACCTATTGATGAACTTCATCATCACCCCCTACTGAAAGTGATGCTCATCCTCTAAGCAACTTAGTATATGTCCATATATTTCATAGCCCTTGTTCCCTCTCTGACATCCCAGGCCTCTGTTGATGGAGTTTCTTGTTGTGGATAAACCCAACATGTTTCTCTATTTCCCCCCACTGCTTTCTTTCCTCTTCCTCCTTTCTACCTTCTAGCATACCCAACAGCAAGGGTGGACTGTGTTTTAAACAAATCCAATTGATTTTGAGTCTCTGCATTGCATTCTTATACAGTGGGGTCCTTTCTAGTGCATCTCTCATCCTTTAAGGGGAATGATACTCCCCAATCCTTAGGTTGTATGGTAGGGTGCCCCATCTCCTTTGGCATGCTTGTTGGCTTTCATTTCCTAACAATCTCAAGGTGTTCTCAAAATGTGTGATTGCTTGCTCTTGTGTACCTAGGTATCTTAGTGCAAGCCGGGGATCATTGGTGATGATATTGTGGGTGCTAATGACAACCATTGAATTTATTTGTTATGCTATGATGTAAAGGGGCTCCATTTCTTCTCTTTCCAACACCCTCTTCACCTCCTTAGTCCTAGCCTCCTCATGACTCATCCATGATGCAAGGGTCATTAGTTGTAAGTTCACCAACTTTGCATCGGGGTCCCACACATTCAAGTCTATTAAGGCTAAGTTTTGCAAGTAGAATTCAGATATCTTGGCCTTTGTTATGCAACCAACTCACAAAATAGAAGAAAAGATAGATCAACGCCTTCAAAATAATAGGCGTTTCAAAGTCTGGATTCTAGTAATGAGGAAGCTAAGAAGAAGAAGAAGCAAAATAAGCAAGGGGGAAACAAAGCAACCATTGCTACGGATATAGCTGATGTAGAAAAATCTTCCAACTAGCCCAGAAAAGTAAAATTCCCTTGCATGTTATGTAAGGGTGACCACCTTCTTCAAAATTGTCCTGGCATTCCCAAGGACTTAGAAATGTGGTCTACAGGTTGACATCAACCTTTGTCATCAGCCTCTGGCGATCATGCTGGTGATAAACCCTCAACTAGTAACAGTAAAGCCTATGGCAAAAAGGGAATAGTTAAATATCCTTGTAAGTTGTGTGAAGGTAATCATCCCATTCACCTTTTTCCTCTTATGGATGAAGCTTCCAAAGAGTTGGAAAACCTTACAACTTCTCAACCCCATCTTCCAGTCAGTTATCGAAAGCTTTCCCCTGATCCTTCACTAGTTGATCCAGTGATTGATCAAAAGTCGTCTTTGGTCAACCCCGCTCTCTCTGAAAGTGAGTCTCGTGAGTCCGTTCTTGACCAACAATTGGTTGAGAAACCGATAGACTTGATTCCACCTTTATTTAACCACACCTTTATGGTAGAGAGTGAACCTCATACTTCTCAGGTTCTTCTAGTCTCTTCAGTTAGGAATGAACTGGTGGCAAATCCTCCTATTCTTGAGGTGCATGAGAGCATTCTCCAGTTCCCATTGAGCAATAAGTCAAATCTCATGTTCCTATGATACCCCCTCTGAGTAGTTTTAGTCACTTCTTTTGATTGGAGTCGACTGGAAGGATATCAACTTCTGTCTTATGTGCCTTTCCAGATTATAGTACAGGCTTACCATATGGCCATACCTAGCACAGTCGTAGACAAGGGTGCATTTGTTAGTATTATGTCCTCAACTTCTTGGCAAGCTTTGGGTTCTCCTCAACTTGTCCCTGTCACCCATAATCTGTTAGCTTTTAACAGAGGAACTAGTCAATCGTTAGGGATCCTTCCAAAGTTACCTATTACTTTGGGAGGAAAGACTGCCTATATAGACGTGATGGTTGTCCAAGGCTCATTGGATTTTAATCTACTCCTTGGTCGTGACTATGTTTATGTCATGGGAGATCTTTTTTCTTCCCCCTTTCGAGTGATGTGTTTCCCGCATGAAGGAAGCATTGTGATAATTGATCAATTTACATTCATTGGTCCTGAATCAATTCCCAATTGACCATCATCCCTAAGTGGTTCTTATAGGCAAGCAATATCACCCCCTCCACAGGTTAATTACGTGGCCACTTGTTACATGCCCACATTTACTGATGATCTCGTAGGTGATGTAGTACATCATGTACTGGGGGAATTGTAACTCGATTTTTCATTTGGATCCCTGGACATGTATCCCTTCCAGAGCATTGATCTCCCATATGATGCGAACCTCTTGGAAGTCATGGCCTCTTTTGGTCTATGAAATAGGTGTTCGGAGCAAAGTTCCTTGTCTTGTGTCAAGCTCGTTAAAAAATGAAACAAAGGATATGGAGCAGAGTTCCTTGTCTTGTGTCAAGCTCGTTAAAAAGTGAAACAAGGGCTATGAGGATAATTCTTTTACTATGTCAACCTCGTAAAAAAATGAAACAAATCCCCTTCCAATTCGAGTCTTTGACTAGATCTTGTAAAATCCCAGTCGAGTCTTTCACTTGATCTCGTAAGTGAACCTTCATTCCATCCACCTATTAGTAACCAGTCCACTTAGGTGAACGAAATGAAGCTTGGGGGGAATGTACCTCGAATCGAGTTATTACGCTGGGGGGCTGCAAACTTATCTCAAGCATAGTTTATCTTTATTTCAAGCTTGTGTAAAAATGAAACCAAATCCAATCATAGTTTTTCTGATGTTTCAAGCTTGTGAAAAATGAAACCATCCTCAAGCATAGTTTCCATGTTTCAAGCTTGTGTAAAAATGAAACCATTCCCATTTTACATCTCGTGATTACTATTTTTATCAGCCGATTTTTGCTAGATGAGCCTTGGTTATTTCATTCCATCGTCACCATTTCTTTGGCCGATCATACGCTTTCTCTTGGTTGTTTTACCCTTGCCTGAGGAACAACTGCGATGAGTGTCCTTATTAGCCAACCTCTTGACCATTACATGTTTTGAGCAGTTCCATCATTACCGGAACTAGTTTCTATCCTTTTATACCACTCATTCCTCCAAGCGGAGTTATCTTTCAGCTCTTTTCTGATTCTCGAAATATGAAAATATCGTCGAGTACTTGTCTTTTTGAACTCGTTAAATTAAATGAATTGATGTCACCTCAGTATATGTTTACCCCTTTTTTGGGTTGAGATTGACTATTTACGAAAAAGGTACACCTTGATTGACATGGTGAAGATGTTCTCTCGGATATTGTTTTCTACCTTTTCGGATTCGAGAGGCAAAATACGAAAAGGGACATGATGGAGTTTTCTTTTTCATCTCTCTTTCAAACTCTTTAAATGTGAAAAAGATACCGAGTTATTCTTATGTCAAACTCGTTGAAACTTTACGACGAAAGACTCGTCACCATGATGAGACCGAGCTTCTCCTTCTTAGGGCTCTTAAAACTTAATAGGATGGATTCATTCAACGAATGAACTTACATGACAAGCATATGATATCCCCTTCAAGCTTGTGATAAAAATAATTGGGGTACTCGCTAGAAATAGCGGGGAAAATGAAGATGAAACATCCTTTGTATAGGCAGCATGTCGCTCTTGAACATGACACTCATCTGTTTCTCGTATTGGGATTGGGATATCCTCACTCAGTCACTTGTCCTTCTAGGTTTGAGTTATCCATTTTTTCTTTAATTTGACTATTCCATTTTGTCATCATGACCTTTAGTCCTATGTCGAGTCAGATGCTGCCACACTCCAGAGTTGTGTCGCCAGTGTTCAAGAGAAGTCCAATATGCAGTTATTTACCTATACATTGTTTGAGTCATTGTTACAGTCATGAAAATTATTCCACTTTATTCCTTGTTTCGTGTCGATGATGGGGATTCATCATTCCCTCCTTCGATAAGCCACCTCCTGTTGACTTCAGCTCATTATCCAGGAAGATGACTTAGAAACTTCCTTTCAGTACCTTGGAGCTTGCATGCCTTAATGTCAATTTCTTCGCATCCGCTGACAGTTCTTCCTCATTGGCTTTCGATCGGGTGATTCCACAAGTGTTTGACTTCAGCTTCATTATCACATTCATGGATTATCCTGTTGTACCTTGAGAGCCATTGTAATTATTGGTGGTTTCTCTCATACCTATTAACGGTCCACATCATTGACCAATAGTCAGGTGGTTTTCTAGCATGTTCAACTTCAACACATTCACTTGCATGTTGGAATTCGTACTTTGATCGGGTCGAGATGGAGCGCAAGACCCTGCATCTTGTCTAATATGACTCAGGTTGCATGGAGTTATATGTTTTCCATGCTTGTACGCATGTTTATACTATATGGATGGATGTGACCATACCGTGGGACTTTATATTTATGATGATCCTCGTTATCTGGATGGTTGTGCCCATACCATGGATCTTTTCATATAGACTTCGTCATCTGGATGGCTACGCCCATGGCGTAGATTCATGTCTCAATCTCAGATATGTATATGTATATATGTCCTTGATTTGCAAGTCTCCTGACATTGTGTGTCCTCATCCTTGCCAAAGCTCGTAAAGCATCTCAGCCATCACTCCTTGTTCTGCTTTCATGCTTTAGGGGGCATTTGTTACACAATATATTGTCACACATCCTGCACTTCCCAGTGGCATACCCAAAAGTGCCCGAAACATGGCCATTGTGCAGTGTACTTATTAATGTATGCAACTCAGATCCCTCCTAAAGACTTTGATTGGAAAATGCCTTGAGCTTTCCCTGGATAAATAGCTCTTAAAACCCTAAAATGAGAATCATCTCTCTTATGAGGCTTAAAACAACAATGGTCGCATGTTGCACTCTACTTGACCAGCGATGGCATTGCTCTGTTCCCTTGCATACCCGTTATGATCCTAAAGAGGTAATTTTCCTCAAGAGGATGAGAAGCTTCGTGATCTAGAAGCTTCCAGAGTGATGAGATGGAGGTTGTTTGGCATAGATGAGGTTGAATCCTCTTAACTTGTCCTCCCGGTCTTATCCCTATGAGCTACCTCCTTGAGACGAGGGCCTAATCCTGTCTTTGCAGAGGTCCTAACTCCCTTTCCTAGCCTATAAATTCATCCTCTCCCATTCCCAAATGGTTGGTATATGTCTATTTGCACCCTTATGCTAAGATTGTGCCTAGGGGCTCTTCATTTGACTTGGAGAAGGAGTGCTTGGAGAGTTATTGGCTTGGACTTGGATTACCACTCAAGGAGAGCCTATCAACATCAAGGCTTTGGTTGTAAGCTTCCCTTTATTTTCTATACAACTACTAGTTCATCTTCCCAAAATGTATATGTTCATATATAATTTAGCTTGACATTCCTTGATCAGTTAAGTAGGTTGCTATTGGATTTTCTATTTGTTTTGGCATGTCTTGTTGTGTCTTGATCACTTGTGCGGGTGCATAAACACTGAGAGAAGCAGAAACAAGCTCGTGATACAAGCAGTTCAGAGTTCTCAACAAAGGAATTCGGAATAACATCAGAACGAGGTAGGCCATATCCTTCGTTCTTCTTTTCAATTGTAACTTAGGAAGATGTCTAGTTGATTGTCACTTCAGTTTCTAAACCCACTCATTTGGATAGAGGGATTGTCTCTGTCCGCATAGAGGATTAACCTTGTCAAAAACCATGTGGAATCTTCAACGGGTAAGTTCTTCCACTTTATGAGATACTTCAAAATTTATCGATTTCGTAGTTGTCGAGTTCTTGTTTCTGTGACTGCTTCACGTTCCAATATGATTTTTCCTTCCTCATCAAGTTCTGGAAATATTGTTTGAACTGGGATTTTGCCACTTATAATCTTCTTTAAGCAAGAAACATGGAAAACTGGGTGCACTTGGGAAGCTGTAGGAAACTTCAATTTGTAGGCCATAGTACCAATCTTTTGCAACACCTTCTACGAACCATAATACTTTGGCGATAATTTATTATCCTTCTTAGCTTGCTTAAGGGACAATTGTTTATATGGTTGTAGCCATAGGAATACCCAGTCACCTACATCAAAACTTCTTGCACTGCGATGTTTATATGCTTGTTGTTTCATCCTATTTTGCACCAAAGTGAGGTTATCCTTTAAGAGTTGGAGACCCTGTTGTTGATGATCAATGTGATCTTCCAATGCTTGAAACTTAGAATTTCTCTTAAATATGATGTGATGGATGATGGATTATATCCATAAAGTGCCATAAATGGGGTCATTTTTGCTGCAGTATGGAAGGAAGTGTTATACCACCATTCAACTAGAGGTAACCATTTGACCCATTGTGTCTGTTTATCAGATACAAAGCAACGAAGATATCCTTCCAAACATTTGTTTACTATCTCAGTTTCCCATCATATTGAGGATGATAAGATGAGCTATGAGCTAATTGAGTACCAAGACAAGAAAATAATTATGTCCAAAAATTTCCAGTGAAAATGGGATCTCTGTCGCTTACAATAATCTTTGGGTTTCCATGTAGCATTTGAATTGTTTCCATAAATGCAATAGAAACTGCACTTGCTTTAAATGAATCCGATAATGCACAAAAGTGTGCATACTTGGTAAGTCTATCAACTACCACCATGATGACACTCTTTCCTTCGGACTTGGGTAAACCTGTGATAAAATCCATTGAAACCTCCTCCCAATGTTGGCTTGAAATGGATACAGGTTGTAATAGACATGGGGTCTTTATTGTTTCAACTTTATTTTGTTGGAAAACCAAACATTCCGCCACAAACTTTTGAATATTTTATTTAAGGCCATCCTAAAAAAATTCGTTCTTAACCCTGTGGTAAGTTTTTAAGAATCTTGAGTTCCCTCCTAAGGGAGAGGTGTGAAATTCCTAAGAATATTTTGTTTGATTTGGGAATTCTTACATAGGTAGAAGCGATCTTTGTACCATAACGAATCATTTTTCCAGCTAAATGTATCAGATGTACTGGGATCTTGTTGTATCTTTTGAATAAGTGCCCACTCTTCTTTGTCAGTCTTCCATTCATCCCTTGCTTCGTTTATCCAATCCAGTTGGATAATAGAAATGGCGCAAAGCAATGCTTCCACATCCTCATGCTTTCTTGAAAGTGCATCTGCCACAACATTTTTCTTCTCTATTTTGTATATGCTTTCAAAGTCATAACCCAACATCTTTGTGACTCATTTTTAATGCTCTTTTGAAGATAATGTTAAAAAGTATTTAAGACTATCATGATCCTTTTTTACCTTGAAGTGTCTCCCCATTAGGTAGGGTTGCCATTTCTTAAGTGCATGGAGTATTGCCAACATTTCCTTCTCATAAATAGTTTTGTGTAAATACTTTCCTTTGATTAGACGACTTACGACTTTCTAGTTATAGCGAAAATTCCACGATGACCTGTTTGGAGCAGCGAAACCCTAGAATCGAAAGCTCTGATACCAAATGTTATGCAACCAACCCACAAAATAGAAGAAAAGATAGATCAACACCTTCAAAATCAGCCTCTTCGAGGGGGCAACCTCCTTTACATTACACAAATGAAAAATTCTTGGATGATACAAATGACAAAACCTCCTTTCTATATATAGGAGTCTAATGGGTCACAATATAATCAAAGTTGACATAACAATAATAATATAAGGGCACAACAAACACAATAGTGGGCTTCTATCGGGCACAATAATAACAATATGGGGAATATAGGGGCACAACAATAATAATAAGGGCTATAATGACAATAGTAATGGGGGAATCACTAGTATTATAGGGACCTAACAACCTTATTCTCTAGGGTTCTCTTGTCACATAGTTCAATGAACTGCCTATAGTCTTGGAAAGGCATAGTCCCTTGTTGTGCTAGTGTCTTGATCTAAAATTGTAGCCATTAATCTTTGAGGTATAAGGCATATGATTTTGGTGGCATCCTGCACTGGAGTGCCTCCATGGAGAGGCTTGCCATGGTGGCCAATTGGCTCTCTTTATCCTATAACTGCCTCCTTAGCCATGTATTTTCTACCTCTAGTTGAGATCTCATAATTTGTTCCCTATCTCTTATCTTACTCAACTCTCTGCCCATCTCTAGTAGTTTCTCTTCCATATGGCCCACATCCTCTACCTTCTTTGATTTGGAAATTTGCATCCAACAATGTGTCCTTCCTCTCTCTTTATTAAGCTCAAAGAAGAGAGGGATGGCAAATTTATGTGGTATTACTCTGCCTCCCTCAATGAATATGTAATAAGAGCTTATATTGGGATATGGGATAGGATCATGTAGCTCTTGGAACTCTCCCTCAGATTTCTTTGGAGAAGCTGCCCCCTCCTGCACTTGTGTTGCTACTTCCTTGCCTTCTCTCTGTCCCTACTATCCTCCCTATAGCTTTTTCTATGTTTCTTGTAGTGCTGACAGAGTTTCCTGTAGGACTGTTTGAGGATCCTATAGAAGGCTTTTTCATTTCTAAAATGGGATCAAAGGTGCCTTATCTTGCTTTTTTTATTCTGACCTTGTGACAAGTCTCCTAACATAGGTGATGTGAGACTTTGGGGAAGCTTGTTTTGATGTGACCTGTTATCACCCCAAGAAACTCTCCTAGGTTGTATCTCGGAGATGCTCGGGAACATTACAAACTCAACATAATGTTGGAAATGGATGAATGGAAGGAATTATTCTTGTTCAAGCCAGATAACCACTTCTACTATGCTTAACCCCAGACATGGGTGAACACCCCCAGATTACAAGGCTTTAGACCACCAATTACTCACAGTTTGAGGATTAGGTGTACATGGAGAATACTGACCACACCAGAAGATGCACAAGACCATGTGATGGCCGGCTGCAACCAGTAAAGAGGTCTGCAAATCTATTTCCTAATGCACAGACAGGATGACAGCTCTCTGGCACTAAGTAAACAAAAACCTGCATAACACATTCAATGATACATACTAGACTTCAACACAGAGGTGGGATGACAGCCCCTCTAATGCTAAATATCAAGAGCACATGAACAAATGCATAACAGGCACAGCCTAGAACAGAGTAGAAATGGAAAGTGAGCAATTAACAACAAAAGAAGCTTGTATTAGCTAAAAATGAAGACCAGACGTTGCAAGTATCAAAGTAGTTACAGTCTCCAGAAGTTGAACCTTACATCAAAATTACAACCATCAACCTTGATTACATCTGTGTTCTAGGTATATATAGGGTTTGTTTACAAAAATGATCTACTACCAGGCGTGGAGGGGTCATAAGTGACCACCAACTTCTTTAACTCACTGATGGCGTCTCTGCTACAATCTGCTTGCTTTAATGAATGAATATGATCTTTTCTGCTGCTTTGCTATCCTTCTCGAGCAGGTGGAGTGTAAGATGGATGAAACTCCATAACTGATAAATGCACTAATATGCTCGAGGCACGTCCTCTTCCCTTCGGCCGTACTGTTTCTTGAATGAGGTAGTTAAGGATCTGATACAAACGGTACCAGGACTGGCTATACTCGTCCTTCGGATGCTCAGAGAAATTAAGGAGCATGGTCTTCATGGCGGGTAGACGAACTAAATGGAGGAACGAGCCTGACCATCGGATCGTGCAGATGGACGGCGGGGATCGTTTTTGCAGGAGGAATCAGGAGATACGGGATCGGAGTGGACACAAGCCGTTGGATATCAGGCACGCAGAGCCAACGGCTATCGGGAGTCGAAGGTACACGAGGGATAACGAGCAGGGAAAACAGTTTGGCGGTAAGCGGTATCCCTCGCACCGCTTGTCGAAGGTGGGTGGTAATCGTACGCGGGCTCGCGATCATAATCATCAGGTGACGCGTGGCGGATGGGACGTGGCGAAAACCACGTTGATCGCGAGTTAACGCATGGGCGGCTTGCGAGAGCGGGAGGAGCGAATGTTGTCCGATCGCGGCGGGGATGGTCGGACGGCAGGAAACAACTTGGCAAGTTATGTGCGGCGTGGGACCGTCAGATCGGGGTGTGGCGATCAACGGTTACGGTTAAAGATGACGATGGGTTACAGTGAAGACCTTATGGAGGCGCGTAGACGTGTGGGCGCGGGTCATATGGGTCTCAGGGTTTTAATGCCCGGGGCTTAAGAAGATCGTGTCATGTGATTTTAAACGGAAGCAAAGGAGATTAAGAGGGGAGTGGGCGAGGAATGGAAAAGGGAGAGGATATCCGGTGTAGGCCTTCTTTGAGTAGAACCAAGGACTGATTTCACTTCTGCTCCTCGGACATTAGCAACCTGTAGCAAAGCTAACACTGGCTCCTTCTAGGGATGAGATCCTCCCTGTGAGGTCTCAAGAACTGCAGACCAATGCCTTCATACAAAACGAGCTTAAAAACATTGCCTAGTATTCCATTGGGCATGGAGTCTAATTAAGTCTATGCTAAAACCTGTAAAAGAACATGCTTACAATCATAAATCTTCAAAAACTGGCCATCTAGTGGACCATCAAAACTGTTTTTCTCCTCTCGACCAGCCTATCAGCCGGTTCATCATAGATCTGCAAAATTGGATTGATTTGATCCTCTACCTCAAAGATTTTAGGGCATTTGACCTTGTTAGGTAGAGATGGTTTGTATTTCACCCCCTCTTTGTATGCTCTCATCCTTGGATGTTCTTCATAGGAGCCTTTGTACACCTGTTGAATGACAATGGCTGCTGTGCACTTGTCTGTGTCATTTGTGGCCTGCACAATTAATATAAATGGTGAACCAATGTATTCTTGTGTGGAGGACACAAAGACATCATCTGCTCCTGCATTTTTCTTGGAACAGTCCACGTCCAAGGAGGAGTCCCAAAACTGTGCATCCTCTTCCTCTGTGATCTGGCAAGCTGCCCTTTCAAGCTGTGTGGAGGCCAACTGGGCAGGCATCAGAATATCAAGACTGAGATTGTCAGTATCAGCCTTGGGCATCGAGCTATGGCCTGCCTCAGTGCCTAATGGGCAATTATGAGGGCTTGTCTTTGGAACAGACGAAGAAGCACAAGATGATGGGGAGCTTTCTTCTCCCTTTTTGATCACTGGACTGGGGATAACAGCAGGCCGGTCAATTTGCAGATCTGCATAGTCATGGGAAGATGGGCTGGCTTTAGGCTCAAGGTCTTCGAGGATGGTGGGACCTACTGCTAATTGCTTTTGCTGATAAGCTTGTTGTTCTGCAGGTACAACAAACTCACGAGCAGTGCCTCTGGATAATGACTCTTCATAGGCAGCTCTGGTTAAGAAAGGGGCACTGCCCTTATCTTCCAAACCATGGACCTCCTCCTCTTCTTCAAACTGCTCTTCTTCCATGACTATATTCTGAAAAAGGGTCTTCACCCTTTTGTCTTCGTTTGCATCTTTGTTTCTTTGCAAAATCTGCAACTTCTCCTTTGCTCCTCTATATAGATTTGGCTTTGGAAGAGCAAAGGTACTAGGAGCTCCTGCTTCCTCAGAATGCTGCTCAGCCATTAATTTGGAAACTTTAGAGGCCAATGACTCTATCATCCTGGCCAATTTATCGATCTTAGGATCAGAGGATGATGAGAGCTCTCCTCCCTGTCTTCTCCTATCAGCATTACCTCCGAGCCTCTCTGCAGCTATGATGTTTGATTCTACTTCAAAGGCTGCATCTTGCATATCAGCCAAAGAAGCACATCTTCTTTCTCTTAACAGCAGGCAAAATTGAGAGTCGAAGGCATTGGCATAAGTGAGCATAGCAGAAGTAGGGGTGGGTTTCACTTCAGCTGGCATTCTGCTGTACATATGATTGAATTTGATGTTGAAATCAGACAGCAGCTCACCATTCTCCCTCTGCAAGTTCCCAAATTTAGTGTGGTAGTAGAGCAGATCTTTATTATCCCCCCAATGCTTTAGGAACACATCATCTAAGGCCTCAATGTCTACTATAGACCTAGGGGCTAATTCTCTGAACCATTTTCTAGCTTCTCCATCTAGGCTTTGGACGAAAACCCTCATCCACACATCATCTTCATTGATATCTAGGTTATCAGCATAGCTATAAAAAGACTCAAGGTGTTCTTCAGCTGATACTCCCTCTGTACCAGTAAACTTAGGCATATATTTATGATAATCTCCTGCAGGCATGGCATTCAAAGGGACAAGCAAGACTAGGGGTCCATAACTAGCAACAACGATTCTTTCTATCTTTGTGGGAGCTTGCTGGCCTGCCATGACTGAGGTGGGTGGAAGGATACTGGTAAATTGAGTAGTATGGATCAATGAAATGGATAACAGAAACAAAGGAATATGATGGACAACATTGGATGCTTTCTTTGGGCTAAAATCCGAAAGGGAAATGAATGAACAGGAGCTTAATGAATCTCTGAAGGTGATTTCTTCACTAGCAGATATACATGGGATTTTTTAGGCTTACCTGATCCTGATGCTCCTTTCTGCAAAATTTTCTTCTGCTTAACGATCTTCTCAGGGTCAGGCACTGGTTCAACTGATGATTTCTGAGGATTTCTTTGAGCATGCCTCACAAACTGAGCCAGAACTGCAATATGGAGTCGCCAAAGGTTGGTCTTCCTCCAGTGGAGTCACCAGATAGATGATTACAACCAGAAATGTGCCCAGACTTTATCTATCATCAAAATATGGAACTGTGTCGTTTTCCCAGGGAAGCTGAGCTTCAATCTCCTCTCCTCGGCAACGGCGCCGATTAATGTTATCACCCCAATAAACTCTCCTAGGTTGTATCTCGGAGATGCTCGGGAACATTACAAAATCAACATAATGTTGGAAATGGATGAATGGAAGGAATGATGCTTGTTCAAGCTAGATAACCACTTCTACTATGCTTAACCCCAGACATGGGTGAACACCCCCAGACTACAAGACTTTAGACCACCAATTACTCGCAATTTGAGGATTAGGTGTACATGGAGAATATTGACCACACCAGCAGATGCACAAGACCATGTGATGGCCGGCTGCAACCAGTAAAGAGGTCTGCAAATCTATTTCCTAATGCACAGACAGGATGACAACTCTCTGGCACTAAGTAAAGAGAAACCTGCATAACACATTTAATGATACATACTAGACTTCAACACAGAGGTGGAATGACAGCCCCTCTAATGCTAAATATCGAGAGCACATGAACAAATGCATAACAGGAACAACCTAGAACAGAGTAGAAATGGAAAGTGAGCAATTAGCAACAAAAGAAGCTTGTATTAGCTGAAAATGAAGACCAGACGCTGCAAGTATCAAAGTAGTTACAGTCTCCAGAAGTTGAACCAAAATTACAACCCATCAACCCTGATTACATCTGTGTTCTAGGTATATATAGAGTTTGTTTACAAAAATGATCTGCTACCAAGCGTGGAGGGGTCATAAGTGACCACCAACCGCTTTAACTCACTGATGGCGTCTCTGCTACAATCTGCTTGCTTTAATGAATGAATTTGATCTTTTCTGTTGCTCTGTTGTCCTTCTCGAGCAGGTGGAGTGTAAGATGGATGAAACTCCATAACTGATAAATGCGCTGATCTGCTCGAGGCACGTCCTCTTCCCTTCGGCCGTACTGTTTCTTGAATGAGGTAGCTGAGGATCTAATACAAACGGTACCAGGACTGGCTATACTCGTCCTTCGGATGCTCAGAGAAATTAAGGAGCGTGGTCTTCATGGCTGGTAGATGAACTAAATGGAGGAACGAGGCTGACCGTCAGATCGTGCAGATGGACGGTGGGGATCGTTTTACAGGAGGAATCAGGAGATACAGGATCGGAGTGGACACAGGCCGTTGGATCTCAGGCACGCAGATCCAACGGCTATCGGGAGTCGAAGGTACACGAGGGATAACGAGCGGGGAAAACAGTTTGGCAGTAAGCGGTATCCCCCGCACCGCTTTTCGGAGGTGGGTGGTAATCATACGCGGGCTTGCAATCATAATCATCGGGTGACATGTGGCGGATGGGACGTGGCGAAAACCGCGTTGATCACGAGTTAACGCGTGGGCGGCTTGCGAGAGCGGGAGGAGCGAATGTCGTCCGATCGCGACGGGGATGATTGGACGGCGGGAAACAACTAGGCGAGTTATGTGCGGCGTGGGACCGTCAGATCGGGGTGTGGTGATTAATGGTTACGGTTAAAGATGATTATGGGTTACGGTGAAGACCTTATGGAGGCACATAGACGTGTGGGCACGAGTCATATGGGTCTCAGGGTTTTAATGCCTGGGGCTTAAGAAGATCGTATCATGTGAGTTTAAACGGAAGCAAAGGAGATTAAGAGGGGAGTGGGCGAGGAATGGAAAAGGGAGAGAATATCCGGTAGGCCTTCTTTGAGTAGAACCAAGGACCGATTTCACTTTTGCTCCTCGGACATTAGCAACCTGTAGCAGAGCTAACATGACCTCTTCCCCTTTTTTTTCCAGGGAAACTAGCTTTTATTACTCTTTTGGTGAGTCCTCAATTATGATTGGAGTCCTGGTGGGTGTTTGTGGTTTCCCTTGTTTGATCCTGGTGCTCTTCCTTGTGTTGAAATAGATGGGAGTTTTCCTCTTTCTTTTCCCTTTTGATTTGACAAGTGTGCTTAGGGCAATCAAGGCAGCAGTTGCCTCCTTCCTAGTGGGTTCAAGAGACAACCTTGGAGATGCCTCCCTTTCCTTGATATATTCATTAAGGCTTGCTTCTTCCTTTTGTTCTTCCTCTTCACTTTTCTCCTCTTCTCCTTCTTCTTCCTTTGTTTTCTCTATTTCTGCCTCCTCTGGTTCTTCTTCTTTCTCTTCAAGTTTTTCTTCATCTTCTTCTGCCTCCTCTTCACCACTAGAGGTATTTTCCCTATCATATTCAAGGGCTTGTATTTCAATCAAAACTCTCTGTCCATGTCTCTAAATGTGGACTATTGAATAAGGATTCTTAGCTGGCTCAAGGCATCCTCTACTATTAGCTTAATAAGTCCATGGTGTGCCAATTATCGATGTTTTCCCTCTTGGAGTTTTAGGCTCATGTCTATTATTGATTGTAGCAAGAAGTAGGGTACACCGAGTCTTCTATCAATGGGTATCTCCTCTCCAAATCTCAACTCATGGAGGATTCTAAATTGGTAGCCATAGATTATACTAAGCCTCCCTTCACAAGAGATGTATTTGAGAATGTGATAGCACACCTCATTCCAAGGATAGGGAAGGCTTTCCCTTCTTATCCAATTTTTTTCCTCAATTGGCTCTTCATCCCTTAAGAATAATTTTTTCTTCACAAAAGTGCTTTCAGCCTTATCCTCCTTTCTCCATGGCATCCCTTGAGGAAGTGTAGTGATTCTGCTAATTACCTCAGGAGTAATTGTAATTGAAATTCCTCTTACCACAATAGTAGCACTGGTTCTAGCATGAGGGTTGAGTTCCATGGAAAATTCTTGAGCTACATCATCATCATACCCTCTAAGCAGCTCAAAGAAACCCAAGCAATTATGCCTTCTAAATATTTGCACCATAGGGGGATGGAGGTGTATCCTGAATGTCTCTATGGGTTCCCTTATGTTAAATCCTCCTGTCATGTCTCTTCTCTGGTTGGCTGGTTGTAGGGAGTTTGGTAGGATATCCTTAGTGTTTATAGGGTGACTGAGAGTTTATAATATTAGTGGATGGTTGCAATTTCTTTCTATATCTACACAACTTTTAAATTTCACACAATTATGTTTAAAACCCCAGACCCACTGTAATCACTTTGGCAGCATCATTGGCCCCCACTGCTCCAATGGCCACAACACTACCGACATCTACACCAACTACATCACCAACAAGATCTACAACAATAGGCTCAACAGGTGATGAAGCAAACAGGTTGGTCAAGGCAATGGAAGAAATGTCCATTTAGACCACTGAGATGAACAGGCTTAAGGAGAAAGTGACCAGCCTCGAGACAGATTGCAGACTTGCCCAAATCATGCACAAAGAAGAACATCAGAAGGCCACAAGGATGACTGAAAGAATTAAAAGCTTGGAAAAGCAATTGACACTCAATGAACCTTTAGGTCAGGCTAAGGAGAAATTGTGGGCCAATATCATTGACTCTGTCAATGATATTTGGCCATCCATCCAGGTTATTTTTGAACAAATTGATTTGATAAAGCAGGCTATAGAAGCCATTCATAGGGTTAAAGCAGAACTTGGAGATATGCTAGAGGAAGCTGCAAGGATCATTCATTTCCTCAACTCCAAGAACAAGTATGAGCTACAAGAATTTGAGATACCTGACAGAACAGGTACAATTTTGGAAGTTAAAAAGGTCCTTACCAAGAGGAATTTGATGTTGAACTTGGAGGATAAGTGTTAAACCATGCAACTGGAAATTGATAGATTCATGGTTAAATTTGAAATTTTGAGGCAAAATGGTTTACCAAATCCCTTGGTTATAAATGATAAGCTAATGACACAGGAGGATTATAATAAAAATATCAGGGAAGTAGCCAAAGATCAGGTGAATACTTCATCCATGAAAGGTATACCTACTGACAAAGTATTGTATAAAACATTTGAGAAATTGTTTTACCTCCAGCATGAGGTAAAACACCTTTTTATTAATAAGCCAACTTTTGCCAAGTATACAGAGGCAGATGAGATATATAGAAAAATGCTCAATATCCAATTACCAGATGCTGAGACACGGGAAAAACTCAATGATTTACTCTAGGAATATACAGGAAAAAATATGAAATGTACAGTAAAAAGTAAAAGAGCATAGTAAAAGGATATTGACAGGTCAGCAAGGTCAAAGTGTATCAGATGAGAGGTCAAAGTAAATATAACATCCAACGTGAAGACCAAACAACAAAGCAGATTAAAGGGCAAAAGATCAAAGATTAAAAGACAACATAACCTAAATAACAGGGACAACAAACAACAGTTCAATAGTTGTCTCTATCTTCTTGCATGAAGATATTTCTTTCTCCTAGATTAATTCCCAAGACAGTTTGGGATATTTTGTAAATTCTTTTTGTATAAATACTTCATAGTTTGAAGTATTGAGGGTGGATTGTGTTATAGGACAAATTTACCTCCTAATCAACTCAGAGGTGAAAGACAAGATGACTGAAGCAATGACCACAATTGCAGGCCCAGAATCCACACTAATGCTCTCTATACACTGACAACCTACTTTATAAAGCTTGTTACCAAGCATAAAGGAGCATTAGTCACCCTGCTAACGCTTGTGGTTAGACCAGGGGGAGCATTAGTGAACTTAAGTGATGTTCAAGAGGTTATGCCAACGAATCTTCTCATAAATATCTAGATATTAAATCCCTAAATTTGTGCAAGAAAAGCAAGGAAACTCCAAAATTCAAGATATTTGGAGAAATTCTATTATGAGAATGAAGGTAAATGGGAAAAAGCTTGTAAACAAGGCAGGTTCATGGTTTTTACCCTAATGAATTCTAGATGGAGCTTGGCAGCCCTAATTCGATTCCTATGTAAGCAACGAGAGGGCCATTGCAAAAGGGATCAGAGCATTTGGAAGGATAGCCCATAGAGCTGTTGTGAACTATCATATTCTTGAAGAAGCTAGTTGAAAGAAGGAGAGAGAAAGAGGAAGAAGGGGTAAGGAAGGCTGAAACAATAGATTGTTGTAATCACTCTTCCATTCTGAATATAGAACTGCAGTTGTGTTCCCTACTCCTGATGCCTGTCGAGTTGAGTAGTTAAGTTATACATTTATACATGTTTGTTACGGATTCTTACATTTGTTTTCAGAAGCATATGCTGTGATTGGTTTGCCTTGTCCTTTGTGCAGGAATTGTCTTGGAGCCGGCTTAGAAGGAGTTCTTCTTGCCACACGGAGATCCCCAAGTAAATCTAGAAGGAACCAAAGGTGATCCTCTTTCCATACCATGTCAATTTATGTTTGATAGATGAACATGTGTGTAATTGGTAGCTTTTGTAGATAATCTTACAGTATGTCGAAGGTCTCGGGAAGGCCTTTGAGGGTAGTTTTCATCCCGTGCATTTTACCTCATAACAGAATTGGCGACTCCGCTGGGAACTATACATCTAGTTCCCGGTTACCCGAACTCCTCTTCTCTTTCTTCTATGAGCTTCCTGCTTCTTCAAATCCTTTTTTGATCCACCATCTATCTTGTTGCATCCTGAAAAGTTGCATTCTCCTCAGAAACTGATCCTAAAAGCCCTCTTTTTGAGCTATTTTCCCCACTAACGCAGGCTGCTAGTCTACACAGAGCTTTATAAACCTCTTTGACTGTGCACAGGGAGTGTTAGTGGCCAAACTAACTCTCTCTTTACAAAGAAACAGAGCGTTAGTCTCCCATTTCCATGTTTTTCAGAAGATTTTGTGAACCAAAAGGGGGGGAAACTTGTCTCAGGGGCTAAAGTAAGATCTGCAACAGTATCATGTTAACAAATTTGGTGTCTTGAAAATTTATTTTTAATAAAATGTTTTAGTTTTTCTCTCTTAAAAGACATTTTTTTTTAAAGAAACGCTGATAAACTGTATATCTCCTTATGTTGAAATAATTGTAGGTTGCTTCATTTTGGTTTTGAGTAGTTGTTAGGGAATATTGAGAAAAGAAACTTTCGGTCATGCAAGTGTTGAATGGCTTTAGATGCACTGACGAATCCATGAATATGTGAAATGATACATGTGTAGAATAAGAATTATTTGCATAAGAAATTGAAAAAAAAATTTCAAAGCATTGTTCTGCATGGTTTATTGAGTCGAGAGTCTCACCATATTCATACGTCAACACCCCTATCGAAGGCAAATAAGAAAGTACACTAAAATTTACATTAATTTCAATCAGTTACTCTTTTTCTGAGCAAACCAACATTAGCTAGATTAGGACCTTGGGATAAGCATGTGAGTGAACTGCCCAAGGTTGAAAATCAAAACTAGTGTCGTTAACGAGTGAAAAATCCTTCTGCACTCATATTACTAGGACCACTCCACTAACAACGGAGCGAAATATGAGACAACATCGGACTGTAATTGAAGGTAGCCCGCCTTCTCTTACAACTCCTTTGGGAATTCTGTGTATTGGGGGTCCCTTCGGGGATTTCGGAACTGAGTCGGGGACTCAGGTATCCTGCCCACACAGCGTGCTGTCTACGACTATGTCCCCCCTGGTAATGTCTGTGATTTGAGGTATCTCTAGTGGCCAAACCTTCTAGGTACTTACACAAGGTGACTGGGATGGGCTGTCCTGGTACCTAAAACGGACGGACCTACTTTGTCTTCAGTTTTTGGGAGGGTGCTCATCTTCACGAGAGTACTTGGCCCCTCAATCTGAGGTTCGGGCGAAGCTCAAAAGTAACCGTAATTGTACATTTGGCCATCCTTCTCTGTTATTCATTGAGAAACTAGGTTTCATCTCTAGTAATCGGTGCTTATCAGACAAGGTATTTTCCCTTTGTTTGCTGATTAACATATTTAGTGTATTTTTATTTTTAGGTACCTGACTGCTATCGTTTTTGAGACTTTAAAGAATATCACATTAAAATCTATTTGATAAAACTTATCAGTCATTGTGGCTACATCCGACCCTCATCATCAATCCAGACGATTGTTAGGAATTCCTCCACTTACTGTGGAGGATCTACCGAGTTCCATTGACTCGGATTCCTCATCTTCGAGGAATCAGTCTCCTAAATCGCACACGGGATCTGTGTGGACGACCGACGACTCTAGTTTGCCGGAGGATTTCTTTACGGAAGGATTTCTTCCTCATTTTAACACTCCGCTTACAGATCTGTCAGAACCTATCATTACTCCTGCAGTACCAGTACTTCCTTCTTCAGTAGGTGGAACTTTCCCATCTATCTAGTTGACACCTCAAGGGTTGTGGAATTATAGAGACACTTTTGGTCCTCTACCACTTCCCCAGTAGATAGTCATTACAACACCGGTAATGTGGAAGCCCGCTATCCCGTTCGTCCCAGGTACTGCGACTCACATAACACACTCTATAAGTGGAACACAACAGATGCCAGGTTCCACTCCTATGGTGCCACAAAGTATACCTTCGACTAGTGCCACATATAGTGCTCCATATAACACTTAATGCGGTAGTATGGGCGCGGTTCTAGTTTACCAACACCATGGTCGGTCGCCAATGTACAGTTCCAACACCCAGATTCAAACATCTGGCGCGGTTCCCAATATGCACATGCCGGCGGGGAATGTCACAGTTTCCCCGCCGTTCTCAGGCATGCATGGACAGTCGCTGATTGACATGAGTGTTCCCTCTATCAATCAAAAACATACGGTTAGTTCTATGTCGGTTGGGAATCCACAATGGATTCCCACCCAATCCATGGGGGCACCCTACTCACAAGCTCAGATGAGTCAAGGGGGCACCGCTTATACTGGGGGAAACTTCATACCCCAGTATCAAAATCCTCATGGAAATCCAATCTACAACACCGTACCGCAAAGCAACTGCTACACCACATAGCCCATGTACACCATGGGGAACCAAACAATGGGAGGAGCACAGAGCTCCTCAGGTCATCCGTCATCACCATGGTCCGAGTCGGGGGCACCCAACAATTTGCCTTTTTTGGCAACATTGGATATCCCCAACTTATACAAGTTGACAAACGACCCCATCTACCACAACTTACAATGGTCGTCGATCCCACATAAAATACCGATGGACATTCCTAAGTTCGACGAAAACAAGGGGAGGATCCGGGCACTCATGTCACCACCTACCATCTTTGGTGTGTTTCTAACTCTATGGTGGATGACAGTGTCCGGTTACGTCTTTTTCCCCGCACCCTCACTGGAAATGTAGCAAAGTGGTATATTGAGTTACCACGTGCGTCAGTGAATACCTTTTATGCTTTAGCGATGGAGTTCCTAAAGCACTTTCAGTTACCTATCCGTTATGAGACAAGGACAGAGCTCCTTACTTCGTTTCGTCAGGATACTGCCACCCACATCTCCGATCATATCCATGAATGGAGACATAGGTGGAGGTTAGTCAAAGCTCCCATCCCTGATTTTCTCTTAACAGACTAGTTCTGTAAGTCATTACTCCCACAAATTGCTAGATATGTCGCTCTAGGTGGTGCGGTCACAGAGGACCAATCCATACGTCGTGCCCAACACTTAGATTTGATTTATTCATAGTTTGGCACTCTCTACGACATTATCCCCTATGCTCCCGGTAACCCCAATCCTCCCACCACTCAGCACCCTGGAGCGCACACTGACGGGATCATCGGCGCAACCTCCAGGGTCGTTGTAAAACAACTCAGTGGTTCCATTGCCAAGCTGGCAGTGGACCCCTCTACCAAAGTGACTGCTCTTCCTGCCACCGCAGTTAATTCTGTGCAGTCTACACAGAAATCCGGTAGCAAGAACAAGAAGAATAAGAACAAGACTGCTCCTTCTGAGGAGCAGTCATCTAAGCAGCCCAACCCGAAACAGAAGGCCATTGCGCCTAGTAATGTAGAACACGTAAACTCTGTCTTGAAGCACGTTGTCCGCATCTTCAAGAATGCATGGATTACCTTGCCAAGAAAGATTCTAGTAAGGCACCTGTTGTCCTTAGAAATCCTTTTCCTACTCAACAGCAGCAAAATCTCGTTGCCAACCAACGACAACCCACGTTAGGGGGCAGCGACAGTTCGCAACATCCTTCAGCTGGTGAAGGAATTTCTATCGTTTACACATTTGAAACGGTAGAACTAGCCACAAGAGCCAAATCTGATGGAGCTCCTGTCGCTCCGGCAGTAGAACCATCCACAGGCCAAAACCCATCGTCGTCCAACGATTTGCATATTGAAAGGCCGGTTGAGGACTTTGTAATTCGACCGCCCAAGGGGGCACTTCGACGCACAAGGCACAACACATCTACACGTGCCGCCCAACACTACAACATTGTAGAGGATTTGGCGCAAGCGCCATCGGCTATGTTGGCGCTCGAAGTCTTACAAACATGCCCCAGCCAAAGGAAAGCTTTGCTTTCGGCTATCGGGGGTATTGAACCTACGGATTCCATGCTTGCTATTTTCAACATGGACAAGTGTAAACCTCCCTTTCCCACCAACTTGCATTTTTAGGTGCATATCACTTCGAAACGTATACATCGAACTGTGATTGATGAAGGTGCTTCAACCTGCATCATGTCGGCTTCATGTTGGCTCGCCCAGGGTTCCCAAACCCTCTCCCCACCGTTGAACTCCCTTAAAGCTTTCGACGGCGCACCTTTGTCCCAAAAGGATACCTAGCCATTTTTCCCATCACTTTGGCTGGAAAAATAGTAACAGTGGATGTAGAAGTCGTGGACAAGAGACTCGACTATAATCTGTTGCTGGGTCGCAATTGGACATATGCCATGACTGCCGTCGTATGCACTCTCTTTCTGATCATCCTAATTCCATTGGATGGAAAGGTCATTACAGTGGATCAGTTGTCTTTTTGCACCCCTGATTATTCACCATTACCAAATGGCTCCGTACCCCTAGTAGGAGGTGTAACTGATAGTTTTGTCAGTATAGGTACCAGTCTATTGAAGGCTTCCTCCCTGATGGGTTGTTTTCCTCTTCCGTCGCCGCAGGTTCCACAATCGGTCAACATGCTTTCATCAATTCCTCATGAACTGACCGATCCCTGGATCCTAACGGCGCCTTCAGACCTTGACACATTCGGAGACCAGATGCCGCTGTCACCAGCTGAATCGGCCTACCAAGGCATTCAATCAGCATCCACATCTCTGGTCATGTTGGCTATCGCCGACGGTACCACCCCCCTTCCCATAACCGCTCCTCCTTTAGATCCATGCGATCAACTCCCATCAACGGATGAAGCCGTTCGAGAAATCATGAGTTTTGGAGAGCAACATTGGGAGGATTGGCATATTTGGGGTCCGACATCTGACTCGGACATGATGCCTCTTCAAGTCCTGTCCTCTGACACAAACGAAATCATTTCCCCACCCTATACAAGCATTCAAACTCTTGGGGTGGATGAAAATATGGACGACACTTCCAGGTCATTACCCATAGATATTTCAGTCACGACAGGCACCATGGAAGACACCCAGATGAGAGCAGATTACAGTCCTGAGGAAATTGCAAGCTCCACCTGCCTACATGAGGAATTCCATGAAGAATTTGTTTGGTCTCACGAGGAAATGCTCGACTTTAATTCGTCATTTGTCGCGCATGAGATCCAACTTTACGACGAGGCAAAACGGAATGGGTGGCCAATTCCTTCCCTCGAAATAGCCGTTGAACCCATGCCCAACCCCACTGCCGAAGAAGAACACCTACTATACCTCAAACAACTGGATAAAACCTCGTCGAAATGCCAATTTGGCACTCGCAGCTCACAAGGAGCGGGTACAAACCCAATTTGCAAAGGCGGTTAGGTTTAGTTCTTTCCAAGAGGGCAATTTCGTATCGCTATATCATCCAAAAGATAATCTCTTGGAGGCATGCATGCTTCGACCCATATGGCTAGGTCCCTATGTCATAACGAAATTCCTCCCCTCAGGGGCATATGAACTGCAGGACTGGGACGGAATCCCACTCAAGGAGCCCACATACGGGCTCTATCTGAAAAAGTATTGTGCCTAGTGTCATGCTGGGCATGTGCTTTGTAATTTTATGTATTCATAAGTTTTGCTTACCTTTTTGATGTGATTGGATTGTTTTGTTATTTAGTGGAGTACTTGTCTCATACATTCTTCTCGCAATGCAGATGTCGTCGTTGCCCTTAGCATACGTAGGATACGCAGATGGTGCCAGTCGTCACACACGGCACATTGCATCAGCTGCTTGGGTCATCTATACACCCAAGTCGGAACTATTTTGCTCTGGGGGAGTCTTTCTTGGTACCGCCACCAACAATATTGCCGAGTACATGTCCATTGTTTCGCTTCTCACAGAAGCATCATCAAGGGGAATCTCCAATCTGGTGGTCAGGTTAGACTCCCAGCTGGTTGTTATGCAATTGACAAACCATTATCACATCCGTAATCCAACCTTGTTACGTAACTATCTAAGGGTGCGACTCTTGGAACGTCGATTTGAAATAATCACATATGAACATGTTCCTCGAGAATTTAATACAGTTGCTGATTCATTAGCTAACTATGTATTGGATTGGAATTTGTCTCATTTGTTATAGCAGCATGCATGAGAAGTAAAACATTTACTAAAGTTAAAAATTTGTTACAAAAAACATTTAAAAACACATTTACACCACCAAAATACCAAAAATATTTGTATATATATAGATCGAAATCCAGTTTTTTACATCAAAATATTCCAAAACTTGGATGATTTAAGTACAAAATGGCTCAAAGCCCAGCTACAAACACTCATATGGCTACGCTAGAACACCTGCTAAAACAAGCCTATTGCTCCAAAAAAGCTAAAACAACTCTAGCTACCCTCCGAAGAGGAACCAGAAACCGCTCAGGTACACCAACGGTGTGTCACTGCATATGAGCAGGAATCTCCCTCATAGGAGGGTGGGGGGGACACCCATAGTCAAACCCTCTAGGTTCCTCAGAACCTCGCGGAGACTATCGGCATCACCCCCTCCAGCATGTAGTTGGCCGTCTCGTCGCACATAGCGAGGTTCGCCTGCAGGTCGTACTGGTGCCACATCTGTGTTAAGCATAAAAGTTTCATGTCAGTTCTTATCTCATCGTTAAAAAACATTACATATACATTCAAAAGCGCAAAAATACTTAAGTACTATCAAAATTATTCTCACCTTGAGGACCCTAATTGGTCCCGGGCGGTAACATCAAGTCTGGGTTGCCGGTAAAATCCATGCCTTCATAGGCATAGTCGTCAACAATCACAATCTGGCTGCGAAGCCACTGGAAGAAGTCTTCGTCAAAAAAGTGTCGGAGTGGTCCTCCTCCTATGTGAGGATCAAGTGATGACCAACAACCCTGCCTTGCCTCCCTTGGATCAAAGGGACCTAAGCTCACCCGTGGGAGCATGATAGGTACCCTCTCAAGGAAAAATGAGACTGTGATAGTACCGTACCCAAAACTGTGTTGGGTATGGATCTTGCGTGCTGTCAATTTTGCCTTCAATTGGCAAAGCACTGCTTCACACCAGTTGAACATTTGGGGCTGGACACGGTCAATGGCAAGCAACAATTGGGCCTTTGTCGCTACGTGGGGACTTTTTGACCCCTCCAAATGCACAATCACCCATAAAACTGCCCTCATAGACCGAGATCAAATCCTCTCTATCGGTACCAGCGCTGAAGTAGATCTTGGATCTGACCTGCCATTGGTGAGGTTTGCTTGTGACCCATGACACGACAAACCAGTCAAAAAGTAAACATCATCCCGGTTAATTGCCAGCTCTTGATATCTAATTTAGAACACTTGCTCGTGTTCATCCCAGCGCTGTATGATCCATCCCAGTAAATCCTCCTGTCCTTTCATCAACTCTAGCCTTGTATACTTCAATAAACTGCAACGGTGCAATGCAAGTGTGCAAGCTGGATCGTTGCACATTAGTAATTCCTCATTGTCATGGGCCCGTTCTCTCCATAGGTGAGTCATTTCAGCCTGAAACCTACACAAAATAACCCTAAAAAGAGTTAAAATAGGGCAAAATCACTTAAGAAATCCATGCATGATGGTTTCAAATGCGCCTTATAGCCCTAACGCCCCTCCCAGTGTTGCAAAAGGAGGATTAACTCCATCCAGTGGCTCGTACAGAGCGTTTAATGCTCTCTACTGGCCATCTAGAGGGCGTTAGTGCACAAAAATGGCTCTAGGGAACCTCAGATCTGCAAATTTCCACCCATAAAACTGTTAAAAAAGGTTTAATAAAGCATAGAGCAAGGTTTTAGCTCTCACCTAGGACTGACGACACGTCGAATGGTTGCCCGGATCTCCTGCAATGGTCCGCGGAAAATCTGCTCCTCTTTAGCTCCAACAAGCTCTCACAAACTTCAAAATAGTGAAAATGATGCATGTGAAAGCTCAAAGCATCTCCTTATATAACTTTGAGAGACATGATTTTTTGAAAATCATTAAAGAGGAAGTAGTCCATTCTACATGATTTTTGATCATGCATGAACCCAGATAATAGGAATTGCTGCTTTTTTATACTTTTTACTGCTTTTGATGAAAGTACTTTCAGGAATGAAAAGCAGTAAAAGTTGCATGCAATTCTTTATAGAGCATTGTTAGGGATATTTTATTGCTCTTTAAAAAATATAAACATCCCCGAGTTTTCATCGTTAAGCTCGTTAAAATCTATCTAACAATGGCAGAGCACTTTTTGAGACATTTTATTGCTCTTTAAAAAATATAAACATCTCCGAGTTTTTGTAGTAGGGCTCGTTAAACATCCATACCACAATCAGTAAAGCACTTTTTGGGATATTTTATCGCTCTTTAAACAATATAAACATCCCCGAGTTTTTGCACACTCATTAAATATATGAAAACGATGCTCTGAGCACCTCTTTTTTGATCTTGTTCCAGCTTATAAACTGAAAAAGACCAACGGAGCATCCTTTTTAGGCACTTTTTTCTCGCTCTTTAAACTGAAAAAATCCCAAGCTATGTCTTGCTGCTCGTTAAACATGCTAAAGATGACCCGAGCATTCTTTCAGGTACTTTTTCTTGCTCGTTAAAAAATGAAAAATCCCGAGTTTTTGTTACTGAGCTCGTTAAAGTGTCGCGACAAAACACGACTTTAGTCCGCCGCCTTGTACTCGTAACAAAATGAGGTCGACATCTTTTGGAAAAAGGTTTCTCTTTATCCGGGTTCAATAGATTAAAATACGGAAAAGTAACTATCCGGGTATACTATTAAACTTTTGTCACCCCTGGTTAACAACTATGACAAAGGGACCACCATGGAGTCTCTCTTGACGATCTTTTCAGATTCTCTAAATATGAAAAGACCACCGAGTTATCTAGTCTGGACTCTTTAAATACACAGACAAGATATAGAGTCGTTATTTTTACGATACTTTTCAGACTCTTAAAAGATGAAAAAATCGATGAGTTTGCCTGTTTGGACTCATTAAACTAATTAGATAGGGCAAAGAGTCTTTCTTTTTGCAATCATTTTCAAACTCTTTAAACATGAAAAGATCGATGAGTTTACCCGTCTGGACTCACTAAAAAAATCAGACGGGGAAAGTGGACAATATAACTGTATCTTGTATTCGAAAGCATGGTTTGGCAACATTCGTTCCCTTGAACATGGCACTCCCTCAGATAAACCGTCATTTTGATAGCCTCTCAGTATGAACCCTACCAACCTATGATTTTTTAGCCTACATACCCTGATGTAATTGCATCTCTGTATCTTAAAACACTCTGTAGTGTTCATGAGTCTAGTGCTGTCTAGTTAAAACCGTTGTCATGCCTTCTATTGTTCAAGGGTTCCCATTTGTTTCCTCTATCAACCGATCCTACATATCATTTCATCATGCCCTCCGTTGTTTAGACCCAAAAGCTCAAAAGATTCTTCAAAAAACAAAATCATCCTTGTCCGGTTTCGTGTCGACTGATGTAGGACACATCATTGCCTACCTTTCAACAGGTTTCTTCCTATTGAATTAAACTCTCTATCTAGGAAGATAACCCAGAAAAACATTCAGTGCCTTGGTGCTTGCAGACATTAGTGGCAGGTTTCCTTGTGTTTGATCACGAGTTTTCATTATTGGCTCCTCGTTAAGCGATTCTACAAGTGTTCGACGACAAAAAATCTTTCACACTCATTAGTTTGCACTGTGCATCTTGGAGACCATCACCATTATCGGTGGCCTTCCTCGCATCTGTTAACAGTCTCCATTATTGGTTGGTAATCAGATGATTTCGTGCATGTTCGACGTCAACACATATTATCACATGTACCGATCTATGTTGTTCGGTGAAGCGAGAATCAAGACCTTGGGTAGAGGCTTGCATCATTCAACCTTGTTTCCTCTCCCAAGCTGCGATATTGTTCTTTAGAGACATCTATTTCAAGATGATCTATTATGACACTAGATCCACCCTGTGCCATTTTGGCGGCCAGCATTGTTATATCTTCGAGGAGAAAATTACTTTGACATAGCTACTGAGCATGGGAATGCCTAACTCAGGACATGATTTTAGTAGTTTATATATGTATCTTTGTTGTATCAGGTTTTCCTTGCCGCCCGAAACTTCTCTCTCTCTCTACAAAGATTTTGACAGCAAATTACAATGTTTTTTCATAAAGTATTTCAACCATCATCTATGCCTATGATCTCATACTTTAGGGGGCATCTGTTATAGGACAAATTGACCTCCTAATCAACTCAGAGGTGAAAGAAAAGATGACTTAAGCAATTACCACAATTGCAGGCCCAGAATCCACACTAACACTCTCTATACACTGACAACCTGCTTTATAATGCTTGTTACCAAGCATAAAGGAGCGTTAGTCACCCTGCTAACTCTTGTGGTTAGACCAGGGGGAGCGTTAGTGAACTTAAGTGATGTTCAAAAGGTTATGCCAATGAATCTGCTAATAAATATCTAGATATTAAATCCCTAAATTTGTGCAAGAAAAACAAGGAAACTCCAAAAATCAAGATATTTGGAGAAATTCTATTATGAGAATGAAGGTAAATGGGAAAAAGCTTATAAACAGGCAGGTTCATGGTTTTTACCCTAATGAACTCTAGATGGAGCTTGGCAGCCTAATTCGATTGCTATATAAGCAACGAGAGGGCCACTACAAAAGGGATCAGAGCATTTGGAAGGATAGCCCATAGAGCTGTTGTGAACTGTCATATTCTTGAAGAAGCTAGTTGAAAGAACGAGAGAGAGAGAGAGAGGAAGAAGGGGTAAGGAAGGCTAATACAACGGAGTGTTGTAATCACTCTTCCATTCTGAATATAGAACTGCAGTTGTGTTCCATACTCCAAAGTGTCGGTGATATTGTGCATTTATCTGTTCATTTTGATGCTTGTCGAGTTGAGTAGTTAAGTTATACATTTATACATGTTTGTTACGGATTCTTACATTTGTTTTCAGAAGCGTATGCTGTGATTGGTTTGCCTTGTCCTTTGTGCAGGAATTGTCTTGGAGCCGACTTAGAAGGAGTTCTTCTTGCCGCACGGAGATCCCCAAGCAAATCTAGAAGGAACCAAAGGTGATCCTCTTTCCATACCCTGTCAATTTATGTTTGATAGATGAAAATGTGTGTAACTGGTAGCTTTTGCAGATAATCTTACAGTTTGTCGAAGGCCCCAAGAAGGCCTTTCAGGGTAGTTTTCATCCCGTTCATTTTACCCCACAGCAGAATTGGCGACTCCGCTGGGGACTATACATCTAGTTCGTGGTTACCCAAACTCCTCTCATATCTTCTCTTCCTTCTATGAGCTTCCTGCTTCTTCAAATCCTTTTCTGATCCACCATCTATCTTGTTGCATCTTGCAAAGTTGCATTCTCCTCAGAAACTGATCCTAAAAGCCCTGTTTTTGAGCTACTTCCCTCACTAACGCAGGCTGCTAGTCTACACAGAGCTTTATAAAGCTCTTTGACTCTGCACAGGGAGCGTTAGGGAGAAAATGTTTTAGTTTTTCTCTCTTAAAAGACATCTTTTTTGAAAGAAAAGTTTATAAACTGTATATCTCCTTCTGTCAAAATAGTTGCAGGCTACTTCATTTTGGTTTTCAGTAGTTGTTAGGGAATATTGAGAAAAGAAACTTTCGGTTATGCAAGTGTTGAATGGCTTTAGATGCATTGACGAATCCATGAACATGTGTAGAATAAGACTTGTTTGCATAAGAAATTGAAAAAAAAATTCAAAACATTGTTCTGCATGGTTTATTGAGTCAAGAGTCTCACCATATTCATACATCAACACCCCTACCGAAGACAAATAAGCAAGTACACTAAAATTTACATTAAAATCAATTAGTTACTCTTTTTTGAGCAAACCAACATTAGCTAGATTAGGACCTTGGGATAAGCATGTGAGTGAACTGCCCAAGGTTGAAAATCAAAACTAGTGTCGTTAATGAGTGAAAAATCCTTCTGCACTCATATTACCAAGACCACTCCACTAACAATGGAGTGAAATACGAGACAACATCGGACTGTAATTGAAGGTAGCCCGCCTTCTCTTACAACTCCTTTGGGCATTCTGTGTATTGGGGGTCCCTTCGGGGATTTCAGAACTGAGTCGGGGACTCAGGTATCCTGCCCACACAGCGTGTTGTCTACGACTATGTCCCCCCTGGTAATGTTTGTGATTTGAGGTATCTCTAGTGGCCAAACCTTCTAGGTACTTACACAAGGTGACTGGGACAAGCTGTCCTAGTACCTAAAATAGACGGACCTACTTTGTCTTCAGCTTTTGGAAGGTGCTCGTCTTCACGAGAGTACTTGGCCCCTCCTCTGTCTAATAAAACTTTAAGGAAACCTTAAATTTCATCTTGAGCCCCTTAAGGTCATTTTCAGAAGTTGTTTTTGAAAAATTTCTTAAAAATAGTTAAAAAGGTTAAAATTCTGGCTCTCAAGAAGACTCACTATACTAGGGCAAATCCAAATCCAAACCCTGCTACAATAGTTGATGACCGAGACAAAATTTTAAGAAAACCTAAAAAGGTAGAAACTTAGGCAAGTAGTAGTGAGTTAGTCAAAGAAAATTCACTTTGTGAGGAGTTGTCAACTTTAGAGGAAATTCTATTTGATTTGTCATTTGACCTCTCATTGTTTAGAACTAAATATGAGAATGCCATTCATGAAACTCTGTTAGACCCTAATTTTATTTAACTCATTGAATAAAAAAAGGTGCTTATCCATCCGGATTTAGATAAACTTGTGTTGGACACTTTTGACAAGTTAGAAGCTTTAACCTCTACATTGATAAGCCATATAGATGATGCTTACCTTCAACAATCTCTTGAACTAGCTGCCCTTACTGCTGTTGCCTCTAAAATTTCTACACAATCTTCAAATATTGTAAATACACCTTCATTTACCACCACTTCACCAATAATATCCACCACTGTCTGTTCCCCTAAACCAATTATTCATCAGCCAAACTCCTCATCTAGTTCATCTCCATCCATTTCAAGCCCTTCCTCAAGCACCACAACTTTACCCCCTGGTCAAACTAGAATCTCAGCCATGGCAGACTGATATGCACCTTTGGTTTTACCTGCACAACTCCATGCCATGCCCCAAGATTATCAAAGAAAAATCTTTTTGTTTGATGCTACTGGTCAGTACACTGCCCAACAACATGTGAACAAAATGACTGACTATTTTGAGTTGCATGAGATAGATGAATCCAATGTCCAAATGAGGTTGTTTGCTTAAACATTAATTTGGGATTTTAAGAAATGGTTCAAGGATTTACCTACCAACCATATTGTAGACTTAGCTGCTTTTCATAGATTATTCATTGATAGATGGGAGAGAGAAAAACCCTCTGCAAATACTTTCTGAATATGATAACATTAGAAGAGCTCCTAATGAGTCAGTTCAATATTATTGTACTAGGTTCAATAGCATCTACAATGCAATCCCTGCTAATATTAAGCCTCCACCTGACCTAGCATTAATCAAATTCCCTGATGGTTTTGACACTGACATGTCATACCAGTTAAGGGAAAGAAACCCTGAAACATTGGAACAAATGCAAAGTAATGTTGTTAGTGTAGAGGCCAACCTATTAGCCAAGAAATCCAGAATGAGAAATGAAAAGAGAGTTGTAATTAAAGAGGAAACTTCCACTTCTGATGGAAAAATAGATAGTTTAGCAAAGAGTGTAGAGAGAATAATGGATAGATTAGAAAACATGGAAAGAAAAACTCAGTGGGAGAATCAACAACCACCCCCAATAAGAAACCCCAACTTTAGGAAGAATCCTAACACTGGAAAGAATGTTATACCAGATCAACAGATTAGGCCTCCCTTCCAGGAAAACTATGTTGAGGGTTCACAGAGCCATGAAGGAGAGGATGACACCCAAATAAACTTGTTAGGAATAAAAAATGAAGATGTTGTTTTTCTTACTCAAGAAGAACATGAGTTGTACATGCTGCAACAATTGCAATTAGAATATGGTGAGTCCTTTGACTTTAAACAGGGTTATGAGTCAGCTATATATGAGGTTCACAAACAATATAGCTTAAGAAGTAAAAATAACAATGAATATCCCACTAAAAGATCAATCTAGACCCAAATTAAAAAGATAACAGAAGCTCCTATCACTAAAATTTTACAAATCCTCCCTAGGGGAAAATCAGAGACTTATACCCCAAAAATTGTAGATATAACCTCTACTGAAACTCAAACTGAAACAATTACTGAAATCAATCCAAACAACACAAATCAAAGCAAAACATCTAAAACACATATTGAATTGCATAGTACCGAGAAACAAGATAAAAACACACAGACTACATTTGTTAAGGAAGATCTCATCCAAACAAACAAAGCTCAACTCCCTTTCAACCTCAAAACTAAAATAGAAAAATTGAAGATATCAGTTCCCTTGACCGAGTTAGTAAAGAATGAATCCTATAGATCACAGATAATTGAAACTTTAAATATAGGAGAGGGAGAAGATGCTGTCAATTTGAATGATGATCAACCTGAATTATTGTTTGGCCTTGAGGTGAATGGTACTCATCAGCAAGGGGGAATCCCTCCTTTCTACATTAGCCTAAACATTCATGACAAAATATTACATAATGCTATGTTAGACTCAAGGGCATCCCATAACTTGATGCCAAAAGCAATCATGGAGAGACTAAACTTAGACATTACCAGACCATATAAGGACTTGTTTTCCTTTGACTCTAGCCAAGTTAAATGCCTTGGTTTGATCAAGGATTTATGTGTAACTCTAGTCCAGTGCCCAGCAAAGAGTATTGTGATGGACATAGTAGTTGCAGACATCCCACCCAAATATGGAATGCTATTATCTCGCTCATGGGGAGAAAAATTGCAGGGATCCTTGCAGTTAGACATGTCATATGCCACCATATCTGTTTTTGGCCAAGAAAGGAAACTGTATAGAGAGACCTTGATGAAATACATGGTGAGTAGTGCAGAAAAACCACAAAACTTTCCTATATACTCCGTGCATTCTGATATGGACTCTTTCATCTTGTACAATTCAGACCACGAAAAAAAGGAAATCACAGCTGAAGAACTAAAATACAAAACAGCTGACACTGAAAACATTTTTCATGAGTCCCTATGGAATTTGGAGTTTGATGGACCTGTGAATAGGTTAGGGGCAGAAGCAGGAGGGTGGATCCATAATATGGAGAATAATCATGCCGAAGGTCATGCATTTAGGTTAAATTTTAAATGCACAAATAACATGGTAGAGTATGGAGCTCTGATCTCAGGATTACAAATGGTTAGAAAACTTGGAGCTAAGGGAGTTTCTATACTTGGAGACTCAGAATTGATTATTAAACAAATTAATGGTGAATACTCTGTAAACAATCCCAGACTGAGTCAAAATAGAGAGACTGTCCTAGATTTGATCAAAGACCTTCTGGAAACAAATTTTATTGCCATTCCTAGAAAACAGAATATGCAGGCCCACAGTCTGGCTACTTTTGCTAGTACCTGCAAATTGATCTTTCAGCCCAGCCATCAGTACACTGCAAAAGTGAGACATAGGCCTGTCATACCAGATAATTTGAAGTATTGGCAAATTTTCTCACAGGATTCCCAAATTTATAACTTCATGAATGCTGAAGGTGAGTTTCAGAATTGTAATATAGATACAGACTATACAATAGACAATGACATAGATAGTGACATAGATGTAAATATTTTAGAAATAGGTAAACCCACTAATTTCACTAAATTAGAAGTAGATAACTTAGAAAATGTAGAAATAGAGGAAATAATGAATGATGATCCTGAAATTCTTAATCTTAAAAATAATTTTTTGCCTAAGGGATTAGTCCCCTTAGAAGATTTGTTTGATTCCAACGATGTAGCTAGGAAGCCGAAAATGGAGCCTTTGAGAGCAGATATAGAAGAATGTAACATAGGAACTGAAGAAAAACCTAAACTCATTAAATTATCAAAAGCCTTACCTCCAGATGAAAAGGTTAAATACATAAATCTGTTTAAAGAGTTTCAAGATGTATTTGCATGGAGTTACGAAGACCTAAAATCTTATGACACCAGCATAATTCAGCACAAGATACCTATCAAAGAGGATCATAAGCCTTTTAAACAAAACTTAGGAGAATTAATCCAGTTCTTATGCCATCTATTGAGAAAGAATTTAAAAGAATGTATGATGCCCAAATTATAGCTCCCATTAGATACTCAAATTGGGTTTCAAACTTAGTCACTACTAGGAAGAAAACTAGAGAAATCAGACTTTGTGTTGATTTCAAAAATTTAAACAAGGTCTCATTAAAAGACAACTCTCCTCTACAAAAAATGGACCATATCCTTCAAAGGGTAGTATGCTCATCCAGAATTTCATTGCTTGATAGATTTTCTGGATATAACTAGATCTTAGTTCAACCAGAGGACCAAGCCAAAACTGCATTTACTACTCCTTGGGGTACCTTCATGTATTTGAAGATGCCTTTTGGATTAATGAATGCAGGAGCAACATTTCAAAGAGCTATGGATATAGCTTTTGCCAAGGAGATCCATGATTTCTTAGTGGTTTACCAAGATGACATCACAGTCTTTTCTAAATCTGATAATGAACACCTAGATCACCTGAGAAGAGTTTTCATTAAATGCAAGAAATTTGGTATTTCCTTAAATCCCAAAAAGACACTCTTTGGTCTAGAAGAAGGAAAATTGTTGGGACATATAATATCCAAAGATGGAATTAGAATAGATCCTGCTAGAATAGAGGCAATCTTGACCATCACCCATCCTAGAAACATCAAAGAATTGCAATCATTTTTAGGCAAAATTAATTTTCTTAGGAGATTCATTTCAAATTTAGCAGAATTGATTAGAGAACTAAATAACATGTTAAGAAAATATTCAGCACTTAAATGGACAGTGGAGGAAAAACAGTCCTTTGAAGCCATCAAGGAAGCCCTAACCAAAACTCCAGTCCTTATAAGTCCTGATTTTCAGAAAGATTTTATAATTTTTTCTTTTGCTTCAGAACACACTATTGCAACAGTCTTGTTGCAAAAGAATGACCAGGGATATGAACAACCAATTGCATTTTTCAGTAAATCCTTAAGAGATGCCACACTCAAATACAACATAATGGAAAAACAAGCACTAGCTTTAGTAAAGGCTATCAAAGATTTTAGAGTATATATTTTGTATTCTCACATCATTTCTTATGTTCCAAACTCAGTAGTAAAGGACATTTTGACACAAAATGGGCCTGAAGGAAAGAGAGGCAAATGGATTGCCACTATTTTGGAATATGACATAGAAATAAAGCCCACTAAACTTATCAAAGGCCAAGGTTTAGCCAAACTCATGGCTAAATCGAACTGTCAGGCCCTAGATATAAATTTCATTGGTGCCCTTGATGATCAGGAAGAGATGGTGACTCCACAGATCAATGAACCTTTTACTGATTCACCTTGGTATGAAGATATCATATTTGTATTACTAAACTTGCAAGCTCTTCTTGGTTTAACAAGAACTAAATCTAGATTTTTGAAATTGAAGTCATTAAAATATTGTATCATAGAGAATGCTTTGTTTTAGAAAGACAATGGTGGTATTCTTTTGAATTGTTTACTGAAAGATGAAGCTGATAAAATCATGTAAGAATTTCATACAAGGGATTGTGGAGGACACTTGTATTAGAAAACTACTGTTGACAAAATCCTGAGGGCTGGTTTCCACTGGCCCACTCTTTTTACAGATGTTAAGAAACATGTGACTTCCTGTCATAAGTGCCAAATATTTGAGGGAAAGAGAAAGCTTTTACCCCTACCTCTCAAACCAATCTCCACAGAAATGCCATTTCAACAATGGGGGTTAGACTTCATTGGAGAAATACACCTATCCTCATCAGCTCAGCATAAATGGATTTTGACAACCACTGATTACTTCACCAAGTGGATAGAATCCATACCTTCTAGACAAGCCACATACACTGTCATTATCTCATTCCTAGAAAATAATATCCTGTCAAAATTTGGATGCCCCCAAAAGCTCATCACTAATAACGCAGCTGCTTTTAAATCCAAGAAAATGGTATACTTTTGTAACAAATATCACATCACTCTTGGCCATTCCACTACCTATTACCCTCAAGGTAATGGACTTGCAGAATCCTCTAACAAAAGGCTGGTCAATATCATTAAGAAATTACTGTAAGACAACAAAAAGACATGGAACAAAAAGTTGGCCAATGCCCTATGGGCAGATAGACTAACTACTAAGAAGTCAATTGGTACATCTCCTTATCAATTGGTATATGGAATGGGTGTTGTTTTTCCATCATCTTTAGGAGTACCAATGATGAAGATCATCCATGAATTACAGGTGGAACCAAATGATATCCAGAGAAGGATAAATCAGACCATACACTTGCAGCAGACCAGAGAAGAAGTATATGTAAAATCACAAGTAATCTAGGACAAAATAAAAAAGATATCTGATAAAAAGACCAAAGTTGATGATTTTTACATAGGTGATAAAGTTCTTAAGTGGGATTCAAGAAGAGAAGACAAGGGAAAACATGACAAATTTGACTTCTTATGGCAAGGCCCTTATGTCATTTATGGTTACAGAGGTAACAATGCATTTTTCTTGAGAGAGATAGATGGATCAGATCTACCGGGAGGACCTGTCAATGGTAGAATGCTGAAGCATTATGTGTCCATAGATTAACAATAGTTCACTTTACTTTGATCATTTTACATAACATTGCAGAGTTTAGATTGGATTGGATGGTGATATTTTGAAGTTGATGCCCAGAGAGAAGGCCCTGAGATTTGAAGGTTTCACCATCATAAGTATGAATAAGGCATAAATCATAGAGGAACAATTTATAGGGTAATTGCAGTCACAATTCAAAGGCTACTAATCTTAAAGTTCTTGACATTTCACTAGGAAATGCCATCCCCATGTGGAGCCACTGTTAGGGTCATATAATAATAGGATTCATAATTTTGAATTGACTATGGTTAGTCTTGTAATATTGTACATACTTTTTATTTCTACAAAATGTTTTCCATATTAAAAATTAAAAAATGTAAAGAGGGTATGTCCTAAAACAAATATCAAAGGACAAAAAGAATAAGATAATATCAAAAAAATAAAAAATTATGAACCCCAAACAAAAACAAATCATGAAAGTGTGCAAATTCAAGTGCCACTACTTTTACTTTACTGTGCAAAATAATGGTTGTGTGCAGCTTGTCATAAATGCCACAACCCATGATAGTCAAACTGTTTAATCTTGACTAGTTCATGTTTTAAATTTCATGTTTATAGATAGAGAATAAAGATCTAGCCAAACTGTTTAATCTTGGTAGATCAATAGTTAGATAGAGAAATAAAATGTGCTCATAAGCTTAATCTGAGCCATTGGAAGTTATAAGGTTAGAATTAGATAGTTTACTTGTCAAAAGAAAAGGAAAGAAAGGGTCTGCTAGCCTAAATGCACCCAATAAAATGAAGAAAAAATGTTAGTTAGAAGAAAGGTTGCAGAAGTACAAGGTTGTTAAAGCATAAGCACATTTATCATGCTTAATCCTATGTTTCAGTGTGCAGGAGCAGTTATGAAAGTGAAAGGATGTTCACAAGCTGATTTAATTAACTTCCCCTCATTTCATTTCATCCCCCACTACATACTTACTAATTTCCCCATTATCCCATCATTTCTTATGAATGTACCATTTTCCCTTCATTTTGACCCTTACCCCTTGGTTTCACACATTTCCCTAGAAAATTACCCTCCAAAGGTCATCCCCCTACCCTAAACCCCTTTTCCCTAGTGTGAAACCCACTTCCCATTGAAAAAAAAATCACATTCCCCTTTATTAATTTCCATAAAAACCTATAAAAACCCATAAAAACCCTTATCCTAAGTTAATTCGCCCCCCCCCCCCCCCCCCCCCACATTATTTAATTAACTCCCCGACATAAATCCTTTTAACCCACCACCCTTGGTGCGGTTAAGAAACCCCGCCACATTCAACCCTGGTCCCACTTTATTAATCCCGCTCATTGTATTTTAATCCCCACTTTATTCATTAATTAATTACAGTTAGTTGTAATTAATCCCCTGGGCCCTGCAAATCTCCACCCTTATTCCCTCCGTGCATTTTTACCACGCGAGAGCCGTTAGATCTTTCACCCTCAGATCTAATGGCGCGCATCCATATCGCGCTCATCCCCTCTCCGACCTTTACCAGCCCGAGAGCACGTGAGATTCGCGGTTTTGCTCGGGCCCCATTTTGCTACGTGGCAGCACTAGGCGAAATCGTGTGCTCTCGGGGAAATACCGCCTGACTGCAAAAAGTGGTGTGATGGCCCCTAAAACCGCCTCCCTGCTAAAAGCTAAACCATCCACTGTTCATTATGAATTCTATGCCAAATTCTAACCGTTGCCGGTTAAAAGGCCGAAGAAGCCCATTTTAAATCTTTTCGCTCATTTGCACTGTGAAAGTTGCCTAAGACTTCTTGCGCCACCCGGAGCATTTGCACTGAATTTGACCATCGATTACCTTCCGAACACACTGTGGACGCCCAATTCAGCCATCCAGTGCACAACTAAAGCAACTGCACCCTCTACAGCCACCATTGAAACCAGTTTGTAGCCTATACCATCAATTCCAGGTATTTTTGAGAAAAAAAGAGAACGACCCTCTCAATTTGAAAACGTACAGTTATTTCAAACATTAATTAATTGAATTTAATTAATTTTCCCTGAATTTGAGAGTATTTCCACCCAAATACCCAAACCCCTATTCTGCAAACTGCAAATTACCCTTTTACTCCACCAAAGTTTTCAAAGTTTCACTTCTACAGCCTGTATAAGCCTAATTCACACCTTTCCCCCTAAAAAATGGCTACCCAGACCTCTTTGGACGTGAGACCTGTGTCAACCCCTCACCTGGACATCGACCATCTAGCACTAGCAGATAGGGATTTCCAAGTAAAAGACACTGCTACTCCAGCCCACCTTCTCAAGCTCCACTGTTGGAGTAAGGAAAGATTTCTAAACCATGCAAATGACATCCACCTTTGGAATCCAATTTACCCAAATACCTATTCCCAGAAGTTCACCCATTCCATGATATTGTACATTTTTGTCATGCCCGTTATATCCCTAGCGAAAGGGTTGTTGTCGCCCCAAATCAACAATTGTTATTCACCATTACACCAGAGTCTATCAACCAAATGCTACAAATCCATCCTAGCCCTAATCAGACCCTTCTATCCATTGGAGACCCGTTGGACTTATATGTCACATTGGACCTGGTTAATATAAGGCAAATCTTCCAAAATTTCATCATTGAAGACCACCATACTCCTACAAATACCCCACCTTATGATGCCACCATTTTCTCAGAGACTAGCAAACACATAATCACCTTGCTCTCATGCATCCTAGGATACACTTCAGATGAGCATGTGGATGAGGTCATCCTGGCCTTCTTGTCCATTTGTACTCCAGGAAAGCCTCCCGCTATCATGTACAATTATGCTCAGTTCATTCAAACAAAATGCATAAACAATTCACCAGAATATCCATTGAAAGAGTTTTCAAATACTCTTCAGTGTTGTTTTATATGTTTTTGTATTACCCAATAGATAAGTTCCATGTAAGTATCCATAAGTTGGACACCAAAGGAAAGGAGAGATCAGTGGTCTACTGGACAACCTTGGTCCTTAATTTTTCCACAACATTTACCTACAAAGACTTCATAAACTTATTTGTGTACTCAGTCATGAACATGTTGACTGATAACACTCAACCTAGGATCAACCAAGAGATCAAAAGGGTGTTATAATTGGTTAAGAATAGAAAGGTGTGAGACTGGTACTTGTACTAGAACCACAATGAAATCAGAGTTTATGGATTCCAATCAGCCCCCTATAAGTTGCCCAAATACCTTCCTATGAGGATATTTGCACTTGAGTACTTCAGACAAATCATCAACTCTGATGAGGTCCACTTCCTATTTGCTAGGAAGAAAACCCAGTTCAAGATGAAAAACCAATTGGGCCCATTCATTTGCAATAACAGAGAGGTTGGACCAGAGGCTGACAAAATACTACAACAGATGAAATTCAACAACAGCTTCATGTGGCAGTATGACCCTCATGGGGTTATAAATAAACTTAGACTCAGGGTCAAGTTGGGACCATACATCCACCACCCAAGACCTGACATTGAACAGTTTTCCAACCAATTTGAGTGGGTGGAAAACACATTGATTGATATGGACATCACAATTGTGGATGTGGAGAACACACTGATTGATCTTGAAAAACAATTTGACCAGAGCTCTTTCCTACAGGTTCCAGAATTAGGAGAACCAATGAATGTTCATCCTGTGTTACAGACCCCAGCCAATGAAGAAAAGAATCCAAAGAGGAACAGGGAGGAGGCATCCAACTCTGCCATGGAGACTACAAATGAGCTATTTGAGCTAAGGAAAAGGCCCAAGTTGAATCCTGTGTCTGAACAGGAGGAGAATATTGAATCAATGGAAATAACTGACACTGAAACAATGGGGCAGAGGAGCAAAGATACAACTGCATCAGGTGAAACACAACAACCATCAACCTCCAACACCCAAATGATAGAGAGACAACAAAGTGTTGAGGTTTCTTCCTTTGTCAGGCCAACTGATAGAGAAAAGGACATCAAAGACAGGTTCAAAGAGATAAAGATGAGGAATGAGAAGTTGAAGGCAGAGACATATGCCCAATACTTCAAACATAAACCACCCAACCAGAGTAGATTGATGTCAGCCTTTGACATCAAAGTAGGAAAGATGCAGGTATCATTTCTGCAGCCCACTGTTCAGCAACCAAAGACCTCAGCTGATTATAAGAAGACTAATTTTGAGGTGATGGCCAGGGATGTTCATCCCATTGACCAAATAGAGTTCCACAAACAGGCTGGAGAAATGATTTACTCCACCCTTACAGGAAAGGCCATGGTTGTCCATAAGCTGCAAGATTCACTGGATAATGTGTCAGCCCAGTACAAATTGGAGAAGGCCTCCTCACAGGCCAAAGATAATAGGATAAATCCATTGGAGGACTTGGTCATTGAACTCGACCATGATCCAAGTGACATTAAGGCTGCTGAACAACTAATTAAAAAGAAGAATGAGGATATAGCATCCCTCAAGAAACAACTTAAGCTGCCTCATTTGCAACACCCACAGACAAAGGAGGTCCTAGAGAGCCAAACCAATCATGAAGAAATGATGGACCTAGTGTTGCAACTGAATGATCAGTTAAAGGAGATGGAGAAAGAATTGGATAGCTTGATTCAGCTCAAACAAGCTAGTCTTGATGATGCTCCTGCAACTGTCATCCCAACAGTTACCACTGTTGTACCTTCTACTTTGGCAGCATCATTGGCCCCCACTGCTCCAATGGCCACAACACTACCGGCATCTACACCAACTACATCAGCAATAGGATCTACAACAATAGGCTCAACAAGTGATGAAGCAAATAGGTTCGTCAAGGTAACGGAAGAAATGTCCATTCAGACCACTGAGATGAACAGGCTTAAGGAGAAAGTGAACAGCCTGGAGATAGATTGCAGACTTGCCAAATCATGCACAAAGAAGAATAATAGAAGGCCACAAGGATGACTGAAAGAATCAAAAGCCTGGAAAAGGAACTGACACTCAATGAACCTTTAGGTCAGGCTAAGGAGCAACTGTGGGCCAATATCATTGACTCTGTCAATGATATTTGGCCATCCATCCAGGTTATTTTTGAACAAATTGATTTGATAAAGCAAGCTACAAAAGCCATTCAGAGGGTTAAAGCAGAACTTGGAGATATGCCAGAGGAAGCTGCAAGGATCATTCATTTCCTCAACTCCAAGAATAAGTATGAGCTGCAAGAATTGGAGATACCTGACAAAACAGGTACAATTTTGGAAGTTAAAAAGGTCCTCACCAAGAGGAATTTGATGTTGAACTTGGAGGATAAGAGCCAAACCATGCAACTAACAATTGACATATTCATGGTTAAATTCGAAATTTTGTGGCAAAAGGGTTTACCAAATCCCTTGGTTATAAATGATAAGCTAATGACACATGAGGATTATAATAAAAAGATCAGGGAAGTATCCAAAGATCAAGTGAATACTTCATCCATGAAAGGTATACCTACTCGCAAAGTATTGTATCAAACATTTGAGAATTTGTTTTACCTCAAGCATGAGGTAAAACACCTTTTTATTAATAAGCCAATTTTTGCTAAGTATACAGAGGTAGATGAGATATATAGAAAATTTCTCAATATGCAATTACCAGATGCTGAGACATGGGAACAACTCAATGATTTACTGTAGGAATAAACAGTACAAATATGAAATGTACAGTAAAACGTAAAAGAGCACAGTAAAAGGATATTGACAGGCTAGCAAGGTCAAAGTGTATCAGATGCAAGGTCAAAGTAAATATAACATCCAACATGAAGACCAAACAACAAAGCAGATTAAAGGGCAAAAGGTCAAAGATTAAAAGACAACATAACCTAAATAACAAGGACAACAAACAACAGTTCAATAGTTGTCTCTATCTTCTTGCATGAAGATATTTCTTTCTCCTAGATTAATTCCCAAGACAGTTTGGGATATTTTGTTAATTATTTTTGTATAAATGCTTCATAGTTCGAAGTATTGAGGGTGGATTGTTATACATTTGTAGAGTTATTTTGATCTTAAACCTAAGGGTTATTGTACCAATTTTCAAGTCAACATAGTGGAACAAGTAATAAAAAGATTGCGCTACAGGATTCATGAGATGAGCTATCGCAGTGAAGTATCTTCTTTGTTTGATTTTGTTACTTTCTTATGTGTTTCATACACTTAAATGTTATGTAAATTTGAATGAATTAACTAGAAATTTAACTCCGAATTTGTTTAAGTACACTCTATTTTGCACAGTTAATCATTTATATGTTTTCCTCTAATATCTGGATTTGAGAACCCTTAATTGCTCTCCCATCCCATTTGACCTCTTTCATTTCTCTTCATAATCCAACCTAGGGAACCCTTAATTGCTCCCTGGATCCGATCTGTAGTAACTCCTCTATCTTGTTGTGTAGACACTATTTTTAGAACTTATTCCGGTCCTGTTTGTCTGACATTTGACCCCATAGCCAAATGGTAAAAGACAACACTTTTTCATCTAAGTAAGTGATCCCACCACCCAAATTCAAATCAAAAACCCCATCACAATCATAACTAGCCTAAAATCAATTAACTAAAACAAAGTTAAATCATAAAGAGAGAGCCCTCTTTGAGATTAGGAAGGCTAGATCCTGTTCTCCAAAGTTGGTTTGTGGTTACCACTATCATTTATTTCTTTAACAACTTCTAAAGAAATTTTGGAGTGATAGTCCACACAGATCCTCCATTTTCCATTCTTCTTTGTGACCAGAACAAGAGGAGACACCCTCCCACTATCTGAGATGGGATAAATGAACCCTGCATCCAACAACTTCTGTAGTTCTTCTTTAACTAGGTCTTTGAGGGCTAGGTTCATTCTCCTCTGAGGTTGGCACACTGGCTTGCAACCTTCCTTTAAGTAAATGTGGTTAGTACACACCGAAGGGTGCACTCCCTTCATTTCCTTATAAAGAAAAGGCATCCATATTCTCTCTTAACATGTCACATAATTCCTTTTCCTAATGTGCAGAGAGAGAGGGATTGATTTTCAATGTTTTAGTTGGATAAAATTCTATCATCTTGACATGAGTAGGACTTGAGTCAGGTAGGCACAAATCAGTCCAAGGGTTATCTTCAACTTTCTTTGCTAATTCATCAATAGACATGGTGTTGGGGGATGATTCTGGAGGATTTTATCAGTCATGTCGTCTTCGTCAGGTTACCCCCCTCTTATAGTAGCATCTAGGGTACATATATGGTGAGATGTGGCATGGTATACTTAATATTCCTCCTCCTCTTCCAATCATAAGGGTAAGTCATGCTCTAAAGATGGTTGATCAGGAGGGTACAAGACCAATGGTTTGGAAAAATACCCATTTTAAATGGTCATATTCCCAGCCATGCAACTTATGTAAGCATAAACAATGTCTAGCCATGGCCTTCCAAGGATGAGAGGATAACCATTGAACTTGGTCTTAGGTTGGAGAACTAAGAAGTAAGCTAGGAGTTCCCAAGAATCAATGGAGACCATCACATCCTCATCAACTCCCTCAAGAGCTACTATGGATATGTCTGCAAGCTGCAAGACTATTGTAGTCTTCCTTAATGATCCTTGGAGATTTAATTTAAGCATAGTCTCCTTCGTCATCACATTGATGGCAGCCCCAAGATAAATCAAGGTATGGGGGACATTGATACCATCAATGTGCACATCTACCACATGAATTATGGGGTCTGGATACTTGAGGCAAATCACTCTCCCCAACATTAAGTCAAATAGTTGTCCAAGGACATTAATGGTAGGGGTGTCTTTCTTCCTCCTCCCAGGATATTTGAAGCATTTATCCTTGATTAAATTTTTGTATATGGGGACATCCTTCATAGTTTGGAGGAGTGGCATTTTAACACACAAAATTTTCAATTCACCTAGAGTTCAGTCTCTTCTGAGCTGTGCAGGCTAGGATTGATCAGTCTCTCAGGAAAAGGAGGTGTTTTGGCTTGAGGAACACTCTCTTCCTTTTGCTCTTCAAGATCCTCAAGTGGAGATGGAGGTTGATTATGTGGAAGCACTCTTCCAAACCTGAGGTTGATTTCTTGAATTTCCACAACATAGGCAGGGTAAGATGTCTCTCCACTATATACTTGCTATGCCTGCTTGTTGTTCGGGTTTGAATTTGGCTGAGGAGGCATCTATGGTTGCTTAGGTGGAGCGGGATGAAGGAGTTGTGTTTGAGATGGAGGTGGAGGTAGTAAGACTGGAGATTAGTTGTATGGGGCCTCCACACCTGTGATGGTATATTCTACTGAGGTTTTGGGGGAGCATATGGATGAAATGATTGATTGTCAGGTTGGGAATGGTATTGAGGTGCAAAGACCAAGGAGAAGTTGTGGACCACGAAGGATGAGCAGGATGACACCAAGGGGGAATGGATGCATTCTGGTTGGGGTTGTAATATGAATAGTACATCCTTTGCATGCCCTACTTGTATGGTCGAGGTCCTTGAGGCCTCCTTTTATTGATATAACAGAGTTGTTCAGTCACACCTTCAGTTCCTTGACACACAAAATTCAATCTAGGCAAAGAGGGGCACTTATCGGTGGAGTGATTTTCCTCATAGACTGATTATATCTCGATAAGATTCAATGGACATTCATTCTAGGGTGCTTCCTCGTGCAACTAGGGAAAAAGATAGCTAAGGCTCTATTTTCTTCCTCTTGCTCCTCTTGATCTACATGGTGTCCATTTATAGAGTAAGGGCATGCAACATCTCACTCTTAAAGTCTTCTAACATGTTCCCAATTTAACTTTTGATGGATTTGTTGGAGGAGGATGAACTAACCAAAGCTTGACTAGCCCTACCCTTATTTTTGGCTGCCCTAGAATGATTTTTGAAATTTTTTCTTGATATCATCATAAGATAAATGGTAGATGTCCCCCCCCCCCTCGACATCATGTTTAGGGTTTCTAGGAGATCTTCCCTGATCCCTCTAAGAAGGACTAACTTGAGTGATTCAAGATCGAGGGTGCATTTGGCCCTTTTGTAACTGAGTTTGAACCTTTCCTCATAATCTTCCAAAGATTCATCATGTCCCAAGGTAATTCTAAATATTTCCTCTTTGGTGTCTTTGGACCTACAATAATCCCTATACTTGTTTCTAAAGGCTTGTTGCATTTGAGCGCTTGTAGTGATGTTGTCCCCACGTAAACCCATGAACCAACGCAAGGCTCCATCCTTAAGGGTGGATGGGAACAAATTCAACTTCTGGTCATTAGAGGTATAATCGTAAGTTCTGCAGATGACAACAAAATCAAACAAAAACGTATCAGGGTCTTCTAATGTTAAGCCATGGAAGTGAGGAAGGGATGAGGGGCTTATGTTTTTCATCTTATCATCTCCATTAGTTTCTCTAATGGGAAAAGCACCCTCAGTTCTGTTTTCAGCTCCATTTATGTTTTCTATCCCATTTCTATTTTCAGCCATGGTGTAGGTTTGTGGAATGGGTTCTTCTTCTTCTTCCCCAATAGGTTCTTCAAAGATCTTAGGTTGTTCGCCTAATGGGTCCTTTAGCTCAAAACCACTGAAGAAGAGGGAAGGTTGGTTGTTTGATGGTGTGGGGGTATTCGGAATTTTTTTTCCTAAGTTGTCTCTACTCCTACGAGGCATGAAATAAATTTGTTTTTTCTTTTAGGGTTTTTTTTAGGACTACTTGTAGAATGGAAAGAAAGTAGAAATTGCAACTATTTGTTGAATGGAACTACTTGCAAAATGGAAAGAAAGCAAAAATTGTAACTATTTGTTGAATGGAACTACTTGCATAATGGAAAGAAAGCAGAAATTGCAACTATCTATTGAATGCAAAACAAAAGGAAAACAAGAATTGCATGTATTTACTGAATGGAACTACTTGCATAATGGAAAGAAAGCATAAATTGTAACTATCTATTGAATGCAAAACAAAAGGAAAGTAGGAATTTCATCTGTTTATTGAATGTCAAATAGAAAGGAAAGAAAAAAATTACATCTACTTAGACACCTCCCCGCCAATGACGCCAAAAAGTGATGATTCCCAGTATTGAAGCAAGAATACTACAAATCTTAGGGCGACCAACTTTACTTTATCAACCCGGGGTTTGTACAAACTTGGAGGTGACAGTGCTATATGCACAACATATTCAACAATCTACTCTTGTCACTTCTCTACTTGGCAATAGACCACTAGGGTTTTTCAAACCAGTCTTCTATTGACTAGAAAGAGGCTGATTACTGACAGTGAATGTAAAGCTATCTTTAATGCAGAAAGTAAATGCTTGCCTATTTTAAGGAAATGAAAGTGTTGAATAGAAAGTGCTATGAAATGACATGAAATTACCTAGCTAAGAATTAACACACATTACTTTGCAGAAGAGACCTAATTTAACCTTGCATTCTATCATCTAGCTATCTGGATTAAGTAGACATGGAAATTTTCCTAACATTGCTATGACTGATGTATGCATGCACTAGATAAATATTGCAGAATATTCTTTTGGTTTTCAATTTAGAAATGTAAATGTTAAGCTCATAATCTGATCTTTTCCAGGGGATGAAGGTATGGGAAAACTGGTCCAAAATGGCATTGAGGGTTGTGGAGGTCAAGTTGAAGGCCTACCCTAGGCTCTAATCATCATTTCTTCCCAAAAAAGTCTAAAGCAAGCTGGTATAGGATTTCATGTAGTTGCTACAGGATTTCCTGTAGTTACTACAGGAAACTTAACTGAAATTTGTAAGAAGGTAGGGAAGGTGAAAGAAAGTGTTGGGAAGATGTATGGTGGTGGAATAAGGTATGGGGAAGGTGCACACTATCTAAGGATTAGCCCAACTCTTCAGGATGGTTGGATTTGTTCAAGGTGGCTAGAAAATGGAATTCTGAATGAGTGGTTGGTAGGATTGGGCGAGAGGTGGAGAAGACTTAGATGAGGTTGGTGGAATGAGTTCCTCCCTGCATATCATCAACTCCTGCAACAACACATGGTATTTTCTTCATTCATGCACAACTTTGTGTAAATGTGGAAAAGATGAGTTGAATTTGAGAAAGTTATTTATTGATGGATAATGGCTTAAATCTATGGAATGGAATGATTTTTAATCTACAACAAACTCAAGAAACCAAAATGACAATTGCAGGTTCTTCTAAGAAATCATCAATAATGATCTACTCAACAAGAAATCCTAAGCTATGTAATAATCAAAAGATAAATATGTTTTTGGGGCTGTGAGAGTGGGGCCTTCAAACCATGATCCCATGAGGGAGATGAGGATGAGGCCACTGTCACAAGATTTTTTGAAGTCTTTTCTTTCACTACTGTAACATTGATATACTTCTCCAACTAATGAAAGCAAAACTAACCAATCATTCAAAGACTTGTAAATTAAACAAAGCAAAGATAACTTTAGCAACTAATCTATGATTATAATCTAAGAATACATGTACAAAAAGAGGAACCTCTGCTACTAGGGTTGGGCCCTAACCCAAGAGCTTCAACCTCTGAGTCAACTCAGTGTTGGATCAAAGAAACCCTTTTCATTATCATCAAAATGTCAAAAATAACATGAGAATAATAGTCACAATATCTTAGCTCGAAATTGCCTCTTGGCTATAATAAAAAGTCGAATCCTAATGAGGCCCTAGGCCTTCTTATTTATACAACTGAAGCTACCAACAACTTCCTTAAAATTAGGGAGGCTTGGCTCCCAAACTCGAGATTGACTTGTCTTCAACTATCACTGGCTTTGTTGCCAATGAAATTGGTGGGCTTGACTACTTGTAACTCTGAGCTGACGAGATCTGGTGGAGGAACCTTCAAGTAATTGAGGAGTTAAGGAGGGAGACTCAATCTCCTAAAATCCCTCTTGCTTGTCTACTTCGAGTTCCTTCACTTAAATTAGCCCAAAACTTCTCCTCTCCTGCAACTAATGCACATTAGGCCACATGACATAACATCTCACCTTTACCCTTCTCACTAAGAAAAATATAATAAAATATGTAAAGAAATGTGAGAAAAGTTTATTTTAATAAGCTGGAGAGTGGCATTAAGGCCATATAATTTACCGATTGATGAGCCTCATCACTATGCTTCCCCCTCGCCCCCTATTGCCTCTATTTTTCTTCATCCCCCACTCGTCCCCCTCTACTATTCCTTATCCCTCTCCCCCTTCCTCTCGATATAATATTCGTTCTTCTTGTCCTCCCTTCCCTTCTCCACCATCTTCCTTTCCAGGCCCTCCTCTAGGCATACACAAGGGAATGGGTACTTTCGATGACCTGCCTCATCCCCCTTTCACCACAGGCAAGAAATCCCTCCTCTGAGAAGTTTGACATCAAGCTAGTCTTGAATTACAAACTGGGAACCAATCCTCTATTTAATGAGATTTTAGAGCATTAGGCCCTTTCCCAGGTGTCCAATGAAAATACTATCTCTAAATTGTCAAGGTATAGCCAACCTTGGGAAAATTTTGGCTCTAAGGAGACTCATTCCATTGAAATCCCCTCAAATCCTTTTCTTGGAAGAGTCGATGCTCAAAGGTGACACTTTTATCTGTTCCTTATGGAGAGCTCTACCAAAATGAGATTTTCTAGCCATTGATGGGCCAAGTAGATCATGAGTCCTAATCTTGTAATGGTTCTCATGCTCCATGTAGCTTCAAAACACTTGGTCCATTCACTTGGGGCTAGTATAAGATCTACATTCTTCAGATTTGGAGAAGACCTTTTTTTCCCATTAATCTCTATGGCCCTTATGCAGATAGAAAACCCTTCTAGGAAAATCTCACAAATCTCTCTGATTTTAGTTTTGGAAGAGTCATTATAGGTGGGGATCTCAATTATAGTCTTGGTAACTCGTAATTTTGGGGTCTATCTACTAGACCTAATCCTCTCTCATAATTTTTAGTAACTTTAATGGGTGATCTCAGTCTTTGTGAGATTTTTCCTCCCAAGATTCTTCCAACATGGACTAATAATCGAGTAGGAATGTTATAGTTGTTGAGTGATTAGATCGCTTCTTTATTTCATATACTTTATTGGACACAAATCTCAAAATTCGACAATGGAATTCTATGAGAGGAGACTTTGATCACATCCCCTTCCTTCTCGAGTTGAATCCTTTTCCAACAAATCTTCCTTGTCCTTTCAAGGTTGACCCCTCACTTACAGATCTGCTCAAATTGAATTGGACTCGACTCTCCCCTAAATCCCACTAATCCTCCCTATTGAATTCAATCAGAATATTAGGAAATCCAAATCCATCATAATGGAATGGGAAAAAACAATAAAAGAAGAAGCTTTTAGAGCCCTATTCCGTAATCGACATTGAATCCCATCTACTCTCCTTTTGGAACCAGAACACAAGAAATAATCAATTATAGGACATAAATTCACATATATTAGGGATGCAAAAATCCAAAAGGAAGATACCACTTGAAAAATAAAGGGAATGACAACTCAAAAGTCGAGCACTTTTGCTCCAAGTTGGAGATGAGAACTCAAAATTCTTCAACTGGGTGGCCAATGACAAAGAAAACCATAAATACCATTTGGTGTATTAAAGGGACAAATGACAATATGACTACCTCTTTCATTGATATTGTTGAGGAAGGATGTTACTACTTCAAGAATATTTGTCATCAGGAAAAGATAGCTTCTATTGAACAAATCTTGGCAGTGGCCAGTCACTTCCTAAGATTTATTGATGAGGAAAAAAATGAAGCTCTCATCGAAAAGATCACAAGGCTTGAATTGGACAAAGTTCTTCACAAATTCTAAAAGAACAAAATCCCGAAGCTTGATGATACTCCTATTGAATTCTTCATCCATTGTATGGATTTTTTGGGTGAGGATCTCCTATTTGTTGTTAAATACTCCAGGTCCACTAGCCCAGTCCTGGCCCATTTCAATTCCACTTTTATCACTCTTATTCCAAAATATGACAATGCTGATTCTTTTGACCAATTAAAACATGTATGTCTTTATAATGCTATCTACAAAATTATCTCCAAGAATATTTCCCTCAAATAAGAGATAATCTATCTAAGCACATCCCCTTTGAAAAATTTGGTTTCCTATATGATAGAAAAATTCATGAATCCATCGGCTTGGCCTAGGAAGCTCTTCACTTTATCCACACCTCTAAACAAAAAAAATTGGTATTCAAAGTTGATCTTTCCAAAGCCTTTGACAGAGTCAGCTAGCTATATCTATACCTTCTAATGATCGATCTCAGTTTTTCACACTCTTTTCTCTCTCAGGTTATGAATTGCATCAATACTCCTTCCTTTTCCATCCTCATCAATGGAGCTACTTCACCCTTCTTCCATGCCGAAATAGGTCTAAGATAGGGATGTCCTCTCTCCCCACTTCTTTTTCTTATGGTAGCTAAAGCTTTAATTAGTCTAATCTCTGATGTAGTTTGTAGGGGAAGCTTCAAAGGTGTTTTCGCTTCTTCTAGATGCTCTCCCTTCCACCTTCTTTCATGGATTATGTTCCAATCTTCAAATGGAGGCATTCCTTAGCTCCACACATTAAAGGAAATATTTGATCTCTTTTTTCATGCATTAGACATGATCGTCAAAAATAAGAAACCCTCCATTACCAGATGGAACATCTTCGATGCTGATAGGACTATTATTAAACACCTTCTATGATCACAGATCATGGATATTAGCCAAACCTTAAAGTAACTGTGTTTTATCCTCAAGTCATGCAATTACCATATATAAGACTCGTCCGATATTTTGGAAAAGGTGGAGAAAAAAATTAGTTTATGCAGTAACAAGTGCCTCTCTATAATGGGACATCTTGTTCTCTGAAAATTTATAATTGAAGCCACACCTGTATATTAGGCTTCCCTTTCCTAGATCACTATGGATATTTTGGATAAGATAAAACAATAATCACCCTATTTTCTCTGGTGTAAAAAAGAAGAAAAAATAATTTTTCCCACACTACTTGGAGCTCCATCACAAAGCAAAAATATCATGGCCAGTGGGGTCTAAAAAATATTGCCTCTTTTGCAAAAGCCTTAGAAGTCATGGGATTATAGATACTTATTCAAGGGGAAGGTATTTGGTCACATATCATTAGTCAAAAATATGTTAGCCCCCTCTATTCTAGACTAGATCTGCTCCCCTAAAAAATCCTCATCTAATGCATCCTTCGTTTGGAAGGCCATCCTTAAAGCTTTCCCTATTTGAGGTGATCACTTATGTTGGAAGATCAGAAATGGTTTAAAATTTATCCTAGGAAGAGATCCTTGGATTGGAAGCCTACATGGACATCATATCCCAAATCCTCTGATTCCTCACCCAACAAACATTGGGAAGTTCACTTTGGCTTACTTAACAAACTTTAGATCTGGTTATCATCAACTGGTCTTCAACTTGGAGGTTATAATGTTGTAGATTGGGATGATGATCTAAAATCCATAAAATTCACCACTGTTTCACTTTTAGACTCCAAAGATAGCCTCATCCAGACCTCTATCTAGGGGGTTTGAGGGGGGTGGGCAGCCCCCCTCTATGGGGTCTAGGGCAATGCCCTGGGGAATTTGTTTTGGACCCTATATTAGGTTGGGCATACCTACTTATGGTTTTGTGCATGGTTTTCGCACATGGTTTTGGACGGGATGGTTTTCGATCCATGGTTTTTCACATGATGGTTTTCGGTCCATGGTATTGGATGCTTCAACATGTATAAATATGTATTGTAACATTGAAAGGAACATAATGAAAAATCAAGCTAGTAGTCCCAGTTTTGGGATCTAGGGGAAAATATCTGTGTATATGTGTTTTATGTGTTATGTTCTCGCATTGTTTATTTTTTGTGTTTTAGAATTCGTATGCAGGTAATTTCTGTATGGGGTTAAAACCTACATTTGGTATTAGAGCTGTTTTGGCTTCAAGGGGATGCCTTTGTTGCTGCGGCTTTCACTCCGGCCTGTGGTAGACCCTGTTCAGTGGGAGATCTGCGGGATCGATTATGGTGGTGAAAGAAGATGGTGAGCAATGGAAAGATAGAGATCAAGAAATTTAATGTCCAGAGTTTTGAGATATGGAAACTCAAGATGGAGGATCTGTTGGTGGATAAAGATCAGTGGATCACGGTACATCTAGGTGCTAAACCAACAAGAGTGTCTGATGAAGAATGGAAGAAGTTGGATCAGAAGGCTAAGAGCACAATACGATTGTGTGTCTCAGATTTAGTATTGCTAAATGTATCAAGGGAAGCTACAATGAAGGATTTGTGGGACAAGTTAGGGACTTTGCACTAATCTAAGTCTCTGGTGAATAAAATGTTCCTATGGAAAAAGATTTATAACCTGAGGATGAAAGATGGAGACTCGATGACAAAACATCTGAATGCATTTAATACTGTGGTAAGTCAGTTATTATCTATTGATATTAAAAATTTTGATGAAGATAAGTGCATCAGTTTGTTGTGTTCTCTACCAGATTTGTGGGATAGTCTGGTTATTGCAATAGGTAGCAATGCAATTGCCTTGCAGTTTGATGAAATAGTCTAATCCTTGCTGACGGAGGAGATGAGACGAAAAAATATGGAGAGCCAGAATGGTGATTCCTTGTTTGTACGAGGACGGTCCCAGAACAGAAACAAAAATAAGTCATCGAGTGGGAGATCTAAATCTAGAGGGAGATCTAAATATCCAGGAAAACCTGTAAAGGTGGTGTGCTAGAAATGCGAAAAGGAAGGGCACTATAAAAGGGATTGTAAATCTAAAGCTCCTGACAAAGGAAAGGGATCTGATGATGCTCCTTCTGCAGAGGTGAAAACCACCTCAGATGAAGGTGGGGATGTATACTTGGCTTCTTCAAGTACACATGTAGATCATGAGGCATGGTTGATTGACTCAGGTGCATCCTTTCACTTCACTCCCCATAGAGAATGGTTCTGCGAGTATGAGAAATATGATGGTGGTGATGTCTTCTTAGGGGATGATATGAAGGCTAGAATCGTTGGTCACGGAAAAGTAAAGTTGAAGTTGCAAGGTGGAAGCGTTAGAACACTTCCGGGTGTTCTGCATATTCCTGCATTGGCCAGAAATCTGATTTCTATAAGCAAGTTGGATGATGCAGGTGTAAAAACAATGTTCGAGAAGGATACCTGCAAGATGGTTCAGGGAGCACTGGTATTGATGCGGGGAGTTCGGATTGCAACTCTTGACAAGCTGCAAGGTAGCACTGTTGTTGATGGGTGCAACAGTTCTGTGGTTCCTGAAAGAGCAGAAAATCTAGTGGTCTCTGGAGAGAAGATCATGCTGTGGCATCAAAGGCTTGGACATATTGGAGAGAAGGGCCTTCGAATACTTCATGGTAAAAGTGTGGTAGAAGATAGCTCTTTGGATTTTAATTTCTGTGAAAATTATGTATATGGGAAGCAAAATTGGGTGAGTTTCCCCTCTGGTGGTAAGATGGTGAAACAAATATTAGAGCTTGTGCACAATGATGTGGTTGGACCTGTGAAGATTCCATCACTGGGTAAGTCTATGTGCTATGTATCATTTATAGAAGAAATCTGAAGTCTATGTGCTATGTATCTATGTGCTATATATTTCCTTAAGAAGAAATCTGAAGTCTTTGACAAGTTTAAAGAATTTAAGGCTCTGGTGGAAAACCAGACAAAGAAGAAGATAAAGGTGTTGAGTACAGATAACGGTGGAGAGTTTTGTAGTAAGGAATTTGAAGAATTCTGTAAGAAGTGTGGTATAGCACGGCAGAAGACTACTCCATATACACCTAAGCAAAATGAAGTTGCATAAAGAATGAACAAGACGTCGATGGAAAGAGCAAGAAGCATGCTTAGTGGTGCCAGGTTAGGACATGAATTCTGGACAAAGGCAGTGGAGACAACATGTTACTTGGTCAACAGATCACCTTCATCAGTGTTGGAGGATAAGACTCCACAAGAGGTATGGACTGGTAAGAAACCCTCTCTTTCACATCTGAGGGTATTTGGATGTGATGCATATGTACATGTTCCAAAGGAGAAAAGAACCAAGTTGGATAGTAAATCTGAAAAGTGCATCTTTATTAGGTATAAGGATGGTTTAAAGGGTTATAAGCTTTGGAACCCAGTAACAAGGAAGATTGTGTACAACTGAGATGCAGTGTTCAGAGAGGTGAAATATATTATTAAACACGAAGTCCCATAAAAGGAACCTGAGAATATAGAGTTTGAGCTTAAGGAGGAAGAATCAGACTCTACAATAGAAGAGGAATCAAAAGATGAAGAGCCACAAATTCCGAGTATGAGAAGATCAGTTCGAGAAAAAAGGCAGCCAGAGAGGTATAGTCCATTTGCTTTTTGTTCAAACTTTGCTTTATCTATTACTGATGATGATCCCAGAACTGTGAAGGAAGCAGTAGATTCAGAGGATGGCAAACTCTGGAAAGAGACCATGGTTGATGAAATGGCATCTTTGCACAAAAATGAGGCTTGGGATCTGGCGGAGTTTCCTGCTGGAAGGAAACCCATTGGCAACAAATGGGTGTTCAAGAAGAAGACAAATGCAGAAGGAAAGGTGGCGAAATACAAAGCTCGGTTGGTAGCAAAAGGTTATTCCCAAGTGTCGGGAATTGATTTTGGTGATATTTTTTCTCCTGTTGCTAAGGTAGCTTCTATTATATTACTTTTATCTATTGCTGTTGCTTTTGATTTTGAGGTAGAACAGATGATGTGAAGACAACATTTCTTCACGGGGATCTGGAAGAGGAGATCTACATGAAACAACTTGAAGGCTTTGTGGCGAAGGGTAAGAAAGAACTAGTATGCAAGTTAATTAAGTCTCTGTATGGGTTAAAACAATCACCAAGGATGTGGTGTCAGAAATTTGATACATTTATATGGGGACTTGGCTTCACCAGAAGCAAAGAAGATCACTGTGTGTATTTTAAATTAATTGGTGACTGTGTTATTTATCTGGTCTTGTATGTGGATGATATGTTGCTGGTTGGAAATGACAAAGAAATTATCCAGGATTTGAAGACCCAATTGTCCTCCAAATTCGACATGAAAGATCTTGGTGCTGCAAACTATATTCTGGGCATGGAAATTAAAAGAGATTGGGTAAAGAGGAAGCTCTGGTTAAACTAGAGGAAGTATGTCGAGACAATACTGCAGAGGTTTGATATGTATGATAGTAAACCGATGAAGGTTCCTATTCCTGTAGGTGTAAAGTTATCTGCTAAACAGTGTCCCAAGACACAAGAAGGGGAAGAGGATATGTCCCGTGTTCCATATGAAAGTTCAGTTGGTAGCCTGATGTATGCGATGGTCTGTACTAGACCAAACATTGCACATGCAGTGGGAGTATTGGGCAGGTTTATGTCAAAACCAGGGAAGGAGCATTGAACAACAGTGAAGCGGGTTTTCAGGTATTTGCGTGGCACTAGTGATTATGGTTTGTGCTATCAAGGAAGACCATGATTGGACAAAGTTTTGGATATTCGTGGCTTTGTTGATGTGGACTGGGTTGGAGATTTGGATCAGAGAATATCTACAAGTGGGTATGTGTTTAACCTATTTGGAGGTGCAGTCAGTTGGATGAGTAAGAAACAATCTGTAGTGGCACTATCAACTATAGAGGCAGAATACATGGCAGCCACTCATGCAAGAAAGGAAGCAGTTTGGTTGCAGAGATTGTGTTCAAGTATGGGGTTAGTACAAGGAGCTATAAGGATAGACTCTGACAGCCAAAGTGCAATTTTCTTGGCAAAGAACCTTGCTTACCATTCAAAGACAAAGAACATTGATGTTCAATATCACTTTGTGAGGGATATGATAGAAGACAAAAAGGTGTTGCTGGTAAAAGTGGACACTTTGAAGAATACTATAGATGCATTGACAAAATCTGTGAGCTCTGAGAAGTTCTCTTGGTTTATAGAAATAATGGGCGTTGCAGGGCTAGATAAATGATTAAGCTCTCCTGTGGCCCCCTGTGGAAAGAAAAAAACAAGTGGGAGAATGCTAGGTTGTGTTATATTATTTCCACGACTAGCCCACGTAGTTAACTGGGGGGTTAGAGCCCCCCCTGTCTAGGGGGTTTGAGGGGGGTGGGTAGCCCCCCTCTACAGGGTCCGGGGCAATGGCCCCGAGAAATTTTCTTTGGACCCTATATTAGGTTGGGCGTACCTACTTATGATTTTGTGCATGGTTTTGGATACGATGGTTTTCGGTCCATGGGTTTGGACGTGATGGTTTTTGGTCCATGTTTCTGGACGCGATGGTTTTTGGTCCATGGTATTGGTTGCATTGGCATGCATAAATATGTATTGTAACATTGAAAGGAACATAATGAAAAATCAAGTTGGTAGTCTCTGTTTTGGGATCTAGGGGAAAATCTCTGTGTATATGTGTTATGCTCTCGCATTGTTTATTTTTTGTGTTTCAGAATTCGTATGCAAGTAATTTCTATACGAGGTTAAAACCTACACTTATGCTTTGAAATTTGGTTACATCTACGTGCTCCAAGATCCAGAAAGTCCTCCCTAGTGGGGGAAGTCTCTTTGTAAAATAATATTTCCTCCTAAAGAAAAATTACTCATATGGTTCATGCTAAAATATAAGGTCCCCACCTAGGACAATCTTAAAAAACGATCCTTTTAGGTCCCTAGTATTTTCCCTCTTCTAACACAAGATGTTGAATAAATCTTACATATTCTCATCAACTACCCTTTTACAGTTAAGGTTTGGACAAATATTAAACTCTCTCACCTTCAAATCCCCCACCAAGATTTCAGTATCATCCCTCTATGTCTTTAGACTTGGCTTTCTCATTAACTTTTGAACCACATTAAGGGGCTTCCTCCATGATTTTATTGGGGCATATGACTAGAGCGAAATGCAACTATATTTGAAAGTAGAGTACCAAATTTCCTCAAAGTGTCCTCTCAATGCATTGTGATTGCCTCCTCCTTCTCTAGTCCCCCCTCCAGCAGTACATCTATGCCACCTATGTCTATAGGTCTGCAAACAAATTCTCCTTTGGGTTTCTTTGATGGGGTGGCTCAAGGTTTACCCTCTCATGGAGGAATTGGATGAATATTGCGCCTCGTTGCTTCACATTCTCCATTCTTTTCTATTAATATTGGCTAGGCCACAAATAACTGTGCTAAAATATTTTCGCTTCACACTCTCATCCTTTTAGCCATGGCTCAAAAAGTTGGCTCTATTCATATCTACAATGTAACAACCCTAGGTTAAAATTTTATGTAATAAAGTTAATAAAGGCAAAATAAGCTCAAGGTCATAGGACACGTATTCCAAGCTGAATGTTGCGAAAAATATCCTAGTGAGCATCACTTGTTGTTTATTATGGCTAAGGGGAAATTGGCAAAGGCAATGGCGAAGGATTTGAAAAGGAAAAATACATTTTTGGCATTTTATTTATAAAAATAAAGGAAATTAGGAGAAAAGGGAGGTGAAAGGTCACATGTTGCATGTGAGGAGGAAATTGAAGGAAAATAGAGAAAAATGAAGAAATTAGAGGCATCAATAATAAAAAGACATCAGAGCATCAATTTGGATCCTTTTGTCAGTTTTGTTTTGGAATTAGTCTTAGAGAGAAGGAGAGAACCAAGAGGTGAAGGAAAGAAAGCAAGAAAAAGAAGGACAAAGAAAGCAAAGGAAGGACAAGGAAATAAAAGGAAACGACAAGGAAATAAAAGAAAAACAAGGATCAAACAAGGAAAAGTTGGATCAAACAGTTTCAACGAGAATACTTGCAGGTAATAGGTTGCATGTATGATTTCCTAGCTGGTTTTAGCATGAATGTTATGTGCATGTGTGTATTTGTTTCATTTTCTTTCATTTGGACCACGCTGCTGCAGGGAAGGGACCAAAACGTGTCAAAGTTTACCAATATTTTTCGTATCCTTCACACAAAATTGGGTATCAAGGATTTAGGGCAGCATTTGGTACTCAAATATCGTGGCTGCCTGCACAGATACATCCAGGAAGAAATAGAATTCCTGAACATCTCCTCGCTCGGCACGACATACCGATATGCCATCAAGATCAAGAAAAAGTTTAAACAAAAGAAGCGAGACTTTGGGTTTGCGAATCTGAAGCAGGGGGGAGGTGCCCCCAAACCATAGAACAAAGGACAAAGCCAAGGTGGGGCAACCTAGGACAACTTGCCAAAGCCGCAAGCAAAGAATAGCATCACGAAGCTAAAAAAGGACATGGGAAAGTGGTGTGAGTTCCATAAGAGCTCCTCACAACACAAGTGAGTGTCAGGGCAAGCAATCACTGATGGCCAAGCTAAAGGCTTTAGAATCAGATGCATGTTCTGACTCTGAGTCAGAACCTAACAAGGGGAATGACAAAGGGAAGCAGATTATCAATGGGGAGCCCAAAGCCACCATTCCCACCATGAAGATCCAGAAGGAGGAACCCAAAGATCTAGAGGAGGAGGAGTGCCTCTTCCACTCTGAGATGTGGGTAAAGGGGTCCCCACTACAGTTCATTGTCGACAGCGGGAGCCAAAAGAACCTCATTTCGGCGTAGGTCGTGAAATAGTTGGGCTTACCGACCACAACACATCCATAACTGTACACCATTGGGTGGCTTCACCAAGGACGGGATCTTCGCGTGAGCCAGCATGTTAGGCCCCTATACTACTAGTGTAACCCCTTATTGTTATTAGTACAACCCCCTTATTATATTTTTGTACCCATGTAGTCCCCATATTGTTACTATTGTGCCCCATAAAAGCCCACTATTGTTATTATTATGCCCTTACATTATTATTGTTATGTCGGCTCTGATTATATTATGACCCCTTAGACTCCTATATATAGAAAGGAGGTATTTTCATTTGTATCATCCAAGAATTGTTCATTTGTGTAATGTAAAGGAGGTTGCCCCCTTGGAGAGGTTGAATTATAAGGTGTTGATCTATCTTTTCTATATTTTTGTGAGCTAGTTCCATAACATTTGGTATCAGAGCTGTGGATTCTAGGGTTTTGCTGCTCCAAACAGGTCATCATGGGATTTTCACTATAACTATTTCGCTACGAAGTTTCAGAAGCTAAGAAAAAAAACCCATTTGAGACAAAATCGGTCTGAACCTTCGCTCTGAATTTCAAATCTTGTCTCGCTATATTTTTGGAGATATAGTCTGAGGAAGTTAGGGTTTTTGCAGACTCCCGAATTACATTCCAAACAGGTGACCTGGGGAAAATCGTCATAACTTTCTCTCTGAGCATCGAATTGAAATTTCGTAAGAAGTTACAGAAATAGGACGGACTGTAGTTTCTTGTGTACATTTTTTAGATCCAAAGGTCGAAACAGTGACACGTGTCATGTCATACAAGTTCGCTCTACTGAACTAGTCTATAATCAGGTCACCGTGGGAGATTTGGCATAACTCTTCCTTGGAGAATCCAATTTGGATTAGACTGGTGGCATTGGAAAGAGGACGCAAAGGGCTACTATAGGTCACGATTTTAGAACTGGAAGATTTGAAATTACAGAGTTACAGTCGTTTCAAGATCGAGCTCCTAAAATCAAGAAAAAGCGAGATGAGGAAGTTTGATGGCAAGGATCCGGTAAATTGGATACTATAGATGGAGAAATATTTTGATCTACATGGTGTACCATTATTAAAAAAGGTATGTATTGCATCTAATTATTTATAACTGAATCAATTTTTATGGTATAAAGGGCTTTGTTCTCGTAAACCACTTGTCACGTGGTCAATTTTCACGGAGGAAATGATAGCACATTATGAGGATACAAAGAGAAACTCCTTCTTTAGCCAATTGATAAATCTCAAACAAAAGGGTTCAATGGAAGAGCACATTGAAGACTTTCAAAAATTGAATAGAAGGGTAAATTATATTCCAAAAAAGCAAAGGATTGATGTCTTCATAGGGACTTTAAAGGATAACATTCAACATGAGGTTCGTTTTTGGGAACCTGATTCATTGGAGGAGGCATTCGAATTGGCAAGAAAAATTGAAAGCGAAATTATGACAACAAGGAATCCCACCACTCATGACTATAATTATGGAAGTGTTTCTTCTCCTAGCCTTCCACAACCTGTTAGAGTCGGTCTACTAGCCCTTCACCAGAGATCAAAGCTCTTTGCATTTCATGGTTAGGTGTCCCATCAGTGTGATCAGTTGCATTCCGTTAGGCATGCCATAACTCTGGTGGAGTAGTTTTGTGTCATTTATTCCCCTCGTGTTTGGCACTGCTGGTTCAGGTCTGTTTAAGTAAATAAAGTCTTCAAGGGTCATTCATCATCTTGTTTTGAATTTCGAGGTCTTAGGTCTAGGGTTGAGTCAATTTTGTCTTAAGAAGTCATAAAGGACCAGCAGGCCAGAGGGATGTTCTTCATAGAGCATCATTTCAATAATTCTCATCATTGTACAGCTAAATTTGGACTTTGTTTTCAAAACTCTGTTTTTGAAAAACACAAGCCACCATCTCGTTTTTGTAAAAAATTGTCAAAATTTCAAGTTCTCCAAATGTTGAAGCGCAGCCTTGGTTTCCTTTGCCAAAGCATTTCAGAGCTATCCCTGCAAAAATCATCAGAACAAATCATTATTTCAACCAATTTATTTTAAAATGTGAAACCAGAAGTCAGAGCCTATTAATTCAAAAAAGTGTCACTACTCAAACATTACAAAGTGGGTTTTGGTCAAGTAAAAATTAAAAAGGAGCCTATATAAGCACATTCCTCTTCATTAACACCTCATTCATCTCTTACAAGCAAAGTGGATCCTTGCAAAGGCGATTTCACAAATCAGTGAGCGAATCGGGTAGTTCCAAGGGCGCGCTACGCATCAGCAGAGGCGCGCTACGCACCCAGGGCGCGCTACGCATCAGCGCGATTTTCTCAGTGTAATTTTGTTCAGGCGCTACGCACCAGAGGGGCGCTACGCGTTGGGCAAGGTGCACTACGCGTTGGGTTTTTCGCCCAGTGACTTGCCAACAAGCTCTCAAATTCTCTCTTAACTCAAGAAAAATACAACATTTGAAAAAGTCAAACAACAATCAATTGTGTGCACAGTCAGCATATACATTTCAGCCATCCTGTCTTCAAAACTATGTCAGAAACCGAATTAGATTATGAGCAGAGTTATGACAGTGATTCAACACCAGAGATAGAAGTGCCAAGGAGGCATCACAAGGGCGGTAAAGGTGGTCGGCATGTCAAGGAGGAGCCCACTTCTTTGGCTCATTTGCAAGCTTGTCCACTTGCAATGAACTGTTTTCAGTACCAATCATGTTTTGGATATTGTGAGTGGATCTCACAAAATTAACATCACAGAGAACTAGCTCGCTTGTTTGTCCTACATTTGCAGAATGGTCATGTGAACCTTGCAGGAGTGGACTTCACCCTATCACCCGAGATTGTTGCTCAAGCCACCGGGATACCAAATGTAGGGGAGGAATGGAATAAGCGCCAGCAGTTAGACAGAGTTCACTATGAGCCATATATCAAACCCGGGTGTATGAGACACTTAACTGCTGTTTTTCCTTTCAGATTCCTAAGGGATGAGTATGCACCGTTGATGAGACTCATTATTCGCTATTTCACTTGTGAGGGCAGATTTTCACGTCTCTATTCGTACCATATTCGTTTGTTGATGCATTTCACAAGGGTACGAATGATGAACATTCCTTTTTTCATGTGTCGTAATATAGAAAGGATGGTGCCCTTGGTACAAAGGAAGAGCCCAGCACAACATCACAAGAGTATTTATCATTATGCATTGATTAAAATCATAGTGATGCATCAGGTGGCACAATAGGGTATTGCTTGGGAGGATTTCATTTCTCGCGACTTTTTCACGGTACCAAGGCCACCTCCTGAGATTGTCCATGATGAGGGAGGGCTTTCACATCAGTTTGACATTCCAGAGCCCGAGCATGTCAGCACTCCAGCATGTATTACATATCAGAGAGGCCACAGGGCCTTATTTGCATCTGCACGGCGAGTATTATCTCCACATCAGGTGGAAGGGGTCTCGCCTTCTTCATCAGCACAGCGAGTGTTATCTCCACTTCGTGTAGAAGGGGCCTCGCTTTCGACAGCAGCACAGGTACAGGTACAGGACAGAGGCAAGCAACCCATGTTTGATGAGGGACCATCAGGAGATCCGGACATAGATATTATCGACCTTGATATCAGCTCTCCTAGCGCGGAGCTAAAGGAGATCATTCAGCAACAGAAGGCTGAAAATCGCTTGTTGCAACAGAAATTGGAAACGGCCAATTGGACAATCAACTACTTGGAGCAGCGTAACAAGCAGCTAGAAGATGAACACACTCTTGATGAGTTGCGGCGAATCCGAGAAGACCGAAACTTGGCCCGCAAGAGACCCGGTGATTTGACACCTATTGAGCAAGGGTCTATGCTCATCTGGGTGAACACTCATTTAGAGAAATTGTTAGCCAAGGCAAACAGAGACAAAGATATGCTCCACCATATGAAGAATCATTACTGGGCCCGCATGCATGTTTGCAAAGCGAAAATGAAGATCCTTAAGAGGCGATTGAGCAAGGCATTAAAACGGCGAAAAAGGCCCGATCCACTCCAAATTTTGGCCGAAGCCTCCTTGAAGGAGCATGGTACTTGATGATACACCCCCAGCTCAAATCTCAAAAAATTTGGAGAAGTTTTGGTCAATTTTGAAATTTTTGTATTGAAAACAGGTTTTTGCCCTCAACGCGTAGCGCGCCGCGCGCTACCCTGAAGATGGGGAGGCCCAATTCAAGAAAGGTTTGCATTTTTGGATTTTTCATGATAAAATACACCTGCTCAGCCACTTCCAAGACATTTCATCAAGTTTTGGGCCCCCAAAAGGTCAAAAAACATGCAAAAAATGACCTTCTGCCCCTTTTTGGACACACAGGAAGCAGTCTTGGGAGAATTCATTTTTGGAGGGGAAAATGGGCACCAAATTGAGAAATTCCACTTGGGTTGGAAAGTAGACATCCAGACCTTTCCAACAAGCCCACCTAAGCCTCATTTGGATGCCGGGAAGTGCCCCAAAAGTGGGCTGAAAGGCGCGCTACGCATCAGGGAAATTTTCGAGTTTTTCATCTACAGTACAGGACAACGCAACTATTTGACCAGTTTTGACTTTTCATGGGATTTTTCAACCTATTTGATGTAATTAATGTATTTTCATGTTGACATGACACTTTTTTACCTATTCTAGAAGATTCATTCATAAAATGGCAAAAATTTAATGAATGAATTGGTTTCCTAGCTTATAGAGGCAAGTTGTTTTGATTGCCTAGATTGTAGTGCTCAGTTTAGAATTGGTTGAAACAGCTCCTAGGATGATGAGCTCGACCCCTAGAGGCAAAGAAATGTGTTAGCTTTCCTATATTATGTATCTTCTTAGTCATTTTCAGGGTTGGACTCTGGAGGGATAAGCTTAGACTGTATTACACTTTGTATCTCTGCAATTTTGGCAAAGGAAAGACTAGGGTTTTGCAGCACTATTTGGGATTCCTGTGGTTATTTGTGTTGATGGTGTGTTACTCTCATGTACTTGTAAGTTTGTTATGTGTATCATTTTCCTACTATTCTCTTTTGCAAATTAAGCAAATGAAGTTTTAAGGTAGAATTCATGGTTTTCTATGCTCTGCCTTTAAATTTGCTTAATATCTATGTTTTCATCTGTTTAAGGAGAACTCCTGAAAGTTTCTTGTTCTCCTTAGCTCCTCACCAGTCATACCTTTCCATTCAATTCCTTTAAAGGCATCAAAACAATCACCTACCTTGCCCCAAAAAGACCTCTACAAAAACTTTGTCTCATCCCCGCACCCAAAATTGCCTTGTCCTGTTGTCCAACAAAACCCTAAAAATTTGAAATCAAACTTTCCCTATCAAATTACTAGCCTAAAATTAGTATTCTTTATTGGTCATCTCAGCCCCTTTGAAGACCTTTTGCCGAGATAGACCCAGAGAGAGCCCTCTCCTGTCCTCGTAGGGCTAGCTACGAGGCTGAGCTTGGTTTGATGTTGCCTTGAGTTTTTGCCTTCCTCAGCCTGAGGCAAGATTCGAGAGCTAACATATTGGCGACCATACTGGGGAGAACAAATTGTTTGTTGGCTGATGTGTTTATTTCATAAGTCTTAGACGGAGTCTGAAGATATGCCAGGTAGCCTTCGAAACGCTTTTGCTTTGCATAAGCGCAAGTAGATAAACGCTGCTTCAGTCGATCTCCGTGAGCTTGTGAACATAGCACTTCATTTGCATTTTACCCCAGTACATTTGTAAACTCTGAAACTTTTGATGATAAGTTGAGAGTTTTCACAGGCTGATTGGTTATTTGTTCCTTGATATTTTGAGAATAACAAGCTGGCTTCAGATTCTAGTCATATATTTAAATCCCATTCGTGTCCAGCTGTTTTTAAGTATTTTGAAGACATTGATTTTGACGAGAGCTTTGAGTTGTCCCTGTTCAAAACCAAATCTGAAAGTGCACTTGATTCCCTAGTTCTCAATCCTGATTTTGCAGCTGCCCTTGAAATTGAGAGACACAATAAATTGGTTGAAAATTTCATCCTAAGAACTCTTCAGACAAATATCCAAGCTACTAATCTTGCTGATTTTCTAGAAACTGTATCCGCCCATATTGGATCCACTATCACGGCTCACGAACAGACCGAACCTCCTTTTATCTCCGTTTCTCCTATAATCACATATCCCGAATCTACAGTCGGTTCTCCTTCTTCATCTCATATCGCTTCTCCTCCGCATACACCTCCCCATACTCCTTATACTACAGCTACTCCTACTCCACCTACTACTCCTAGACCAAATCTACCCAAAGCAATGGCTGCTCGGTTTGCTCCTCTTGCTCTTCCTCAAAATCTGCATGATATGCCAGCTGATTATCAGAGCAAAATTCCCATGTTTGATGGCACTCCTCAAAGTGTTTCCGCTCAGCAGCATATAGAAAAAATGGCAACTTTTTTTGATTTATATAAGATAGATGAAGAAGATGTAACTATGCGTTTGTTTTTGCAAACATTTGGAGGAGAAGTAAGAAAATGGTTCAGAGGTTTGACAGCTAGGAGCATACCCACATTGGATGAACTTCAGAGACAGTTTCTAGACCGATGGGAAATCAGAAAGGATCCACTTCAGATCAATGCCGAGTACAACAATCTCAAACGTAATCATGGTGAGTCTGTCCAAGATTATATTATCAGATTTAACACAGTTTATAATGCTATTCTGGATGATTTAAGACCATCTAGAAAATCAGCTCTTCTCAAATTCCCGGATGGCTTTGATCCGGAGATGGCTTATTCATTGCGAGATAGAGATCCGCCTACCTTGGAGGATATGCAGAAAATCGCTGTTAGTGTTGAAGCGAATTTGAATGATAAAAGAGCAAGGATGAAAGCTGAAAAGCGAGTAACAATCAAAGAAGAAGCCTCTACATCAGATCAGCTTCTTCGCAAGGTAGAGAGGATGCTCGAAAAGGTCACTCTCGACAAGCCGGAGCCGCAGATTCGCAATCCTAATTTCCGAGGTCCGCAGCAGCCACAATACAGAATTAAGCAGCGTGAAACAAGGACACAAGAGTCAGCAGTTCAGCAGCAAGTAAAAACTCCTCTTCAGCAGAATTTTGTTAGCCAAGAATCCGAGGATGAAGGTGATACTGTAGGGGAGGAAAATCATTTCTTTACCCCTGATGATCTGCCTACCTATGTTACGGAAGAGGAAGAATTTGTGAGAAACTCCATCATCCACCAAGATGAGAATTATATCTTATCAAATGATGCAGCGCTTGAGGAAGAATCGGAGGAGTATCAAAGAGGATACCTGAACGCTTTGTCTGCCCAGCAGAAACAATTAAGAAATCGAGCTGTGCCCATAAATCCTATTCAGAAGAAGAAAGATACTTCAGCAAAAAATGATTCAGCTGTCCCACAGAAAAAAGGAAAAGAGATAAGTGATCCCGCAGCAGGTCAATCATCATCAGCAGATAAGGTAAATCAGCCACCAAGCACAATGAGGGATAAAGTTGAAAGAAGAGAAGTTCCAGCCAAGGAGGGTGAAAAGGTTTCAGCATTTAGTTTGGAGAATGAAATTTCAAAGCTGAAAGTGTCGATTCCTTTGACTGAAATCATGAAAAACAGCAGCTACCGAGGTCAAATCTCCAAAATTCTGAATTTTGATCCAATGCTTGACACGGTAAATGTAGAAGATGATCAGCCAGAATTAGTTTTTGGGCCTGCTTTAGATGGTGAGTCTCCTGAAAGTGATGTTCCTCCCTTCTATATCAGTTTGAGGTTGCACGAGTATGTTTTACATAATGCTATGTTTGACTCGGGTGCTTCGCACAATTTGATGCCGAAAGCAATCATGGAAAAGTTGGGATTAGACATCACAAGAAAATACCATGATTTGTATTCATTTGATTCCAGCCGGGTAAAGTGTATCGGATTGATCAAGGACTTGGTGGTAAGCTTAGATCAAATTCCAGCTAAGAATGTCTTGATGGATGTGGTTGTGGCGGATATTCCTCCGCGTTTTGGTATGCTGCTTTCAAGATCTTGGGGAGCTAAGTTGAAAGGTACACTTCAGCTAGATTTTTCATATGCTACAATTCCAGTCTTCGGTCAAATGAGAAAGTTATATCGGGAGCAAAAGATGAAATATATGATAACTAGCAAAGAAAAGCCAATAAATCATCCTGTAAATTATGTACATACAGATTTGGAGTCGTTTGTTTTGTTTGCTGATAGTTTTAATGAGATAGATAGTCAGTTAGTTCAGGCAGAAGATATACCGGAGATTACTGAAAATTTTAGAGAGGTTCTGCAGAAGGAAAGAGAAGAAAAGCCAGCTGCTATGGAGCAAACAGCTGAAGATAAGGGGCAGCAAACAGAAAAAACAGAGGTAACACAGTTTCAGCACTTGGAGGAGGATGAAGATGGTCTTTGGACCATGGATTTTGATGGCGCTGTGGGCAGCGATGGCGCTGGTATTGGTGTGTGGATTCAAAGTCCCTTTTCTGCCCGAGACAAAGTCCCAAGCAAGGTGAGAGTGTGTTCTTATAAACTAGCGTTCGATTGTTCAAATAATGAGGCAGAATATGAGGCTCTCATTGCTGGCCTTAAAATTCTTCGAAAGCTGAAAGCAAAGAAGATTGCAGTCTATGGTGATTCCGAGTTGGTGATAAAGCAAGTTAAAGGTGAGTTTCAGGCCAAGCATCCTCGTATGAGGGCATATCGAAATGCTGTCCTAGATATTTTGAAGTTATTTTCTGAGCATACTTTGACATGTGTGCCCCGCATACAAAATGGTGTTGCGGATGCGCTGGCCAAGGCAGCAAGTAACTTAAAAATTCCAATGAATTCCAGCAACAAATTTGAGATTTATGTGAAACACCGCCCCACAGTTCCGGATAATCAACGATGTTGGCAAGTCTTTCAGGATGATGAAGAAATCAAAGATTTTCTACAGATTGAAGGTGAGTTTAAAGATACCTCCATAGATACAAAATCAGATGAAGTAAATCAAATGGATGTGCTGCAACTTAAGGACAATTTTATTCCTAAGGGATTGATTCCTTTGGAGGAGCTATTTGATCAAGATGATGTGGCCCGCAAACCGACATTGAGACCAACTGAAGAAGGTGTTGAAGAGGTAAACATTGGAGCAGCTGAGAATCCCAAGATGGTAAAGCTATCAAAGTCATTGTCACCAAAGGTAAAGAAGGAGTATATCAGATTGTTATCTTCATTTTCTAATGTTTTTGCATGGGATTACTCAGATCTGAAAACATATGACACCAATATCATTCAGCATACTATTCCTATAAAGCCAAATCAGAAACCTTTCCATCAAAAGTTGAGGAGAATCAATCCTAAATTGCTGCCATTGATAGAAAAATAAGTGAACAGGTTGTACAAGTCTGGAATCATAGTGCCTATCAGATTTTCCGATTGGATATCAAATTTGGTGCCCGTAAGAAAGAAGACTGGTGAGATCCATTTATGCATTGACTTTAGAAATTTGAATAAGGTGTCTTTAAAAGACAATTATCCGCTACCCAAGATGGATCATATATTGCAGCGAGTAGTTGGAGCATCAAGGATGTCACTACTCGATGGCTATTCTGGGTACAATCAGATTTTGGTGCATGAGGATGATCGTGACAAAACTGCATTCACCACTCCATGGGGAACATTTCATTATGCAAAGATGCCGTTTGGTTTGAAAAATGCAGGTGCCACTTTTCAGCGTGCGATGGATATGGCTTTCGCCAACGAGAAAGATGTTTTTTTGGTTGTTTACCTTGATGACTTGACTGTATTTTCGAAATCTGATGAAGAACATTTATATCACTTGAAAATTGTTTTTCAAAAGTGCAGACAATATGGTATTTCGCTGAATCCAAAGAAGAGTCTTTTCGCCATGAGTGAAGGCAAGCTCTTGGGTCACATCATTTCCAAAGACGGCATCCGTGTAGATCCTGCACGTGTTGAAGCTATTCAGCAAATTGAGCAGCCTCGAAACAAGAAAAAAATACAATCCTTTAACGGGAAACTGAATTTTCTGCGTCGCTTCATTCCAAATCTTGCTGAGCATCTTAGAGAAATCACAAACATGCTGAAAAAGGACAGTCAATTAAAGTGGACAGAAGAGGCGGTAAAATCTTTCAATTTGGTAAAGTTGGTTCTATCTTTAGCCCCTACTCTAATCAGTTTGGATTACACACAAGACTTTATTTTGTTTTCATTTGCTTCTGAGCACACATTGGCAGCTGTACTAATGCAAAAAAGAGATGGAGTTGAGAAGCCTATTGCTTTTTTCAGCCGTATTATAAGGGACGGAGCATTAAAGTATAACATCATTGAAAAACAAGCACTTGCGCTTGTGAAGGCCTTGAAGGATTTCCGTGTGTATATATTGCATTCCCACATTATAGCATATGTTCCTAACGCGGCAGTAAAGGATGTTTTGGTACAGGCAGAACCAGAAGGAAGGCGGGGTAAGTGGATCGCTGCGTTGTTAGAGTATGACGTGGAGATTAAACCAACAAAGCTGATCAAAGGTCAAGGTCTCGCTAAATTAATGGCTGAAACAAATCTGCATGTCCTAGATATCAATTTGATGGCTGCCATGTCCGATGAAGATGAGGAGAATTCAGCACAACAGGTATCCGATATTTTTATTTCCTCTCCTTGGTATTCTGATATTATATATGTACTTCAAAATTTGTCTTCACCTCCTGGGATGCCCCGAAATAAAAGTAGGACATTGAAATTGAAAGCTGCCAAGTTTTGCATCCTAAATTCTGCATTATATTGGAGGGATCCCGGTGGAATGTTGCTGAATTGTTTGGTCGAGGAGGAAGCCAAAAAAGTTGTGGAGGATCTTCATAGAGGTGACCGCGGGGGCCATTTGTTTTGGAAAACTACAGCAAATAAGATTCTAAGGGCAGGTTTTTATTTGCCTTCGTTGTTTTCAGATGTATATAAAGCTGTTAAGAAATGTCACGAGTGCCAAATTTTTCAAGGAAAACATAAATTACAACCATTGCCTCTCAAACCAATTGAGGTCAGCGCACCATTTCAGCAGTGGGGCTTGGATTTTATTGGCGAAATTCATCCAGCATCGTCAGGACAACATAGATGGATATTGACAGCTACAGATTACTTCACAAAATGGATTGAAGCCATTCCCACCCGGCAGGCCACGGATGCGGTAATTATTTCTTTCCTTGAAAATAATATACTGTCACGTTTTGGCTGTCCTAGTAAGTTAATCACAGATAATGCAGCAACATTCAAATCAAAGAGAATGGTTGACTTTTGCTACAAATACAATATCATCTTGGGGCATTCTACCGCCTACCATCCGCAAGGAAACGGGCTGGCAGAATCTTCAAATAAGTCCTTGGTAAATATCATTAAAAAGTTGCTGGAAATCAATAAGAAGAGCTGGCACAAAAAGTTAGTGAATGCACTGTGGGCTGATAGGGTAAGTCAGAAAAAGTCAATTGGCATGTCTCCTTTTGAGTTGGTGTACGGGACAGACGCGGTGTTTCCTACTTCGCTTGCTATTCCGGTGGTCAAATTGCTTCAAGAAGCTGGTAGTGAGGAAGATCCCATGCAGAGGCGGATTAATCAAATGATCCATTTACAGCAGACACGGGAGGAAGTACTTCAAAATACTCTCAAGTTGCAAGAGCGCATAAAGAAGATTTATGATAGGAAGGCAAAACCAGATGACTTCCAAATAGATGATGTGGTTTTGAGGTGGGATGCTCGGAATGAAGACAAAGGGAAGCACGACAAATTTGACAATTTATGGAAGGGTCCCTACAAGATCGCAGCATATCGTGGCCAAAATGCTTTTCTTCTCAAAGAAATGAACGGAGATGATTACCCCGGAGGGTCGATCAATGGTCGGCTGCTAAAGAGGTACCATGTCTGAGCATTTTCTGCTCTTGTCACCATCATTGTACATACCGTTTTACTTCTGTTTTATCGCATGTGTGTACTGATCTTTCATCTTCAGTCTGGGGCCCGCAGTGAAGGCTATAATTCTGGAGATGAAGGTTAGTTGGTTTGAGGTTTGTCAAGTTGTTTTTTATCAGTCCATTTTCTGTTCAAAATTGAGTCAGTTTGGGTCAAAGTTGTGTCCAATTTTCAGTCAAATTTGCAGTCAATAAAGCTGTCAAAGTTCGTGTCAAATGTGAAAATAATGACTCCATCGCCCAATGGTTAAAAGCACTGGTCTGCTCTCCCAGAGGTCTGAGGTTCTTGGCATCTCCAAGGAGCTACCATCCCCATTGGAGCCAATGTTAGAGTCGGTCTACTAGCCCTTCACCAGAGATCAAAGCTCTTTGCATTTCATGGTTAGGTGTCCCATCAGTGTGATCAGTTGCATTCCGTTAGGCATGCCATAACTCTGGTGGAGTAGTTTTGTGTCATTTATTCCCCTCGTGTTTGGCACTGTTGGTTCAGGTCTGTTTAAGTAAATAAAGTCTTCAAGGGTCATTCATCATCTTGTTTTGAATTTCGAGGTCTTAGGTCTAGGGTTGAGTCAATTTTGTCTTAAGAAGTCATAAAGGACCAGCAGGCCAGAGGGATGTCCTTCATAGAGCATCATTTCAATAATTCTCATCATTGTACAGCTAAATTTGGACTTTGTTTTCAAAACTCTGTTTTTGAAAAACACAAGTCACCATCTCGTTTTTGTAAAAAATTGTCAAAATTTCAAGTTCTCCAAATGTTGAAGCGCAGCCTTGGTTTCCTTTGCCAAAGCATTTCAGAGCTATCCCTGCAAAAATCATCAGAAGAAATCATTATTTCAACCAATTTATTTTAAAAAGTGAAACCAGAAGTCAGAGCCTATTAATTCAAAAAAGTGTCAATACTCAAACATTACAAAGTGGGTTTTGGTCAAGTAAAAATTAAAAAGGAGCCTATATAAGCACATTCCTCTTCATTAACACCTCATTCATCTCTTACAAGCAAAGTGGATCCTTGCAAAGGCGATTTCACAAATCAGTGAGCGAATCGGGCAGTTCCAAGGGCGCGCTACGCATCAGCAGAGGCGCGCTACGCACCCAGGGCGCGCTACGCATCAGCGCGATTTTCTCAGTGTAATTTTGTTCAGGCGCTACGCACCAGAGGGGCGCTACGCGTTGGGCAAGGTGCGCTACGCGTTGGGTTTTTCGCCCAGTGACTTGCTAGCAAGCTCTCAAATTCTCTCTTAACTCAAGAAAAATACAACATTTGAAAAAGTCAAATAGCAATCAATTGTGTGCACAGTCAGCATATACATTTCAGCCATCCTGTCTTCAAAACTATGTCAGAAACCGAATCAGATTATGCGCAGAGTTATGACAGTGATTCAACACCAGAGATAGAAGTGCCAAGGAGGCATCACAAGGGCGGTAAAGGTGGTCGGCATGTCAGGGAGGAGCCCACTTCTTTGGCTCATTTGTAAGCTTGTCCACTTGCAATGAACTGTTTTCAGTAACAATCATGTTTTGGATATTGTGAGCGGATCTCAGAAAATTAACATCACAGAGAACTAGCTCGCTTGTTTGTCCTACATTTGCAGAATGGTCATGTGAACCTTGCAGGAGTGGACTTCACCCTATCACCCGAGATTGTTGCTCAAGCCACCGGGATACCAAATGTAGGGGAGGAATGGAATAAGCGCCAGCAGTTAGACAGAGTTCACTATGAGCCATATATCAAACCCGGGTGTATGAGACACTTAACTGCTGTTTTTCCTTTCAGATTCCTAAGGGATGAGTATGCACCGTTGATGAGACTCATTATTCACTATTTCACTTGTGAGGGCAGATTTTCACGTCTCTATTCGTACCATATTCGTTTGTTGATGTATTTAACAAGGGTACGAATGATGAACATTCCTTTTTTCATGTGTCGCAATATAGAAAGGATGGTTCCCTTGGTACAAAGGAAGAGCCCAACACAGCAGCACAAGAGTATTTATCATTATGCACTGATTAAAATCATAGTGATGCATCAGTTGGCATAGCAGGGTATTGCTTGGGATGATTTCATTTCTCGCGACTTTTTCACGGTACCAAGGCCACCTCCTGAGATTTTCCATGATGAGGGAGGGCTTTCACATCAGTTTGACATTCCAGAGCCCGAGCATGTCAGCACTCCAGCATGTATTACATATCAGAGAGGCCACAGGGCCTTATTTGCATCTGCACGACGAGTATTATCTCCACATCAGGTGGAAGGGGTCTCGCCTTCTTCATCAGCACAGCGAGTGTTATCTCCACTTCGTGTAGAAGGGGCCTCGCTTTCGACAGCAGCACAGGTACAGGTACAGGACAGAGGCAAGCAACCCATGTTTGATGAGGGACCATCAGGAGATCCGGACATAGATATTATCGACCTTGATATCAGCTCTCCTAGCGCAGAGCTAAAGGAGATCATTCAGCAATAGAAGGCTGAAAATCGCTTGTTGCAACAGAAATTGGAAACGGCCAATTGGACAATCAACTACTTGGAGCAGCGTAACAAGCAGCTAGAAGATGAACACACTCTTGATGAGTTGCGGCGAATCCGAGAAGACCGAAACTTGGCCCGCAAGAGACCCGGTGATTTGACACCTATTGAGCAAGGGTCTATGCTCATCCGGGTGAACACTCATTTAGAGAAATTTTTAGCCAAGGCAAACAGAGACAAAGATATGCTCCGCCATATGAAGAATCATTACTGGGCCCGCATGCATGTTTGCAAAGCAAAAATGAAGATCCTTAAGAGGAGATTGAGCAAGGCATTAAAACGGCGAAAAAGGCCCGATCCACTCCAAATTTTGGCCCAAGACTACTTGAAGGAGCATGGTACTTGATGATACACCCCCAGCTCAAATCTAAAAAAATTTGGAGAAGTTTTGGTCAATTTTGAAAATTTTGTATTGAAAATAGGTTTTTGCCCTCAACGCGTAGCGCACCGCGCGCTACCCTGAAGATGGGGAGGCCCAATTCAAGAAAGGTTTGCATTTTTGGATTTTTCATGATAAAATACACCTGCTCAGCCACTGCCAAGACATTTCATCATGTTTTGGGCCCCCAAAAGGTCAAAAAACATGCAAAAAATGACCTTCTGCCCCTTTTTGGACACACAGGAAGCAGTCTTGGGAGAATTTATTTTTGGAGGGGCAAATGGGCACCAAATTGAGAAATTCTACTTGGGTTGGAAATTAGACATCCAGAAATTTCCAACAAGCCCACCTGAGCCTCATTTGGATGCCATGAAGTGCCCCAAAAGTGGGCTGAAAGGTGCACTACGCGTAGAGATTTGGCGCGCTACGCATCAGGGAAATTTTCCAGTTTTTCATCTACAGTACAGGACAACGCATCTATTTGACCATTTTTTACTTTTCATGGGATTTTTCACCCTCTTTGATGTAATTAATGTATTTTCATGTTGACATGACACTTTTTTACCTATTCTAGAAGATTCATTCATAAAATGGCAAAAATTTAATGAATGAATTGGTTTCCTAGCTTATAGAGGCAAGTTGTTTTGATTGCCTAGATTGTAGTGCTCAGTTTAGAATTGGTTGAAACAGCTCCTAGGATGATGATCTCGACCCCTAGAGGCAAGGAAATGGGTTAGCTTGCCTATATTATGTATATTCTTAGTCATTTTCAGGGTTGGACTCTGGAGGGATAAGCTTAGACTGTATTACACTTTGTATCTCTGCAATTTTGGCAAAGGAAAGACCAGGGTTTTGCAGCACTATTTGGGATTCCTGTGGTTATTTGTGTTGATGGTGTGTTACTCTCATGTACTTGTAAGTTTGTTACGTGTATCATTTTCCTACTATTCTCTTTTGCAAATTAAGCAAATGAAGTGTTAAGGTAGAATTCATGGTTTTCTATGCTCTGCCTTTAAATTTGCTTAATATCTATGTTTTCATCTGTTTAAGGAGAACTCCTGAAAGTTTCTTGCTCTCCTTAGCTCCTCACCAGTCATACCTTTCCATTCAATTCCTTTAAAGGCATCAAAACAATCACCTACCTTGCCCCAAAAAGACCTCTGCAAAAACTGTGTCTCATCCCCGCACCCAAAATTGCCTTGCCCTGTTGTCCAAAAAAACCCTAAAAATTTGAAATCAAACTTTCCCTATCAAATTACTAGCCTAAAATCAGTATTCTTTATTGGTCATCTCAACCCCTTTGAAGACCTTTTGCCGAGATAGACCCGGAGAGAGCCCTCTCCTGTCCTCGTAGGGCTAGCTACGAGGCTGAGCTTGGTTTGATGTTGCCTTGACTTTTCGCCTTCCTCAGCCTGAGGCAAGATTCGAGAGCTAACACAACCTACAAGGCTTACAACACAACAATTGGAAGAAAAAAGAGAAAAAGGACTTTGTTACAATTGTGATAGAAAATGCACTAAAGGTCATAAATGTGTTGAGAAGAAATTATTTTACATAGAGTATGAAGAGGAGGAAGAAAAAGGATCAAGAAACATCAAAAGAAGAGGATATATGCCAGGACCCAACCCTAGAGAAATAAGAAGTGAATCCGACCATATCTTGTAAAGCATTGGCAAGAATTACCACTCAAACTCTCAATATAGAATGACATATGAAGAATAAAAAGGTTCAAGAAGTGAAAGATCACATCGAGAAAGAAGAAATGAATCCATCCATATCTTGTAATGCATTCGCCGGAATTACTACTCCTTAAACTATTAAGATAGAAAGATATATCAAGAAAAAAAATGTTCAAGAAGTGAAAGATCACATCCAGCATCAAGAAATGAATCCGACCATATCTTGTAAAGCACTGGAAGAAATTACCACTCCTCAAACTCTCAAGATAGAAGGAAATATCAAGAAGAAAAAGGTTCAAGCAGTGAAAGATCACATCGAGCATCAACAACAAGTTCTCCAACTTTTAATGGATAACGCCACTTTGGTGCAGAATCAAATGAAAAAATAGGTAGATCAACATCGCAGTGAAAAATGTTTTGATGTAGGTGATTGGGTATTTTTATAGTTACATCTCAAGCAAGCTATTTATGATAAGGAAATGTTGGCAATACTACATGCACTTAAGAAATGGCAACCTTACCCAATGGGAAGACACTTCAAGGTAAAAATGGATCATGATAGTCTTAAATACATTTTAGAACAAATATTATCATTATAAGAACATAAAAAATGGGTCACAAATATGTTGGGTTATGACTTTGACATCATCTACATAAAAGGGATTTTTTTTTTTTTTTTTGCAGATGCACTCTCAAGAAAGGATGAGGATGTGGAAGCATCTTTTTGTGCTATTTCTATTATCCAACCAAATTGGATAAATGAATCAAGGGATGAATGGAAGAAGGACAAAGAAGTGTGGCCACTCATTCAAAAGTTGCAGAATATCCCAATTCAAAAAATATTGCCAAAACTTGAAGAGGAAGGAAAAATCATATTGGAACCTGGAGCAGTCACAGCAACAAGACCCTAACAGCTAGGAAATCGATTAATTTCAGAGTATCTCATCAAGTGGAAGAACTTACCCGCTAAAGATTCCATATGGGAGGACAAAAATTTTATACAGAAGCATAAAAAACTACTCAAGCATTGAGGACAACACTTTTTGAAGGAGAGGGGCATGTTAGGCCCTTATACTAGTAGTGTAACCCCTTATTCTTATTAGTACAACCCCCTTATTATATTGTTGTACCGATGTAGTCCACATATTGTTATTATTGTGCCCCATAAAAGCCCACTATTGTTATTATTATGCCCTTACATTATTATTGTTATGTCGGCTCTGATTATATTATGACCCCTTAGACTCCTATATATAGAAAGGAGGTATTTTCATTTGTATCATCCAAGAATTGTTCATTTGTGTAATGTAAAGGAGGTTGCCCCCTCGAAGAGGCTGAATTATAAGGCGTTGAACTATCTTTTCTATCTTTTTGTGAGCTGGTTTCATAACACAGCAGTGTCGCCTTCCATACAAAATCAAGCCCTTCACAGATGAGGTATTATATGACGTTGCTCCCCTTGATGTTTGTGATGTATTATTCGAACAACCATACTTGTGGAAGCAACATGCTATGTATGAATAAAGGCTTCATGCTGTTATTGTTACTTTGGGAAATAAGTTGTACAGGATGCCGGAGGTAGCACCACCTACCGCTATCTCTTTGGTTACTGCAAAACAACGCAGTAACCTCATTTCCAAAACAAGGAAATTTGTTTCATGACGATACACCCTCAAGCAAAGAAGAAGATGGTGGCCACGACCTCCAGATAGGGCCCCTCCGCATGAAAACTACAAGTGGACAAGGTCATGGAGGAGTACGAGGACATCTTCACCTCCCCCGCAGGGGCTCCTCTGCACTGTCAGGTCAAGCACTCCATCGACCTGACCCCAGGTGCGCCGCTGCCCAATGGACCAATCTATCAGCGCTCCGTTATGGAGAACGATGAAATCAAGTGGAAGATTCAGGGGCTGCTACAGAAAGGTCACATTCGACCGAGTTCGTCACCTTTTGGGAGCCCAATCGTGTTGGTACAGAAGAAGGATGGGACTTGGAGACTTTATATTGACTATCGGGCGTTGAACAAGATCACTGTCTGGAATAGGTATTCTATCCCACAGATTGATGACCTTCTGGACCAACTGAAGGGGGCAAAATATTTCAACAAGATCGATCTGAAGTCAGGATATCACCAGGTACCAATCGAACCCTCTGATGTGTGGAAGACTGCCTTCAAAGCCAAGGAGGGCCTTTTCAAATTGTTGTTTATGCCTTTCAGGTTGACGAATGCTCCTGCAACCTTCATGAGGCTAATGGATAACATCTTGTAGCCATTCACCAACTCATTTGTAGTGGTATACTTGGATGACATCCTGATCTTCAACGAGAGTTGGGAAGAGCACCTCCACCACATCCAACAGGTTCTCCAAACACTACGGCAACACAATTTATGTGCCAATTTGAAGAAATGCACTTTTGGCATGACCCAAGTTCAGTATCTGGGATACATTATTGATGAACGGGGGGTGCATGTGGATCCAGCCAAGATCCAAGTCATTTAGGATTGGCCATCTTCAACCACTCTGACAGAGCTCCCCAACTTTATGGGTCTCGCCAACTTCTACCGCAGGTTCGTGTTGGGATTTTCTCATATCACTTGGCCCTTGAGTCAAGTCACCACGAGAGGAGAGAAAGAAAAATTATTTTGGTCTGAACCTAAAAAAAAGGCATTAACAGAGTTGAAACATCGCCTCTACTCAACACCAATGCTTGCATTACCAGACTTGCAAAAACCATTTGAGATCGAGACAGCTGCCTCTAACTATGCTATTGGGGTGGTCCTTACTCAACACGGGCATCCAATGGCATATCATAGTGAGACACTTTTAGACACGGTCTGGAAGTATCCCACTTATGAAAAAGAGATGTATTCCAATGTGCAGGCCTACCGACAATGGAAGCATTACATTTTGGGGAAGGAAACAATCATCCACATAGACTACCGGCCCCTGCAGTTCATACAAACCCAAGGGAAGCTGTAGAATGATCGCCATTAAAACTGGTCAACATACCTGCAACAGTTCCATTTGAATATCAAGTATAAGAAGGGCAGCACCAATAATGTTGCAGATTGCCTCAGTCGACCACCGATCATGGCGTTAACCACCGTGCTCAACTCTTATGGGCACAAGACTTCTGATTGGCCACTTCTCTGCGAAAGCGACCTAAAATTCGGCCACACATACCAGACACTCTTGGAGGGTTAGCATGTTCCAGATTTTCACATCTAGGGTGCCATGTTATGCCACCTGGGTCACCTTTGTGTTCCTTCAAGTGAGCGTGCCAAGATGATTTGGGAAGCACACTATAGTCGGTCTGCTGGGCGTTTCGGGGTCGAGAAAACAGTGGCTGTACTGCAGAAGTATTTCTATTGGCCGAATCTTCGACAGGTTGTCTGGTAGTACATCATATCCTGCAGTACCTGCACCATTACCAAACCAACCATCAAGAAGCAAGGCCTCTATACCCCACTACCTACCCCTAGTCAACCTTGGGAATCCATCTCCATGGATTACATGTCAAGCCTTCCTTCTACTAAGCATGGGAAAAACTGTGTTTTTGTGGTCGTCAACAAGTTCTTGAAGATGGCCATTATGACGGCCTGCAAGAAGAATATCACAACATAAGTCACTGCTAAACTCTTCTTTGAAAGAGTGTGAGTACACTTTGGGATCCCATAGTCTATCATCTTAGATCGGGACAATAGGTTCCTCAGTACATTTTGGTCCAGTCTTTGGTCGATGCTGGACACCAGTCTCACTAAGTCCACAGCCTTCCATCCCCAAACTGATGGCGAGACAAAGGTTGTCAATAGGATGATTGTATATATTTTGTGCATGTACAACTCAAAGCATACACACACATGGGATGAGAGCCTCCCTTATGTCCAACACAGCTATAACCGAGCTCTCCACATCCCGATTGGCCACAACCCTTTTCAGGCGGGCTTGGGATTCCAGCCACTATGTCCCATTGATGTGGCAATGCCATTTGCACCTACTCAGGCAGATTCAACTCATGTCTAGTTCGAAATAGATAAGAAAAATAACTTCATTGAGCAAATCCAACATATCCGCCAGCAGGTCCATGACATTCTGGAGAAATCAAATGCCAAGTACAAGCAGCGACATGATCAACATCAGGTGCCACACAAGTTTTAGGTGGGCGACAAAGTCTGGTTGCATTTGCAAAAGGAACGCCTCACCGGAGCCTATCGGAAACTCAGACCACTCCGATATGGTCCTTACACCATTACCAAGGCTATGGGAGATAATGAATTTGAGCTCAGCATTCCCCCATTCCTTAGCCTACACACAGTGTTCAATGTGGACCGCCTTCGGCTATACTTTCCACCATTACTAGACACATCCGACATTGCAGAACAACTCACACCAACAGAGTTAAAGCCAGATTGCATGGAACAAGCTACAACTAATCGGATCATGGACACGCAGATCAAGCATACTCACCAACAAAAGATCCAACTGTATCGAGTTGTCAAAGCAGGCTAACTCCTTCACTAGGGCAAGTGGCTCACCAGGGACCAAGTTCAGCAAAAGTTTCCTCATCTCATGGAGGAACTCAACGCAATGGGGACCATTGCTTCCTAAGGGGGGAGGAATGATCCAGGTGGATATTGGTGGCCACCTGCCAATTCCACTTGGACCCCCACCATTGTTTCTTTTAGTTTCCTTAATTGTAGCACAATTAACTATTTTTAGCATTTTTTTTCGGGTCGTGAACTTCCAGAGCAGTTTTGAGGCCCTAAATGACGTTTTTTTTTGGGAAAACTGGGATCAACATGGGGTCATGGACCGATGTTGCTCATCCCAAAGTTGTAGTCCTCGCATAGATCTTTCTAGCGATATATTATGCACGTCAAACGAAGATCGTATGCCAACATTACGACCCCGAGAAGTTGATGTACCAATTACCCAAAATGGGGCCCATAGTTTGGCACTTCATCTCCCAGGGTTAGGTTTTTGGATGTTTATGGTTTTCCATTATTTCTCAACAATAAATAGGCCTTCGAGCCTCATTGTAAGATAGTTCATAGGCATGTAGCCACCACATCCCTTCTCATAGATAAGCTACCATCGTTCGAGCTAGTTTATTTCCATTTCTGTTTGTAAGCACATTTCAATATTCTCCATTAATGAAATGAAGTATTATTTATGCTGCATCTCTATATTTGTGTTTATTTCTGTACTTTATTGTGTTTCTGTTTAAATCTGGATCAATCATCACCATCATCATCCTTATAGGAGGAGTGATTACTTTCCTGAGGATTTCAAGAAGGTCAATCCTCCTACATTCGATGGAGAGATGAAGAAATCAGAAGATGCAGAGGCATGGTTTCTTGGGATGAAGAAATTATTCATATTGAATAACTACTTAGAGAACATGAAAGCCAAAATAGTTACCTTCAGTCTTAAGGGGAAAACAAACATTTGGTGGGAAGATGTGAAGAATGTCAAGGGTATTCGCAAAGAAGAGTTGATTTGGGATGATTTCGAGAGACTCTTCAAGAAGAAGCACCTATCAGAGAGATACTACGATGCCAGATCTAAGGAATTTTATGAGTTGCAGATGGTTTCTATTACATATGGTGAGTATACTAGTAGGTTCCTGGAGCTATTAAGGTATGTGACTTACCTCAAGGATGAGAAGGCTAAGATTCAAAGATTCATCAATGGGTTTCCAACAACTTATAGAGACCCGATTGAGTTTGATGATCCTATATTGTTGGAGGAGGCCATCCGAAAGTTGAAGCATTATTATGAGCAGTCAAAGTGAAAAGTTGAGCCTAAGCATGATTTGAAAGGAAATGAGAAAGTTAACGGGAAGTGGCTACCGAAGCAGGGAAGACCTTAGGATGCAGGTGAGAAAGAAAATGTTGCTCCTTACAAGGAGTTCAATGCAGTTGAGAAGGGACATAGGTCACAGCCTAGACAACAGTAGAACAAAGGTTATGGTTGGGGTCCGTTGCAGTGTTGGATATGTGGAAAAGATCTTCACAAGAAGGATTGTCCATTGTACCAGGGTGGTAGGCCTTTGATCTATAACACTAAGGAGGTGTATACAGTTGGGGATGTTGGTCATATCATTCCTCAAATTTATGCAGATGTGGACAACAAGCAGACATATCACTAGGCATCCATTATTGAGATGGAAGGTAAGATCTATGGTCAAGTTGTTTCTATGTTGATTGACCCTAGATATAATTATAGTTATGTTAATCCTGACCTGGTGGATAAGTGTGGCTTGAGAAAATATGTGCATGTAGAGTCTTGGTTGGTGTAGTTGGCTATAGATACTAAGAAGAGAGTTCATCACTTGGTAAGATCTTGTGCATTCAAGTTGAATGGTATGCCTACGATAACACATCTAAATGTACTGCCACTGGGATCATATAGTATGCTTTTGGGTATGGATTGGTTGTATCTTCATCGGGCCAAAGTAGATTGTTATGACGAGGCTATTGATTGCCTAGATGATAATGGGGAAAATAGAATCTTGTAAGGAAAGAAGAAGCCTACATCAGTTATGATGGTCACAACTATGCAGGCTAAGCACAGTTGCAAGAAGGGGTGTGTAATGTTTGTTGTTCATATTTACAGTGACAAGGGTAAGGATGTTGAGGATAAAAAAATATTCAAGAGGTACCCTGCATTACATATGTTTTAGGATGTGTTTCCAATAGAGATTCCAGAGTTGCCTCCCTACAGGGAAGTGGAATTTTCTATTGAGTTGGTAACAGTGGTAGCACCAACATCAAAGGCACCTTACTGGATGAGCACACCAGAGTTAGTAGAATTTAAGTTTCAACTGAAGGAAATGCTTGACAAGGGATACATTAGGCCAGGTGTATCGCCTTGGGGTGCACCAATGTTGGTCATGAAGAAGAAGGATGATTCTCTCAGGTTTTGCATTAATTGCAACCAACTGAACAAGGTGACGATCAAGAACATGTACCCATTGCTGATGATTGAGGACTTGTTTGACCAGCTAAAGGGAGCAACAATGTTCTCAAAGATTGATCTGAGATCAGGATATCACCAGGTATACATCAAAGAATATGACATATACAAGACTTCTTTTAGGACCAAGTATGGGAATTATGAGTTTGTTGTGGTTCCTTTTGGTTTGACTAATGCTCCAACTACTTTTATGTGCTTGATGAATAGTGTGTTGTGCCCTTATCTGGACAAGTTTGTTATTGTAATCATTGATGATATATTGATATATTCTAAGAATGAGGAAGAGCATGCCGAACACTTAGCACAATATTGAGATTGCTAAGAGAGCATCAGTTGTATGCCAAGCTTAGCAAGTGCAACTTCTTTCAGACAAAAGTACATTACTTAGGGCATGTTGTTTCCAAGGAAGGCATACAAATGGATCTGGAAAAGATAAGGGCTATTATGGAGTGGGAAGCTCCTAGAAATGTGGATGAAGTTAGATCATTCAGGGGGTTAGCAGGTTACTATAGGAGGTTCATTAGGAACTTCTCACACATTGCATATCCTATTACATCATTGCAAAGAAAAGGTAAGAAATTTGAATGGGCAAAGGAATGTGCAGCTAGTTTTGAGCAGTTGAAGCAGTTGTTGACAAATGCTCAAGTTCTAAATATTGAAAATCTGGATAAAGAGTTTGTGGTGTATACAAATGATTGTAAAAGAGGAATTGGTGGAGTCCTAATGCACGAGGGATAGGTGGTGTTCTATGAGTCCAAGAAATTGACTGAGCACGAGCAAAACTATGTGACTCATGATCTTGAGTTGGAAACTATTATTCATGCCCCAAAGATGTGGAGGCATTATCTTCTTGGCATGAAGTTTGAATTGATGAGCGATCACAGTGGGTTGAGATATTGTTTGACCAACTAAATATGAATTCCAGGCACGCTAGATGGTTGGCCACGATCAATGAGTTTGACTTCGAGATCAGGTACATTAAGGCTAAGGAGAACAAGGTTGCATAAGCTCTCAGTAGGAGAGTGCAGATGAACCATGTTGCAGTGATGAGCTCGTATGGGACAAATTTATAGGATCTTATCTTACAAGAATGACAACATGATGATAGTTATCAACAACTTAAGCACAAGTTACAACAATAGGGTACAAGTGATTAGGATGTGGACTATCCTGTCACGACAGATGTCTTGCTGAGATTTAGGGACATGATCTATGTGCTGGATGACAGTGAACTAAATAAGCTTATCTTGAGGGAGTTTAATGTTAATCCATATTCAAGTCACCCAGGATATCATAAAATGTTGACAACAATGAAGAAGTTCTACTATTGGCCGAATCCGAAAAAGGAAGTGGATGAGTTTGTGGCTAGATGTTTGGATTGTCAGCAGGTGAAAGTAGAGTGTAAGCATCCAAGTGGGTTGTTTCAACCTATTCCTCTTACATAATGGAAATGGGAGGTGATTTCCATGTATTTCATTATAAGTTTTATGAGGACATCGAGGAAACGTGATTCTATCATCGTTGTGGTCGATAATTTGAGCAAGGTAGCTCACTTCATTCTAGTGAAGACTACTTATTTAACTAGTGAGGTGGCACATGTATTCATCAGGGAGATCATGAGATTGCATGGTATTCCAAAGAATATTGTGTCAGACAGGGATGCTAAGTTCACTTCCAAGTTTTGGAAGGATCTATTTGCAGGTTTAGGGACAGAGTTGGCCTTCAGTACAACTTATCATCAGCAGATAGATGGACAAACAAAGAGGGTCAACAGTTTTCTAGAGGATATGTTGAGGATGTATGTCATGCAACAACATAGGAGATGGGAGGTGTACCTTCAATTGGTTAAGTCTGCTTACAATAATGGTAATCAAGATTCATTGAGGATGAGTCTGTTTAAGGCACTGTATGGGCGAAGTTGTAATACTCCCATCAGCTGGAGTGATCCAGTGAACAGGGTATGATAGGACTAGACATGTTGGTATAAATGGAACAAGAAATGTAGGTTATAAAGAAGAATCTAAAGTCAACACAAGATAGACAAAAGAGTTATGAAGACCAACAAAGGGAATTTAAGGAGTTTTAGGTTGGTGAACATGTGTATTTCCACATTAATCCCAAGAAAATCTCCTCAAGGATTGGTTCATGTGTGAAGTTAGCCCCTTGGTATTGTAGGCCTTTCGAGGTCCTTGAGAGGATTGGTCCAATGGCCTATAGATTTTCACTGCCTCCGACAGTGAAAGTCTATGATCTTTTCCATGTTTCATTGCTTAAAAAATATATAAGGAATGTTGATCATGTTATTGATTGGTTAGTATTGCAGATGGACCCAGAATGAGAATTCTAGCTCGAACCTCTGTGCATATTGCAACGAAACAATTCATGCTCTAGAACTGAGAAATCGAGCAAGTTAAAGTGCAGTGGAAGCACTTTGGGCCCGATGAAGCTACATGGGAGATGGCTAATCTGATGCGGGCTATGTATCCTTCATTGTTTGTTGGTGGAGGCAAATGAGTTTTCAATATTTTTACATATTTATGTGTGGTTTCTATTGCAAATACCACAATGAGATGTGTTATAAAGCTCCAATAAGTGGTATGGTTGTCATGTTGTCATGATTTTCATGATGGTTTTGCTTTTGAGACTATTGCAACGAGCTAAGTTTTAAAGCTCCACAAGTAATATGATTTGGTTTTCAACGATTTTGTTGGTTGTAGGTGCCATAGAACACCGAGGATGGTGTTCCCTGGGTTAAAAGTTCATATAATAAAGTTAATAAATGCAAAAAAATACCAAGGTCACGGGACACGTATTCCAAGCTGAATGTTGGGAAAAATATCCTAGTAGGAATCACTTGTTGTTTATTATGGATTAGGGGAAATTGGCAAAGGTTTTGAAAATGCAAAAAGAAATTTTTGGCATTTCATTTATGAAAATAAAGGAAATTAGGAGAAAAGGGAGGTGAAAGGTCAGAGGTTGTATGTGAGGAGGAAATTGAAGAAAAACAGAGGAAAATGAAGAAATTAGAGGCATCAATAATAAAAAGACATCAGAGCATTAGTTTGGAGTCGTCAATTTAGTTTTGGAATTAGTCTTAGAGAGGAGAAGAGCACTAAGAGGACAAGGAAAGCAATCAAGCAAAGGAAGGACAAGGAAAGAAAAGGAAAGGACAAGGAAAGCAAGGATCAAGCAAGGAAAGGTTGGATCAAGTATCTTTAGCGGGAATACTTGCAGGTAACATGTTGCATGTATGATCTCCTAGCTGGTTTTGGCATGCATGGTATGTGAATGTGTGTATTTGGTTCATTTTTTGTCATTAGCATGGGTTTTTCTAGGTTTCAATAGTGGTTTTTAGCCTTGCCTTGCCATTTATGGATAACCATGGTGTGATGGGATTCTTTCTTGATTGAGCTTTGGATTGCCGAAAGGTTTTGGATTCGAGTGAGGTGGTCTCAAGAAAATCCTAAGGGTTGGGGGTGGAGATGGTTTTCTATAGGAAACCCTTAACAAGTGGGTGGAGACAGAGAAATTCCTCAAGGGATGGTGAAGGAATATTGAGGCATCAAAGCTCGGTTTGGCATTGTTGTGCGGGGCATCTTTGAGAAGTGCAAAAGTAATATTTTCCCGATTGGAAAAGTCATGAACTAAAAAATATCCTTCCAACAAAGTTAACCATTTATCTACGATGGTTTGCATCTATCTGGCCCTCAAATATAGGAATATCGAGGTTAAATTGTACCTTAAAAGGAGTGGCACTTCCAGAGTGGCTGCTGGATGAATATGCGTTGCTTGTGGGTAGTCATCGAAGGATCTGGGAAAAGTTATCCATCATCGTGTTCCTTTGTCCCTCGAGGGCTTCCTTGAGCAATATTTTGAAAGGATCTCCTACCCCCTCGTCTTTATTTTCTTCCACCGTGGGAGGTCGTTGGGGTTTACGAGGTTGGCCTTGCAAATGTTTAACCAGATCGAGCCCTAACTCCTTATACCCTGACCTCGTTGGGGACATGCAAAGAAAAAAAGAGAAAGAGCAGACCCCTCTGATACCTCTAATTTGAAGTTAAAAAAGAACACAACAAATTACACATATAACCATAAATGCAGAAATGCAACAGAGATAACACTTCATTTCATTAATATAAAAATACTGAAATATACTTACAAACAGATTGGAAATAAACTAGCTCGTGCGATGGTAGCTTATCTCTGAGAAGATATGTGGCGGCTACATGCCTCTAAACTGTGTTACAATGAGGCTCAAAGACCTATTTGTTTTTTAGAAACAATGGAAAATCTTAAACATCCAAAAACCCAACCCTAAGAGATGAAGCACCAAAACTGTGGGCCCCATTTGGGTAAATTGGTACATCAACTTCTCGGGGTTGTAACTGTAGGTTTTAACCCCGTACAGAAATTACCTGCATACGAATTCTAAAACATAGAAAATAAACAATGCGAGAGCATAACACATAAAACACATATACATAGAGATTTTCCCCTGGATCCCAAAACTGGGACTACCAGCTTGATTTTTCATTATGTTCCTTTCAATATTAAATACATATTTATACATGCTGAAGCATCCAATACCATGGACCGAAAACCATTGCATCCAACACCATGTGCGAAAAATCATGCACAAAACCATAGGTAGGTCCGCCCAACCTAATACAAGGTCCAAAACTGCACCCCTCAAACCCTCCATGACCGCCCCCCCCCCCCCCCCACTATGCAATTGGTGCAACGAAGGGGGGGCTCCGCCCCCCTTTTAAACCCACAGTTAACTACGTGGGCTAGTTGTGGAAAGAATATAACACAACCCAACAGTAGCCTTGGCATAGGATCTCCATTTGGCTATTATAATACCTCATATCGAAGAAATCGAAGAGGAGTTTGAAAACCTAAGCGGCAAGATGATTTGGGATGTTTTCACTCTCAAAGTTTTCCCTAAAAATGTTGTTTAGGGCCTCAAAACAACTCTGGAAGTTCAGGACCCGAAAATCTGCCAAAAATAGTAAATTGTGCTACAATTAAGGAAACCGAAAAACTGAAAGAGACTGTGTTTGGGGTCTAAGTGGAATAGGTGGGTGGCCATCAATATCCACCTGTATCATTGCTCTCCCCTTAGGAAGCAATGGTCCTCTTTGTGTTGAGTGCCTCCATGAGATGGGGAAACTTCTGCTGAACTTGGTCCCTAGTGAGCCACTTGCCTTGGTGATGGAGTTGACCAACTTTCACAACCCGATATAGTTAGATCTTCTGCTGGCAAGTGTTCTTGATCTATGTGTCCATGATCTGATCAGTTGTGGCCTTTTCCATGCAGTCTGGGTTTAGCTCTGTTATTGTGAGTTGTTTTGCAAAGTCGAATGTGTCTAACAATTGTGGAAAGTATGGTCGAAGGAGGTCTACATTGAACACTGGGTGCAAACCAAGGAATGGTGGAATTCTAAGCTCGAAGGCATTGTCCCCTACAACCTTGGTGATGGTGTATGGCCCATATCAGAGCAGGCGAAGCTTGTGGTGGGGTCCAATGAGGCGCTCCTTCTGCAAATGTAGCCAAACTTTGTCGCCCACCTGGAACTTGTGCGACACACGATGTTGATCACGAGGTTACTTGTACTTAGCATTGGATCTGTCCAATGGACCTACTGGCAGATGTGTTGAATGCGCTCAATGAATTTGTTAGCCTTGTCGACTCAGACTAGACATGATCTAAATCTCCCCGAGTAGCGCAAATGGTATGGCCACATCAATGGGACATAATGGATGAGATCCTAACTCTACCTGAAAGGGGTTGTGGCCCATTGGGTTTCAGAGAGCTCTATTGTAGCTATGTTGGGCATAGGGGAGGCTTTCATCCCATGTGTGTGGACACTTTGAGTTGTAAATTCACAGAATGTGTATGATCATCTTGTTGACGAATTCTGTTTGGCCATCAGTTTGAGGATGGAAAGCCATGGACTTAGTGAGTTTGGTATCCAACATTGACCAGAGAGTTAACCAAAATGCACTTAGGAATCTGTTGTCTCTATCAGAGACAATGGACTATGGAATCCATAAGTGTACCCACACTCACTCAAAGAAGAGCTTAGCAATGGCCTCTGCTATAATACTTTTCTTGCAGGCCGCCATAATGGCCATCTTAGAGAATGTGTCGATGACCACGAAAACGCAGTCATTGTTGTGCTTAGTAGAAGGAAGGCCCGACATGTAATCCATGGAGATGGATTCCCAAGGTTGATTAGGAGTAGGTAGAGGAGTATATAGTCCTAGCTTCTTAATGGTTGGTTTGGCAATGGCACAGGAAGTGCAGGATTTAATGTACCTCCCAACATCTTGACGAAGGTTCGACCAATAAAAATACTTATGCAGTATTGCCACTATTTTCTCTACTCTAAAATGTCTAGCGACTAGACCGTAGTGCGCCTCCCAAATCATCTTGGAACACTCACCTGAAGGAACACAAATGTGTCCCAAGTGGCATAACAGTGCATCCTAGAGGTGAAAATTTTGAACTTCCTTACCTTCCAGGAGTGTCTCGTATATGCTGTCGAATTCTGGATCGCTCTCATAAAGATGCGGCCACCCCAAAGTCTCGTGCCCATAGGAGTTCAGCACAGTGATCAGTGCCATGACTGGTGGTCGGCTGAGGCAGTCTGCAACATTATTGGTGCTTCCCTTCTTGTACTTAATGTTCAAATGGAATTGTTGCAGGTATGTGGATCATTTCTGATGGCGATCATTTTGCAAATTCCCTTGTGTATGTATGAACTATTGGGGTCGGTGGTGTTATCACTGAGAATTTTCTCTAGAAGTTATTAGAAGAAAGAAAATGACCGAGGTAACCACAAACCAACTTTTGGGCATAGGCTCTAGCCAACCTAAGTCCAGAGAGGGCTCCCTCTATATGATTTAGCTTTACTTGATGGGATTTTAGGCTAGTTCTTAATGTTCAAGGGGTTTTTTATTTGTATTGAAGATTGGGTGGTGGGGTTCTTTAAACAGATGGATAGGATGATGTCTCTAGTCCATTAGGCTATGGAGTCAACAAAAGAGCAGCAGGATTGGATCAAATCACTAAAGGGAATGTTCAAAGGGCAAGATAACAGAGTAGAGTGCAGGTCTTTAGGCCAGAGGGATGAAAAGGTTTTAACCAGGGTGAGAGAGCAATTAAGAATTCTCAGTCCAGGATTGAAACGAGGAACAAAGGGTAATTGGAAACAAAGGGAAATTAATAATCCTTTGCTATAGATTAAAATAAACAACCTAAATTAAGGAGAAATTAAGAATTCCTTAACTTATATTATCAGTAGAAAACATGTATTTGCCTAACTGTTATAGCTGAGTGTAGCTAAACAAATTGTAATACAATACTTCCAGTTATGGCATTTAGATTTAGATCAACAGTATGAAAAACTTTAAGAGATAACAAAAACGTGAGAAAATACTTGTCTACACTTCACTTTACACATGAATCCTTCAAAGTGTCTGGTCTTTATTCATCAATCCAACTTGCTAGCTCAGTAAATGCTCCAATGGATTTACAGTATTTCGATCAAGAAGTCTATAGAAATGTCTAAGAATCCACCCTACATACTTCGAATTGTGATGTATTTATACTAAGGTGTTATTACAAATATCTCAAACTGACTTTGAGATTTAATCTAGGAAATACAAATATCTTATCGTAGGAAGATAGAGGCACCTATTAAACTGCTTTCATGCTGTCCCTTTTATTGTGGTATTACTGGCTGTTATGGTTTGTTTTTAGCTCTTTATGCTCTTTGTTGTTGAATCATCTCACTGGAGGCTTTATTTACTTCAGGTTTTCATCTGATACTCTCTGACTTTGATACTCTTTCACTCTCATTACCTGTCTTTATCCTTTCTGTGTCTTTCCTTTTTATTGCACAATTTAATTTTTACTGTGTGTTTCAACATTAAATTCTTTTTTTCTTTTGTTTCATGTATCAGCATCGGGAAGTGGATTTTGATCAAGTCTCTGAATGTTTCACCTGTTTATCTTCTAACTACATCTCTGGTCTGGTTCCTTTGTTTTTACTGTCAATGCTCTGTATAAGTGTTTTCCTTTCGGCTCTGTGTGTGACTATCTTCATCTTTTGTTCCTTGTATAAGGGTCTTCCTCTTCTGAATATGGGATTTTAATAGATTTTTGGTCGAGTCTTGGAGTAAACAAGTTATGCGACTAGTATCAAAACTGTTTATCCAAGCTCTGCTTTTCGTTGGATTACCTGCAAAATTCAACAATAATTAAGAAAGCACCGATCTACTGGAAGGGTGATTGATGGTTTCATTTGCACATGGATGCCTGAGAAAGAGGTTGTGGTAGCGATTTGGACGTGAATGGAGGCGGAATTGTTTCGCAGAGGTTAGGGTGGCAGTGAAGGGTTTTATGGGTTTACACGATTAAACGGGTGAAAGGCTCGAAAACACGGTTTTCAAGGTTTAAAGTCTTTTAACGGGAAACTTTTGAATATGACGCGAAATTAATATTTACGGAGGATAGGCGGTTTATCAGAACGATGGGGAGGCAGTTTTAAGGGTCGTCCCACCGCTTTTGTGGCGTGGGTAGTTTTTCGGAGGGGTCACCCGATGTATGTTAGAGCGTGACACGTATCCATCGGGGGGTTGGAGAAAACCGCTTTATCGAGTGGGTAAAGGTAGGCTATCGGGCTCGACCGCTATGGCTTTGGGCTGTTGGATTTGGGTGATTGCGATCTGACGGTAGTTGGGCGGAAGAGCTGCGCGAAGAAAATGAACAGGAGTTGGGGGGGGGGGGAGGGGGGGCCAGGGGTTTTGATCATGGCGGTATTGATTTATGTAGGAATTAATCATGGGTTTAAAAGGATCGAGCCAGGATTAATGAGGGAGTTTAAGTCTTTGGGTAAAACTTCGGGCATTGGGTGAGGCTGATACAACTGCGTGTCATTGGATTTGAGCGCGAATGATCGGATGGTGGTCGGGTCAATGAAGAAGCACGGGTGAAATGTACAGAGGTTTAAGGGGGGCCCGAAGCTTTTAATCAAAAGTATTTTGGGTTTATTTGTTTAGTCAGGATATGGGCCATTCATATAGTTTTTATTTAAAATTAAGGGTTGGGGTATTTAAATAGGATTTAGTTTATATACGGGAAAAGGGTTTATATCAGATTTATTTAATAAAATTAGGAATTAATAGGAAATGTGATGGGCAGGATGGGTTTTTCCTAAGTAAAAGGGTAAAAGGTATGTGTTTGCACACTTAGTTTTATACTTAGGATAAAAGGCTTTTTGTGGGTTTTTGAGCAGAAAGGGATTTACATAGGGGGTTTTCACTTTTCTTAGGCAAATGGAGTTTAACCTTAGGAAAAGGGGTTTTCTTAGGGTAATGAAGGGAAATGGATTGTATGAAGGGGGAATGATTTTATGAAGCAGATTCTAGCACTTGAGTCCATAAGTCATTAAGCCGAGGGTCCGGTCCCACCAAAAGTCAGATAAATGCTTTGAGCCTCTTTGACTTGTAGGTTTTAAAGTACTAGAACATAATCGTTGATGGGAAATTAGTAAGTATAGGGGCAAAATGAATGAGGGGAAGTTAATCAAATTAACTTGTAAACCTTTGTCTTTGCTTCCATAGTTGACCATACATGTCGAAATATGTATCTAAGCATGATGCATGTGTTTTGATCCAATTAACCTTGTAGTTCAACAACCTTTCTTCTACTTACCCATTTCTTACCTCTAACATATTTTCTTCATTTCTTTGGGTGAATTTAGGCTAGAAAACCCTTATTCATCTAATTTTGTTTTTGAAAAATAATCTATCTAATTCTAACCTTATATCATCCAAGGGCTCAGATTAAGCTTATGAGCTCCTTTTATTTTCTCTACCTATTTAATTATCTGCCAAGATTAAATTGTTTGGTCAGATTTTATTCTCTAACTATAAACATAAAATTCGAAGCATGGAATAACCAAGATTAAACAGTTTGATTACCATGGATTGTGGCATGAATGATCATTATTATGCATAAAAGTAAATAGTAGTGGCATTTAGACTTGCACACTTTCATGGTCTTTTTGTTTTTGGGGTTCATATATTTTCATTTTCTTTTTGACATTCTCTTATTCTTTTTGTCATTTTATTTTTCTTTTAGGACATACCCTCTTTACATTTTTAATTTTTATAATATGGAAAAAATTTGCAGAAAGCAAAGGTATGTATAATATTACAAGGCTTAACCTTAGTCATTCAAAATTATGACTCCTATGGGTATAGGAACTTAACAGTGGCTCCACTTGGGGATGGCATTTCCTTGTGAAATGTCAAGAACTTTAGAGATCAGTAGCCTTTGAATTGATGTTGATGTTGCCTCACAATGTGTGTTTCTATGAATCTGCATTATTGATACTTATGATAGTGAATCTTTTAAAGCTTAAGGCCTTCTCTTCGGGCTTCAACTTCAAAGATCATTATCCAATCCAAACTAGACTTTTGAAAATAGAATATATACAAATGAAAATTAGTAATTAGGTTCAAAGTGATGTTTTAGCATTCGACCATTCACTGGCCCACCTTCTCCATTTGTACCATCAATTTCTCTTAAGAAGAAAGCATTACTTCCTCTATAAGAATAAATGACATAGGGACATTTCAATAGGAAATCAAATTTCCCATGTTTTCCTTTATCTTCCCTTCTTGAGTCCCACTTGAGTACTTTGTCACCAATGTAGAAATCTTTAGCCTTGGTTCTCTTATAAAAAATATTCTTAAACCTTTCTTGCACAACTTGTGACTTGACATAGACCTCTTCTCTTGTTTGTTGTAGATGTATAGTTTGGTTAATTCTTCTTTGGATACTGTTTGGTTCAACCTATATTTCTTGAAGTATCTTCATTACTGGTACTCCCAAAGAGGATGGAAAGACAACTTCCATTCCATAAACTAGTTGACAGGGAGACGTACCAATTGATTTCTTAGTAGTCAATCTGTTTGCCCATAAGGCATTAACTAGCTTTTTATTCCAAGTTTTCTTATTGTCTTTGATGAGCTCCGAATTGGGTAATTTATTGGGCTCATTTTGCCTAATTGTCCTTGTTCAATCCTCCATTTTTCATAGATTATGCATGTTTTTTGAGTATGTTTATGTTATTTGAACGAATAAGGGTGGTCACTCTACCAAGGAGGCTAATACGTGGTTATTTCAGGTTTTTTGGACAAATTTTGGAGCAAAACCAAGCAATTATGGGTCAGGTGATAGCCAAGCTTGAGGTGAGGATTCGTAGGGAGGTTGTCTCTGGCATTAAATGGCCCTTCCTCGAAATCTCCACCCTCAACTCCGAGCTCAACAGGCCACCAAAACGAATCCTAAAGGCAGCCGAGCAGCTTTGGGAAGAGTGACTGTTTACTGGCAGTTTGGACAGTCGAGTCCCTTGAATTAAGGAGGGATGCTAGGCCCCTCGTAGTGTATAAATAGGAAGGCCTCAGCCTTCGTAGTTTACTTTTGGAACTGTTGGTATTTGCACTATAGTGCCGTCATTTTCTCAGCTCGTTTTCTTGTATCTGTTGTTGTATAACTTTCTTATGATGATTATTTTTGAGTAATGAAAAGAAGATTTACTTGGCATCAGTTCTGAGTTCTTTATAGGAGCCTGCAACTCTTGGGGTTGGGCCCAACCCAAGTGCCAAGGCCTCCTTTATGTATTGTTATTTGTTCTTTATGTCTTTGCAAAATCATTTCTGTTAAGTAGATTAAAATCTTGCTGATTAACTAAGTCACTGTTGATGATTAGAAAGACTTTTGATGTTCAAATTGAGTTGATAGGTTATTAACAGGGAAAAGCTCTAGAAAAAGGCCATCAAGCACCTCTGATTTCACCTCTCCCTTAGTGGGATCAAGAGATGGGATCAAGGTGACCTTGCTGCCAACAAAAACACTGACTTTGCTTTGCCATGCAATCATTAGTGTTTGATTTTTATTTGTAGAAGTTGTTTACATGTTCAGATTCTTGATTGCTTCGTTGCATAGTTAGTATACATGGCTTCATTGCAATTAAAACTTCTGTTCATTCTCTTTACTGTCAGCTAGATCAGATTAGGTCAACGTAACTAGGTCTCTGATTTTACAAGTCTTCATTGGTTCAGTTGGAAAAACAACTTGTAGAGCACCTGTACCACTTCTCTATCTGCCCATACTCCATCAATCCCATCTGCTCCATCCCCTAACCCGGATTCTTGCCTCACGTTTGCCACACTTGCTCACACAACCCTAATTTTTGTGCAACATTGCTTCATTCCTCCTTGAACAAATCTAGCCATCTTCATCTTTCCTCAACTCCATCCACCAAGTCCTGGACCTCCTCACACCCCTGTCCTACCTCCATACTCACTCCTTCACCTTTCTCTCTCCATCCATCCTCCAAAATCCCATTTTTTAACAACTTGTAGAAAAGTACAGACATCCTGTAGAAAATTACAGACATCCTGTAGAACCCCTGCAAACTTCCTGTAGAGGCTCACGAATGAGGTTTCTTGATAGCCAAACTCTGTGAAACTCTCTGGAAGGGTGTTAGGGACCCCTTAGGCCCTCTCTGAACCTTCCTGACCTCCTCCAAGCATTTCCTCTCGCCAATCCACCTCTGCACAGTCAAAAACAGTTAAATCGCATGCATGATAATTCTGACAACTTATTCAAAAATACAAAAAGATGTTTTTTCGAGATGTTAATGTAGAAATAGCTTAGACACATGTATTTTACCTTCCTAGAAGTCAATGGCATCTCTTTCAGTAGCTTGCATCCTCTTTCTTGCATCGGTAGGGCTAGCTGGTAAACTTAGGGTTTGCTAGGGTTTACGTTCCCTTTCAGCTTTCCAGTTTCTTTCTGCAAGTAGATCAGCCTTTTTTGAGTTAGCTTTCGCCCAACAGTTAAAAATCTTCTTCTTAGAGCTCATAGAAGTTGGCTTAAGCTCCTAGCGGACTTGTGCCAGTTGACCAAGTGACAACTGCGACAAGAGCTAGTACTTGTGCATACAGCACCGTCGCTTCCAAGTTTGTTACGAACTACCGAGTTGATAAAAGTAAAGAAGGGAGTCCCAGGAGTTGTAGCATTATTGCTGCAATACTGGAGCTCACCACTCTTTTTGGCGCCGTTGCCGGGGAAGCGTCGGAGTATTTGTGATTGCTGCTTTCTTCTATTTTTTCTAATCCAACCTTTTGCTAAGTAGTTTATTTCAGTTCCATTTGCAATTTCATTTCTACAAAAGTAAATTAGACATTTCCTGCTTTCATAGGTTAGCCTTTCAATTCCGCAATTTCAATTCTGTAAGCATAGACTAGAATTTCAATTCTGCAAGTGTAGTCTAGCATTTCATTCCTGCAATTTGATTTCAGCAAAATAGATTAGTCCTTTCCTACTTTCATTTCAATTCCTCATTTTCATTTCCGCAAGATAGATTTTAGTTAGTTGCAATTCCATGTGTTTCAGTTTTGCAGGTACAAGCAGAAAAAAGCAAAAGCAACCAAAAATCTTTTCATGCCTCGTAGGAAAAAAGATAATACCGGAAAATTCCTACCCAACACCCCCACCACTTCACTGAGTCACCCTTCTCTCTTCTTTGGTGGCAGTGACCCAGAAGACCCTATAGGTGAACCTCCTGAGATATACGAAGATCCTATAACAGAAGAAGAGCAAGAAAACATTCCTTTTGAGACCATGGCTGAAAACAGAAACGGTAGAGAAGATGATGAGAGAATAGAAGGTACCTTCCCCATCCGAGAAACCAACGGGGACATGAAGATGAAGAACATAAGCCCCTCAGCCTTACCTCATTTTCATGGATTGACCACTGAAGACCCTGATACCTTCCTGTTTGAGTTTGTTGTCCTTTGTCGAACTTATGACTATGCAGAAGACAAGAAAAAGTTGAAACTCTTTCCCTCTACCCTCAAGGATGTAACACTACGCTGGTTCATGGGGTTACCTGGAAATAATATCACCACTTGGGCTCAGATGCAGCAAGCCTTTAACAACAAATACCGGGACTACTGTAGGTCAAAGGAAACAAAGGGAGAAATCTTTCGGATGACCATGGGAAATGATGAGTCTTTAGAAGACTACGAGGAAAGGTTCCAACTCAGCTATAAACGGGCCAGGTGCACACCTAACCCTGAATCTCTAAAGTTGGTTCTGCTCCGAGGAGTCCCTTAAGACCTTCTAGATACCCTTCACATGCTAGCTGGAGGAGACATCTACCAACTACCTTATGAGGACATAAAGACTGTGTTTAGAAACCAGTCTAGGGCAACCCGGAAAAGAGGTAGGGGGAATCCACTTTCAGCTAGTACTACCTGCTCCAAGCATGAGTTTTCCAATCAGATGGAATACCTCAAAAGTGAGATGAGACAGACCATTGCCATGCAACTTGATACTTTTCGAATCCAACAAAAGAAAGAGGAAGCTGAGAGGGCTTTGGCCACTTTTTGTCCTAGATGTACGAGGAAGCACCCTAATAACGAGTGTCCATTACACTCAGTAGAGGTATGTTTCGTTTGTGAGGAAAACCACCCCACAAACCAATACCCAACCTTACCTGGATTTAAAGCCATGTACCAAGGGACTGAGGAAACCACTGAACCTCTCTACTTCCTCAACGAAAGGAGGCTGCATGGGCCCAGACCTTACCAGCAGAGGATGCAAGGGACCTCCCAAGCTTATTATGGCCCCAACCAATCTGCTCACATACCTTCTTGGGGTCCCCCTGCTCATCCTTCCTGGTCCGCACCTCCTCCGTTCTCTTATCCACCTTAATACCATACTCAACCCACTGCTCATTCGTTTCACCCACATGTCCAGCCACAACCTCAGTGGAATGCACCTCAACCAGGGTGGAGGCCCCAATACAACTCTCCTCCCGCCATTCTGCCTCCACCACCGGCTCAGCCACAACCATTACCTCCTGCTCCTCCAAGACAACCCCAGATGCATGCTCAATCGAACCCAAACCCTAACAACCGACAGCCCCAACAGTTATACACTGGGGAGACAACATGCCCTACCTATGCTGTGGAGATCCAGGAGATCAACCTGCGATTTGGGAAGGCCCTTCCAGATTGCCAACCTCCTCCCCCAGAGGACGAGGAAGAGAAACAGGAAAGTGAACCCAAAGCCATTCCACCCTTTCCTGAGCGACTAACAGTAACCACGCAACCAAACCTAGAGGAGACTGAACTTCTGGGAGAACTTAAACAGTTGTGTGTGAAAATACCACTTCTCCAGGCCATAAAAGATGTACCGATATACAACAAATTGATTAAGGAGAAGTGTTTCAGGCACCTAGGTAGGCGAAAGAGAGATGCCTCGACTATCAATGTCATAAGACAACTGTCCGATCTAATGTTGGGGCAAGTAATCTGTCCAAATTATTTGGACCCTGGGAGTCCTGTAGTTGATGTCCACATCAATGGCACCATAATCCCCCATACCTTGATTGATCTAGGGGCTGCCATTAATGTGATGACCAGGGACACCATGCTTAAACTCAACCTTCAGAGTTCCTTAAGGAAGACCTCGACAGTCCTGCAGTTGGCAGATCGCTCCACCGTGACTCCCGAAGGGATTGTGGAAGATGTCTTGGTCTCTGTTGACTCTTGGGAGTACCCTGCGGACTTCTTGGTCCTTCAGCCAAAGGCAAAGCTCACTGGATACCCCCTCATTTTGGGAAGGCCTTGGTTAGCCACTGCGGACGCTTACATCAGTTGTTGAGCTGGAAGCATGACCATCAAGAATGGGCCTATGTCCAAGCAACTAGTCCTATACCCTCCTGTCCAACCTCTGCTAGAACATGACTTACCACTCTGGTTGGAAGAAGGAGATGAGGATGAGGTATACTCTGCACCATTGTGCACAGTAGAAACCATTAGGGGAGGCCCTCAAACCAAGGATGATTTGATTGAGAATTTGATTCAAAATCCACCTCCCAGTGCACTGTCCTTAGAGGAATTGGTGGAAGATACCCAAGCCAACACTTTAGTGGACCTCTGTGTGACTGATCCGACCTCTCCTAGAGTTAAGAATGTGGAGTTTGGCCCCGAAAGGACTTTAAAGATCAGCTCCTCCCTATCTCCCTCCCAGGAGAAGGAGCTGTGTAGCTTACTAAACAATCATTTAGATGCTTTTGCTTGGAGCTATAAGGAGATGAAAGGAGTCCATCCTTTGGTCTGTACCCATCACATTTACATTAAAGAAGATTTTAAACCAGTTAGGCAACCTCAGAGGAGAATGAATCCAGCCCTTAAAGACATTGTCAAAGAAGAATTGCAAAAATTGTTGGATGCAGGATTCATCTACCTTATCTCCGATAGTGAGTGGGTCTCACCTCTAGTGCTTGTGCCCAAGAAGAATGGGAAGTGGAGAATCTGTGTAGATTACCGAGAACTTAACAAAGCCACCAAGAAAGACCATTTCCCTTTGCCTTTCATAGATCAAGTGTTGGATGGACTGGCAGGGAAGAAGTTCTTCTCTTTCCTAGATGGGTTCAGCGGGTATAACCAGATCCAAATAAGCCCGGAGGACCAAGATAAAACCACCTTCACTTGTCCATGGGGTACCTTTGCCTACCAAGTCCTTCCCTTTGGGCTATGCAACGCTCCTGCCACTTTCCAGAGAGCAGTATTGAGCATATTTTATGAGTTGGTCCATGATTCGGTAGAAATCTATATGGATGACTTTACACCTTATGGGTCCAACTTCCAAGAGGCATTGACTAATCTGCGAAAAGTTCTAACCAAGTGCATTGAGATGAACCTGTCCCTCAGTCCTAAAAAATGTGAATTCCTGATGAGTGAAGGGACCGTGCTAGGTCATACCATTTCTCGGCAAGGATTACAGGTGGATCCTAATAAGATTGCTATCATCCAAAAGGTCCCACCTCCTCAAAAGGTAAGAGATGTTCGGAGTTTCCTAGGCTTAGCAAGATATTATCGAAGATTCATTAAAGATTTCAGTAAGCTAGCCTCGTCATTGTTTGGCCTCTTAGGGAAAGATGTTGAGTTTAAATGGACTGACAACTGTCAAGGGGCACTGGATGAGTTGAAAGATAAGTTGGTGTCCGCCTCGATATTGAGAGGTCCAAACTGGGAACTACCTTTCCACATCCACACTGATGCCTCGAACAAAGCCATAGGGGCAGCCTTAGGACAAGTTGAGGAGAATCTACCATATGCCATATACTTCGTCAGCAAAAACCTGTCCAAGGCAAAAATGAACTATATTGTAACCAAGAAAGAGTTCCTGGCTGTAGTCCATTCCCTAAACAAGTTCAGACACTACATCACTGGTTATCAAACATTTGTACACACTGATCATGCTGTGATTAGATATTTAATGAATAATCTTGATGTTAATTCTCGTATCATTAGATGGTTACTTTTGTTGCTGCAATTTGATTTGACTATTGTCGACAAGCCAGGTAAGGAAAATGTTGTTGCTGACTTCTTGTCTAGATTGGATTTGCTTGTAGGTGAAGAAGGAACAGTGGATGACCAGATGCCAGATGAACATCTGTTTGCTATCTCAGTACTCTCTCCATGGTTTGCTGATACAGCAAATTACTTGGTCTCCGCACAGTTCCCTCCGCATCTATCCTCAAAGGAGAAGAGTATAATTGTAAGGAAGAGTGCCCTATTCACTTGGATCGGGGGCAACCTGTTTAAACTTGGCCCAGATCAGATCTTGAGGCATTGTGTTAGGGAGGAGGAAGTCTTTGACATCCTCCTAACCTGTCATGACGGACCTTGTGGAGGCCACTTTGCAGCAAAAAAGATTGCCTTCAAAATTCTACAGGAAAGCTACTATTGGCCTACTCTTCATCAAGATGTCAGAAGATACATCAGCCAGTGTGACTGATGTCAGAGGATGGGGAAACCGACTCCAAGGGATGAAATGCCTGTTGGAGAGGTAAATCCCCTCTACGGATAGAGGCGATCCCTACTAGCCCAGAATGGGTCTAGCAACAATCAGTCAATGCTACTATGCAAGTTCCTAATTGCAAATAAAAGATAGGCAATGAACACCTACTTGGATTCCAACGCTATTGTTTGATGAAGAGATGCCGCTCTCGCTCCTTTGCTTTGGCCGGTCACGATCCTCCACAATCCTCGTGGATAGACACCTGCACACACAAAGAGAAACACAAACACAAGCGTGAAATCTAATAAATGCAATTATACATCAGTCAGAAAAGACATAACTCACATTAACCATTACAACGACAAATGAGAGTGGAACCATACTAGTAGTCATCTATTATTAATCAATAACAGAGAAGAGTACAACCAAAGTTCTGACGTTGAATCCTTCTCAAGAGGGTCCAGCCAGCAAGTCTCTTAAGCATTCACCCTTGGAGGTAGATCTCCCAAGACAAAAACTCTCTCTCACACAAGCAATACTTCACAACCTTCCTTAAGCTCTCTAGCAATCCCACACTTGTCACACCAACTACCTATTAACAGCAGCAGTCTAAGCACTATCAACTCCACACTATCCAAACTAGTTTCTCATGGCAATGGTAGAGGCTTAAATAGGAGAAGGAGTCTCCATGAAAGGTGGGAGGATGAGCTTATCTCCAAGGAAGGTGGCTCAAATGACGAAACAGACATGCCAGAGAAGGGAGGGCGACATTTACAAGGCCAACAACCAGGTCTGGAGTCATCTGGAAGGCCGGCTGTTAGAACAAACTCGCCCAAACAGGATCAGCGCGGGTGTATAACTGCACTGGAGCGCTGACATCGCATCTGAATAACAGGGAAGGTTATGTCAGCGCGACTCAATATAAACAGAGGATGCGCTGGTTCATGAAATTCGACCAGCGCGGAAAACACGTGTGCTTCCGCGCTGGCAGCGCATTCGTTGTATTATGAAGCGCCAGTCAGCGCGGTTATTTTAATAACAGTCGCGATGATGGAAAAAACTTTGGCAAAGTGGGTCATTTGGCAGCATTAGAGAGCATGAGCATGATTAATTTGAATTCATGACACAGTAGGGAGACTGGCAGGGAGACAGTGACAAATTACTGTGTAACAATGCCTCTCCAACCTCAAGTGACCTTCGAGCCATTTGAGAAGTGGGGCATGGGTTTTGTGGGTCCTATCAACCCTCCTTCAAAGCAAAGGTCTTACATCATTGTGTGCACCGACTATCTGACAAAGTCGGCAGAAACAAAGGCAATCAAAGCAGCGACAGAAGAAAAGGTGGCTGAGTTTTTAAGGGAAAATATCTTCTACAAGTTTGGCTACCCAAGAGAGTTAGTCATCGATCAAGGAAGCTAGTTCACCTCCAACCTGATTGAAGACTTGCTCGCTCATCACAAGATCAAGCACATGACTTCCACCCCATATCATCCACAAGCAAATGGGCAGGTGGAAGTCACTAATAGAGCATTGGAAGGGATTTTGACTAAGGTGGTGAGCAGCAGCAGAAATGATTGGGCAGATCACCTCGTTGAGGCCACCTAGGCCTACAACACCACTTGGAACACTACAACAGGTTTCACACCTTATGAGCTGGTCTACGGGAAGAAAGCTTTGCTGTCCATAGAGTTCGAGTACAACACATTGAAGGTGGCAGCTCAGTTGGACCTAGATCTCAGCCATGCTCAACGTGAAAGATTATTGCAGCTGAATGGATTATATGAACACAGAATGCAGGCCCTCCTCCACTCAGAAGTAGTTCAACTCCAGAGGAAGATATGGCATGACCGACACCTTAATGAAAAGCAATTCCAGCTAAGAGATTGGGCGCTGCTGTATGACTCAAGATACAAGGATTTCAAAGGAAAGCTGAGGACAAGATGGTTAGGACCATATACAGTGGAGAAATGCAATGACAATGGTTCAGTCCTTATCAGGACCATTGATGAAGAAGCCATCCCCATGCTTGTCAATGGGCATCGATTGAAAATCTACAAGAAACCCCTTTCGAGGCAAGAGTTCATTGAAACTGTGGAAAAATCAGTGCTGGTAGTAGAGTAGGGTTCTACCTCTATTCCGGCCACACCTTGATCATAAAAAAAAAAAGGGAATAAAAAGATCCCTGGGTGAAAACCTCTCTAAGGCGCCTAGGGCAGACAGTGAGGGTGAAAACCTCATGGAGGCGCCCCAGCCGTCTCTCAGAAAATAAAGAAGAAGAAAAAAAGATCCTTGGGTGAAAACCTCTCTGAGGCGCCCAGAGCAGATAGTGGGGGTGAAAACCTCATGGAGGCGCCTCTACTGTCTCTCGAAAAAAGAAAAAAAGAAAAAGAAAAAAAAAGGAAGAACAAAAAAAAGGAACAGGTCTAATCTCTGTAAAATTATTACAGGTTGCAAGGAATATATGGCAGATAAAGAAGGTCGCGCAAAACGAGGACAGGGGTCCATACCAGGCTACAGGACATCCTTATAGACACTCCCTCCATAGCCACTCAGTTTTCCCAAGGTTTGATCACAATCGGGTCGAGATTCAACCTCCTACAGGAAGTTCTGAGCTTTCTACAGGAAGTTTTGGGGCTTTCTACAGGAAGTTCTGCATTTCTACAGGAAACATCCTGTAGAGCCTTTGGGCAAGCCAAAATCGATTATGGAAAGGGATTTAAAGCTTGAAGTCTGTTGATTAGGCTTGCAGCCATCCCTCTCTTCCATCCATCACCGGTTTCATCTCTTTCCACCGCCATTGCAACAATCTGGTTATGTATTACTGCACAGTCATACAAAGAGTCCTGTTTCCCTCAGATTGAAATCTTTTTTTTTTTTCCCAAGTGACAAATCAAGTACACAAAGGCTTGCACACTCTACCTGTCAAAGCTCCATCAAGACCCTTCATCCACGAATACAACCTTGCTCGTTTCAGCATGCATCCCAGGAGGAGAATCAGCTACAGGATGTCCTACAGGAATCATGTAGCAGCTGATTTGTCTGGAGCACATGCTATGGAGTCGGTAGCAACTAAAATCGACACAGGGGACATGTAACAAACTCCGCTTGGACCTGAACACCTCCTCGACAGCTGAAATCAGATGGAGCCTGTGCATGCAACGTTTACAACCAGAGGGTCGGGTCTCGAAGCCGTGCATACAACATCATCCCATGAAAGAAGGAGTTCCAACGCTTGTGCACGAAGCAGCAGAGAGAAAAGCCATCATTCCACATCCCGAAGCCTACAGAACACGTCCACAGCCACACAGGTAAGTGTCTAACCTTATTCGTCAAATTGCATAGACTATACTCTGAAAACTGCATGTCTGTGAAATGGTGCGGATTGAACAAATTCGGTGGCCAGTCAACTGGCCACCCATAGTCAGTTGAATGGCCTCGTGGGATCCGAACGAGCTCGGTTACGCCAAAGAGACGTGCAGCTGACACGTGGGAAGTGTCCAGTCAGAGAGAATCAGCGAATTAGCAGTAATGGCGGTGGTTAATGGCAGAGGAAGGGTAACAGCGGTCAGAGACGTGCAGAGGAATGATGGCCGTGACGTTGGCTAACGGATCGGCCTGGCCACCTCACCCCCTCGCCATGAATTGTGTCGTAATTCAAACATGCTCGGCCGAAGAACTCACGATTAACCGCTGTCATTTACACTTGCAACCGTTCTCAGCAAAGTATGCGTCCTCCTCCTCCCCAGTCTGTTAGCCCGAGCTTCTGGACCTGTTTCAAAATCCTCCCTTGTCCTAGGCTCGTTCAAAAGCGTCGTGACGTCCTCCAGAAGTCAGCAAAGCTTTCTACAGGAAGGAGCTCTACAGGAAGCACGACATAGCCTCCCGGAGCAGAGAAACCTGGACTTTCTGCATCGAAATTGGAGTTTCGAAGAGAGGTAGGCTCGAAAACACCATTCCCATGCATGATATTTTGAAAGGTGGTGAATTAAACTGTCTGGAGTAGGAGAATTAGAAGCAAGTCTGCCTATGGATGAAGAATAGTAGTTTGCATGTGTGATACACGGAATTTTTCAGTTGGTTCTGCGTCAAATTCTTCTCAACGATTCCTGTTAAGAAATTCCTCCTATAGAAACGATAAACCACTATGAGGGCTAACCTGTGCATGAAGGATGTGACTTTTATGTGGTTGTATACATGTTGGGGATGAAAATTAAGCTCTGCACTCTGTCTGTGGGAGCCTAATTCCCTTTTGACAGTCGAGTTTTTGGCAGCAACAACATTATAACCAGGGAATTGGTGCAAAGTGAAATACAAACACCTGAGAAACCCTGTCCTGAGGATCAAAAGAGGAAACCATAAAAAAATAGTCCCTCTCTGCTCGGAGCATTGAAACAAGGCACTCTCAACATGCCAGGAGGGTTTATCAGGAAGGAACCCTCTGATTCTAGAAAATTGCGTGAAACTCCCGAGGTGGTGGACCTATTCACCCGTGCCAATTGGATGACCTTCTGTGACAGAATTCAAGGTCATGATGATGAGGTAACAGAAGAATTCTTAATGTCCTTGCAGCCTAAATCAAAGGCACTAGCCACTGTGAATTTCAGAGGGTTGACCCTAAAGCTTACCCCACAACTCATTAGTCAGGTTACTGATCTGCCATTAGGGATACCCTGGAGCAAAGAGGAGGGGGCATTGGGCCAAAAAGGCAAGAAAGAATTCTTCCTACCAGAGGAACAGGTTTTAGAAGATAAGAATGGGGTCCAGAGAGCCAGCCTACACCCTTTTTGGAGCGAGGTCAGCCTTCAAATCATGAAATACATTACCTGTGAGGGGCGGTTTAGTATTGTTTACGGTTATCACTTCCGGTTGCTAAGTGAACTCAGACATAGGATGGATTTACCCCCAGAACAAAAGTTAAGCATCCCCTATTTCCTCCTACAATCATTAATTGAGTGTGGCACAAAATTGAAGGAAGGGACACCGGATCAGTTGGCCCATCATGGGCTTATCAAGCTTCTAGTGGAAAATGCCCTCCATACCTACACTGTCCCTCTCTCCTGGGAGATTTTCCGCAATATGTCCAAGGATGATGATATTTGGATTCTGGCCGAGGAACTCACTTCATCTAGTAGTGAGGAAAGGGAGCGCATTGAGGCAGAAGAGAAAGCCATGGGTAAGGAAACCGAGGACAGGCCACCACAGAAATAACAAGAGAAAGGTCAAGCTGCTGAGCCCAAAACTATGGGTGGAATAAAGGCACAAACACCAAGGGAGAAACGATTGCAAATAAGGGCAGAGAGGACTGAAAAGGTCCAAGCAAGTGAGGACACAACCAAGGCAACCACAACAAAATTAAAAGGGAAGGCACCCCCAACCAAGCAGACCAAAACAGTGAAGACAGTTTCTACAGGAAGCCAGAAAATAGTAAGCACAGGACTTTCTACAGGAAGTCTGGAAACAGGGAAACAAAAGGAAAAATTGCCTGAGAAAGTAGCCAGGGAGGCAGCAGCTGTGCTAGCTACCCTGAGCACATCTCCAAAGAAAACAGGGAAGCGGAAGAGGGAGCCTTCCATGTATTTTAAGGCAAGAAGGAGCATGAGGATAAAGACTGGCAGACCCCAGCCACCGTCAAAAGAACCAATCACGATTTTAGACACCCCAGCTACACAAAAGGAGAGGTCTCCCTCCAAGGCATCCATCACTTATGAACGGGGAAGCCCGAAGACATCCACCTGGAGAGAAAGAATGAAAATGTTGGACACAAAGGCCTCTCTACAGGATGCTGAGACTGTTCTACAGGAAACACTGGCTAGGCTAAAGGAGACCGAAGAAATGGAAGGAGAGGCAGCTAAATCACCACAGGAGGAAGAAAAGGTGGAGAAAATTGTGGAACCTAGCCCCCAGCCCAGTTTGGGCTCCTACTATAACTTCTTAGAGGCCGGAAAGATCATTCCCCAAAAATTCACAATGCCACTTTTCCTTGCACTAGAAGAAGAGAGAGTGAGGACCCACACTTGGATGAAGATTGCTAAGTCCAAGGGTGTGGCAGATACAGGTCCTCTGGAGGAACAACTCAAAGAGGCAAGAAGGGAATTGGCTCTGGTACGACATGTGGAGAGCAGCCAATGGGTCAAGCTATAGGAAGAAAATGAGCTGCTTAAACAGCAGCTAAAGTTACAAGGACAGAATAAGGAAGACATGCCTCACATCTTGGGAGAACAACAGCAACAGGAGGAGCCCACAACAGACAAAGAAACCCCTGATGAACAACAGAGAAGGGAAAGGATGCAGGTTGAAATTGAGACACTGAATAGACAGCTACAGGAAAAGGAATTGCAAGCAGGCCAGGAGATACAGTCTCTGAAACAACAGGTACAAGAAAAGGAGGCCCAACTGGCCTGCATGGCCAGCTGGGTGATGGAAGCCCTGCAGTGTAGGCAACCTGCCAAATCCTACGCCCTATACCTCAAGGATCAGTGGTTACAGTTTCAGATCAACACCTTGGCCCAAAGGGGCATCACCCCATTCCAAAATTATCATCAATTTGCAGCTCTATGTGGCAGTAGTTCATCAGAGGACAGGGCCAAATTATCAGAGTTTTACTTGCACAACTTTGCCCTTCCGAACATGAATGCATGGGATCCCAACACTGTGATAGGAGATGTCCAACTTATGGCCATGGCCTCTTGGATGAATCATGAGGAGAAGAGAGCAGCAGAGGTCTGCAGTATCATAGGCAGAGAACTCAATGAGCCACTAATGATCAGAGCATAGCCGAATGACCCCTCAGCAGTGATAAGCGCCCACTAGCACTTGGCCAACAGCCCTCGGGATTTACCGGAATACATTGAGCAACAGGCTCAAGCTATTGCCCACTTTGAGGACATGGAGAGACTGTTGGGAGAAAACTACCTGCATGCTTGCACAAGGCGGTGGAACACACTGCCTCACAACTTGAAGATAAGGGAATACCACTCTCCCTCCAGGATGAGGGAGGCCTTGGCAAGGGTACCTCTCTACAAACATTTGATGCAAAATCTACAGGCCAATTGGATTGGCCTGAAATTCAGTCCTCCTTTGCTTTTGGGATTGCTAGAAGTAGTTAAGGGAGAGGAGGAAGACAGACAATGGGAGGAAGTGGAAATGAAAGCAGGATTCCACGACCGGGAAGAAGATGTCACTGCGGAGGCCTGGGACGTGAGGGAGGTGGTCAAAGCAATAAAGGATGACGAGCTGGACTAGTTGCTCAGAGGATGAGCAACCCATTTATCAGGGGGGTGATGATGAGCCCCGAATTGGGTAACTTATTGGGCTCATTTTGCCTAATTGTCCTTGTTCAATCCTCCATTTTTCATAGATTATGCATATTTTTTTGAGTATTTTTATGTTATTTGAACGAATAAGGGTGGTCACTCTACCAAGGAGGCTAATACGTGGTTATTTCATGTTTTTTGGACAAATTTTGGAGCAAAACCAAGCAACTATGGGTCAGGTTATAACCAAGCTTAAGGTGAGGATTCATAGGGAGGTTGTCTCTGGCATTAAATGGCCCTTCCTCGAAATCTCCACCCTCAACTCCGAGCTCAACAGGCCACCAAAACAAATCCTAAAGGCAGCCGAGCAGCTTTGGGAAGAGTGACTATTTACTGGCAGTTTGGACAGCCGAGTACCTTGAATTAAGGAGGGCTGCTAGGCCCCTCATAGTGTATAAATAGGAAGGCCTCAGCCTTCGTAGTTTGCTTTTGGAACTGTTGGTATTTGCACTATAGTGCTATCATTTTCTTAGCTCGTTTTCTTGTATCTACTGTTGTATAAATTTCTTGTGATGATTAATTTTGAGTAATGAAAAGCAGCTTTACTTGGCATCAGTTCCGAGTTCTTTATAGGAGCCTGCATCTCTTGGGGTTGGGCCCAACCCAAGTGCCAAGGCCTCTTTTATGTATTGTTATTTGTTATTTATGTCTTTGCAAAATCATTTCTGTTAAGTAGATTAAAATCTTGCTGATTAACTAAGTCACTGTTGATGATTAGAAAGACTTTTGATGTTCAGATTGAGTTGATAGGTTATTAACAGGGAAAAGCTCCAGAGAAAGGCCATCAAGCACCTCTTATTTCACCTCTCCCTCAGTGGGATCAGGAGCTGGGATCAAGGTGACCTTGCTGCCAACAAAAACACTGCCTTTGCTTTGCGATGCAATCATTAGTGTTTGATTTTTATTTGCAGAAATTGGTTACATGTTTAGATTCTTGATTGCTTCGTTGCACAGTTAGTATACATGGTTTCATTGCAATTAAAACTTCTGTTCATTCTCTTTACTGTCAGATAGATCAGATTAGGTCAATGTAACTAGGTCTCTGATTTTACAAGTCATAGTTGGTTCAGTTGGAAAAACAACTTGCAGAGCACCTATACCACTTCTCTATCTACCCATACTCCATCAATCCCATCTGCTCCATCCCCTAACCTGGATTCTTGCCTCATGTTTGCCATACTTGCTCACACAACCCTAATTTTTGTGCAACATTGCTTCATTCCTCCTTGAACAAATCCAGCGATCTTCATCTTTCCTCAACTCCATCCACCAAGTCCTGGACCTCCTCACACCCCTGTCCTACCTCCATACTCACTCCTTTACCTTTCTCTCTCCATCCATCCTCCAAAATCCCATTTCTGAACAACCTGTAGAAAAGTACAGACATCCTGTAGAAAATTATAGACATCGTGTAGAACCCCTGCAGACTTCCTATAGAGGCTCACGAATGAGGTTTCTTGATAGCCAAACTCTGTGAAACTCTCTGGAAAGGTGTTAGGGACTCCTTAGGCCCTCTCTGAACCTTCTCGACCTCCTCCAAGCATTTCCTCTCGCCAATCCACCTTTGCATAGTCAAAAACAGTTAACTCGCATGCATGATAATTCTGGGAACTTATTCAAAAATACAAAAAGATGTTTTTTCGAGATGTTACTGTAGAAATAGCTTAGACACATGTATTTTACCTTCCTAGAAGTCAATGGCATCTATTTCAGTAGCTTGCATCCTCTTTCTTGCATTAGTAGGACTAGCTGGTAAACTTAGGGTTTGCTAGGGTTTACGTTCCCTTTCAGCTTTCCAGTTTCTTTCTGCAAGTAGATCAGCCTTCTTTGAGTTAGCTTTCATCCATCAATTAAAAAGCTTCTTCTCAGAGCTCATAGAAGTTGGCTTAAGCTCCTAGCAAACTTGTGCCGGCTGACCAAGTGATAGCTGCGGCAAGAGCTAGTACTTGTGCATACAGCACCGTCGCTTCCAAGTTTGTTAGGAACTACCGGGTTGAAAAAAGTAAAGGAGGGAGTCCCAGGAGTTGCAGCATTATTACTGCAATACTGGAGCTCACCAGTCTTCTAGTAACTTCTTGATGATGTTTACTAGGCTTTTGTTTGAGGATTCAACCAGTCCATTACCTTGAGGGTAATATGCTGTGGAATGGCCAAGGGTGATATGGTATTTATTGTAGAAATCTATCATTCTTTTGGATTTAAAGGCTGTTGCATTATCAGTAATGAGCTTAGTTGGACATCCAAATCTTGAGAGAATATTGGTTTGAAGGAAGGTTATGATAACAATATTTGTGGTTGCCTTGAAGGTATGGCCTCTATCCATTTTGTAAAGTACTCTTTGGTTGTAAGGATCCATTTGTGTTGGGCAAAGGAGGTTGGGTGAATTTCACCAATGAAGTCTAGACCCCATTGTTGAAAAGGTATTTCAGCAGAGATTGGCTTGAGGGGTAAAGGTAAGATCTTTTTCTTCTCCTCAAAAATTTGACATTTATGACAGGAGGTCACATATTTTTTGACATCAGCAAACAAGGTAGGCGAGTAGAAACCAGCTCTAAGGATTTTGTCTGTAGTAGTTTTCTTGTAAAGGTGTCCTCCACAGTACCTGCATGAAACTCTTGTAAAACTTTGTTAGATTCTTCTTTTAATACAAAATTGAGAAGAATACCTTCATGGTCTCTCCAAAACAAAACATTGTCTAATATACAAAATCTTAAGGATTTCATCTTTAAAAACCTGCTTTTAGTCCTAGATAATTCAAGTGGATCTTGTAAATTTAGTAAAACATAAATAATATCAGCATACCATGGTGATTCAAGAAAGGCTTGGCTGATTAGTGGAGTCGCCATCTCATCTTCATTATCTATTACTGCGATAAAGTTTATATCCAAGGCCTGACAATTCGATTCAACCATGATATTGGCTAAACCTTGGCCCTTGATTATCTTTGTTGGTTTAATTTCTATATCATACTCTAAGATAGTAGCAATCCACTTTCCCCTCTTTCCATCAGGACCATCCTGAGTCAGGATGTCTTTTACTACTGAATTAGGAACGTAGGCTACTATGTGAGAATATAAGATGTATACCTAAAATATTTAATGGGTTTGACCAAATCCAAGGCCTATTTTTGCATTATATTGTATTTCAAGGGGGCATCTCTCAGGGCTTTTCTAAAGAAAGAAATGGGTTGTTCATAGCCCTGGTCATTTTTCTATAATAGGACTGCAGCTATTGTGTGCTCTGAAGAAAAGGAAAATAAAATGAAATCTCTATCAAATTTGGGACTTATTAGTACAGGTGTTTTAGTTAAGGCTAGTTTGATGTCTTCAAAGGATTTCTTAGCTTCAATAGTCCATTTTATGGTGGAGTCTTTTTTCAACATATTGTTTAGTGATCTAATTAATTCTGCTAGGTTAGATATAAATCTTCTAAGAAAATTGATTTTTCCTAAGAAAGCTTTTAATTCTCTAATGTTCAAGGGGTGTCTTATTTGTAAGATGAATTCTATTTTTGCAGGGTTTATTTTTATACCATCTTTCAAAATTATTTGACCTAACAACTTTCCTTCCTCTAACCCAAACGAGGACTTTTTGGGGTTCAAGGAGATTCCAAACTTCCTACATTTAATAAAGACTTGCCTTAGATGATCTAAATGTTGATTGTCAGACTTTGAAAAACTATATGCCATCCAGATATATCACAAGGAAATCATGAATTTCTTTAGAAAGGTTATATCCATATCCCTTTGGAAAGTGTTTCTTGCATTAATTATCCCAAAAGGCATTTTCACATACATAAAAGTGCCCCAAGGAGTAGTAAAGGCAGTTTTGGGTTGGTCATCTGGATGAAATAAGATTTGGTTATAACCAGAAAACCCATCCAACAATGAGATTCTGGTTGATCCAACTACTCTCTGTAAAATGTGATCTATTTTGGGGAGAGGGTAATTGTATTTAAGTGACACTTTATTGAGGTTTCTTAGATCCACATAGAGTCCGATCTCACCAGTTTTCTTTGTAGTTGGCACTAAGTTTGAGACCCAATCAAAAAATATGATTGGTGCAATTATTTTGGCATCATACATCCTATGAATTTCTTTTTCTATCGCAGATAATAAGACATTATTGATCCTTCTTAGTTTTTGTTTGAAATGCTTTTGGTTTTCTTTAATAGGAATTGTGTGTTGGATGATGTCGGTGTCATAGGATTTAAGGTCCTCCTAACTCCAAGAAAAAACATCCCTAAATTCTTTCAACAACTCAATGTATTTGACTTTTTCAGTTGGAGGTAATGATTTTGAAAGTTTGATTAGTTTAGGATTTTCATCAGTGCCTATATTATGTTCCTCTATATCAGACCTTAATGGTTCCATTTTAGGTTTCCTAGGAACATCATTCGAATCAAATAAATCTTCCAGAGGGGTTAATCCCTTTGGTAAGAAGTTATCCTTAAGATTAATTATTTCAGTTTCTTTGTTGATCATTTCATCAATCTCCATTAGTTCTAAGTTATCTACATCTGATTTGGTGAATTTAGTTGGGTTAAGTCTATCTATTTGATCATCTTCTATCTTATCCTTAGTGTCAGGATCTATGGATGTATCAGTATCTATGTTATTATTTACAAATTTTCTTCTGAAAGTAAAAAGTTATTTATCTGTTTATCGTTAGAAAATATTTGCCAGTTCCTCAAATTATGTAGAATTGCATGTCTGTGCCTAACTTCAGCAGTGTACTGATAGTTAGGTTGGAAGGGTAATTTACAAGTGCTGGAAAACATTGCTAAACTACGGGCTTGCATGTTATGTTTTCTAGGGATTACTGCAAGCTTTGTTTCTAGGAAAGTGTTAAGTATCTCTACAATAGTATCTCTATAGCAACTTAATCTAGGGTCTTTTGTCATATATACATCATCAATCTGTTTTACAATTAGTTCAGAGTCTCCCATAACTGAAACTCTTTTAGCTCCTAGATTCCTAACTAACTTAAGACCTAAAATTAATGCTTCATATTTAGCTATATTATTTGTACATTTAAAATTCAATCTATTTTTATGGCCTTCTGAGTAATTGTTCTCTAAATTATATATCCATACTCCTGCTCCTGCTCCTAACCTATTTATTGATCCATCAAATTCTAAACGCCATAATATCTCATGATCATAGTTTTCACTATCTGGTGGAACAAACTTTTCATCATTCACAACAATTAGAGCTTCTTGTTCATTGAATAGTTTTGTAGTTTGATTAGTCTCATTTTATGTAGAAACTGCAATTTCTTTTGGTTCTGTATCAATACTGTCTAAAAGTGTTTCTTGTGTTTGATCAGCATTATATAAGATAAAATAATCAATATCTGAGTGTATGGAGTAGGTGGGAAATTTTTTAGGCTGAATTTGGCTACTTACCATGTATTTCATTAAGGTTTCTCGGTATAGTTTCTTAGGTTGTCCAAAAACAAAAATTGTTGCATATGACATATCTAGTTGTAGAGATCCTTGAAGTTTGGCTCGCCATGATCTGGATAACAGCATGCCATACTTCGGTGGGATGTCAGCAACTACAATGTCCATTATAATGCTTTTGGCAGGATATTGGACTAAAGTAACACATAGGTATTTGATTAATCCTAGACACTTCACTTGATTAGAGTCAAATGAGAATAAGTCTTTGTAAGGCCTTGTGATGTCTAGGTTCAATTTTTCCATTACTGATTTGGGCATTAAATTGTGAGAGGCCCCAAAATCCAACATTGCATTGTGTAGAATTTTCTCATGGATACTAAGGCGTATGTAAAAAGGTGGAAATCCTCCTTCTAATGGTTTTCCATTAACATTTGGACCAAATATAAGTTCTAGTTTATCATCAAACAAGTTAACTGAATCCTCATTTTCAACAATATTTAAGGTTTGATTTATCTATGATTTGTAAGGTTCATTCTTGATTAGTTCGGTTAAAGGGACTGGAATCTTTAGCTTTTCTATCTCTGCTCCCAAATTGAAAGGCAAAGAGGATTTTTCTGTTTGAAGATTTTGAGTTTTAGTAGCAGGGATTTGAGTAGGATTGTTTTCTTTTTCTTTATTGGGGATCTCTTTATGTGGATTTTCAAGTGGAATTGAAGTGGATGGTTGATCAGCAGAAGGTTGATCAGAGGTTATATCTACAATTGTGGGGCCAGAAGGATTTGGGTTCTGCCTAGGGAGAATTTGGAGGATCTTTGAAACATGGGCTTCTTTTGTTTTCTTGGGTTGATTTTGTGTTGTTTTCTTGGTTTGGTCATCATTCCTTTTGCTTCTTAGATTATATTGCTTGTGGACTTCGAATATAGCAGTCATATCCTTGTTTATAATCAAATGATTCACCAGACTGTACCTGTAATTGCTATAGCATATACAGTTCTTGCTCATCTTGGGTTAGAAAAACAATGTCCTCATCATTTACTCCCATTAGGTTAATTTGTGTATCATGCTTTGGATTTTCTGGCTGGGATGTTTCTACATAATTTTCTTAAAAGGGAGGCCTTATGCTCTGATCTGGTCTGTTTTTCCCTATGTTTTGGTTATTTCTGAAATTTGGGTTTCTAATTGAAGGTGCTTGTTGGTTATCCCATTGGGGTTTCCTTTCCATGTTACCTATTCTCTCCATTAGTCTTTCCATGTTTTTGGCCAAGTTATCTATTTTAAGATCAGATGGTGAAGTTTCTTCCTTAGTAGTTCTCTTTTCATTTCTAACTCTAGCCCTTTTAGCTAACAAATTTGCTTCTACACTAACAACTACACTTTGCATTTCTTCTAATGTTGGGGGGTTTCTTACCCTAAGTTGGTATGAGATATCAATATCAAAACCATCAAGGAACTTTATTAACGCTAAGTCAGGTGGGGGTCTAAGGTTAACTGGGATTGCATTATATATATTATTGAATCTAGTACAGTAATCTTGAACAATTTCATTAGGTCCTCTCCTAATATTCTCATATTCTGAAAGGATTTGTAAGGGATTCTTTTTCCTTTCCCAAACAACCTTTGGAAATTTGCTAGGTCTGCTATATGGTTGGCAGGAAAGGCTTTAAACCACTTCTTGACATCACCAGTCAAAGATTGGGTAAAGAGTCTCATCTGGACATCAGATTCATCTAATTCATGTAGTTCAAAGAAGTCAAACATCTTGTTTACATGCTGCTGGGCAGTGTAGTGACCAATAGCATCAAACAAGGGAATCTTACTTTGATAATCTGCAAGCATAACATGAAGTTAGGCAGGTAAAACAAGAGGAGTATATCTGTTTGCCATTGCTGTTGGTTGGGAGGGGATAAGATGTGGGGTTGATATACTTGGGATTAATGCAGTAGTGGATGAAGAACTAGGACTAGTAGGTGGTGAATGAGTAATGATAGGCTGGTGAGGGAGTAAAGGTGTGAATGGTGGTGCAGAATGGAATTCAGAAGGTATTGAAGTTGAAGGGAATAATGGTGAACTCAAAGTAGTGGAGAACTGTTCAGAAAACTCAAGGGTAGTAGTGGTATTAATGGATGATTGTGGAGATTTCAGAATGTACTCATCAATTGATCTGTTGCCTTGTTGGACTTCAAGGTCTACAATGAAATTAGGATCTAGAACAATTTCGTATATTTCGCTTTCAGACTTTGTTTTGAATAATGACAGATCAAATTGCTCATCATAGGGAAGATCTTCTAAAAATAACCACTCATCAGGACATGAATTAGCTAAAGGTGTTTGACTAATTGAACTTTCTTCTTTTTTGGATTTCTTGAAATCAGGTTGGGATCTGGATTAGCCCTAGTAAAATAAGTCTTCCTAGAAGCCAGAATTTCAAATTTTTTAATTTTTTTGTAAGATTTTTTTAATATAACTTCTAACACACAAGTTTAAGAGGCTCAAAATATAGAATTAAAATTTTCTTAAAGCTTTATTAGGACTGAGGAATTGTTGGTCCCAAATGGAGTCGCCACTGTGTTATCACTTAGAATTTTCTCTAGAAGTTATTAGAAGAAAGAAAATGATTGAGGTAACCACAAACCAACTTTTGGGCATAGGCTCTAGCCAACCTAAGTCCAAAGAGGGCTCTCTCTATATGATTTAGCTTCGTTTGATGGGATTTTAGGCTAGTTCTTAATGTTCAAGTTGTTTTTTATTTGTATTGAAGATTGGGTGGTGGGGTTCTTTAAACAGATGGATAGGATGATGTCTCTAGTCCATTGGGCTATGGAGTCAACAAAAGAGCAGCAGGACTGGATCAACTCACTAAAGGGAATGTTCAAATGGAAAGATAGCAGAGTAGAGTGCAGGTCTTTGGGCCAGAGGGATGAAAAGGTTTTAACCAGGGTGAGAGAGAAATTAAAAATTCTCAGACCAGGATTGAAACAAGGAACAGAGGGTAATCGGAAACAAAGGGAAATTAAGAATCCTTTGCTATAGATTAAAATAAACAACCTAAACTAAGGAGCAACTAAGAATTCCTTAACTTAGATTATCAGTAGAAAACATGTATTTCCCTAACTGTTATAGCAGAGTGTAATTAAACAAATTCTAATATAATACTTCCAGTTATGGCATTCAGATTTAGATCAACGATATGAAAAACTTTAAGAGATAACAACAATGTGAGAAAATACTTGTCTACACTTCGCTCTGCACATGAATCCTTTGAAATATCTGGTCTTTATTCATCAATCCAGCTTGCTGGCTCAGTCAATGCTCCAATGGATTTACAGTCTTTCGAGCAAGAAGTCTATAGAAATGTCTAAGAATCCACCCTACATACTTCGAATTGTGAAGTATTTATACTAAGGTGTTATTACAAATATCTAAAATTGACTTTGATATTTAATCTAGGAAATACAAATATCTTCTTGCAGGAAGATAGAGGCAATTATTGAACTGCTTTCATGCTGTCCCTTTTATTGTGGTATTACTGGCTGTTATGGTTTGTTTTTAGCTCTTTATGCTCTTTGATGTTGAATCATCTCGCTGGAGGCTTTATTTACTTCATGCTTTCATATGATACTCTTTCACTCTGATGACCTGTCTTTATCCTTTCTGTGTCTTTCCTTTTTATTGCACAATTTAACTTTTACTGTGTGTTTCAACATTAAATTCTTTTGTTTTTTCATGTATCAGCATCGGGAAGTGGATTTTGATCAAGTCTCTGAATGTTTTATCTGTTTATCTTCTAACTGCATCTCTGGTCTGGTTCCTTTGTTTTTACTATCAATGCTCTGTATAAGTGTTTTCTTTTCGGCTCTGTGTGTGACTGTCTTCATCTTCTATTCCTTATATAAGGGTCTTCCTCTTCTGAATATGGGATTTTAATAGATTTCTGGTTGAGTCTTGGAGTAAACAGGTTCTGCGGCTAGTATCAGAACTGTTTATCCAAGCTCTGTTTTTTGGTGGATTACCTGTAAAATTCAACAATAATTAAGAAAGCACCGGTCTGCTGGAAGGGCGATTGATGGTTTCATTTGCATAGGGATGCCTGAGAAAGAGGTCATGGTAGCGTTTTGGACGTGAACGGAGGCAGAATTGTTTCGCAGAGGTTTAGGGTGGCGCTGAAGGGTTTTATGGGTTTACAAAGTTAAACGGGCGAAAGGCTTGAAAACACAGGTTTTCAAGGTTTAAAGTATTTTAACAAGAAACTTTTGAATATGGTGCAAAATTCATATTTACAGAGGATAGGTGGTTTATCGGAACAACGGGGACGTGGTTTTAAGGGTCGTCGCACCACTTTTGTGGCGTGGGCGGTTTTTTGGAGGGGTCACCCGACGTATGTTAGAGCATGACACATAGCCATCGGGGGTTCGGGGAAAACCGCCTTATCGGGCGGGTAAAGATAAGCTATTGGGCTCGGCCGATATGGCTTTGGGCCATTGGATTTGGGTGATTGCGATCTGACGGTAGTCGGGTGGAAGAGCTGCGCGGAGGAAATGAATGGGAGTTGAGGGGGGGCCCAGGGGTTTTGATCACAAAGGTATTGATTTATTTAGGAATTAATCATGGGTTTAAAAGGATCGGGCCGGGCTTAATGAGGGAGTTTAACTCTTTGGGTAAAAGTTCAGGCGTCGGGTGAGGCCGATACGGCTGCGCGTCGTTGGATTTGAGCGTGGATGATTGGACGGTGGTCGGGTTGATGAAGAAGCACGAGTGAAATGTACGAAGGCTTAAGGGGGGCCCGAAGCTTTTAATCAGAAGTATTTTGGGTTTATTTGGGGTTAATGGTGGATTTATTTGTTTAATCGGGATATGGGTAATTCATATAGTTTTTATTTAAAACTAAGGGTTGGGGTATTTAAATAGGGATTTAGTTTATATGTGGGAAAAGGGTTTATATCATATTTATTTAATAAAATTAGGAATTAATATGAAATGCGATGGGCGAGATGGGTTTTTCCTAAGTAAAAGGGTAAAAGGTATGCGTTTGCGCACTTAGTTTTATACTTAGGATAAAAGGCTTTTGTGGGTTTTTGAGCGGAAAGGGATTTACACGGGGGGTTTTCACTTTTCTTAGGCAAATGGAGTTTAACCTTAGGAAAAGGGGTTTTCTTAGGGTAATGAAGGGAAATGGATTGTATGAAGGGGGAATGATTTTATGACAGGGATTCTAGCACTTGAGTCCATAAGTCATTAAGCCGAGGGTCCGGTCCCACCAAAAGTCAGAGAAATGCTTTGAGCCTCTTTGACTTGTAGGTTTTAAAGTACTAGAACATAATTGTTGATAGGAAATTAGTAAGTATAGGGGAAAAATGAATGAGGGGGAGTTAATCACATTAACTTGTAAACCTTTGTCTTTGCTTCCATGGTTGACCATACATGTCGAAATATGTATCTAAGCATGATGCATGTGTTTTGATCCAATTAAACTTGTAGTTCAACAACCTTTCTTCTACTTACCCATTTCTTACCTTTAACATATTTTCTTCATTTCTTTGGGTGCGTTTAGGCTAGCAAACCATTATTCATTTATTTTACTTTTTGAAAAATAATCTGTCTAATTCTAACCTTATATCATCCAAGGGCTCATATCAAGCTTATGAGCTCCTTTTATTTTCTCTACCTATCTAAGGATCTGCCAAGATTAAACTGTTTGGTTAGATTTTATTCTCTAACTATAAACATAAAATTCAAAGCATGGAATAACCAAGATTAAACATTTTGATTACCATGGATTGTGGCATGAATAACAAGTTGCACACAATCATTATTATGCATAAAAGTAAATAGTAGCGGAATTTAGACTTGCACACTTTCATGGTCCTTTTGTTTTTGGGGTTCATATATTTTCATTTTCGTTTTGACCTTCTCTTATTATTTTTGTCCTTTGATTTTTCTTTTAGGACATACCCCCTTTACATTTTTAATTTTTATAATATGGAAAACATTTGCAGAAAGAAAAGGTATGTACAATATTACAAGGCTTAACCTTAGTCATTCAAAATTACGACTCCTATTGGTATAGGAACCTAACAGGTGGTTTGTGTGGATGACCATTTCCTTCCCCAGGATGTAATGCTTCCATTGAAGAAATGCCTACATAATGGAATACATTTATTTGTCATAAGTGGGATAATTTTGGACTCTGTCTGAAAGTGTCTCACTGTGGTAAGCCACTGGATGCCCCTGCTGAGTAAGATTTGCACCAATAGCATAGTCAGAGGTGGTTGTCTCAATCTCAAATGGTTGATGCAGGTCTGGTAATGTGAGCTCTAGTGAAGAGTAGAGGCAATGATTCAACTCGGAAAATGCATTTTGTTTGGTTTCAGATCAAAAAAACTTTTCATTCACTTTGCCCTTGGTGACTTGACTTAAAGGACAAGTGATATGAGAGAACCCCAACACCAACCTCTGGTAGAAATTGGCAAGACCCACAAAGCTGCGAAGCTCTGTTAGAGTGGTTGGGGTTGGCCAATCCCGAATTATTTGTATCTTGGCTAAGTCCACAGGCACACCCTGCTCATCAATGATGTACCCCAAATATTGAACCTGGGTCATGCTAAAAGTGCATTTCTTCAAATTAGCACACAACTTGTGTTGTCGCAGGGTTTGAAGGACCTGTCGAATACGACGAAGGTTCTCTTCCTAACTCTAGCTGAAGATCAAGATGTCATCTAAATACACCCCCACGAATTCATTGGTGAAGGGTCGCAAGATGTCGTGCATCAATCTCATGAAGGTTGTAGGGGCATTCTTTAACTCGAAAGTCATGACCAACCATTCGAAAATGCCCTCCTTGGATTTGAAGGCATTCTTCCACACATCAGAGGGTTTGATATGCACCTGGTAATAACTGGACTTCAAGTCAATCTTATTGAAATATTTGGTCCCCTTGAGCTGGTCCAAAAGGTCATTAATCCGTGGGATTGGGTACCTATTCTAGACAATGATCTTGTTCAACACCCGATAGTCAATATAGAGTTTCCATGTCCCTTCCTTCTTATGTACCAATATAACCGAGCTCCCACAGGGTGACGATCTTGGCCTGATGTGCCCTTTCTGCAACAGCTGCTGAATCTACCTCTTGATCTCATCATTCTCCAGAACAGAGCGTCGATAGATTGGTCCATTGGGTAGTGACACTCCCGGGGTCAGATCAATGGAGTGCTTGACCTGACAGTGAAGAGGTACCCTTGTAAGTGAGGTGAAAATATCCCTATACTCCTCTTCGAACTTGTCCATCTGTTTCTGCTATGGGGAGGAGCTCTGTCTGGAAGTCGTGCCCACAACCTTCTTCTTGCCCTGAGGGAGAATCATAAGGAAAATGATTTTCATGGTCTAGGAAATGATCTTACTGCATTTAGTTTGGGCATTGGTAGCTTATCTATGAGAAGAGAAGTGGTGGATACATCCCTCTGAACTGTGTTACAATGAGGCTCAAAGGCCTATTTATTATTGAGAAACAATGGAAAACCCTAAACATCAAAAAAGCCAACCCTAAGAGATGAAGCGCCAAAATTGGGGGCCCTGTTTGGGTAAATTGGTACATCAACTTCCCAGGGTCATAACTTTGGCATACGATCTCTGTTTGGCTATTATAATACCTCGTTTCGAAGATCTCAAATAAGAGGCCAAAACAAATGTACAACCTTATTTGTGAATTTTTAAGTCTCTCTGTTTTCCCTAAAAACGTCTTTTAGGGTCTCAAAATGGCTTCGGAAGTTCAGTGCCCGAAAAACGGCCAAAAATAGTAAATTGTGGTACAATTAAAGAAACTGAAAAACTGAAAGAGACAGTGTTGGGGGTCCAAATGGAATAGGCGGGTGGCCACCAATATCCACCTGGATCATAAGTTTCTCTTGTCTTTGATGAGCAATTATACTTGTTACTATGTGGCTTTAATGGTTGTTCTAACATTGTTATCTACCTGGTTATATGATGGTTATAAGCATGTTATATGACAAATTTAAGTCATGGCTCTTATCACATTTTAATTAGCGAGTGTCTAGTTAATGAATGCATGAAATAATTGGTGTTATGACAATTGTTTTGTGAAGGCATTGGTCCTTCTTGTTAAACCTCAGAGAAGTTTCAGATTCCTATGTTTAGATATGCATTCATGACCTATAGGTTGCATGTTTACCATGTGTTTGAAGGGATGCCTGTCCTGGTTAGGAGGGGTCAAGTCAAGTCCTTGTTCAATTTTTGGTTTATAATATTTGTTTATATGTTATTAATCATTCTTAAGAATTTCATTAAGTTCTAGGCAGAGAACTGAGTCCTAGCCCTGAAAATGTGGCTCAAAATTCAGGGTCACTAGCACAGAACTGCCTGGAAAAGTATGCAGTTGCATGCAGGCCTTGTAGTGGGAGAAACTAGAGGGTTCCAATCACATGGAGGGCTTGTCATGGGAGCGACTGGGGGTCCAGGTTAGTAAAAAGAGAGTTAGCTCAGGGGTTGGATACCTGGAGGGGTTGGGTAGCTCCTATAGCACCTGAGGAAAGTCAGTAAGGTCTTAAGTTTTCGAATCCATTTCCTTAAGGTCATATAGGAGGTTGAGTCTTATCATAGGGACCCTCAGCTCATGCTTACCCCGGGAAAACTGGTGAAAGTGGGTAAATTTTGGAGGAGGGGGTTACATATGATGATTCACAACTTGTTAAAAAATGGATGCAACGACAAGCTACTCTTAGAAATTTCTCTTTGCTACCAAACCACCAAAAAATTGCACACAACTTTACATTTTTTTCTCATATCACCTTTGATCAAATCTACAAGCATAAGAATGAAGAAACTAACAGGCTCTTGAAGAGTGAATTGGATCTGGATCAAGGAACATGCAACGTCTTAGAAAACAAAGAGGGTCAAAGGACATCATTTGTTTTTGGATTTTGGGTTTGACTATCCTCAAATGACTATATTTCACACTTTTTTGTAATATTTGGGTTATAAGACTTGTTATTACTTTATGATTTTACTATGATAACTTATATTTAACAACTGAGACATTATAGATACAACAATATTGTCAATTTTGTAGGAGGGATTTATAGTTTCAAATTCTGATTTTTTTTCCAAACATACAAGCGCTGAGCGGTTGTTTTTATGTCAGCATGTTGATGGATATAAATGTTCATAAAATATTTTTATTCTCTACCAGGGTCATTGTTCCATCAAAGGAATGCTCATGCATTTACTAATGTATATTTTACTATTCTATATAATGAAAGTTACAAACTTTTTTTCATGGAAAAATAATGTGCTTCTAATGTTTATTTGAGAAGTATATGTTTATAAACATTACTCTCTTTTAATGTTTGATAAATATCTCATTAAAGTCTATTTAAGAAATTTATGTTTATAAGTATCACTCTCTTTTGATGTTAATTTGAGAAGTCTATTTCTATGCTAATTTGAGATTATTTATTTGGGGTTTTTTCACTATAACCTTTTTTGGAAAGGAAAACAAGACAAGACAAGTAGAGGAAAACCCCAAAATATTTCCACTTCCAATCTATAAGGAAAATAAGACAATATTGTTTTCTGCGATGCAACATATTGCACAAGGAAAAAATGTGATATATTATGATTAATTTTATTTTTTTTTGTGACTCTTGTTGCATAGTAAGGTGGAGATGGAAATCACCCTGCAGTATATATATATGTGTGTGTGTGTGTGTGTGATACGTCACACCACACTAAAAGATATTTTCATGTGATACACCAAAACACATGAAAGTTTATTTTTGTACAAAACATTGCACGAGATGAAAAATGTTTTTTCATGCAATATATTATATTAGGTGGAAAATCATTTTCATTTGATATGTTGCACTACAAAATAAATAAATAAATAATTGTAAGATATGTTATATTACAAGAAAAATAATTTTTGTATAATACTTCGCATCCTATGAAAATCCCTTTCATGCGATGTATCACACCATATGGAGAGAAAAACAAAAACAAAAACAACTGGTTGATATAATTCGTAATAAGAAAAAAACATTCATCACAAAAGTCAAAACATTAAATTCTTGTGATACGTTATAAGAAAAAATAGTTATGTATAATATGTATAGACTGAACATCAACACAAAACATTACATAACTATATTTTTTATTTTTTATTTTTCAAAATGGCTTTCATTAGATGTTTAAAATAGCATAGTGTATAAAACTGCTCTCAACAGTCTGTGCTTCCTCATTTCGACCAAACTTTTTGAGATTAGGGGCTGGATAATACCAAGATAGACAATTTGCATACATTATTTCCGGATGACTCTAAGGCCTTAACATTTTGTGAGAAACATAAAAAGATACTAGAACTAATAACAACATATTAAGGTAAAAATGTTGATTGCGACGGTGGCCTGAGCTGTTGCGCTCGGCTCTGCTGCACGAGGTCTGCTCCAGCGGATCTGCCCTGTGGCCTCGTCCCTTCCTAGGTAGCTGAGCGTGGGTGATCCTTGCCCAGTGATCGCCCGCCCTTCTCCCATTCTTCCAGCTGCGGTGTTTAGGGTTAGAGCTGGAGCTTCATGGAGGAGCCGGATCCTCCCCCGGGATCTTCCTCCCCTCCTCCACCCTCTGCAGCTGAGGCTTTCAGATCCTTGTTGGCCTCTCTTCCCAAGAAGAAAGCAGTGGAAGCCGCAAAGTTCGTTAAAAGGCTCGAAGACATTCCTGAGATCGCCCTTCCCCCTAAAGGTCCGATCTGGGTAGCTTTTTCTTTTTCGGAACGCGCCCTAGTGGGTCAGTTTACAAGTCTCTGGCCCTCTCCTAAATCAACAGAGAACTGGGTCTCCAGAAACTGGGCTCCGCTGATCAAGGGCAAGGTAACTTCTTACTTCCTCGAAAGAGGATACTTTCTCTTTGAATTCTCAGAAAAAGAGGACAAGGATCTCATTTTCAGAAATGGACCCTATTTCATGGGGCCTCAAGGGCTGTACCTGAACAAATGGACGCCATATTTCGACCCGGCAATGGATGTACCTTCAGCAGTCCCAATATGGGTAAGACTCCCCAACCTACCGGTTCATTGCTGGAACTGGGACTCCCTGAAACACATCGGGAACACCCTTGGGAAATTCATTGACAGGGCCAACAATAGAGACCAGTATGACTGCGCCAGAATTTGCGTAGAGGTGGATCTGGAGGTTGGTCTCCCTGAAGCTGTCAAAATAAGGGTGGGCCCGTGGACACATATTCAGAAACTAGACTATGAGCAGTTGTCGTTCAAATGCCGAAAGTGCCAAGTCTACGGTCATTTCGCTAGAGATTGCCCGTCCAAAGGGGTTGAAGATAAAGGGAAGGAGGAAGGATGGAATCAGGCGAAGAGATCCAGATCTACCTCCAGGAAGTCCGCAAATGCTAGCATCAGAGCACCCCAAACAATGCCTGTTCAGCAGCCGCCCATGGGAAGTCAAGGGAACAGATATGAGATCCTTGGATCAGAAACCATAATTTCCCAGGAGACAGAAACCCCGAAAGAAGTCTCCCAGCCTAAATCTAAAAGGGAGCCAGAGATTTCCAAAGAAAAGATGTCTGAAGACGAGGAGGAAACCCAAGAATCCGAGGATTCAGAGGAAGAAGGGGAAATAGGGGACTCGCAATCCACCCCCAGAAGATCTACAAGAGGCCGAATGTAAAAAAAAGAAAAAAGGGAGCAAGAAACATACAAAGACAAGCTCCAGGGCAGCCAGCCTACGCTAGAAAAACTTCTAGCAAAAACTCCGAAGACGAAGAAGACGCAAACCCAGAGCTCCAAAGGAGCTCACCACAGCAAAAGTAAATAATGAAGATTGTCTCCTGGAATTGTAGGGGTATGGGATCCAAAGCCAAAGAAGAGGCGATGAGAAGTCTGATAAGGCAGGAAAACCCGGACATCCTCCTCATCCAGGAGACTAAGATGGAGGAATCATCCTTCCTCCAAGCAAGTAGAAAGTTTTGGAAAAAAGACGGAGCGCATGCAACCTCGGCCCGGGGAGCTTCAGGAGGACTTGGTCGCTCTGGAATCCAAATAAGTTCTCCCTCATCTCTAAAACCCTAAACACTCATTGGATATTGTTAAAGCTGCAACACTTAGAATCTAAAGAAATTATTAGTCTGGTCAATGTATATGCTCCTAATAATGCAGGTGAAAAGAAATTATGTTGGGACTCCATCAAGAATCTGGCAGACCGGGAAGATTTGGAGAACATCATCATTGCAGGAGATTTCAACCTCACCCTCCTGCCATCAGAAAAGAGAGGAGGCAGTATTGTCAGAGACCCAGCAAGAGAAACAGTAGAGGATCTCATGCAGGATTGGGACCTGATCGATATCAAGCCTTCCATCGGCAAGTTCACGTGGTCAAACAAAAGGGCTGGGCCAGGACACATAGCGGCAAGATTGGACCGCTTCTTGGTACAAAGTTCCTTCCTACTCATTGGATTAGAAGCTAGATCGCGCATCCTGCACAGCAGTACATCAGACCACAAGCCTATCAGCCTGGAATTGCTGACCTCTAAAGATCTGGGGCATTTTCCATTCAGATTTTGCTCTCTCTGGATCAAGGAGGCAGACTTCATGGATAAGGTAAGAGACTGCTGGAGAAACCCAGTCAAGGGTTCTGCCTTCTTTGTGTGGGAAGAAAAACTCAGAAGAGTGAAAGCCATGCTAAAAAATTGGGCCAGGACCTTGCCCAATCCAGCTGAGGAAAGGAAAAAAACTCAGTCAGATCTGGAACGGCATCACCTTCAACTTGAAACAGCTGATATTTCAAAAGAAGATCTGGAAAAGGAGGCCAAGCTTCAGCAAAACTTCCACAAAGCATGCCTGGTCGAAGAAGAGTACTGGAGGCTCAAATCTAGAAGTCTTTGGCTTAAAGCCGGAGACAGGAACTCCTCCTTTTTTCACAAACAAGCTCAAGCTAGGAAAGGCCGGAACTCTATAAGAGAAATAAAAGAAGAAAACAGTGTCCTAAGGGACTTTACAAGCATAAAAAAGGCAGCCTCAGAGCATTTTGAGAATCTGTACAGGGAAGACATCAGAGCAGATCAAAATTTCAGTCTTTTAGATGCTGTTCCTAAGCTCATCACATCCAAAATAAATCAGGCTCTAGAAAGCAAAATCACGCTTAAAGAAATCAAGGAGGCTCTATCCGCCATGGACCCGGATAAAGCCCTGGGCCTGGACGGTTTCACCCCAAGATTCTTACAAGCTTGTTGGCAGATTATTGAGAAGGAATTCCTCAAAATGATCCAGAAATCACAGGACTGTCAGAAGATCGGAGGCTGCACAAATTCATCATTTCTTGCCCTTATCCCTAAGGAAAAAGGGGCAAACACCTTCAGCAGATTCCGCCCAATTTCATTATGCAACATTGGGTACAAAGTGATCACCAAAGTGATAGCAAACAGGCTGAAAAGATTCCTCCCCAAAATCATTCCGGACAATCAAGGGGGATTCATCAAAGGCAAACAGCTAGTGGACAATTTCGTGCTGGTCCAGGAGGCAATCCATTCCAGTCAACATCGTAAGGAAAAAGGTATGGTCATCAAACTCGACCTAGCTAATGCCTTTGACCGTGTTAATCATAAATTTTTGTTTGATGTAATGGTTAAAATGGGATTCGGGCAAGGTTTTATAAAGTGGATAAAAGCCTGTATTTCGGAGCCTTGGATTGCTCCTCTGGTGAATGGAAGGGCCGCTGAGTTTTTCAAAGCCTCTAGAGGACTGAGGCAGGGGTGCCCTCTTTCACCTCTACTTTTCATCATTCAAGCCTCTGTTCTTAGTTTCTATCTAAATAAAAAGCAGCAAGATCATGCTATCACCGGGTTGTGCATTGCAAGAGGGGTGAAGCGCATCAATCATGCCCTTTTTGCTGACGATACCCTCCTTCTGGGAGCTGCAACTCCTCAATCAGCTATCAACTTCAAAGCAGTTTTGGATGACTTCTGCAAAATCTCAGGCAGTGAGCTAAACAAGGAGAAATGTCAGATATTTTGTTGGAATATTCCTGCTTCCACTGCAACCTCCATAGCTAGATGTTTGGGATTTACTGCCTCCATTAGTTGGTCCTCTTTCAAATATCTTGGGCTGCCAGTCTTCAATAAGAGAGTGGCAAGCAAAGACTGGGCTCCTCTCATAGATAAATTCAAATCAAAGATGCAATCCTGGGGTTCCTCTTGGCTTAACATCGCTGGCAAAGCTGTGCTCGTCAAAGCAGTTCTCAACAGTCTTCCGATCTTCCAATTTGTTGTACTCCTAGCACCAGTGGGAATTATAAAAAAGATGGAAGAATTAATCAGGGGCTTTTTCTGGAAAGGAGGCAAGAAAAATGACAAGAAATTCTCCCTAATTAGTTGGGAAACAGTCACAAAACCATATCTCGAAGGAGGATTAAATCTCAAAGATCTGAAGGCCAAAAATCTTGCTATGGGAGCCAAATTAGTATGGAAAATAATCGCTCCTAATCCAAGCTGGGCTCAGATTGCATTATGGAAGAAGTACTTCAGAGGTCCAAGGCTCAGGTGCTTAGATCATCCCAAAAACTCGCTCAGAACGCACTTCAGCAATCTCCTCAATAAAATCGCGCCGATGATTAACAGTTATGCTCATTGGGTACCTGGAAACGGTAGGAAAATTCAGTTATGGAAGGACAAAATCATGAATCGATCCCCTTTGGAAGATGCTGGCAATTTTACAACGCTAAGGAATTGGATGGAGGCAGCGCACGTCCATACTCTGTGGGATATTTCGGATTGGACAGAGAATTATTGGACGGGCTGGAAGTGGTTATCAGTGCCCATCGACCTGGAAAACGATTGGGCAGCATTCAAAGCTCATCTCCATGGACTGGCCCCCCTCCACGCCAACAGAAAGGACGCAAGAGGCTGGGAAAATAGCCGCTCTGGTTATACTGTTAAACAGGGTTACTTCAAGTTATTAGAGCGCCCCCACGTCCCTCCCAACCCAGCTCCCTGGGCAGGGATATGGAACTTCCCGTCTATACCTAAAATTGATCATTTTTGCTGGATTCTTATCCATCAAAAAATTCTTACCGAGGACAGACTTCAAAACAGAGGATTTAATGGACCGTCAAGATGCGTCCTTTGTAAGACAAATTCTGAATCCGCTCTCCATATAATGATTGAATGCAACTTCACAATATCTGTTTGGCAGGAGCTGCTGGACAATTGGAAACTCGATCTCAATTTCCCCACCTCAGTTCAAGAGCTGTTTGCAGGCTGGATGGCCAGATATCCAGGAGTTCAACCAAAGAACAAAAAGATCAGAGCAGCATGGAGCGCTTTGCCAAAATTCACTAGTTGGCAGGTTTGGTTAGAAAGGAACAGGAGGATATTTCGAGACAAAGCTCATGATCATAGAATAGTAGCTAATTCAGTGAAGTGCCAATTAAGCGAGTGGTTGGAAGGCATATATGACGATTCAAACCTTAGACAGCATGACAGAGAGCTGGGAACTGCTCTTAAGCTTAGCTTCCATAAACCAAGAAGCTCACCTCCAGAACTTGAAGTTTGGCAAATCAGGAAAAATGAGATCGAATTCCAGGAATGGCTGTCCAAACAATTAATTCCATCCCTATTTTTTGATGGAGCAGCTAAAGGAAATCCAGGGAAGGCTAGGGCGGGAGGACACATTACCATGCCAGACAACATTTCTTCTCATAATTTTGCCTGGGGGCTTGGACATACATCTAGCATGCAAGCCGAGGCGCTTGCCCTCTTGCAAGGGGTAATCTTTCTCAAGGAGCTGGGAATTCGGGAAGCTAACATTCTAGGAGACTCCCAAGTTATTATAAGAGCTGTGGTGACCAACTCCAACCCTTCTGATCTGCACCTAGCCAGGCTTCTTTCCAGAATCAAAAGCATCTCAAAATCGCTTCGCTTGACATATTTCCATGTTCTAAGAGCAAATAACAAAGCAGCAGACACCCAAGCAAACATTGCAGTTCACTTAGAAGCTGGAACTGTTCTCAGAAACAAGGAATTCCTGTGGACTCCTATACCATGAAAAGATATGTTTTATTGTTTCCTTTTAAATCAGTTTGTCTGCATTTTTCAGCTAGGACAATTAGCATTCAAAGATCATTTTGAAAATTGTAAAAAGAGGAAATGGATAAGAGCAAAAGCCAATCCCCTCCTGGCAGAAAGGCATGTTGGAAAATGCTCCTCATTCTGTAACCGAATTTGTGGCCATTGGCCAAGCAGTTAATGAAACACTATAACCATTCTTGTTAAAAAAAAAAAAAACATATTAAGGTACAAGGGGAGATGCAAAGTAGCCAACACGGTCATGAATGTGGAAGTCAATATGTTCCACCCGTGCATCTAAGCTGTGGAGGTGGTAGTTTGTGCGACGTTGACTATGCCTGAGCTTGTCCAACTGCTCTAGAATGGTATTCTGGCTGTATTGAATATCAGTGAGATAGGCAACAATTTCATTACGGTGTTTGTACTTGTGGTCCCATAGAATGTCAATGTTAATTTGTATGTGCCGCAACTGCTTGACGATGGATTCCATAGAGGCAGGAGCTACTAGGTGGCCTGGAGAATTAGCCGGGAAAGAGCCTCGACATCCTCTGTTTCTTGACTGGAGGATGTAGTGGAGGACGAGTGATGGCCTGGCTCGGGTTGTCTAGCTTGGGCTTGCTGCCCCCGTCCGCGAAGCGGCCCCGCTGGCGTGACATCTTGCTATTCATGAAGGGTGTTGGCTCGCAGCAAGGGGAGCTCTCAAATAAATCTTTCAGACACCTGCAAAGGAAATAATGTAATCCAGACCCACGAACCCACTAACTTGAGCAGGGATGAACCATTAACCCGACACCACTACTAGGAAGGTGAGAGGGGCACCTATTTGCCCAGACGAGGTGCCGGAGCGAAACACTTCTGGGACACCACCTTGAATCCTCACATAAATAGAACCCCCACCCCCAAACGCTGGGCGAGAGACTGTAAATTTATTTGGGACAAAAGATAGACCTGAATTCAGAGCATAAGATATCAAATACCAATTGAAACCCACACACCTGTACAAACCTACAATTGTTCGTGCGAGCGGGAGAGGAGCTAGGAACTGGGGAAGTAAAAAAATAGGCTTGTTTCCAACAGAAGCGAGGGAGTAGAACTGAACTGCGTCTGTTTGCATACCAGGGTCCCAAGGGCATACCAGGAGACTGATGCCAATCCATACCAAGCAACTGCAAACATTGTCTAGCCTCCTCACCCAAACTGCCGAACTGAGCCAATTCATGTACCAAGATTTGCATTTATCCGCAAAGCACTTGATGAGGATTGTCACACCAGAGGAGTATATGCCAAGTTTTTTCATCGTCGGGGAGTTAATATGTGTGTGGAGGGGAGGGAAGCCCAGATGGCCAATCACATTCCACTTTTACCATCGCATGTGCACCTGCATCTGGGGTATTTTTAATTTTAGTTTATTATATATATATAATTTCAGGTTTTTATAAAATATTATTAAATTTTTAAAATTATACATATGAAAAGATTAATCCTTCATTTCTTGATATATCTTATGACTAACACAACCACATTACTAAATGTGGTTGAAATACGTTAGTTATTATTATTATTATAAATTAAAATTTTATTATTATTATTATAATATTTATAAATTAAAATTTAAAAATATTTTTATTATTCGCTATTAACTAAAATTTAATAAATATATAAATATATTAAATAATATTAAATTTAATATATATATATATTAATATATTATTCATTTATTAATTAATATATTAAATAATATTTAATAAATATATTAATCATTAATTTTATTAATTATATTATTATCTGTTACTAATATAATTAATTATTCTTAATAATATAATAAATTAATTAATTTAAAATAAGAATTAATTTGTAATAGTAATTAATATTATTACTAAAATTTTAAATATTTTTTTTAATATATTAATCATTATTATAATATAAAACATATTATTATAATTATTTCTATCTTGATAGGAGTTGTCTATAATGCGACTTTTTGGAGATTCCGGTGACGGAATCCGGCGGAAGAAATTGAGGTTAAATCTTGATTTGTTGCAGTTAAAATGGTTTTTTTAACTGCATATTTGGATTCAGCACCCTCGAAAACCCCTGGGACGCTTTCATTGTGCAGAAACTAGCTATCAAACTTGCGATTCCAATAAATTCCTGCCGGATTTCGACCGGAAAAAACCCGCCAGAAAGACTTTCAAAAAGTCGCGTTATAGATTATTTCATCTTGATATATTAAATATTTTTTTAAGCTTGGCACAACCATATTTTCATCGTGTCCAATATATCACCCCAATCGGTGTGGGGAATTGGACCAATGACTTCACATCAAGGAGCGCCTTAACAAAGCTCCCGATGACCATCTATCCAAGACCCAATGGACATATATTAAATGATTATAATTATTACCATTAAAAAAATATTTCTTACAATTTATTTATATATGTATGGTTATCATTATTATTAAGAACCTTGTAAATAAAATTAAACCATAAGGATTTAATTTTATTCATAACTTTTAAAAACACATAAAATTTCCAACATAAAAAGTAATTACTCAAAACTTCACAAAAAAATTTGCAACATAAAAAGCAAAAATATAAAATATAAAAAAACAAAACAGATGTAAGTCGGAGGTCGGAGGTCAGAGCTTTCTATTTCATTAAAAGACCAATGACATTTCCATCCTTCCCACTCCTGTTTGAACCAGGGGCAGGCCACACACCACAACGCAATGGAAGAAAAATCTTCCGAGTTGACCTCCCAAATCATAACTTCCCTCTTAGCCCGACTAGGCTACGCGTCAGGGTCGTGCTATCTGTTGGCATAAACATGATATCAACACTGTCTTGACTTTCGACCACCTGACTGGCCACCGTTATCTGACTTCCACCTAGGCGTCTTCCGACTAACTGACTGGCATGAATTTAACACTGTCCTGACTTCCGACAACCCATCCATGAAAAAAAATACTTTATTTTTTGGTTTCCGTGTAAAGCAAAACTCTCTTGAATTACTATTATAAAGCTTTCGAAAAATATTAAACCCTGACAAATTTTATTCTAAACCTAGTGACCAATATTAAACCATGGTCCAACATGACAGTGGACCGTGGCTGATTTTCACATTGAGAAAATCTTTGTCACAATGTGACGTTGCACCATGGTTGATTTTCATATTGAGAAAATCTTTGTCATAATGTGACGTTGGACCATGGTCGACCAAGATTATAAACCCAAAGATTTATATTAAACCCAAAGATTAATATTATAAATCTAAGGGATTAATACTAAAAACCCGAAGGATTATAAACCCAAGGGAATAATATTTAACCCAAGGGAATACTATTATAAACCCTAGGGATGTAAACCCTAAGATACATGTTTTAAACCCTAAAATAAACATGTTTGACCTTGGCTTACCATGGTTGATTTTCATATTGAGACAATATTCGTCACAACATGACGTTGGACCATGGTAGACCATAGTTGACCATGATTGATTTTCATATGGAGATAATCTTTGTTACAATGCGACGTTGGACCATGGTTGATTTTCATATTGAGAAAATGTTTGTCACAATGTGACGTAGGACCATGGTTGATTTTAATATTGACAAAATATTTATAACAATGTGACGTAGGACCATGGTTTATTGATATTTATATAAAACCTATGAGTAATATTATACCATAGGAATATGAAACCCAAGGGATAAATTCTAAAACCCCAAGGTATTATAAAACCAAGGAAATAATATTATTCCCAAGCGATTAATATTATAAACACAAGGTCCCGGATGCGGGTGATAATTCCAGAACTTAGTACGAGGATGGCTTGGCGGGAGGGCGCGTGGCCGCTCACCGCAGCCAAATGGAGCTGCAGGACGCAGCAGTTAATGGTTCGCACATTAAACTTTATTACTACATTAATGCAGCTCAACCAGGCGCGACATTGTGATAACCGGACTGCAACGATGCTCGTCATAATTTTCATTTTCGCTCTTCTCATCTGTGTTTGCGGGCAAAGCAAGGGCAAAGGTTCTAGTGCCAGAGACAGTTCAGGGCACTGTCTGGCTCTGGTGCGAGAAGTTAACACGTTTCCAGGCCTTCATGCTCCATTTCACCTGCTTCGACTTCTCCCCTGTAGCTATTGTGTTGTCCCCTCTTTGACTGTTTATTTCGCTTCCACAGCTTATATCAACATGCCCAGAGAGCGCCCCAGAATGGGATGCAGAAGAGGCAGCTCTCGTGGCCGGATCCTCCGCCAGGCATCCTCCACAACCTCGAACCCTTCGTCTAAGGCTTCAAACTTTAGTTTCTATTGCTATCCGACGACCAGAAGCGGGCGTGGTAGAGGAAGGAGGCAGATAATGTCAGAGGTGAGCTTGTTACACAGTAATTTGTCACCATTTGTCACCGTCCCTGTTACCCCTTTCCCGCACTTTGGAGGACTCATTCCGGGACCTGTGAGAAGTGACATAACTTGAGAACACTTGCATTATGTTCCCCTAAGTATGGACTTCATATGCCTTGAAGACATCTCCTGCAGAATATCCTTAAAAAGTCTCCTTTTTCCATTAGCGCGGATCCACAGTGTATTACCCACACCAATGGGGGAAATCCTCCAAAGAGGGCGCGCCAGTTGGCGCTCTGTCTCAGAGTTATACCCGCGCCAACCGAGTTTGGGAAAGCTTTTTAACAAACGCACGCCCGAAGGTTTTTTCCTTTCGACTCATGAAGCTTTTTAAGGATAATGCCAATCTCATGGATGTCGAGATTCATCGTATCTCCCTTTCCTCTATCCATAATAGCTTTTCGAGGATAATGTCAATCCCATGGATGTCTTGATTCATTGTATCTCCTCCTCCTCCTCCATCTATAAAAGCTTGTTTTGTTGCATTTGACAAGCTAGTTCAAGCATAGGGAGAATTATACTGTCGGAAGTCTGAGAGATTGCTGTAAGAGTCTTCTTTGCATTCATAATCAAAGAGAGAGAGGCTTGTTCCCAATCCCAACAAGCTTTGCAAGACATATGTAGCTGATCACCCAGCCAAAGGAGGATTTGACGTCAGAACTATGGTTGTATTCTTCTTTGTTGATTATCAATAATAGATGACTATCATTATGGTTCCACTCTTGTTGTTCATTGTAATGATATTTGAGTTACATCTTTTCTGACCAATATATAATTACATCTATTGGATTTTATGCTTGTATTTGTGTTGTTCTTTGTATGTGCAGGTGTCCATTCACGGAGATCGTGGGGATCATGACCGGCCAGAGCAAAGGAACGGGAGTGTCAACTCTTCTACAACACTAGCGTTGGAATCCAAGTAGGCTCTCATAATCCACCTTTAATTTGTAATTAGGAACTTGCGTGATAGCATTGTTTGATTGTTGCTAGACCCATTTTGGGCTAGTGGGGATCGCCTCTGTCAGCAGAGGGGATTTACCTCTCCAACAATTTGGCGACTCCACTGGGGACGCTATTTGTTGTTTGATTCGTAAACTTTGGACGGAGCCTGAAGTATGGCCAGGTAGCCTTCGAAACGCTATTGCTCTGCGTTAGCGAAGTAGATTAACGCCACTTCAGTCAATCTCCGGTTTGGTTTATGAACCGAACAGCTTGGAGTTTGTCTTGCACCTTGGTTTTCTCTTGTTTTGCTTGCTTAGATAAGCTTTCTGGTTTCAATTTTAAGTTGTCTCTTGCTACCTAGTCTGTCTGGATACTGTTGATCAAGCCGTGGACTGCTTGTTTTTATTTTTAAGCTAGCAAACTTGATTAGCGCGATTTTTTCCCTGACAGTCGCGCCAGTGGGTGCATGTTGCACAAAAGCAACTCGCGCTAATCCCTTAAAAGCACGAGTTACAGCTTGACAGTCGCGCCAGGCCTGTGAACTTTTCCAGTTTGCTTGTTTGGAAGCCTTATGAGCTTGGATTTCTAATTACAAATTAAAGGTGGATTATGAGAGCCTACTTGGATTCCAACGCTAGTGTTGTAGAAGAGTTGACACTCCCGTTCCTTTGCTCTGGCCGGTCACGATCCCCACGATCTCCGTGAATGGACACCTGCACATACAAAGAACAACACAAATACAAGCATAAAATCCAATAGATGCAATTATATATCGGTCAGAAAAGATATAACTCAAATATCATTACAATGAACAACAAGAGTGGAACCATAATGATAGTCATCTATTATTGATAATCAACAAAGAAGAATACAACCATAGTTCTGACGTCAAATCCTCCTTTGGCTGGGTGATCAGCTACATATGTCTTGCAAAGCTTGTTGGGATTGGGAACAAGCCTCTCTCTCTTTGATTATGAATGCAAAGAAGACTCTTACAGCAATCTCTCAGACTTCCGACAGTATAATTCTCCCTATGCTTGAACTAGCTTGTCAAATGCAACAGAACAAGCTTTTATAGATGGAGGAGGAGGAGGAGATACAATGAATCAAGACATCCATGGGATTGGCATTATCCTCTAAAATCTATTATGGATAAAGGAAATGGAGATATGATGAATCTCGACATCCATGAGATTGGCAGTATCCTTAAAAAGCTTCATGAGTCGAAAGGAAAAAACCTTCGGGTGTGCGTTTGTTAAAAAGCTTTCCCAAACTCGGTTGGCGCGGGTATAACTCTGAGACAGAGCGCCAACTGGCGCGCCCTCTTTGGAGGATTTCCCCCATTGGCGCGGGTAATACACTGTGGATCCGCGCTAATGGAAAAAGGAGACTTTTTAATGATATTCTACAGGAGATGTCTTCAAGGCATATGAAGTCCATACTTAGGGGAACATAATGCAAGTGTTCTCAAGTTATGTCACTTCTCACAGGTCCCGAAATGAGTCCTCCAAAGTGCGGGAAAGGGGTAACAGGGACAGTGACAAATGGTGACAAATTACTGTGTAACAGATGCCCCCTAAAGCATGAGGCCCGAGAGAGAGAGGGGTGAAATGCTTTACAAGAACACATGCAGTTGCCGCCGGAGAATCTGCATAGAGAGGTACAACTGATAGCTCAAGTACATGATATATGTGGTATGGGCGCAGCCATCCATAACAGAGTACATAATAATCTAGATCCAAGGTATGGGCGCAACCATCCGGTGAGGATCGATGAATAGACTCAGGCATGGTCGCAACCATCCAGTGAATGAGTCATGTAACAATAATCCACAAAATCGCAGCCTGGATTCCAACAGACAAAATCCAGGGTCTTGCGCTCCATCTCGACCCGAACAAAAGTACAAGTTCAAGCATGTGAATACATGAGTTGAAGTCGAACATGCATGAACATCGTCTGATTACCAGTCAATAATGAAAACTGTTAACAGACGCGAGAGGTACCACCAATAATGACAATGGTCGTCAAGGTACTATAGGTACAATCTACGGCGTGTGAATCAGTGAGTTGGCGTCGAACACCCGTAGAATCATTCGATCGGAGGCCAATGATGAAAACCTCACGTCGAACTCGAAGAACCTGCCATTGAGGCATGCAGGTTCCAAGGCACCAGAAGGGAGTCTCTAGATTAGCTTCCTGGATAATGAGCTGAAGTCGACAGGAAGTGACCTTGATCGAAGGTGGGCCATAGTGTTTCCCACATCATCGACACGAGACAGAGGAAGAATGTTGTGGTGAATCAGAATTATGCGAGCTATCAGAGGGAGGTTGTTATTCTGCAGAGGTCAACTTCTCTTGAACATATTGGCGGCACGACAGTGGACTTGGCAGTATTTGACATCAATGGATCAAAGGTCATGGTGACGAGGCAATGAGAAAATGAGAGGTCAAACAGGATCACCCAAATCCACGGAGGCAAGTGAAAAACGAGATGAGATGTCCCCACCCAGACACAAAAGTAGACAAGTGCCATGTTCAAGAGCGACATACTGCCGACACGACAATAATTATGGTTCCATTTTCCCCCACCATTTCTGGCGAGTACCCCAGTTATTTTTATTAACAAGCTTGACGGGGATAGCATATGCTTGTAAAGCGTCATCTCGACGGACTCCAATGTCATCAAGTTTTAACGAGTCTGACAGAGGAAGAACTCGACATCTTTTCATGTTTAGAGAGTTTGAAAAGACAGCAGAAAAGAAAACTCCAAGGGTGTCCTTTTTTGTAAAGTTGTGTCTCTCGAGCCCGAAAAAGTATAAAACAATGCTCGAAAGAACCGCCCGACCATTACGATCGAGGAGTACTTTTCATGAGTAGTGATTTCGACCTGAAAAAGTAAAAAAGCGATCGAAACCACGTCGTTTCGTAACCGTTAACGAACCTGAAACGACAAGGGTCCGACGATCTTTTCGTTTTTACACAGTCAGAAAAGAGTTTAAAGACGATCGCCTCTTATTTACGTTTAACGAGTCAAGAGGGACAACTCGGCGATCTTTTCATGTTTAGAGAGTCAGAAAAGAGCTGAAAGATGACTCCACAATGACTTTTTCATGTATTTACCGAGTCCGAAAAAGTATAAAATACAACTCGTTTCACCATCGAAGTTGTGTAAAAGACCCGTCGCTGCACAAAAAGCAAGCGTAAAATCCATTTTCGACCAAAGATATATTAAAATATTCAAAAAGTAACTTCTCAAACCTGAGTATAAGTCAAAAAGTTTATAAATATGGTGAAAATGGTAAAAATAGAATTACTTTTACTTTTTACCTCTCTGAAGAGTAGCAGTGGTCTGTTTGGGGAGTGAACTTCAGACGGTGATTACGGCCAATCCGTGCAACCATTCGGGATTTCGTCGGTTCCAGGTAAAAGGCGCTTCCCTTAGCTCCATTTCCATACATTTTTTATGCTTTTGCTTCCTGATTGACCTCTGCAAAGGGGTATTAAAAAATTTAGGGCTTCGCCCATTAGCGCGGGTATCCGACACGGACCCGCACTAATGGGGCGATTTTTCTAAAATGGTGCGACTGTTTTAGAAACAGTCGCGCCAACCGCGCAACTCAATTTTTCGCTTAAAATTTCCCAATGCATTTTGAATTTAACTGGATTGCAAGTTTACCAGTGATCTAATTGTGATTTATGTGTTCTTGTGGGTGCAGGAAAGCAGGCAAAATGGTATTAGAATGGAAGGAACGAGAACATGATGCCGTAGATGCTTTGGCCCTTGAGGATGAAGGGTGTATGAATTCCCTAAGGGACCGCGGGCTTAAGAAATTCTTTCTTACACCTTACTTGCGCGCTCAGCCTGAGTTACTGCAATTCATAATTGACCTGTGGGATGTTAATGACCAAGTGTTCCGTTTACGGGACCAAGTGCTGGAGCTTGATGTGTCCGATGTCTATTTCATCACGAGGTTGTCACGGAGAGGGGTGAGGCCCATTTTGACCGGGAGTAGACCTTCCGAGGAGAAGATGACCGAAGTTCGAGACCGAGTGTGCCCAGGGGCACAATTTGGAAGTAATAGTGCAAAGGTGGATATTCCCACCATTTCGGACTTGATTCTCAGGGTGATACTTTTCACCATTACTCGAGCTGCAGGGGTGCAGACACCCCATGAGGCGAGCAAAAATCATCTTCTGTTAGCCACAGAATGCCTAAATCCTACCATCTTTGACTAGGCCATAGCAGTGACCACCAACATCAAGAGGCAGCTTACAAAGTGCAAACGAGGAGGGGTAAAGCAGTTTGGGTATGGCTTAATTGTGGTATCGTTTTTCTTGGAACGATTACCAATTTTTCAGGGACAAGGAGCTATAGTGGCTGATCCTTTGCCACGAGAGCCTAGGATGGCTCGCTGCACTGATGCCCAAGGGAGGAGGGGGCCAGCAGATGTCCTGGAGGCCCGAGTTCTTTATATGGCTCCGCCATCAACTGATTGTGGTGGAGGATTGGCCATATGAAGGGACTGACTTCATCGGAGACCCAGATCTCCCACTGCTCGAGGGAGAGGAGTGGGACGAGGAGCTGGGTAAGATCTCTTTTTGTTTTTGATGTTTTATATGTTTTTTTTTTTTGTTAATACATGTTTGTCCTAACAACAATTGTATATACATGCAGATGTTGGCCTAGAGCGACCAGTTGGCATGTCTCCCATCGCTCGGAGGAACCAGCCCGCAGCCGACCCTCAGGAAGAGGGTTCCGAGGGGGATGAACTGATTTAGAATCTCGAGGGACTCGCCCGAGGGATTCCTGATTACGCTAGACTGGGAGATATGCCACTAGCATACCAGAGGCACACAGTGGGGGTGCCTAATCGTGTCCATCGTCTGTTGAGACGCTTGGTGCGCGCGGTGTTGTGCTATCATGAGAACCACCGGGGCTAGACTCCTAGGTTTCTTTTTCATGCATATTTTTTGAGAGACATGTCATCTCCGGATGTATTTGAGAGGAACATGTATTATTTTTTGAACTATATGATGCACGTGGTGCAAACATTGCGACACACATATATATACATATGCTTATTTCTATGGTTTTATTATTGTGCTTTATATGCTTTCTTGTATGATTTTTTATCTATTACGCAAATGTCTATCTAATACATGGTTAGCCAATGCATCAGTTAATGTGTTCAATTGTCTTGGAATATGCTGATATGTGATGAAATCAAAGTTCCTTTCTAACAATCTCACACGTAAATACAACCTTAAAATGCGATGGTCTCTGACAGAATATTGCCCGTTGAGCTGGTGGACGACAATTTGAGAGTCTAGGTTCACTACCAATGCACGAATGTTGAGATTAATTGCTTTAGCAAGTAGTTCAATTACAGCACAATATTCGGCAACATTGTTAGTGGTACAGCCCAAACACACACCTTGAAGATCTATCAACTCGCCATGAGGATCATAGATCACCCACGCCGCAGAGGACAAGTTGCGAGTACTGCGGTAGGCACCATCAGCGAAACCAACATAAGGTGTATCAGACATCTGCACAAGAAGCGAAAGACACAATAAGCGGTAGTCACGCCTTCAAAACTAAAACACACACACACACAACACACCTGCTAAAGTACATGTATGTACAAAACAAAGTGTACAAGCATCACGCATAGTACTTTTTCAAGTACAACCCATTTCGGGGCTTCTCGAGGGGGTTCCCTTCATAGTCAATTAGCTCGTAGGCCCCTTTTTGCAAAACTTTCTTGACAATATAAGGACCTAGCCACATAGGCTCGAGTTTTCCTGCCCCCAGCTTATCGTTTGCCTGATCGTATAGCAAGACTAAATCTCCCTCAACAAAAGAACGTGGATGGACAGTCTGATCGAAGTAAGTTTTCACTCTCTTCTTTTGTGCTTCAATGGCCAGAGAGGCTAGGCGACGGGTCTCATCTAGCCATTCCAGGTAAAGAAGGCATTCTTCTACCGAAGTAGTGTTGGGAAGTAGTTCGACGGCCAATTTTAATGAAGGGATTTCGCACTCGATTGGAAGGGTAGCCTCCAGTCCATAAACTAGTTGAAATGGAGTGAAACCGGTGGCATCCTTCATGGAGGTTCGGTAGGCCCACAAGGCAGGGAACAACATCAAGTGCCAGTTAGACTTATGCATGCCAACGGTACGCTGAAGCATTGTAACCAAAATCTTGTTGATAGCTTCAACTTGGCCATTGGCCTGAGGGTAGTATGGAGTCGAACTATCGTGCCGTAAGCCTAGCTGGGTTGTTAGTTCTGTCATCATATGATTACGGAAATGCTTCCCGTGATCAGTGACGATGGCTTGAGGGACGCTGAATCGCGAGATAACATGGTTGAACAAGAATTGCGCCGTTGTGTGACCGTCTTCAGTTAATGTGGGCATCGCCTCGGCCCATTTAGTGAAGTAATCGACGGCAACGATAATATACCCATGCCCCCCGGCCGAGCGAGGGTTACAGGTCGTATAATCAATGCCCCATTTTGCAAAAGGGCCGACGGTGACAACAGGGTGCAATGGAGCGGGAGGCGCACGCATCTTCCCCTGGTATATCTGGCATTCATGACAAGAGCGGACGGCAAGAATGCAATCCTTAAAGATAGAGGGCCAAAAGTAACCAGCACGGAGGATTTTTTGGGCAGTGGCATATTCGGACATGTGACCACCACAGGCACCAGAGTGGCAGTCATTCAAAACACGCTCAGCTTCCTCGAGAGTTAGACATCGGCGGAGAACAGAGTCGGCGCCGAGGCGGTATAGTGTATCCCCAATGATACGGTATGGTTGAGATTGATGACGGATCCTTCGCCGAGCGTCTTTGGACAGGGCGGGGCAAAAAGAGGCCGTTTGCAGATATACGATGATATCCCCGTACCAGGGATCGAGGGTGCTAATGAGAAACAAGGTCTCATCCGAAATATGATCCTCTGAGTGAGAGGGCGTTGAAGAAGATGGCAAAGAGCAAAGTAACTCAGCAAATACAAGGGATTTCTTGGACTTGGCAGTGGTAAATTCCAAGTCGAACTCTTGGAGGATGACAATCCACTTTGAGTACTTGCCCCCCAACAATTGGCATGACAAAATATATGTCATGGGGTTGCAATCAGAAACCACGGTGGTAATGCGCAACAGAATGTAGTGACGGAAGCGTTGGACGGCACAAACGACGGCCAAAGCCAACTTCTCGACATAAGCATATCGAGTTTCCGTGTCTAAAAGGTTGCAGCTGAGATAATATATAACATGCTCAGTGTCATCATCGTCACTTTGAACGAGAACCATGCCGATAGTGGTGTCGGCGGCGGCCAAATACAGAGTATAATCGCGATGATAGTTCGGAGGATGCAACAACGGAGCGGAAACCAAGAGATTCTTGAGATGCTCGAAAGACTTTTGAGCGAGAGCATCCCAATGAAAAGGAACGTCTCGTTTTAGCAACCGTGTAAAACCTTTAGCCACTTCGGCATAGTTTGGAATGAATCGTCTTAGAAAGTTTGCTTTACCCTGCAAGCTTTGCAATTGTTGTAAAGAAGCAGGGGGAGGGAGATTCAAAATAGCCTCGACTTTAAGGGGATCCAAACGGATGCCCTCTCGGGAGACGATAAACCCGAGAAGTCGGCCCGATTCAACGCAGAAGACACATTTGTGAGGATTGAGTCTGATACGGTAGTGTCGACAGCGAAGAAAGATATCGCGAAGGTGAGTAGGGTGGTCCTGGCGTTTAGCTGAATGAGCTGGTAGATCATCCAGGTATGGTTGTACAATGTGGCGAATGTCATGAAAAGCGTAAGACATTGCACGTTGGAAGGTAGCACCGGCATTTTTGAGACCGAAAGGGAGCTTCTTATAAGAAAAAGTGCCCCATGGACAGATAAAAGTGGTCTTGTGTTAATCAGCGGGGGCAATATTTATCTGGTTATACCCAAAAAAACCATCCATAAAGGAGTACATTTCGCTTCCGGCACACTCGTCAATAATTTGATCAATGAATGGTGTGGGGAAATTATCTTTAGGACAGGCCCAATTAATATCACGATAATCGACACAAACACGGATGGTACCCTGTTTTTTATTCACAGGCACGATGTTGGAGACCCAATCTGTGAGCGGGATAGGGTAAATAAAACCAGCTTTAAGAAGCTTTTCCACTTCCGCCTTAATAGCTGCAGCCTTGCGGGGGTGTACGAGGCGTAAACGTTGAAAAACAGGCTTAGCACCCGGATACGTGAGTATCTCATGCACCACTATGCTAGGATCAATGCCGGGAAATTCTTCGTAGGACCATGCAAAGACGTCACGAAATTCGCAAAAAAGATTGGTATAGAGTCGAATCTCCTCTGGAGTACAAGTGACTCCAATGTGAAGATGTTCGACAATCCCTGGTTTCGCAAAGATGTCGATAGGTTGGGTTTGCGTGATGTTCGCCATATTTCCTTCAGAGGACACTTGATAAAATTGGATAGGTGTTTGAAGGGTTTGAAATGGGAGACAAGGAGCAAACCGTTCGAGACAAGTAAGCATATTCTGATGAGCAGGGAGAAATGAGGAACGATGGTGATAATCATGCCAAGGGGGTTCCTCGGGAGACATAGTCTCAATAATGGCTTCGTCAGAAGGGAATATTTCTTTTAAAGGGTCTGAAGAAGTCTCATCTCCAAGCCATGAGGATGGCGCGAACGAGTCGGGAACCTTGCTCTAAGGAGCAGGTTGAGGAGAGGGAACCGATGCAGTAATGATTTCGACGTAGTTGAGCTCGGCAGGACTCAACGGCATCTCATCGCCCCAAGATTCTACTTGATCAGTGGGAGGGAGGATCCACGGATCAGAACGAACAGTAATCATACTGACGGAAGCGACGTTAGGAGGTGGGAGCAGAAAAACACCCATGAGGGCGGGATCTTTAAAAAGCCCGGCTCCCAGACTCTCATATGATTTGGAGGTATGCTCCACAAAAGGGATGTTGCCTTCAGAAGAGGAAGTGAAGAATGAAAGCTGGTCTATGGTAACAATCTTCCCTTGATGAGGGAAACGGATGATACGAAACAAAGACGAAGCTACAACTTGCATCGCGTATGTCCAGCTACGTCCGAGAAGGAGGTTGTAGGTAAGATTAGCATCAACAACTTCAACTTCCATCTCGACCGTCTTCCCTTCCAAAGAGATGGGCAAACGTTGGAGTATACCATAGGGACAGGATGCTCTTCCATCAAAAGCTTCCAAGGTTGTGGGAGACTGGCTCAACGTCGGAGAACCAATAGCTTTCCAACAGGCAACAGACATGATGCAAGTTGAAGCACCTTCATCAATGACTGTACGATGAATTGTTTTGGAATTAATAATAACCTGTATGAGGAATGTGATTTGGTGAGGCAGTCTCGGCGTATGGCTTTCCAAATCAAAAGTAATCAGGTCCGAGTCGGCTGGGTCTATGCCACCGATAGCCGATAGCAAGGACTTCCTCTGAGAAGGGCAGCTCTGGAGAACTTCTAAAGCGGACATAGCCGACGGAGTCTGAGCTAAGTCCTCAACAATATTGTAGTGCTGTGTAGCACGAGCATTTGGGTTGTAAGAAGATTTCCGGAGTACTCCTTTTGGAGGGGGTCGAATAGGCGTCTCAGTGCTAGGTCTCTCGATGTGGAGCGGGCCTGAACTAGATGGAGGAGCACTAGAGGGGGGGACCTCAGGCTCTTTCCCGGCCGATGACGGATATTCTTTTGTCCGAGTACTGATGTGGACAGGTATCGTTCCAGCCATAAATACTTGAGAACCGAAGGAAGATGGAGGTTGAGAGGGGTCAGCCACCATTCGAGTTTGTTGCGAGGGAAAGGGTTCTTTGAGCACCGCAGGAGTCCCAGGAGCGCCTTTCAACAAACGACTAACTTCGGACCGTCTGGGGCAGTCCTTGGTATAGTGATCGTCATCACAGATAAGACAAGGATACTTGGGTTTGCGCTTGGCACCTTCCTCGGGTGGAGGTTTAGGGGAGTCCTGTTTAGGTTGATCCGGCTTATTCTTCCCTTTTCCTTTCTTTTTTCCTTTCGAGGCTTTGTCTGCCGTGGTGGACTGGACGACATTGACCTCGGAAGTAATATTCGAAGTGGGTGTAGCCTGAGAAGTGTGTTCATTCGAAGCATTTGATTTTTGCTTCCCAGGGTTCGCGGAATTCTTCTTCGAGGATGAGTTAACAGAACCAATGATACCGTCAACAGATGGTGTTGGCGGGGCTTTGGATGTTCCTGGTCTCGGGGCATCAGGAAAATAATCATACAATGTACCAGACTGGGAATAAACCAAGTCAAGGTACTGAGCACGCGTGATAGCTTGCTCTTCAGTGACACATGCCCCCATTGCAATGTCTCGTGCTATTGGAGGAACGAACGAAGTCGTAAACCAGTCGGTAAGAAGTTGGTCGGGAATCCAAAACTTGATCATACGTCGACGCCGTCTCCATTCATGGATATGATCAGAGATATGCGTAGCCGTTGTCTGTCTTAAGGATGTCAGGAGGTGTGTACCCATTTCATATCGAATGGGTAACTGAAAATGAGTTAGAAATGCCATAGCCAACGAGTTAAAATCCTGAAAGGATCCGCGAGTGAGCTCAATATACCACTTAGCTGCAGAGCCAGTGAGAGTCCTTTGAAAAAGGCGAAGCCGAATCGAGTCATCAAGCCACGAATTCGATGAACACCACAGGTGATAGGTCATGACATGAGCTTGAGGATCTTCATTAGCTTTACCATCAAATTTGGGACAATCACCGGGAATCTTCGTCGGAACCGGAGGCCAATACGGATTATGGAGAATGGGATCATTGGTCAGTTTGGACACATCCGGTAATTCTAAGGTTGCTAAGAAGGGTAACTGAGGATTGAAGGACATCTGGGGCTGCGGGTAAGATGGAGCACCAGGGTTCCAACCAACTGGCGGTTGCCCCCATGGGCTTTGTCCGGACGGACTGGGCCCCATAGGGTTTTGTCCGTAGGGATTTTGGTTCTGCCCCCCAGCGTTCCGTTGATTACCAAACTGTCCTGCAGGAGCACCATACGGTTGTGGGTAATTTTGATAAGGATTTTCCTGCAGTTGTTGATAATTTTGATATGGGGCAAACGAAGGTTGCCCTTGGGGTTGCTGGTAACCATAAGGCGGCTGGACTCCAAACTGAGTTTGAGAAATAGGTTGAGTTTGATAGACTGGTTGAGATTGAATTCCAACTTGCATTTGAAGACCGGATGGGGCCTGGGGTCCAGCCTGGGGCATAAAACCGGGTTGAGCTTGTGAGACAACAACCATTTGAGTGCCCGGTTGAGCAGCGCCAGAAGGATGTCCTGTAGGTTGGGCTATCTGGCCGGAAGGGTGACCTAGTTGATATTGAGGTTGGCCCACCTGCCCAGAAGGTTGTACTTGCTGGGGGTGGAGTTGTTGTTGCACAACTAAGGGTTGTCCTGACGGACCAGATGGCCGAGTGGGCTGGGCAGTTGGTTGGCCTGATTGGATTTGAGGCTGGCCGACTTGCCCAGGTGCTTGACTATACTGGACGGTGGGTTGACCATACGGTTGACCAGCTTGTCCAGATGTTGGACCATACTGGACATTAGGTTGGTTTGGGTGAACATACGATTGACCAATTTGTCCAGTAGGGTAACCTTGTTGGATACCAGGCTGGCCTTGTTGAACAGAAGATTGACCTGGGTTACCAAAAGATTGATCATAAGAGGTGAAAGACGGACCACCAGAGGCCAAAGGTTGTCCCTGGAAGGGTTGTCCTTGTTGGCTCCCAGGTTGCCCTGTGTAAGACTGTTGGTCTTGATTAGGTGGCCCTTGGGGTTGCACAGACGATGCTTGACCACCGTGATAATAGGTGGGGCCCCAATCAATTGACAACGGGACCGAAATCTCAACAGTCGGTTGAGACGACAAAGGCCTACCAAGATGTCGTAAATATTGGTCGTATGGTCCCTCTGCTGAGACGTTTGACGTAGAATCAACGACTCCGAATATAGAGGCCGAAGGACCACTGAAAATGGGGGTCGAAGAAGCTACACATACCGTTGGAATGGTTGGGATTGAGGTAACAGACATACTGCGACTTTGTGGAGTAAAAGGCTCCGTGGTGGGAAAGGCGAGTTGTGACCAAATAGAACTCGTGGAGGGAGTCCTAGAAGACATAACATCCTTTAATGCTTTGTAGCCTGGAGGTAGTCTCCCAGTAGTAGGGGTGCTACTAACAGGTATAGGTTCCGTTGCGGTGGGAATTTCACCGCTCGTCGCAACGGATCCTTCAGTCGAAGTAGGGGATACTTCCTCCATATCGGAAGAAAATAGTGGGGCCAAAACACGAGGGGAAGTGTATTCCCAAAAAGGGATACCGTCTTCAGAAGGTTCCCAAACGGGGTTCCAATGAAATTCGTAAGTCTCGTCGCCTGGAGCATGAGAATTAATCGGTTGGATACTCGGAATAACAGGAAGAGTATCACTCACAACCGGTATCTCGGGAGCAGCAAAGGATGAAGACGAAATTGGTAATTCCGCCAGGATGAAAACTTCACAAAATCCTAGGGAAGCTAATGAGAAAGGACCCTACTCAAACTAACGCAAACAAGATCTAATCGGGTAAATGTGAATCGCGGCCGAATAAATTTTAAGACAAAGGAACTGAACTTGACCTTTTCATGTTTTAAGAGTCGAGAAAAGGACAAAAAGATGACTCTAGTCTCCTTCGAATGTTTAGTGAGCCCGAAGTGACAAATGCTCAGGTGAGCCTTTTCTTTTAGGGAGTCCGAAAAGGATCAAAAGTGACTACTCTGGAGAACTAGGCAAAGGGTTTACCAGACAATCCGTAAAACTGCATATACACCTTGGCAATCATATGAAAACCAAGGACTTCCCGTACGGCAGTCAATCTTCCTGAATGCTGTGTTCAGTGCATTACGGGTTGTAAGGCGGCAGACACGGCTTCCTGTGGATAAAGGATGATAACCTAGTGGGGTCTCCCCATATACTCGACGGTACGTGGGAGCACAAATCCGTGCTAGAACACTATTGAGTCACAAAAGGAGGAATCACCCAACCATAATGTGAAACAACAGTGACTAGGTTTAACGACGCCGGAACACGTCTCTAGCCTAGACCTCTAGATGTATGCGTTAAGCTCCAATGCGTTTTTAGATTCATTCAGTTCATTTTACAGTTGATCTTTGATTAGGTTTCAGTTTCCAGGTCCTACCGTATGTAATCTCTCACAATTTCCTAAATGCAAGCTATATGCCAAAATATATCATTTCATTCGATGAATGCTAACTACGGGAGAGTTGAGATCTTTCAATCAAACAAAATGATCATAAAACAATCAACAATGACTCTAATGCAGCTAATGGCAATAAACAAAACTTTTCTTTTATTTTTAAAATCACTAATCGCTAATAACAATGAAAAGCTCTAATTTCCATTAACTACTGCAATGCAAAAGAGATTGTTCGTTTTTTTTTCGATGGCAAAATGCACTAATTTTTTTTTAAGAGATAATAACAAAGAGTAAAAGAAACAAATTTCACTCAATGAAAACACAATCAAGTCCCTGAAACACCACGACAATCTTTCAAACCAAGAAAAATCACAAAGACCTCAATGAGCTATGTAATCTAAGCCCAAACGAAGCCAAGTGAAATCTAAACGAAAAAGAGGTAAATTGCTCAAAGAACACAATAAAAAGTTTTGACAACCACTAGACAAGTGCAAAAAGTAGCCAAGAAGTCGACTGGACAATCAAAGAACCAAAAACTCCCACGGAAGGCTTGATGCACAAAGCCACTAGATGCTCTAGGGCTGGAATATGAAATCGATGGAAAGAGGCAAACACCCGAAGGATGAAGGTCAAAAACCAGTCAAACAAAGCTCTGACACACTCCAGTAGTTGAAAAAGATGTGACAAGACAGAAATCCAAGCTCAGAAGGCTTCCAAACAAGCAAACTGGAAAAGTTCACAGGCCTGGCGTGACTGTCAGGCTGTAACTCGCGCTTTTAAGGGATTAGCGCGAGTTGCTTTTGTGCAACATGCGCCCACTGGCGCGACTGTCAGGGAAAAAATCGCGCTAATCAAGTTTGCTAGCTTAAAAATAAAAACAAGCAGTCCACGGCTTGATCAACAGTATCCAGACAGACCAGGCAGCAAGAGACAACTTAAAAATTCAAACCAGAAAGCTTATCTAAGCAAGCAAAACAAGAGAAAACCAAGGTGCAAGACAAACTCCAAGCTGTTCGGTTCGTAAACCAAACCAGAGATTGACTGAAGTGGCGTTAATCTACTTCGCTAATGCAGAGCAATAGCGTTTCGAAGGCTACCTGGTCGTACTTCAGGCTCCGTCCAAAGTTTACGAATCAAACAACAAATAGCGTCCCCAGTGGAGTCGCCAAATTGTTGGAGAGGTAAATCCCCTCTGCTGACAAAGGCGATCCCCACTAGCCCAAAATGGGTCTAGCAACAATCAAACAATGCTATCACGCAAGTTCCTAATTACAAATTAAAGGTGGATTATGAGAGCCTACTTGGATTCCAACGCTAGTGTTGTAGAAGAGTTGACACTCCCGTTCCTTTGCTCTGGCCGGTCACGATCTCCGTGAATGGACACCTGCACATACAAAGAACAACAAAAATACAAGCATAAAATCCAATAGATGCAATTATATATCGATCAGAAAAGATATAACTCAAATATCATTACAATGAACAACAAGAGTGGAACCATAATGATAGTCATCTATTATTGATAATCAACAAAGAAGAATACAACCATAGTTCTGACGTCAAATCCTCCTTTGGCTGGGTGATCAGCTACATATGTCTTGCAAAGCTTGTTGGGATTGGGAACAAGCCTCTCTCTTTGATTATGAATGCAAAGAAGACTCTTACAACAATCTCTCAGACTTCCGACAGTATAATTCTCCCTATGCTTGAACTAGCTTGTCAAATGCAACAGAACAAGCTTTTATAGATGGAGGAGGAGGAGGAGATACAATGAATCAAGACATCCATGGGATTGGCATTATCCTCGAAAAGCTATTATGGATAGAGGAAAGGGAGATACGATGAATCTCGACATCCATGAGATTGGCATTATCCTTAAAAAGCTTCATGAGTCGAAAGGAAAAAACCTTCGGGCGTGCGTTTGTTAAAAAGCTTTCCCAAACTCGGTTGGCGCGGGTATAACTCTGAGACAGAGTGCCAACTGGCGCGCCCTCTTTGGAGGATTTCCCCCATTGGCGCGGGTAATACACTGTGGATCTGCGCTAATGGAAAAAGGAGACTTTTTAAGGATATTCTGCAGGAGATGTCTTCAAGGCATATGAAGTCCATACTTAGGGGAACATAATGCAAGTGTTCTCAAGTTATGTCACTTCTCACAGGTCCCGGAATGAGTCCTCCAAAGTGCGGGAAAGGGGTAACAGGGACGGTGACAAATGGTGACAAATTACTGTGTAACAGAGCTCTCAGCACTCCAGAACGCACACGGCTCGCTTCCGCCTCCCATGTAGACTTGGTAATTCCTCCATCATTGTTTCGGTCACTGTCGAACTGAATGAGCAAGCTGGTGGTTCAGAGACAGCAGGCTCAGGAGTTCCTCAGCACCAGAGGATGGAACACCAGAATGCTCCCTCGACGAATGTGATTGAGCAAAGATGGGATACTGGGGGCTGTGCAGTTCAGGATTCGCCCACTCCAGCTGGCTCGAGCGCTCCTGCAGCAGAAGAACGTGCTAGAACAGAGGGACATTCCGCGGAGCATGAAGAACCAGAGCATTTTGGCTGCCGCATTATTGAGGAGCAGCCTCCAACTCAGCATGATGACTGAACAGTCTTGCGTGTCTTTGGTTTTGTTCAATGGTCGAAAGCGGTTGTTCATTCCTCTCAGGTTTGCGTGTCTTTGGTTTTGTTTAATTGTCGACAGAGGATTTGTTCATCCTAAGTATGTAGCGTCCAGTATCAGGTTTTTTCAATTCTTCTTGAGGGCCGGTTTCCCCTGCGTGGGCGGCATTCCCTGTCGGTTGGTTAATATTTTGGCTAAGGTGGTTTACAAGTCAGATCTGGGTCACTATCTGGATTCTGAGTCTTTCGTTATGGATTCAGCGATTCTAAGTCCTAAAGCTAGTTTTTTTGTAAGTCCTTGGGATAGTTTGTCTAATGTTCATTGTCAGTATGCCGTTTCATGGGCTAGAACTCTCGAGACCTTCGTCTCGCTGTAAGAATATTTTGAATTAATATAGAAGTAGACTAATTCAAAAAAAATAAAAATAAAAATAAAATAAATAATAAATAAAAATAAATAAATAAATATTATAAACACAAGGTATAAAAACCTTAAGATAAATATTATAAACCCTAAAATAAACATGGTTGACCATGGTTCATTTCATATTGAGACAATCTTTGTCACAACGCAATGTTAGACCATGGTTGATTTTCATATTGAGAAAATCTATGTCAGAATGTGACGTTGGAGTAGGCTTGATTTTGATATTGAGATTATCTTTTACACAATGTGATGTAGGGCCATGGTCGACCAAGATTATAAACCCAAGGATTTATATTAAATCTAAATATTATTATTATAAACCCAAGGGAATAATAAACACAAGAGATTGATACTAAAAGTTCGAGGGATTATAAACCCAAGGGAATAATATTAAACCCAATGGATTAATATTATAAACCCAAAGCATGTAAGCCCTAAGATAAATATTATAAACCCTAAAATAAACATGCTTGACCATGGTTGATTTTCATATTGAGACAATCTTTGTCACAATGTGAAGTTCGACTTAGGTTGACCATAGTTGACCAAGATTGATTTTTATATGGAGACAACCTTTGTCACAATGCGACGTTGGACCATGGTTGATTTTCATATTGAGAAAATCTTTGCCCTAAGATAAATATTATAAACCCTAAAATAAACATGCTTGACCATGGTTGATTTTCATTGAGACAATCTTTATCATAATGTGACGTTCGATCAAGGTTGACCAAGATTGATTTTTATACGGAGACAACCTTTGTCACAATGCGACGTTGGACCATGGTCGATTTTCATATTGAGAAAATCTTTGTCGGAATGTGACAATTGACCATGGTTGATTTTCATATTGAGAAAATCTTTGTCACAATGTGACGTTGGACCATGGTCAACCAAGATTATAAACTCAAGGATTTATATTAAACCCAAAGATTAATATTATAAACTCAAGGGATTAATACTAAAAACCCAAGGCATTATAAACCCAAGGGAATAATATTAAACCCAAGAGATTAATATTATAAACCCAAGGTATGTAAACCTTGAGATAAATATTATAAACCCTAAAATAAACATGCTTAACCATGGTTGATTTTCGTATTGAGCAATCTTTGTCACAATGTGACCATGGTTATTGACGATCATGTTTGACCAATGTTGACCATGATTGACCATTCTTAGCCATGGTTGGTCATGATTGATTTCCATATAGAAAAAATACTATGATAAACCCTAAGATAAATATTATAAACCAAACTATATAAACAATCTGATAAACATTATAAATGCTAAAATGAACATGGTTGACCATAGTTGATTTTCATATTCATACAATCTTTGTCACAATGCGACGTTGGTCTATGGTTGAGCATGGTTTACCATGATTATTTCTCATATTGAGACAATCGTTGTCACAATGCAACATTGGACCATGGTTGACCATGGTTGATTTTCATATTGAGACAATGTTTGTCACAATGTGACATTGGACCATGGTTGACCATGATTAATCCTTATGAATAATATTATACCCTAGGAATATGAACCCTTAGATTAATAAACCCAAGGGAATAATATTATACCCAATGGATTAATATTATAAACTCAAGGTATATAAACCTTAAGATAAATATTTTAAGCCTAAAATAAACATGGTTGACTATAGTTGACCTCAGATTAATAATATTATCATATTATTGAACCCAAAATTAATATCAAAACTTAACAATAAGATTAATACTAAACCATGAGATTAATAACATTAATATTAAACCCGCGATTAATTCTATTATTATTAATATAAAAGTTATTTTAATATTAATATTGATTTTAATATTATTTTACAATAAAATGATTAAAATTTATATAAATTTCATAATTTATAATTAAATTAATTAATTTTTGTTTTTAATAAGATAACAAATTCTCATAATAAATTTAATAAACATCTAAATTTATTTGAAAAAAATATATTATTATTTATTCATTTATTTTAAAATATCACATAAACTATTAACATAAAAATTACAATTAATATTAAAATTAAAATACTAATACGAATATTAAAATTTAAATTTAAATTACTATAAATATAAATATTAATATTAAAATAAATAAATAATTAATTAATTGTTTAATATAGTTAATTAATTAATTAGTAGTATAGTTACTTGTTTAATTAAATATAGTTAATTTATTAATTAAATATAATTAATTTTTTTTTGTTAATTAATCATTTAAAATAATAATAATAATTTTGATAAAATTTAGTATGGATCACAAAAGTCTAAAATCAAGAATAATAATAATTATTATTATTCTCGTTGTAATTATTATTATTATTAATTTATATTAATAAAAATATAATTATTATTATTATTATTATATATATATTGTTAATATGAATTATTTTAAAATAATTAATTACTTAATTAAAATAATTTATTAATTGTTCTATATAGTTATGTTGTAGCGGCTACAACCAACCTCTAAAATTTTGCCTTAGCTTCATTTTGGAGCCTCCCTACCAACATTTCACAACAATATGTCTTGTCTTGTCAAGTACACAAGCTTCAATGATTTTCTTGCAGAATGACAGCCTGTCCATCAAAGTTTGTTGCATCCCCTTCACAAGCTGTTTCACCGGACTTGGCCCAACTGCAGGCTGAGTAGCTCCCTCAAGAAATTGCGCAATTTTGGAGGGCAACCAACCTTCCCTCCAGAAACTGCGCAATTCTTTGTGTCAGCCTGCTGGGCTCCAGAATTGCGCAATTATGCCTGTCACTGTTCATTGAGAAAATTGCACAATTCCCCCAGCAGGGCTGCTCAGCGCAAAAATTGCGCAATTATGGGCAGCAGTCAGCTGCTCAGCCCAAAAATTGCGCAATTATGGGTAGCAGTCAGCTTCTCAACCCAAAAATTGCGTAATCCCTCTGGGACAGCTAGCGTAGCAGCTAGCAGAAATTACGTAAATCCACCCAGGGCAACTGCTCATCCCAGAAATTGCGCAATCCTAGGAGACAATCACCTATTCCTCTAAAAAATTGTGTAATCCCTCTGGGACAACCATCTCTTCTCAGCCCATAAACTGCGCATATTTTCATCCCAGGCCCGCAGACTAATGCATATGCCTTCATGTTGACCAGTTCCCTCCGGGACCGAGTAAAACTGATTTGCATGCATGGACTGTTTCTCCCAAGACAGTGTGTAAAGACATCCCTTGATTCAAGGGTCTATCTTTAGCAGCTAGGGGTTACATGCAAGGATCATTTCAGAAACCTTCCACCAAGTGTTGCTCTTCCTAGATTTATGGCATGCGCATCACATCTTCGATTTTATCAAAACCCATGAACCGGACGCCGCAGAGATATTTCCTCGCATCGACCTTGTAGCTCTGACATCCCGCATTGCATCTAGGAGTCGTAGGCACATTCAACTCAGTTGTCTTGGGGTAAGCTCGCTATTCATGACTTACACTACGTTTCTGTCGCTTTTTGTGTTTTGCTTTGTGTGAGTGTTGTCTGCTTGATTTCAGTGAGCGCTTGCTGTCATTTACATGCATACTAGCTTGTACTAGCACTGTTTCAGTTTTCGTTAACATCTCACTGCTGTCGCATGGATGAAATTGTTTTTGCTTGGACGATCGCCATTGCGGGGACTCGCTTCACACACTTGCATGCTTTCTTGTTTCTTGAATCATGCATTTGTTTGCATGAATGATCATTCACTATTGTTTGCACTCATCTCATCATGCATTCACACTTCTCATGTTTTCAGTCGCTCGTCGGCCGAACTAGCTTGCCTTGGCCCGGACCGTGCCTTGCCCAGCTAGCACTGCGCATTTCTGGAAGTGAAGGCTCTGCCTTCCCTCCAGAAATTACGCAGGTCTGGCCAGGCACTGACCTCTGGGCTTACATTGCGCAATTCTTGGAGGCAGTGTCTTGTTGGCCCCAGAAACTGCGCAATGCAGTTTGCTGGTTGCATGTCACTACTGATTGAAATTGCGCATTGCGCAGTTTCAGTCCTTAGCGGGCCAGGCTAGACTGTGCATTGCGCAGTTCCAACAGTCAATCAGCTTCCTGACAGCCCGGACTGTGCCTTGCGCAGTTTTGGCAGTTAGTCTCCCGACCTCCTGATGGAAATTGCGAGACCTTCATGATTAGTCACACAGGTATGTTGCAAGTAAATTCTCAAGTTCGTTTTGATTTTCGACTGACAGATTTCTTTCCATGAGTGTTGCCATGTCTCCAGGTATTGTAGGTGTTCATATGCCTCTGAGAAACACAAGTACAATGGTTTTTGGGAGAGTAGAGTCCAAGACACTGTTCAGAGCACACTTGGGGATGCAGTCGATCAAGTGTCTATGAACTTACCTACCCACGAAGACATCAAGTTGTTCGTAGACAAGGACATCAAGATATGACGGCAACAACATCACAACAAGAAACACCATGAACAATAGCTGAAGGCAACATACCAGAGGAAACGAACACAAGAGGAAGGTTGTTGACAACACAAAGGCGGAACAAAGTTACAAGCTCAAGCAGATCCACTTGTGATGAAAGCAACATCGGAGACTCAGGCTATGAAGTGACGACGCGACATGGAGATCACGCGAAGGCAGATAATGGAACAAAGAAGGAGTTGCATGCGCTGAAGCAACAAATCAAGGAAGAACAAGAGCTGCATAGACGAGAGAATGAGTTGTAGCAGGAATAGGTACAACAGTGGGCGCAATGGGCACTCACAGATGAAACTGTGCCCGTACAAGTTATAGATCCATCCCAGCAGCTGGCACGAAGCAGACAAGGTGAGCAGTGTTGTTGATCACATGCAAGGGAATGTAGCAGCACGCATGTCATTATATGCACGCATGCTATCCCACCCATTCAACACACTCACTAAGGTAAAGACAAGAAACAAGTCTGACTAGAGTTGAACATGCAGTTGACAGTTGATGTGCATGACCACCAGCACACACTAGAAGATCAACACAGACACTATGAATCAGTGTGTTGCCTGTTCGACCTCACCCAAGAAGATCATGCGCATGCTAGCAGACGAGTTGGATGGAGGAACCATACCAATGTACGTGGATGCAACAGAGGCAAGAGTTCGCTTTAGCAAGATCTCACCATGGAGCGCATACACACTATCACAGACGACCAAGCTTGGCATCAACTCACCACCTTCACCATCACAAGCATGTCAATGAGTTGGTCTCACCACAACGGACCGAGTGTCAGTGATGTCTTGCATGGCATGCTCAAGCCATTTTTTCTCACATGGGCACATGTGCATTGTAATATAACGTCTTGTCAAGTGGAAGTTCAAGTGTCGATAGTTGAATGTAACAATCATAGAGTAGTTGAAGAGTCATGAGGATAGATGAACGGTCATAAAGGGGAATGTCAAGGGTCACCCACCCTTTGCTATAAATAGAACCTCATAATCATTGTATAGAATTTTGGTCAACCAAGCTTCTGATAGGTCTATCTTAGAGAAAGCTTGGACAATATTGTAATGAGCCTTAGCTTCTGCACTGCGCAGAGCTAGTACATCTCTTTGGAGGAGCAGGTGGTTGTGGATGTAATGTTCCGCTGTTGGAACTAGTGGTTGGACATGGATGTATTGTATGACTGGAACTTACACTTCTTAATATAACAAGAGGCAACACGTTTCATGCATATGTTGTATTGTATTTTAGCTATCTGTTTTCTCTAAATGATATATGTATATGTTTTCTTGCGCATGCATGTATAGCTATTTATGTGTATGCATTTATGAATCTTTCTGAAGCATGCTCTTGGTTTAACCATCACTTTGGATTGCTAGCTAACTTGCCTTCCATGTTGTGACACATCCTTGCTCGTGTGTTCCCTTCTTAACTCCGTGTTATCATAGGTTTCCAAGGGGAGCACCCATCTCAACCCCCGTGTGTTTGAACCTCTCATGCACCTACCTTGACTTACTGCAACTGTCACACCCTTGCTACCAACAAAGACATCTTACTTTCCTCTGTGCGAAATTGTGGTCAAGGCATTACCATACGACCCACTGACATGTTGGTGGGTCCAGCACCGTCAACATTTTGGCGCTAGAAGGAGGTCCATATGACAAGCTGAGTCCTCACATCTGTTTTGAATCTCTACATATCTATCGTGACTAACTACAGAGTTTCTCTTCCGGAGTGTATGTATTATGGAAACGACTTCATTAGCTTGGAAAAGCTCTTAGATAACTTGTCACATAAAACATATGATGGTGGAGGCCATGTAGCCTTGTTTTGGCATTCGGTCGGCATTGTAGGCTCATGCAAAAGACATGGAATCTTTGAAGAATACATGACCTGTGCATTGTTCATCTACATGCTTCGAGGGCACCCAATCACTGGTGTGCTACGCTGCCCGAAAAATCTATTCATTCTCTTGCTCATCTAGTCGCAGAGATAGACCGTGATTTCAATCACTTTAACCATAAAGCACTCGATCAAGAAATTCTGAAATTACAAAAAGCACCTGATGAATCCATTGATCAGTTTTACACATGCTTTTGAAATCTTGCATACCGATTTCCCGAAGATGAAATTGATTGGGAATTTATTTATGTAAGATTTGAGTATCTTCTTCGGATATCCAAACCCGGCTTAACACACTTCGGTGATGGAGCTGCACAATCATAGGCAGGAACAATTGCTGTCACAAGTGACTGTCTGCCTTCACCTCATCAAACAACTCCACCATTGTGGAGTGATGTGGGAGATCATGCACACACATCTGTTGATCTGTCACATCCTCCCACCCCACATGTTCTTGATATCTGCATAGATTTGGCTTGCAAGCCTGTTAGTTCTCACATGGATTCGTTCCCTCAACCTCCGTCCCCGCATTCTGTTGATCCTCCGGATTGTATTGTCTTGTGTTTTCCCATTCCGGACTCCTCACCTGTTGTGAACGAGGATCAAGTTGTTGACGAAGTTGGTGTTATGCAGCCAACCTGCACCATCATTCATGATGAGTGTGTGCAGGAATCTAAAGAAGAACCCACGGTGAAGGATGACTCCCTTCCAGTTGTGCCTCATCTGATTTATCCCAACATCCCTTGTGATTCTGCCACTGTTGATTTCCCCTGTGAAAACCCATTTCCGGATGTTTCTACTTCCGATCATTCACAGGACACATCGGATGTTCGTCTATCATCATAGTGCGGAGAGGACACATCTTCCTCTAAAAATACGTCCAATCCGTCATCTGTCATTTCTGAAAACACAGAGGGAACATCTTTGATTCTCATCTACCCCTCTGCCTAATTCATCAAATCATGAGGATGCTGACAAACATCCTGAATTTTCTGATCTTGGTTGTCGTGATCTCTCTACTTCTTCATCTGATAACGATGTTGATTCAATCGTTGTTAATCTGTCCAAGACACTGGTCTACAATGATCTATATGTCAACAAAGTCGAAACCCCGCAGATTGTCGAGGCACTTCAACACAAGATGATGGTTATGTCAGGCCCTCGCTATCTTGAGGTTGGTTTCACTTCTCGTCAGGAAATTGTCAAAACACTTAAGGCTCCTCATCACTCTCTGCTTTGCATTGAAGATCAACCAAACACCCAGATTTCGCTTCCTCCACTCGAACTACATGATCCCTTCGCTCATGCATTGGAGGAATCTTACACAACAAGCACACATGCACAACGTAAGTGGTCTACCTTTCTCACGTTTGCTTGCATGTCACAGTCAAGGGAATGCATACAGTCGACATCTGCACATAATGTAGCACAACACCATGGCAGCTCCACAGAGTCCCTATGATGCGCTTTCTCTCATCTTTGTTCTGTGGTCACTTGTAAGCTCGGAGTGTGTCCATCTTCATCATTATATATTTCATGATTTCTGGTTTGTGCAATGCGATGTTCGCAAATCGTGCCTTCACCAACATGGGTCAACCAATGTGCCGGTGCCTGCATTGGAAGTATCATTTCACATGAGATGACCCATGCAATGTTAGCTTAGGAGTAGGAGTAGTGCTTGCTTTTGGGCTATTTGCTTGCATGCATGTTTGCTTTTTTCTTTGTGTGTTTGTTTGTTTGCTTACTCGCTTTGCTTCCGCATTTGCTTCTACTTCTTGCTTTTCTTTTTGGTTTGTTTTCTTGTTATTATCCATAGGTTAGTTTTGCATGGACCATGTGCAACTCTTGAAACAAGCTGGGTAAAGTACGAGAGGAATTTTACAACTATCAACATTTGGTTATATGTTGTCTGCTCTCTTATGTAAGAACTTGTTGTCTTCAGTCCATGATACATCAATGAAAAATACATACTGTTCGAAGTGAACCTTGGTGAAAACACAACGCTTGTGCGCTAACTACTATCACCTACTCTAGTCGGTTGTTTTTGGGATAATCCTTGTTAGCTCAGTCAAGTAGAGTAAGGTCCGGGGAAAAACTTAACAAGCACGTCATAGGTATACATAAACTACTTCTCTGAAGGAACAACCTCTTCTGCTCTCAATAAGTCGGGATCCCTCTTCCGCCTCTGAAATGAATAAGTGTTATGCACAGTTATGAAGATGAAAAATGAAAAAAATGAAAAAGTGAAAAAAGAAAAAAGAAAAAAATGAAAATGAATAAGGTGAAGGAAGAGAAACGCTTCCTGCACAGAGAGGTGATGTATGTAACTTTGTCGGGGTACTGACCAAGCTCGCTGGCAGCAGAGTGATGTTTGTGTTGCTGCGTGACTCCACCGGGGCACTGTTCAGGCCTGCTGTCAACGGAGCAACACCAGATATGAAACTAAGGATATGGCAACTATACTTCTTGTGCACCAATATACCCTTCAACCCCAATCGAAACAACTGTGTTGACTTGGCTTGGAATGTGTGTCAATCGAACAAGAGCTTGGCAGATGCTACATCTTACAATCAAGCAAGTGTGGAAACCAAGACGAACTGAGAACTGAGCAATACTTTCGGAGGTGTTAGAATTGATTTTCACGAACAAGGTCCATTCAGGGAGCTGAAGTTCTACAATTGTGTCGCCAAGTGTTGTAGAGGATACAACCACCCTCCAAAAAGTTGCCTTAGCTTCGTTTTGGAGCCTCCCTACCAACCTTTCACAACAACATGTCTTGTCTTGTCAAGTACACAAGCTTAAGTGATTTTCTTGCAGAATGACAGTCTGTCCATCAAAACTTGTTGCATCCCCTTCACAGGCTATTTAACCGGACTTGGTCCAAATGCAGGTTGAGCAGCTCTCTCAAGAAATTGCGCAATTTTGGAGGGAAACCAGCCTTCCCTCCAGAAATTACGCAATTCTGTCTAGTAGCCTGTTGGGCTCCAGAATTGTTTAATTCTGCCTATCACTGTTCATTGAGAAAATTGTGCAATTCCTCCTAGCAGGGTTGCTCAGCCCATAAATTGCGCAATTATGGGCAACAGTCTGCTGCTCAACCCATAAATTGCGCAATTATGGGTAGCAGTCAATTGATCACCCCAAAAATTGTGCAATCCCTCTGGGACAGCCAGCCTAGCAGCTAACATAAATTGCGCAAATCCACCTAGGACAACTGCTCAACCCAAAATTTGCGTAATCCTGGGAGACAGTCACTTGTTCCTCTCATAAATTGGGCAATCTCTTTGGGACAACCATCTCTGCTCAACCCAGAAACTGCACAAATTTTTATCCCAAGCCCACAGACTGATGCATGTGCCTTCAGGTTGACCAGTTCCCTCCGGGATCGAGTAAAACTGATTTGCATGCATATACTATTTCTCTCAAGGCATCATGCAAAGGCATCCCTTGATTTAGGGGTCTATCTTTAGCCGCTGGAGGTTACATGCAAGGATCATTTTAGAAACCTCTCAACCAAATGTCGCTCTTCCTAGATTTGTGGCATGCGCGTCACATCTTCGATTTTATCAAACTCATGAACCAGATGCTGCAAAACTCTTTCCTCGCATCGACCTCATAGCTCTGACATCCCACATTACATCTAGGAGTCATTGGCACATTCAACTCAGTTTTCTTGGGGTAAGCCCGCTGTTCATGACTTGCGCTATGATTTTGTCTCTTTTTGTGTTTCGCTTTGTGTGAGTCCTGTCTGTTTGATTTCAATGAGCACTTGCTGTCATTTACATGCATACTAGCTTGTACTATCATCGTTTCAATTTTTGTTAACATCTCACTGCTGTCGCATGGATGAAACTGTTTTTGCACGGACCGTCATCATTGTGGCGACTCGTTTCACACACTTGCATGCTTTCTCGTTTCCTGAATCCTGCACTTGTTATTTGCATGAATGATCATTCACTCTTGTTTGCACTCATCTTATCATGCATTCACACTTCTCACGTTTTCATTTGCCCGTCAGCCGGACTAGGCTGCCTTGGCCCGGATCGTGCCTTGCTCGGCTAGAACTGCGTATTTCCAGAAGCAAAGGCTCTGCCTTCCCTCTAGAAATTGTGCAAGTCTAGCCAGGCACTGACGTCCAGGCTTGTACTGCACAATTCTTGGAGGCAGTGTCTCGTTGGCCCTAGAAACTACACAATGAAGTTTGCTGGTTGCATGTCACCACTGACTGAAATTGCGGATTGCACAATTTCAGTCCTCAGTAGGCCAGGCTGGACTGTGCATTGCGCAGTTCTAGCAGTCAGTCAGCCTCCTGACAACCTAGACTACACCTTGTGCAGTTTTGGCATTCAGTCTCCCAACCTCCTGGTGGAAATTGCGCGACCTTCATGATCAGTCACACAGGTATGTTCAAAGTCAATTCTCAAGTTCGTTTTGGTTTTCGACTGACATATTGCTTTCCATGAGTGTTTCCATGTCTCTAGGTATCATAGGTGTTCATTTGCCTCTCAGAAGCACATGTACAATGGTTTCCAAGAGAGCAGAGTCAAAGACACCGTTCAGAGCACACTTGGGGATGCAGTCGATCAAGTGTCTATGAACTTTCCTACCCATGAAAACATCAACTTGTTCGTAGACAAGGACATCAAGATATGATGAGAACAATATCACATGAAGCAACACCATGAACAACAGTTGAAGACAACATACCGGATCCAACGAACGCAAGAGGAAGGTTGTTGACAACACAGAGGTGAAACAAAGTTGCAAGCTCAAGCATATCCACTTGTGATGAAAGCAACTTCAGAGACTCAGGTTATGAGTTGATGATGCGAGATGGAGATCATACGAAGGCAGAGAACGGAACATAGAAGGAGTTGCATGTGCTGAAGCAACAACTCAAGGAAGAACATGAGCTGCATAGACGAGAGAATGAGTTGCAGCAGGAATAGGTACAACAGGGTGTTTTGGAGAATTTGGTATCTATGGATAAATACTAATTCCCTAGATAAGTAGTTGTATCTAGAACAACAGTTTAAAGTGTTTTAGACTTTTCCTATAAGCAATAGATAAGATTAGAAGATAAGAAAACCTACTTGTAGTTCTGCTTTCCTCTCGTCTCCCTTGTATCGATCCTGTCACTCCTTCCCGTACTTAATACGCTTGAGAAGTACCCTGTAAACACAACAAAAATCAAAGAACCGATCAAAGCATATGATCTATTGAATATAAGTGAAAGGAATCAGATACAATTCACACATATAAGCATTATGTAACAATACAAACATATGGGAAAAAGGTTCAAACACTTTATTAGATAGAAGAAGGAATTACAACCATTGGTGTCTGGTTCAAAGCCATTCCTCCAACATGGATCCCATCCACATCACATCAAAAGCATGACAAACTTGTAGCATTACAATACTTGCTTCAAAGCCAAATCTCATAGCAGCATTATCTCCTTACAATTCAACATAATCCAACTTCTGATCACTTAGATGAGTGGTTAATTTATAGGAAGATGAAGGAGGTTTTGTCATAAATGGTGGCATTGAATGGCCTTCCATACTTAGAATTAGTTCCATGGAGGAAGGGATGAGAGGATAAGATGCACCTTAACTCATTCCTCATCCATTTTCGAGCTCATAGGAGTTGATAAGTGAGGGAACCTTTTAGATGACTCCAAAAGATAAGAATATTCCCCAAACCCTATGTGAATTTCGCTCATTCTCGCCCAACGCAGGTGAAAGGAAGCCTAAGTGCTCTGCAGAGTACCTTGGAAGTGGACTCAACTGCTCTGCAGTGCACCTTTACAAGGGCTTACCTGCGCTGGTCCCTCTAGAGGCTATTTCTGGACATCTTCAAGTCATGAAATTGTCTGGGAAGGAGGAATTCAAAGGGGTGTCTTGTTTAGGGCATGAAGCAACTGAAATTAGGGTTTGATGAGCCCTAAAGTACTGATCTGGATGTGGGATTTGATGTGCCTAAATGGATCTATAACACAGGGGGCACAACATGCACTCACAGATGAAATTGCGCTCGTACAAGTTATAGATCCATCCCAGCAGCTGACATAGAGCAGACAAGGTGAGCAGTGTTGTTGATCGCATGCAAGGGAATGCAGCAACATGCATGTCATTGTGCACACACATGCGATCCCACCCATTCAACACACTCATTGAGGCAAAGACAACAAGCAAGTTCGACTGGAGCTGAACACGCAGTTGACAGTTGATGCACATGACCACCAGCACACACTAGAATATTAGCAGGGACACTATGCATCAGTGTGTTGCCGGTTTGGGTGCACCCAAGAAGACCATGTGCATGCTAGCAGATGAGTTGGATGGAGGAACCATACCAATGCACTCGGATGCAACAGAGGCAAGAGTTCGCTTCAACAAGATGTCACTATGGAGCACATACACACCATCATGGATGACCAAGCTTGGCAACAACTCACCACCTTCACCATCACAAGCATGTCAAAGAGTTGGTCTCACCACAATGGACGAAGTGTCAGTGATGTCTTGCATGGCTTGCTCAAGCCATTTTGTCTCACATGGGCACATGTGCATTGTAATGTAACGTCTTGTCAAGTGGAAGTTCAAGTGTCGATAGTTGAATGTAACAATCATAGAGTAGTTGAAGAGTCATGAGGATAGATGAACGGTCACAAAGGGGAATGCCAAGGGTCACCCCACCCTTTGCTATAAATAGAACCTCATAACTCATTGTATAGACTTTTGGTCAGCCAAGCTTCTGATAGGACTATCTTAGAGAAAGCTTGGACAATATTGTAACGAGCCTTGACTTCTCCACTGCGCAGAGCTAGTACATCTCTTTGGAGGAGCAGGCGGTTGTGGTTGTAACGTTCCACTGTCGAAACTAGTAGTTGGACATGGATGTATTGTATGACTGGAACTTACACTTCTTAATATAACAAGAGCCAACACGTTTCATGCATATGTTGTATTGTATTTCATCTATCTGTTCACTCTAAATGATATATGTATCTTTTTGCTTACGCATGCATGTATAGCTATTTCTGTGTTTGTATGTATGAATATTTCTGAAGCATGTTGTTGGTTTAACCATCACTTTGGATTGCTAGCTAACTTGCCTTCTATGTTGTGATGCATCCTTACTTGCGTGTTCCCTTCTTAACTCCGTGCTATCATAGGTTTCCAAAGGGTGCACTCATCTCAACCCTCGTGTGTTTGAACCTCTCATGCAGCTTCCTTGACTTACTGTAGCTGTCACACCCTTGCTACCAACAGAGACATCTTACTTGCCTCTGTGCGAAATCGCGATCAAGGCATTACCGTACGACCTACTGCTGGGACTCCTACACCAAACCGTCTGAGGTCTAATTGGGACTTCTTGCGAGAGAGATCCCCTGACATGTTGGCAGGACCAACACCGTCAACAAGTTAATTAATTTATTAATATAGATAATTAATTAATTAATTAAATATAGTTAATTTATTTATTTATTAATTTTTTCTTAGTTAATAATAATAATAATAATTTATATTAATAAAATATTATTATTATAATTAATAATTATTATTAATTTATATTTATTATTGTTAATATATTATTCGGAGTCATCTAACGAGGTGGAGGAATTGCCCGGACGGCCAAAAGTGGTCGGAAGCCGAGCAAAAAAATTTCAAAAAATCTTGTAGAGGCAGTGTTTTAATCGTGTTTTTGATTGCGGAAATGGATTCAGCACCATTAAAAACGTCTAGGACACCTAAAATTTTGAAGTTTAACAACTATAACTTGGATTTACAAAAATCCTTGCTGGATTTTCTCTAAATATGACCGGAATTTCTATAACTTTCCGAGCAACTCCTCCGCCTCATTAGACTACACATACTATTCATTCTCTCTTCTATCTTATAGAGAAATTTTATATATTGATATTGTTTTTATAAAAAATGAAATGAAATGATATTTTAATATCCACCAAACTGAAAATACTCCATAAAACCAATATATTCATAAATATTTAAGTAAGGATATCAAAATTCCAACTATGGTCCACACAAAGGTATAATCTATCTACTGAAAAATTCAAGATGGAAAATCCGATATAATTAGGCCATTCTAGAGCCTTCCTGATTCTGTTGGAGCTACCTTCGGTAGTTGGAGTTCGGTGCAGTAGTGGGATCTTGGAGTAGTAGACAGTTTTAGCAAAAGGGCTTCCTTTATATATTGAGACTCTTTGAGCTCTTCGAAGATTAAAATTTGATCTATTAGGTTATTGGAGTAGTAGAATTCCAACTATGGCCCACTTAAAGTTGGGGTTCATATTGTTTACTCGTGTCCTTTCTTTTCTCTTCTAAGTTTGCTTTTGCTTCTAAGTTCTGCCCGAAGCCCCGAATCCCGATCGAACCAATCTTCTCCAACGGACCATCGGACTTAGCTCCTCCTCGATGGTTGCTTTGCGTTAAGAACAATTCAAGCCTCATCCCCACTATTTGATAAAGGTTATAACGTTAACTTAACGAGAAGCAGGAAATTCGAACGAAATCTTTTCTTATAAAATAATAAATAATTTCTAATTGCGATGAGCTAAATTAACACAATTTTATAATAAAAGCGTTTAATTTTTCACATTCTACATAATATTAACAAAATTTTGTTATAAAATAATGATTAGACATGGTTTTAAATTTAATAATGTTTCATACAACATGTTTAGTGCACGAAATTTTTTTTGTTCATATCATAAATTATAAGCTGTTTTTTTTCTTATTTTAGATTATAAGTTTCGCTTCTCTTCTCTTCTTTCTTTTCTTTTGTTTTGTTTTTTTTTAAATATAAGATTAATTTATAAATTAAAAAAAAAAAAAAATCATTTTAATGTTCACGAGGCTAAAAATAGTTGATGGGACAGATTGCTTTTTCATCTGGTTGATGTACTCTACCTTTTTTTTGTGAATTCTTACAATAAACATTCCCAGCTTATCGACAAATTCTTTGCTAAACAGATTATCCCAAGAGCTAGCTGTGAGAATATCTGGATAACTTTCCCTGTTGTATTTGAAGACCTCACATATTAAAATGAAGTGCTTTTCTGTATCCACTTTTCTGGAAGAACAAAAAATACAAACTTTTTCCTCCCACACTTCTTTTGGCCCTTTTCAACGCCCTATTTCACGACGGAGTTGATGAGAATTAGTCCTTAACTGAGCAATAAGAATTTTGGAACTTTGGCTCTACAAAAAATATTGACCTTTATGTATGCTTTTTGTTGATGATTATGAGTGAGATTAAACACTTCTATAGTATTTTTTCTTCTCCCTAGCTCCTTATCCCAAGTAAGAATTTTGGAACTTTGGCTCTACAAAAAATATTGACCTTTATGTATGCTTTTTGTTGATGATTATGAGTGAGATTAAACACTTCTATAGTATTTTTTCTTCTCCCTAGCTCCTTATCCCAAGTAAGCCTGTGGAAATTATCCATAATAAAAACTTTTATCTCTTTATTGTTTATGGGACACGTGTTCGAGCAAATACCCCATTTACTAAACCATTTGTTATTTTGTTGCATCCAAGTCTTCTTTCTTTTGCATTATTTTGAAGATGTTGTATTGATTTTTTGGTTGTGTTTTAATATATCATTTATATCATTCCATATTTGGTTTATTAAGAAGTTGAAAAGACTAGCTACTCAAACTTTTATGTTGAATCCATTACTTTTGTGCTATACTTGTACTTTACGGTTGAATGGAGTACTTTTGTGCTATACTTGTTCATAGGTGAAACAATGTATCATCATATACATCTCATTTTCAACTTCTCTTTATACATATAGAGCATAGTCATTTTTCTTGATTAGAACCTAATTTGGGCTCACATAGTAAACATTCATATATAGAGATTCTCTTTTAGAGTAATGGTTATTATGTAAATCTCCCATTAATAGAATCTCATCACAAAGATCTTGTTATGACTTCTCTAAAACTTTTTTAATCACTACATATCATAGATTATAGTGCTGATTGGAACTCTACATCTATTGAGGCTTGCTTACGGGATTGGATGTTTGTAAACCACCAATTTCCTGCTCTACCTTTAGTAAACATTTATATGTATAGAGATTCTCTTTTCGAGGAATGGTTATTATGTAAATCTCCCATTAATAGAATCTCATCACAAAGATCTTGTTATGACTTCTCTAAAACTTTTTTAATCACTACATATCATAAATTATAGTGCTAATTTGGAACTCTACATCTATTGAGGCTTGCTTACGGGATTGGATGTTTGTAAACCACCAATTTTGTGCTCTACATTTATTCATATTTTTTTCATGGAATTTGGAGATCCAAGAATGTTTATACTTTTGAAAATATATCATAGGGCATAATGTCAAAGAATGAGGATGTGAGGACATCTAGGACTTTTTAGGCACATCCAACTCACTAATATTTGAGAGAGATTCCTAGTTAGTTTCTTTGATAGGGCGTCTTGTATGCAATTGTGTAGAACCTTGACATACATTACCCTTTACTTATCTTAAGATACAATTTATTTATATCTATAATTTGTTTTCCTTTATATATTTTATTCTCATAATATATTTGTTTTCATCTATATATTTTACAATGATAATATATAAAATATTATGAATTATCATAAACCTATACATTACATTACTCTTATTATTATTTTATCATCCCCTATATATATATTTAAAATATATATATCTATTATTTAAAATTAATATCACATTTTTAATAAAATCAATAAAAAATATATTTTTAATGATTAATAAACCTATTATTATTATTATTTTCTTTGAAACATTTTTCAAAATAAGTAACAAATAAACCACTCCAAACTATAAATAATAATAAAAAGAGGTTACAAGTACATGGTGCACAATTCAATGCACATAACCATATTTTAATTTCAACGGTCACATTGGTCTCTGTGCAGATCATATTTTAAATACACATTTTCATGTCAAAGGCGGCATTGGGCTCTGTGCGCATGCTAGAGGCGGATTTGAAAGAGGGAAAAACTTTTGAAATTCTTGAAATCCGATATATATTATCACAGTTACACGCTTGGCCGGCAGAGCAAGAAAGAGTGGAGGGCGAAAGATTGTAGAGTATCTGATAGACGGTAGCTGGTAGGCATTTGCTAGCCTGGCCGGCAGGAGCCAGAGTGGAGAATTTTGGCCTTTCATTTTCTACCTTGGCCGACAGAGCAAGAGTGGAGAGCAGAAGATCTGAGAGATGGCGGGCTTCTTATTTTTAGCTGGAGCTTGGCGGAGAAGGAGAGAGCAGAAGATTGGAGAGATGGTGGGCTTATTTTTCGCTGGAGCTTGGCCGAGAAGGAGATTGGTAGAACAAATTAGATAATCGCGCCTGACAGATTTTGGAATTTGTTGGGTTTAGACAGAAGAGCAGGACAGATTTTGCTGTTTGTTGCATTTTGATACTCTGTGTTTTCTTTTTTTCCTGGAGCATGGCCATGCTTAATTTCTGTCTGCATTTTCTTTTACTTTTTATCTATTTTGTTTCTGTTTATTTTCTTTTCCTGGTTGGTTTAGATTTGGGTTTGTCTGCTGTTTTTTTGGTTCTGGTGGTTGGTGTAGATTTGGGTTTGTTTGCTGTTCTTTTGCTTCTGGTTTGAGAGGTTGGTACTGGTTTGCTGGGTCAAAGAGCTAGGGCGATGTTGCAATGAGCAAAAGAGGGAGGGCGATGTTGCAATGAGCATAAGACGGGATGATTGATTTAATTGTGGAGACTGAGAAGGTAGGTACTGTTTTATTTATTTGGTATTTAAATTTTTGATGGTAGTATTACATTATCAGATGACATAATTGTATTTCAATATCTCATGGATAGATTAGTGTTTTTACCAGAAGTTTTATCATATATATATATATATATATTCTTTGGATTAACTTGTGTCGTTTGCTCTTGAGGTGCAGGTGAAGAACTATATGACCATCCTGGAAAACACGGCTGCGGTGTATTTTTTAGATTACAGGTGAGATTAACGTTAACTTTTTGGTTTCTCTCCTATCTCATAAGATTAGGGATTAGATACATATGCACTATGGTTTTAGTTAAAAACTTCTTATTCCCAATTGCATTTGCATGTAAGGGTTGGGAAAGATTTTATAATCTTTGATGAGTTTGGTTCTTTTATGTTTCTGGTTTTTGGTTGGGAAAGACTTTATAATCTTTGATGAGTTTAGTTGTTCTGTCTTTAGTTTTTTTTTGGTATTGTTTATGTCCTAATAGGTTTTAATTTTTGAGTATTGTTATCAAAGTTCAATAAATTGAGAGTGATTTAGTATTAGCATAAAACCCTTGAATGTTCAAATCTAAATAAGGTTTTAGGTTTCCAGAAATTTCTTCTTAGAAATTGTTTTTAGAAGTTTATAATCTGTGATGTGTTTGGTTCTTCAATTTCTTTGGGTTTTATTTCATAATCTGTGATGTGTTTCGTTCTTCAAATTCTTTGGGTTTTATTTTTTTGGTATTGTTTATTAGGTTTTATTTTTTGAATATTGTTTATGAAATTTCAACATATTTGTGCTGATTTAGCATTAGCATAAAACCCACCCTCTAATAACCATGTCTAAAAAAGATTTTGGGGTTTCCAGAGTCTTCTTCTTAGAAACCTTTTGTAGAAGTTCAATATGTAGAGGCGAATAGTACAAATAATTCTGCATTCCCTGATCAGAACCACAACAACCTCTTTACATATTCTTGGATTAACTAGACATATAACTAAGGGTATGTTAAGAGTTGAATTACGCTGCTATCATGTACACTTAAGCAAATTAAGCTACCGACATATTACTCGTAAATGCGTCATTATTACCCTGTATGAGTTCATCATTATATAGATAAATAAGCAACTTGTAAACTAGCAAATATTCTTCTAGATAGATGCTACATGAGATAATAGAACTACTACGTGGTGAGTGATCAGAGTGTAATACCAGTTTTCATGGAACATAAGTGAGTTCTTAGCCCTATACGCAGCTTGCTCTTAGTATGCTTAAGCTTGTTTTGAATTGAGCTCTAGCGTTCACACTATTATATGGTTTAGTAATTGAGATTAGCCTAGAATTACACCTTACCCTGATACCAATCTCTAGACTGAATAGAATGACCTGTACTCGGATTAAAGAGTTAGCCAAGGTGTGATTCAGGTCAACAAGATTGAATAGAATGACCTATAAATAACCCCCTGTAATCAATAGTACTATGTATAATAGCTGACATGAAAACTACGCTTTAATTACATGCATATCATAGCCAATTAATGCAATACCAAGGGCATAGACTAGATTACAATATATTGGTATCTACTGAATACAGTATAAACCATGGCGCTAGTGGCCGGGTAATATGGAGGACAGTCAATTGCTCTAGTCACTCAGGATAAAACTGTTACAACACTAAAGCAAGCTAATTAAGGGTACCTGTAAGGCTGGGAATAGTGATGCTTTATATATCACATAACTCTTGTATTTCTACGGTTTATGTCATAGCTCTATTGTACTTGTTACGATTCAAATTTGCCCATTATGTACCTTAACAATATACTATGGACATACAAGGTAATCAAGAGTATGACTTTAGAGCGTACTCATTGATAAAAAGCGAGTATAACTGTGTTATGGGTTGAACTTCTCCACTATAATTTCACCCTAGTGGTAGTATACACTTAGTAAGATTAATAATCCAGCCTAATCATGCTTACATGATAAGTAAGTGCTGACCTTACTGAATTAAGTAGTATAATGCTTAGTGGCATTAATATTGAGTTTGACTACCATATCCAAGTGGGGTTGGTGCATGTCCTCATCAAACTTCAATATATTGGTGCTGATTTAGCATTAGCATAAAACTCTCTAATGCTCAGGTCTAAAGAAATTTTGGGATTTCCAGAATTTTTTGTTTTCAATTTTGTTAGTTTGTTTTGTTTTTTGTTTTTTAATTTTATTATTATTTTGTAGAAGTTCAATATGCAAGTAGAATTTTATTGCAATTTTATTAGAGTGTTTTTTTCCTCTTTCCCCTTTGCAAAAAGACTTTGGTTATTGGACATTTAAAATGTAAAGAGTGACTAGAAGTCCAAGCCATGTTGAGCTTATTTGGAGTGAGATTATTAACCATTCAGTGACTTAGTAACAATCAAAAAAATTTGGTTTCCAGAATTTTCTTTTTAGACATTGTTTGTAGAAATTCAGTAAGTGGGTTAAATTTTATTACAATTTTTTTAGTCTCTGCACTTTTGTAAACAGAGAATTTGGTCATTGGATGTTTTTGTTTAGTTGAGTGACATACAATCCATGCCATGTTGAGCTTATAAACTAATAAATTGAGCTTACACAGGTTTGGGGTCAGATTATTAACCATTTTATTACAGTCATATTCATCAATCTCCATTTATTATTTTTCTCAACCAGCTTGAACAAGGTGTAAGGAGTATGGATAGACTTGCTAGTCCTAGGGAGACACTGCTCCCACTGCACATTGAAGCAGGACCTGTAGGAAGACATTTGGATTAGTCAAGAACACATTATGTAAGCAAACACATCTAATCAAGATCTATTTAAAAAAATATGGTTTCATATATCGTGCCCTTGCCTATCTAAGTTTAAGCAAGTTGCCTAGGATGAACTGGCACTAAGTGTGCTTGGGGCCTACTTAGGATAGCTAAGGAAAGAAGGTTCAAATACTTGACAGGGGTTTGCACCTTTGTTTACTCTAAGGTGGGACAAATCTTAGGGATGTGATTTATTCTAATAAGTAGTTCATGGTAAGCTCTTTCTTTTCATTCTACACAATATTCAATCCCTACATAAATGGTTTGGAAAAGGTTGAAAAGAAATGTACTTCTTACATTTTCCTTCCTATTCAGTCTACTACTGCAAACATTTCTGTAACCCAGGCCCATAAAAATGCCTTTCAGGTTTTTTCAATTTAAGAGAGTAATACACTAGCATTTATGCTTTGCATTCCCTTGCATATTGATCTTAGAAGAATGACAAGTACATTCTTATCTATCTAATTCCATCCATATATGTTATGCCTTTAACAAGTTCCATTTATTAATTTTTCCCTAAAGCAATGTGGTTGGGGTTCCCTCATAACTTACAAGGAAGTGCAGAAAAACTTCACCAAAAGGAAACCACCCAAATATTCTCTCCCCCCTTCCTATAACAACCAACCATGGTTGGTGGATAACTCTTATCCCAACTCATAGTCCATCTCCTGCTAAAGTGGACAAAGAAAATGTAAAAATGTTTGCACTTTCTGAATATTTTTAATTGCACTATATAGTGTCTATATACCGTCATAACTTAGGAGCATTTAAACAGGGTCCCTTCACTGTGTTCAGTGTCTGTACAATTATAACATAGGAGCGTAATGTAGGTAGGCCCTAGGGTACATTCACTAGTTAGATTCCTTTAGTCTTTTCACTTCATTATAATTGATTTAAAATGCATCCTTAAAACTGCTTTAGGAATGAGCCAGATTCCTTTAGTCTTCTGACTTTATTATAATTGATTTAAAATGCATCCTTAAAACTGCTTTAGGAATGAGCCAAATTCCTTTAGTCTTTTGACTTTATTATAATTGATTTAAAATGCATACTTAAAACTGCTTGAGGAATGAGCCAGTAAGGGACTTTAAAGGTGTCAGAAATCAAATCAGTAAAATAGAAATTCAATTAATTTAAAATTTATCCTTAAATCTACTTTAGGAATGAGCCTATAAGGGATTTTAAAGGTATGAGAAATCCACCAGTGAGGTAGATGAAATATGGAGCCAGAAATGAGCATGGATGTAAGAGGATGATGTTACCAGTAAGGTGCTGTAACACACCCTTGGGAACTTTTTTTTTTTTTCTTAACCTATATTATGAGGTATCTTGAGCCACCCTTGTGAACCCTTTTTTTTGTAACCCATCTTATGAGGTATCCTGAGCCAGTATTATGAGCAGTCAAACCAAACTGTTGGTGTTGGTTATCTACTTTCTATCCCTTCTTCTGGGGTTTTCTCTTCAACTAAGCTAAATAAATGCAGAAAGTGGATGTCAATTAAAAGGATCTGCCCATGAAGCTATGAGCAAGAGGGGTATTCTGGATGGTGGGGAGGAAAAGGGTGCAAGAGCATCTGGCCAGTAAACATTCAGATGAACCTGGTCATTCTGGTTGGTTGGATGCCAATGCTGAGAAGATTTTAATTGACACGATCACCTATTGTGCACCCAATAATTAGGGATGGAGGGCTGACATATTGCTATTAACCAGAACAGACCCAATTCAGAATGTCTTGCAGCGTAGAATACACAGTTTATTGATGCGTGTGTCTATAATTTTCTGGAAGAAAGGCTTGATGACTTTATTAGCAGGCTTTTTATTTGATGACTCACACGATTAATCATAATCAAGTGTCTAGACTTTTTGGGCTGCTGTATGGCACACAATTCTCGTGACGTGTCTAGATTTTTCACAAAGAAAGGGTGTCAGGATTGCTCTATGAATAGCTTGCTGTGAGGGCGAACAGTAAACTTTATCTATAACTTATATCTGGGGTACTTGGGGTTTCTATGTATATGTATATGGTATTGTTTGTTTTCTTAATCAGTGTAATCGGTTGTGTATCTTCCCTCTGATTTAAAATTGGTCCCTTAGTGATCAGTCTGCGCTACTCAATGTCTTGATTTGATAATTGGTTGGTCACTTTGTTATCAGTCTCTAGACATACCCTCTTTACATTTTTAATTTTTATAATATGGAAAACATTTGCAGAAAGCAAAGGTATGTACAATATTACAAGGCTTAACCTTAGTCATTCAAAATTATGACTCCTATTGGTATAGGAACTTAACAGTGGCTCCACTTGGGAATGGCATTTCCTTGTGAAATGTCAAGAACTTTAGAGATCAGTAGCCTTTGAATTGATGTTGATGTTGCCTCACAATGTGTGCTTCTATGAATCTGAATTATTGATACTTATGATAGTGAATCTTTTAAAGCTTAGGGCCTTCTTTTCGGGCTTCAACTTCAAAGATCATTATCCAATCCAAACTAGACTTTTGAAAATAGAATATATACAAATGAAAATTAGTAATTAGGTTCAAAGTGATGTTTTAGAATTCGACCATTCACTGGCCCACCTTCTCCATATGTACCATCAATTTCTCTTAAGAAGAAAGCACTACTTCCTCTATAAGCATAAATGACATAGGGACATTTCCATAGGAAATCAAATTTCCCATGTTTTCCTTTATCTTCCCTTCTTTAGTCCCACTTGAGCACTTTGTCACCAATGTAGAAATCTTCAACCTTGGTTCTCTTATAAAAAATCTTCTTAATCTTTTCTTGCACAACTTGAGAGTTGACATAGACCTCTTCTCTTGTTTGTTGTAGATGTATAGTTTGGTTAATTCTTCTTTGGATACTGTTTGGTTCAACTTGTATTTCTTGAAGTATCTTCATTACTGGTACTCCCAAAGAGGATGGAAAGATAACTTCCATTTCATAAACTAGTTGATAGGGAGACGTACCAATTGATTTCTTAGTAGTCAATCCGTTTGCCCATAAGGCATTGACTAGCTTTTTGTTCCAAGTTTTCTTATTGTCTTCTAGTAACTTCTTGATGATGTTTACTAGGCTTTTGTTTGAGGATTCAACCAGTCCATTACCTTGAGGGTAATATGCTGTGGAATTGCCAAGGGTGATATGGTATTTATTGCAGAAATCTATCATTCTTTTGGATTTAAAGGCTGCTGCATTATCAGTAATGAGCTTAGTTGGACATCCAAATCTTGATAGAATATTGGTTTCAAGGAAGGTTATGATAACAGTATTTGTGGCTTGCCTTGAAGGTATGGCCTTTATCCATTTTGTGAAGTAGTCTGTGGTTGTAAGGATCCATTTGTGTTGGGCAGAGGAGGGTGGGTGAATTTCACCAATGAAGTCTAGACCCCATTGTTGAAAAGGTATTTCAGCAGAGATTGGCTTGAGGGGTAAAGGTAAGAGCTTTTTTTTCTCCTCAAAAATTTGACATTTGTCACAGGAGGTCACATATTTTTTGACATCAACAAACAAGGTGGGCCAGTAGAAACCAACTCTAAGGATTTTGTCTGCAATAGTTTTCCAGTAAAGGTGTCCTCCACAGTCACCTGCATCAAACTCTTGTAAAACTTTGTCAGATTCTTCTTTTAATACGAAATTGAGAAGAATACCTTCATGGTATCTCCAAAACAAAACATTGTCTAATATACAAAATCTTAATGATTTCATCTTTAAAAACCTTCTTTTAGTCCTAGATAATTCAGGTGGAGCTTGTAAATTTAGTAAAACATAAATAATATCATCATACCATGGTGATTCAAGAAAGGCTTGGCTGATTAGTGGAGTCACCATCTCCTCTTCATTATCCATTGTTGTGATAAAGTTTATATCCAAGGCTTGACAATTCAATTCAACCATGATCTTGGCTAAACCTTGGCCCTTGATTATCTTTGTTGGTTTAATTTCTATATCCAGGGAAAATTTTAAGAACCCCCCTAAATTTACATGTATAATAAATGGGCGAATCTCCATGGTATATAGGAAAAATGGAAGGCGATTTTATCAATAATATGATATGTATATATAATTTTTTGGCGAATCTCTCACCAGGCATGGCGAATATTTTACTCAATTATAAAATCTTGTGTTTATTGAATACACAAATGAAATCATTGCATTTCTTTAAAATATCTTTTGAAATCAAAATTACATATCGATAACCTAGTGGGTGTAGGATAAAATTCACCCGTGCCATTCACAGAAAGCATGAGAAAAAATCTAATACTATATATAAAACCAAGAAAGATTCAAATTCATCACTTCTAGGGACCTCATAACCACCCTGCCAATACACAAGTATGTTCTTGTTTGCAATTAGAAAAATTACCCAAATTACAATCTGTTTACTCCACTTCTAGGGACCTCGTAACCACCCTGCCAATACACAAGTATGTTCCCGTTTGCAATTAGAAAAATTACCCAAATTACAATCTGCTTACTCTAGCATATGTTGGAAAGTTATAGAAGGATGACTAGTGCAATCAATCCATTCCTTTTAGCCCTGGATTACAAATATACTTGTCCAATGTCTATGCTTTAACCATTCACCTTAAGATGTTTTTACAATATAATTTCCTAAGTCTATTTAATATCTTCATTATCATAAAAACCAACCTATATCCATCTTAACTCCACATCTACCACTCTTAGGGGGATGAAATCTATTTATCCCTCTGAGCACTTGGTAGACCCAGAATTAAGATGGATCTAAGATAGAATTTCCCCTTTAAATAGTCTATGCTCACATGAATACCATGGGTCAATACCATGGGTTATCATAAACCTGGAGCTTAAAAATTACTATTAGTAATTTATAAAAATTAATAAAATTAATAGTTGATTTTTATTTTATTTTTATTTTAACCAAGCTAAAATGTTTAACATACATTAAATTACAACATCCATTTTTACTCTTGATCGGATCAAATATTTTTTCACTCTATGCTAGTTTGCATATCACGATATTTGATACCTCTCGGGGGTTAGTAGATCCAGAGTAAAGATGGATCTATGCTGGTTTAATTCCCCCATTTAAATAGGCTACATTCCAAGTGAATACCATGGGTCAATACCATGTGCCATTTTTATTTTTATTAATACTAATATTAGGGTTAATAATGTTTTTTTGCATGGTATTAATAACAATCTAGTCCATGGTATTTGTCCCATAGTATAAATATAAGGTGACTTATGGAGTAATATAAAAAAAATTTTATTTGTTTACCATACCTCTCGTTTATTTATATTTTTATTAATTTACCATACCATTCATAAATACAAGGTGACTTATGGAGTAAATATAAAAAAATGTTTTATTTGTTTACCATACCTCTCGCTTATTTATATTTTTATTAATTTACCATACCTCTTTTACAAATATGGTATTTGGCCCATAGGATTCACTTAAATAAAACCTCTTTCTTGAGCCTTCATACATAGAACGAGGGTTATGGACTAAATATAAAAAGACGTTTTATTTATTTACCATACCTCCACTTTACTTATATTTTTATTTGTTTACACCCTTGCATGTATATAAGGTGACTTATGGAGTAAATATAAAAAATGCTTTATTTATTTACCATACCTCTCATTTATTTATATTTTATTAATTTACCATACCTCTTTTATAAATATGGTATTTGGGCCTTTGGCCCATAGGATTCACTTAAATAAAACCTATTCTTGAAAATGGGCGAATGGATTCACTTAAATAAAACCTATTCTTGAAAATGGGCGAATGGAAGGTTGTAACTCCTAATTTCAAGGGCTAAATTTACCTTTTTTACCCTCTCCCTTAAAATAAGGTGGGCTATTTGAGGTGATTTGTAAAAATGTACTATGATACAAAATATTTGTCCACTAAAAATTTAAAACTCCTTAATTTCGCCAAAGGGCGAACATTCGCCCCTAAAATCACCCCTATCTATATCATACTCTAAGATAGTAGCAATCCACTTTCCCCTCTTTCCACCAAGACCATCTTGAGTCAGGATGTCTTTTACTACTAAATTAGGAACATAGGCTACTATGTGAGAATATAAGATGTATACCCTAAAATCTTTAATGGCTTTGACTAAAGCCAAGGCCTGTTTTTCCATTATATTGTATTTCAAAGGGGCATCTCTCAGGGCTTTTCTAAAGAAAGCAATGGGTTTTTCATAGCCCTGGTCATTTTTCTGTAATAGGGCTGCAGCTATTGTGTGCTCTGAAGCAAAGGAAAATAAAATGAAATCTCTATCAAATTTGGGACTTATTAGTACAGGTGTTTTAGTTAAGGCTAGTTTGATGTCTTCAAAGGATTTCTTAGCCTCAACAGTCCATTTTATGGTGGAGTCTTTTTTCAGCATATTGTTTAGTGATCTAATTAATTCTGTTAGGTTAGATATAAATCTTCTAAGAAAATTGATTTTTCCTAAGAAAGCTTGTAATTCTCTAATGTTCAAGGGGTGTCTTATTTGTAAGATGAATTCTTTCTTGCAGGGTTTATTCTTATACCATTTTTCGAAATTATGCGACCTAACAACTTTCCTTCCTCTAACCCAAACAAGGACTTTTTGGGGTTCAAGGAGATTCCAAACTTCCTACATTTAATAAAGACTTGCCTTAGATGATCTAAATGTTGATTGTCAGACTTTGAAAAAACAATAATGTCATCTAGATATATCACAAGGAAATCATGAATTTCTTTAGAAAAGGCTATATCCGTAACCCTTTGGAAAGTGGCTCTTGCATTAATTAGCCCAAAAGGCATTTTCACATACATAAAAGTGCCCCAAGGAGTAGTAAAGGCAGTTTTGGGTTGGTCATCTGGATGAAATAAGATTTGATTATAACCAGAAAACCCATCCAACAATGAGATTCTGGTTGATCCACCTACTCTCTGTAAAATGTGATCCATTTTGGGGAGAGGGTAATTGTCTTTAAGTGACACTTTATTGAGGTTTCTGAAATCCACACAGAGTCTGATCTCACTAGTTTTCTTTGTAGTTGGCACTAAGTTTGAGACCCAATCAGAAAATCTGATTGGTGCAATTATTTTGGCATCATACATCCCATGAATTTCTTTTTCTATCGCAGATAATAAGACATGATTGATCCTTCTTAGTTTTTGTTTGAAATGCTTTTGATTTTCTTTAATAGGAATTATGTGTTGGATGATGTTGGTGTCATAGGATTTAAGGTCCTCGTAACTCCAAGCAAAAACATCCCTAAATTCTTTCAACAACTCAATGTATTTGACTTTTTCAGTTGGAGGTAATGATTTTGAAAGTTTGATCAGTTTAAGATTTTCATCAGTGCCTATATTATGTTCCTCTATATCAAACATTAATGGTTCCATTTTAGGTTTTCTAGGAACATCATTCGAATCAAATAAATATTCCAGAGGGGTTAATCCCTTTGGTAAGAAGTTATCCTTAAGATTAATTATTTCAGTTTCTTCGTTGATGATTTCATCAATCTCCATTAGTTCTAAGTTATCTACATCTGATTTGGTGAATTTAGTTGGGTTAAGTCTATCTATTTTATCATCTTCTATCTTATTTATTTCTATCTTATCCTTAGTGTCAGGATCTATGGATGTATCAGTATCTATGTTATTATTTACAAACTTTTCTTCTGAAAGTAAAAAGTTATTTATCTATTTATCGTTAGAAAATATTTTCCAATTCCTCAAATTATCTGGAATTGCATGTCTGTGCCTAACTTCAGCAGTGCACTGATAGTTAGGTTGGAAGGGTAATTTACAAGTGCTGGAAAACATTGCTAAACTACGGGCTTGCATGTTATGTTTTCTAGGGATTACTACAAGCTTTGTTTCTAGTAAAGTGTTAAGTATCTCTACAATAGTATCCCTATAGCAACTTAATCTGGGGTCTTTTGTCATATATACATCATCAATCTATTTTACAATTAGTTCAGAGTCTCCGATAACTGAAACTCTTTTAGCTCCTAGATTCCTAACTAACTTAAGACCTAAAATTAATGCTTCATATTCAGCTATATTATTTGTACATTTAAAATTCAATCTATTTTTATGGCCTTCTAAGTAATTTTTCTCTAAATTATATATCCACACTCCTGCTCTTGCTCCTAACCTATTTACTGATCCATCAAATTCTAAATTCCATAATATCTCATGATCATAGTTTTCACTATCTGGTGGAACAAACTTTTCATCATTCACAACAATTAGAGCTTCTTGTTCATTGAATAGTTTTGTAGTCTGATTAGTCTCATTTTGTGTAGAAACTGCAATTTCTTTTGGTTCTGTATCAATACTGTCTAAAAGTGTTTCTTGTGTTTGATCAACATTATACAAGATAAAATAATCAATATCTGAGTGTATGGAGTAGATGGGAAAGTTTTGAGGCTGATCTTGGCTACTTACCATGTATTTCATTAAGGTTTCTCGGTATAGTTTCTTAGGTTGTCCAAAAACAGAAATTGTTGCATATGACATATCTAGTTGTAGAGATCCCTGAAGTTTGGCTCCCCATGATCTGGATAACAGCATGCCATACTTCGGTGGGATGTCAAAAACTACAATGTCCATTAGGATGCTTTTGGCAGGATATTGGACTAAAGTAACACATAGGTATTTGATTAATCCTAAACACTTCACTTGATTAGAGTCAAATGAGAATAAGTCTTTGTAAGGCCTTGTGATGTCTAGGTTCAATTTTTCCATTACTGATTTGGGCATTAAATTGTGAGAGGCCCCAGAATCCAACATTGCATTGTGTAGAATTTTGTCATGGATACTAAGGCTTATGTAAAAAGGTGGAACTCCTCCTTCTAATGGTTTGCCATTAACATTTGTACCAAATATAAGTTCTGGTTTATCATCAAACAAGTTAACTGAATCCTCATTTTCAACAATATTTAAGGTCTGATTTATCTGTGATTTGTAAGGTTCATTCTTGATTAGTTCGGTTAAAGGGACTGGAATCTTTAGCTTTTCTATCTCTGCTCCCAAATTGAAAGGCAAAGAGAATTTTTCTGTTTGAAGATTTTGAGTTTTAGTAGCAGGGCTTTGAGTAGGATTGTTTTCTTTTTCTTTATTGGGGATCTCTTTATGTGGATTTTGAAGTGGATGGTTGATCAACAGAAGGTTGATCAGAGGTTATATCTACAATTGTGGGGCCAGAAGGATTTGGGTTCTGCCTAGGGAGAATTTGGAGGATCTTTGAAACATGGGCTTCTTTTGTTTTCTTGGGTTGATTTTGTGTTGTTTTCTTGGTTTGGTCATCATTCCTTTTGCTTCTTAGATTATATTGCTTGTGGACTTCGAATATAGCAGTCGTATCCTTGTTTATAATCAAATGATTCACCCGAATGTACCCTTAATTGCTGCAGCATATACAGTTCTTGCTCATCTTGGTTTAGAAAAACAGTGTCCTCATCATTTACTCCCATTAGGTTAATTTATGTATCATGCTTTTGATTTTCTGGTTGGGATGTTTCTACATAATTTTCTTAAAAGGGAGGCCTTATGCTCTGATCTGGTCCGTTTTCCCCTATGTTTTGGTTATTTCTGAAATTTGGGTTTCTAATTGAAGGTGCTTGTTGGTTATCCCATTGGGGTTTCCTTTCCATGTTACCTATTCTCTCCATTAGTCTTTCCATGTTTTTGGCTAAGTTATCTATTTTAAGATCAGATGGTGAAGTTTCTTCCTTAGCAGTTCTCTTTTCATTTCTAACTCTAGCCCTTTTAGCTAACAAATTTGCTTCTACACTAACAACTACACTTTGCATTTCTTCTAATGTTGGGGGGTTTCTTTCTCCTAATATTCTCATATTCTGAAAGGATTTGTAAGGGATTCTTTTTCTTTTCCCACCTATCAATAAACAACATTTGGAAATTTGCTAGGTCTGCTATATGGCTGGCAGGAAAGGCTTTAAACCACTTCTGGACATCACTAGTCAAAGACTGGGCAAAGAGTCTCATTTGGACATCGGATTCATCTAATTCATGTAGTTCAAAGAAGTCAGACATCTTGTTTACATGCTGCTGGGCAGTGTAGTGACCAATAGCATCAAATAAGGGAATCTTACTCTGATAATCTGCAAGCATAACATGAAGTTGGGCAGGTAAAACAAGAGGAGTATATCTGTTTGCCATTGCTGTTGGTTGGGAGGGGATAAGATGTGGGGTTGATATACTTGGGATTAATGCAGTAGTGGATGAAGAACCAGGACTAGTAGGTGGTGAATGAGTAATGATAGGCTGGTGAGGGAGTGAAGGTGTGAATGGTGGTGCAGAATGGAATTCAGAAGGTATTGAAGTTTTGAACTCAAAGTAGTGGAGAACTATTCAGAAAACTCAGGGGTAGTAGTGGTATTAATGGATGATTGTGGAGATTTCAGAATGTACTCATCAATTGATCTGTTGCCTTGTTGGACTTCAAGGTCTGCAATGAAATCAGGGTCTAGAACAGTTTCGTATATTTCGCTTTCAGATTTTGTTTTGAATAATGACAGATCAAATTGCTCATCAAAGCGAAGATCTTCTAAAAATAACCACTCATCAGGACATGAATTAGCTTTAACTAAAGGTGTTTGACTAACTGAACTTTCTTCTTTTTTGGATTTTCTTGAAATCAGGTTGGGATTATCAACTACTAGGGGAGGGTTGGGATCTGGATTAGCCCTAGTAAAATGAGTCTTCCTAGAAGCTAGAATTTCAATTTTTTTAATTGTTATTGAAAGATTTTTTTAATATAACTTCTAACACACAAGTTTAAGAGGCTCAAAATATAGAATTAAATTTTTCTTAAAGCTTTATTAGGATTGAGGAATTGTTGATCCCAAATGGAGTCGCCACTGTGTTATCACTCATAATTTTCTCTAGAAGTTATTAGAAGAAAGAAAATGACCGAGGTAACCACAAACCAACTTTTGGGCATAGGCTCTAGCCAACCTAAGTCCAAAGAGGGCTCTCTCTATATGATTTAGCTTCGTTTGATGGGATTTTAGGCTAGTTCTTAATGTTCAAGGGGTTTTTGATTTGTATTGAAGATTGGGTGGTGGGGTTCTTTAAACAGATGGATAGGATGATGTCTCTAGTCCATTGGGATATGGTGTCAACAAAAGAGCAGCAGGACTGGATCAACTCGCTAAAGGGAATGTTCAAAGGGAAAGATAGTAGAGTAAAGTGCAGGTCTTTAGGCCAGAGGGATGAAAAGGTTTTAACGAGGGTGAGAGAGCAATTAAGAATTCTAATATTGGGATTGAAACGAGGAACCGAAGGTAATCGGAAACAAAGGGAAATTAAGAATCTTTTACTATAGATTAAAAGAAACAACCTAAACTAAGGAGCAATTAAGAATTCCTTAACTTAGATTATCAGTAGAAAACATGTATTTTCCTAACTGTTATAGCAGAGTGTAATTAAACAAATTCTGATATAATACTTCCAGTTATGGCATTCAGATTTAGATCAACAATATGAAAAACTTTAAGAGATAACAACAATGTGAGAAAATACTTGTCTACACTTCGCTCTGCACATGAATCCTTTGAAATATCTGGTCTTTATTCATCAATCCAGCTTACTGGCTCAGTCAATGCTCCAATGGATTTATAGTCTTTCGATCAAGAAGTCTATAGAAATGTCTAAGAATCTACCCTACATACTTCGAATTGTGAAGTATTTATACTAAGGTGTTATTACAAATATCTCAAACTGACTTTGATATTTAATCTAGGAAATACAAATATCTTCTTGCAGGAAGATAGAGGCAGCTATTGAACTACTTTCATGCTGTCCCTTTTATTGTGGTATTACTGGTTGTTATGGTTTGTTTTTAGCTCTTTATGCTCTTTGCTGTTGAATCATCTCGCTGGAGGATTTATTTACTTTAGGCTTTCATCTGATACTCTCTGACTCTGATACTCTTTCACTCTGATAACCTGTGTTTATCCTTTCTGTGTCTTTCCTTTTTATTGCACAATTTAACTTTTACTGTGTGTTTTAGCAGTGAATTCTTTTGTTTTTTTGTGTATCAGCATCGGGAAGTGGATTTTGATCAAGTCTCTGAATGTTTCATCTGTTTATCTTCTAACTGCATCTTTGGTCTGGTTCCTTTGTTTTGACTGTCAATGCTCTGTATAAGTGTTTTCTTTTCGGCTCTGTGTGTGATTTTCTTCATCTTCTGTTCCTTGTATAAGGGTCTTCCTCTTCTGAATATAGGATTTTAACAGATTTCTGGTCGAGTCTTGGAGTAAACAGGTTCTGCGACTAGTATCAGAACTGTTTATCCAAGCTCTATTTTTCGGTGGATTACTTGTAAAATTCAACAATAATTAAGAAAGCACTGATTTGCTGGAAGGGCGATTGATGGCTTCATTTGCACAGGGATGCCTGGGAAAGGGGTCGTGGTAGCGTTTTAGACATGAACGGAGGTGGAATTGTGTCACAGAGGTTCAGGGTGGCGCTGAAGGGTTTTATGGGTTTACATAGTTAAACGGGGGAAAGGCTTGAAAACACAGGTTTTCAAGGTTTAAAGTATTTTAACGGGAAACTTTTGAATATGGTGCGAAATTCATATTTACAGAGGATAGTTGGTTTATCGGAACGGTGGGGAGGCGGTTTTAAGGGTCGTCGCACCACTTTTGTTGTGTGGGCGGTTTTTCGGAGGGGTCACCCGATGTATGTTAGAGCGTGTCATGTAGCCATTGGGGGTTCGAGGAAAACCGCCTTATCAGGTGGGTAAAGATAGGCTATTGGGCTCGGTCGATATGGCTTTGGGCCGTTGGATTTGGGCGATTGCGATCTGACGGTAGTCGGGTGGAAGAGCTGCACGGAGGAAATGAACGGGAGTTGGGGGGGGGGCACAGGGGTTTTGATCACGATGGTATTGATTTATTTAGGAATTAATCATGGGTTTAAAAGGATCGGGTCGGGCTTAATGAGGGAGTTTAACTCTTTGGGTAAAAGTTCAGGCGTCGGGTGAGGCCGATACGGCTGCACATCGTTGGATTTGAGCGCGAATGATCGGACGGTGGTCGGGTTGATGAAGAAGCACGGGTGAAATGTACGGAGGCTTAAGGGGGGCCCGAAGCTTTTAATCAGAAGTATTTTGGGTTTATTTGGGGTTAATGAGGGATTTATTTGTTTAATCGGGATATGGGTAATTCATATAGTTTTTATTTAAAACTAAGGGTTGGGGTATTTAAATAGGGATTTAGTTTATATACGGGAAAAGGGTTTATATTAGATTTATTTAATAAAATTAGGAATTAATATGAAATGTGATGGGCGGGATGGGTTTTTCCTAAGTAAAAAGGTAAAAGATATGTGTTTGCGCACTTAGTTTTATACTTAGGATAAAAGGCTTTTTGTGGGTTTTTGAGCGGAAAGGGATTTACATGGGGGGTTTTCACTTTTCTTAGGAAAATGGAGTTTAACCTTAGGAAAAGGGGTTTTCTTAGGGTAATGAAGGGAAATGGATTGTAAGAAGGGGGAATGATTTTATGACGAGGATTCTAGCACTTGAGTCCATAAGTCATTAAGCCGAGGGTCCGGTCCCACCAAAAGTCAGAGAAATGCTCTGAGCCTCTTTGACTTGTAGGTTTTAGAGTACTATGTTGATAAGAAATTAGTAAGTATAGGGGGAAAATGAATGAGGGGGAGTTAATCACATTAACTTGTAAACCTTTGTCTTTGCTTCCATAGTTGACCATACATGTCAAAATGTGTATCTAAGCATGATGCATGTGTTTTGATCCAATTAAACTTGTAGTTCAACAACCTTTCTTCTACTTACCCATTTCTTACCTCTAACATATTTTCTTCATTTGTTTGGGTGCATTTATGCTAGCAAACCCTTATTCGTTTATTTTACTTTTTGAAAAATAATCTATCTAATTCTAACCTTATATCATCCAAGGGCTCAGATCAAGCTTATGAGCTCCTTTTATTTTCTCTACCTATCTAATGATTTGCCAAGATTAAACTGTTTGGTTAGATTTTATTGTCTAACTATAAACATAAAATTCAAAGCATGGAATAACCAAGATTAAACATTTTGATTACCATGGATTGTGGCATGAATAACAAGTTGCACACAATCATTATTATGCATAAAAGTAAATAGTAGTGGCATTTAGACTTGCACACTTTCATGGTCCTTTTGTTTTTGGGGTTCATATATTTTCATTTTCGTTTTGACCTTCTCTTATTCTTTTTGTCCTTTGATTTTTCTTTTAGGACATACCCTCTTTACATTTTTAATTTTTATAATATGGAAAACATTTGCAGAAAGAAAAGATATGTGCAATATTACAAAGCTTAACCTTAGTCATTCAAAATTACGACTCTTATTGGTATAGGAACCTAACAGGTGGTTTGTGTGGATGACCGTTTCCTTCCCCATAATGTAATGCTTCCATTGAAGAAATGCCTACATAATGGAATACATTTATTTGTCGTAAGTGGGATAATTTTGGACTCTGAATGAAAGTGTCTCACTGTGGTAAGCCACTGGATGCCCCTGCTGAGTAAGATTTGCACCAATAGCATAGTCAGAGTTGTCTGTCTCAATCTCAAATGGTTGATGCAGGTCTGGTAATGTGAGCAGTGGTGAAGAGTAGAGGCAATGATTGAACTCGAAAATGCCTTTTGTTGGGTTTCAGATCAAAAAAATTTTCATTCACTCTACCCTTGGTGACTTGAATTAAAGGAAAAGTGATATGAGAGAGCCCAAACATGAACCTGTGGTAGAAATTGGCAAGACCCACAAAGCCGCAAAGCTCTGTTAGAGTGGTTGGGGCTGGCCAATCCCGAATTATTTGTATCTTGGCCAAGTCCACATGCACACCTTGATCATCAATGATGTACCCCAAATATTGAACCTGGGTCATGCCAAAAGTGCATTTCTTCAAATTAGCACACAACTTGTGTTGTTGCAGGGTTTGAAGGACATGTCGAATACGACGAAGGTTCTCTTCCTAACTCTGGCTAAAGATCAAGATGTCATCTAAATACACCCCCACGAATGCATTTGTAAAGGGTCACAAGATGTCGTGCATCAATCTCATGAAGGTTGCAAGGGCATTCTTCAACTCAAAAGTCATGACCAACCATTCAAAAATTCCCTCCTTGGATTTGAAGGCATTCTTCCACACATCAGAGGGTTCGATAGGCACCTGGTGATAACCAGACTTCAAGTCAATCTTACTGAAATATTTGGTCCCCTTGAGCTGGTCCAAAAGGTCATCAATCCATGGGATTGGGTACCTATTATAGACAATGATCTTGTTCAACACCTGATAGTCAATATAGAGTCTCCAGGTCCCTTCCTTCTTATGTACCAATACAATTGGGCTCCCACAGGGTGATGATCTTGGCCTGATGTGCCCTTTCTGCAACAGCTCCTGAATCTACCTCTTGATCTCATTGTTCTCCAGAACAGAGCGTCAATAGATCGGTCCATTGGGTAGTGACACTCCCGGGGTTAGATCAATGGAGTGCTTGACCTGACAGTGGAGAGGTACCCCTGTAAGTGAGGCAAAAATATCCCTATACTCCTCTTCGAACTTATCCATCTGTTTCTGCTATGGGGAGGAGCCCTGTCTGGAAGTTGTGCCCACAACCTTCTTCTTTCCCTAAGGGAGAATCATAAGGAAAACGATTTTCATGGTTGGGAAACGATCTTACTGTATTTATTGCAGTGATCAAATAGATGACAGTAGGCGAGGCTACCTCCAGTATCTTGTACAACTTATTGCCCAAAGTAATAATCACAAAGTGAGGTCTAGACTCATAGACAACATGTCGCTTCAACAAGTATGGCTATCCTAATAATACATCACAAACTTCAAGAGGAGCAACATCACAGAGTACCTCATACGTGAAGGGCTTGATGTTGCAGGGAAGGTGACACTACTGGATGAGGTAGAGATCTCGTCCTTGGTGAAGCCACCCGATGGTGTACAAATGTGAATGTGCTATCGTCGGCAGGCCCAACAGCTTCACGACCTTTGCTGAAATGAGGTTCTCTTGGATCCCGATGTAGACAATGAACTGCAACGGAGAACCTTTCACCCACATCTGTGAGTGGAAGAGGCATTCCCTTCCTCTGGATCTTCAAGCTCATTCTTCTAGATTTTGGTGGTGGCCATGGTGGCACTGGGCTCCACATCAATGATTTACTTCCCTTTGTCATTCCCCTTGTCAGGTTTTGACTTAGATTTGGAACATGCATCTGATTCAGAAGCCTTCAGCTCAACCACCAATGACTGCTTGTCCCGACACTCACTTGTGTTGTGAGTGGAGCTCTTATGAAACTCACACCATTTTTCTGTGTCCTTCTTTGTCTTCGTGGTGTTGTTATTTGCTTGTGGCTTCAAAGGGTTGTTTCGGGTCACCCCGCCTTGGCTTTGGCCTTTTGTCTTTGGTTTGGGGGTGCATTTTCTGTTGGAAATAATACTGAAGGGGGGGGGTGAATCAGTATTATCAAGTCACTTATTTTCTTTTTCAAACCCAGATCATATACGCTACTTCAGTTAGATAAAACCGCGTATATACACAACTACAGAGAAGGAAACCCACATATGCAATGCAAACTTATAATTTAATTTATCTTACAGATGTTAATCATTAATCTATGTATCCGAATCAAATAAACAGTAACCAAAAACAGTGAAACAGAGCTGAAGACAATCGCACACAAGAACACAAGATATAAGGTGGAAACCCAATGTGGGTGAAAACCACCTGCTGTAATTCGTCTCTATCTTCTTTTAATTAGAAACTTCTTTTTACAATGATTCTGTATTGGTGCAGTCCTTTACCAGTACGCAGGCTGCAACCTGCAGAGAGCTACAACCCTCTCTCGTTCTCCAACTTCTCCTGGAAGGGAGCTACAACCCCCTTATCTCTTGCACTAGCCAAGATACTAGTACGTAGGTGCTGACCTACAGAAGGCTACAACCTTCACTTTCTTCCAGGGACCACGTTTCATAAATTTTCAGACTGGATCCATGAACATTAATCAAACATCAAGAATTTCTGTATCAAACAATCTCCTTTTCACCAATTAGAACTGAATCATGTAAATACTTCTCTGACAGCTGTACCCAGAACACAGTAACAATAACTACACACTAAATTCTGAACCCAGAACACTGCAACAATAAACCAGAAGCACCTAGAACACAACTCAAAAGATATACGCTACTTCAATAACCCGAAACCTGCGTGCATACGCTTCTGTGTTTGGACCAACCTGCGTATACGCTGTTTTTACTCACCGAACCAGCGTGTATACGCGCCTTCGCTTCACTGAACCTGCGTACAGATCTATAAAGGATAATTCACAAATATTTAGATCTTAATTAACCCAGATTACCAGATTTATAGATCAAGCATGCGCAACATATAGCGGATCAAAATCATACAAAGATATTATAATTCAAGCCTCAAGATTATGACCCATCAATAGAACTTATCCTTCTCTTTGCACTAAGGTTCCTCCTTCCTTCAGATCCAGATCTGCACCATAACCCAATCAATATTTCAGATCTAGCACTTTATCAGATATTCAATATTTTGTATTATCCCTTGCCAAATGATCTCCTTCCTCTTTTATAGTCTTAGGCCTTCCACAATACCATGGTCCAAAACCATAATAAAACAATACCATGGACCCAATACTTGGGATCAACACTTTTGACGAGATACCATGGTCCAAAACCATAGGTTCAAATACCAAGGACTAAATACCCTGGACCAAAAGTAAGTTCTCCAACATGAACGCGTTTTTCATTGCGTGAAAGTGCGTGTATACGCATACGCGCCTTTGCAACGTCTAACTTGCGTGCATACGCAGCTTCGTCTAGATGAACCTGCGTATATGACTTTTCCTTCATTCTGATAGCCTGAGTTGAGTTCTGTCACCAGAGTGAGTTGCCATCAAGGACAACACCTGTTCCATAGTTCCAAACTTGTGCCATAATGCCAACATTTTCCTTGCTTCGGATTCACAGATCCAAAGTCTTGCTTCTTCTATTTAAACTTCTGCTAAATCTTGACATCGTATCAGTATGCCATGCTGAGCGAGGAGATGTCTAGGAACTCCATCTCGTCCTAGATGTACTTGTGTAGACAGTTGCGGTACTTGAGTACCAAATTCCGGTTAGAATCCTTGATACCCAACTTCGTGTAGAGGGTATGGAAAACATTTGGGAACTCCGACACATCTTGGTCCCTTCCCTGCCGTAGCGTGGTCCAATTTATGTATTTATCTTCATAGCTCCTGACAGGGTAATATTGTTCCTTGATGGTGTCTTGGAAAGAATCCTGAGTGGGTGCGGTTGAAAACAGTGAGGATTCCCTCTTGTCCTTTTGTTCATAGTAGGTTTCCCACCATTCCTTGATGTGTGGGGCGGCTTTGAGAAGTGAAAAAGTAATCTTTCCCCGATTGGAAAAGTCATGAACTGAAAAATATCCTTCCAACAGATTCAACCATTTATCTACAACGTCTACATCTATCTGGCCCTCAAATACGAGAATATTGAGGTTAACTTGTACCTTAAAAGGAGTGGAGCCTCTAGAGTGGCTTCTGGATGAAGATACGTCGCCTGTGGGTAGTCATCAAAGGATCTGGGCAAAGTTATCCATCATCGCGTTCCTCTATCACTCGAGGGCTTCCTCAAGCAATGAGCTGTTACATCCGGGAGAAGAAGCGTTCGAGAGCTGGGAGAGAACCCGGGTGAGGTGCGAGATTGAACTCTCTCTTGTATGGGGTATATGTATGCTCTAGGCTTTGACTGGCACTGACTAGCTGCACTGAGTAAAGCTAGCGCTGACTAGAGCCGGAGATTGGAACTGCTTGGATTTAGGAAATACAAGTGTCATCAATAAAAAAGAGGCGCTTGCTTAAGAGCCCGCAAACCGGGTCGATCGAGGGAGATATCGAGAACCATCAGTCGCCATTCTTTTGAAAGGATCTCTTGCCCCCTCGTCTTTCTTTTCTTTCGCCATGGGAGGTCATTGGGGTTTGCGAGTCTAGTCTTGCAAAGGTTCAACCAGATCGAGCCCTAACTCCTTATACCCTGACCTCGTTCGGGACATGCAAAGAAAAATAGAGAAAGAGAAGACCCCTCTGATACCATTGATAAAAAATAAAACAAGAACGCAAAAAATTACACATGTAACCATTAATATAGAAATGCAGTAGAAATAACACTTCATTTCATTAATATTAGAATACTGAAATATGCTTACAAACAAAATGGAAATAAACGAGCTTGGGCGATGGTAGCTTATCTATGAGAAGAGAAGTGGTAGATACATGCCTCTGAACTGTGTTACAATGAGGCTCAAATGCCTATTTATTATTGAGAAACAATGGAAAACCCTAAACATAAAAAAATCCAACCCTAAGAGATGAAGCGCCAAAATTGGGGGCCCTGATTGGGTAAATTGGTACATCAACTTCCCAGGGTCATAACTTTGGCATACGATCTCTGTTTGGCTATTATAATACCTTGTTTCGAAGATGTCAAATAAGAGGCCAAAACAAATGTACAACCTTATTTATGAAGTTTTAAGTCTCTATGTTTTCCCTAAAAACGTCTTTTAGGGTCTCAAAACGGCTCTAGAACTTCAAGACCCGAAAAACTGCCAAAAATAGTAAATTGTGCTACAATTAAAGAAACTGAAAAACTGAAAGAGAGAGTGTTGGGGTTCCAAATGGAATAGGCGGGTGGCCACCAATATCCACCTAGATCATAAGTTTCTCTTGTCTTTTATCAGCAATTATACTTGTTACTATGTGGCTTTAATGGTTGTTCTAACGTTGTTATCTACCTGGTTATATGATGGTTATAAGCATGTTATATGACAGATTTAAGTCATGGCTCTTATCACATTTTAATTAGCAAGTGTCTAGTTAATGAATGCATGAAATAATTGGTGTTATGACAATTGTTTTGTGAAGGCATTGGTCCTTCTTGTTAAACCTCAGAGAAGTTTCAGATTCCTATGTTCAGATATGCATTCATACCCTGTAGGTTGCATGTTTACCATGTGTTTGAAGGAATGATTGTCCTGGTGGGGAGGGGTCAAGTCAAGTCCTTGTTCAATTTTTGGTTTATAATATTTGTTTCTATGTTATTAATCATTCTTGAGAGTTTCATTAAGTTCTAGGCAGAGAACTGAGTCCTAGCCCTGAAAATGTGGCTCAAAATTCAGGGTCGCTAGCACAGAACTGCTTGGAAAAGTATGCAGTTGCATGCAGGCCTTGTAGTGGGAGAAACTGGAGGGTTCCAATCAAATGGAGGGCTTGTCATGGGAGCGACTGGGGGTCCAGGTTAGTAAAAAAGAGAGTTAGCTCAGGGGTTGGACACCTGGAGGGGTTGGGTAGCTCCTATAGCACCTGAGGAAAGTCAGTAAGGTCTTAAGTTTTCGAATCCATTTCCTTAAGGTCATATAGGAGGTTGAGTCTTATCATAGGGACCCTCAGCTCATGCTTACCTCGGGAAAACTGGTGAAAGTGGGTAAATGTTGGAGGAGGAGGTTACATACGATGATTCACAACTTGTTAAAAAATGGATGCAACGATAAGCTACTCTTAGAAATTTCTCTTTGCTACCATACCACCAAAAAATTGCACACAACTTTACATTTTTTACTCATATCACCTTTGATCAAATCTACAAGCATAAGAATGAAGAAACTAACAGGCTCTTGAAGAGTGAATTGGATCTGGATCAAGGAACATGCAAGGTCTTAGAAAACAAAGAGGGTCAAAGGACATCATTTGTTTTTGGATTTTGGGTTTGACTATCCTCAAATGACTATATTTCACACTTTTTTGTAATATTTGGGTTATAAGACTTGTTATTACTTTATGATTTTACTACGAAACTTATATTTAACAACTGAGACATTGTAGAGACAACAATGTTGTCAATTTTGTAGGAGGGATTTATAGTTTCAAATTTTGATTTTTTTCCAAACATAGAAGTGTTGAGGGGTTGTTTTTTATGTCAGCATGTTGATGGATATAAATGTTCATAAAATATTTTTATTCTTTGCCAGGGTCATTGTTCCATCAAAGGAATGCTCATGCATTTACTAATGTATATTTTACTATTCTATATAATGAAAGCTACAAACTTTTTTCCATGGGAAAATAATGTGCTTCTAATGTTTATTTGAGAAGTCTATGTTTATAAATATTACTTTCTCTTTTAATGTTTGATAAATATCTCATTAAAGTCTATTTAAGAAATTTATGTTTATAAGTATCACTTTCTCTTTTGATGTTAATTTGAGAAGTCTATTTCTATGTTAATATGAGATTATTTATTTGGGGTTTTTTCACTATAACCTTTTTTGGAAAGGAAAACAAGACAAGTAGAGGAAAACCCCAAAATATTGCCACTTCCAATCTATAAGGAAAATAAGACAATATTGTTTTTTGCGATGCAACATATTGCACGAGGAAAAAATGTGATATATTATGATTATTTTTTTTTCGTGACTCTTGTTGCATAGTAAGGTGGAGACGGAAATCACCCTGTAGTATATATATATATATATATATATATAGAGAGAGAGAGAGAGAGAGAGAGAGAGAGAGAGAGATCTCTCAAAGAGAGAGAGAGAGATCTCTCTCTCTCTCTCTCTCTTTCTCTCTCTCTCTCTCTCTCTCTATATATATATATATATATATATATATGTGTGTGTGTGTGTGTGTAATACGTCACACCACACTAAAAGATATTTTCATGTGATACACCAAAACACATGAAAGTTTATTTTTGTACAAAACATTTTACGAGATGAAAACTGTTTTTTCATGCAATATATTGTATTAGGTGGAAAATCATTTTCATTTGATATGTTGCACTACAAAAAAATAAAAATAAATAAATAATTGTAAGATATGTTATATTACAAGAAAATTAATTTTTGTATAATACTTCGAATTCTATGAAAATCCCTTTCATGCGATGTATCACACCATATGGAGAAAAAAACAAAAATAAAAACAATTCTTGTGACACATTATAAGAAATAATAGGTATTGTTAGCGCTTGGAATTCACCTAGGCTGAGATAGACAAACTCTCAAGGCTACATCAAACCATTTCACCTCGTAGCTAGCCCTACGAGGTATGAGAAGGCTCTCTCGGGTCAGATTTGATAGATCTTTCAATAGGATTAGGCTGACCAATTAAGAATAAAGATTTTAGGCTAGTAAATTGATAAGGGGTTTGATTTGATGATTTGTGGGGGTTTTGGTGGCAATTGGTGGAAGTGCAATTCAAAGTGCGGGGATTGAGCACAGTTTTCACAGAGGGATCTAAGGGGCAAGGTAGGAATGAGTGCTGATGCCTTAATCTGAGATGGATGATCAGAGATGATAGAGGAGAAGCTAAAGAGGGCAAACACACAATTCGAATCCTCTCTAGACAGTAGAAAACATTAAAATTGAACAAACTAAAAAGCTGAGCATGTCAAAACATGAGTTCAAACTTTACCACTTCATCTGTCCAATTTAGAAGCATAAGAGAGATGTGAAACACATAAACAAACTTACAAGAACATGTAGAGAACACACCATCAACAATCAGATCCACAAGAATCCTCAAAGATGTCTGTAAAACCCTGGCTTTCCTTGCCTTCAATTGCAGAAATAGATGCACAATATACAATAAAGCTTCCTTACACAAGAGTCCAACCATGAAAATGAGAAGGAGAGAGCATAATATAGACCATCTAGACCATCTAACTCCTTTCCCCACCTCTAGGGGTCGATCTCAGCTTCCTAGGAGCAGTTTGAACTAATTCTAAACTAAGAACTAGAAAATAGGCAGCCAAACAACTTGCCTCTATTACTTAGCTAACTCATCCATGCATTAATTTTTCACTTTTTACATCATGGAAGCTTCTAGAAGGGTAAAGAGAGATAAAATCTATCAAAGTGCCATGAAAATATTACATTTATCCATCATCTACAAGTAAAAATAGTCAACCATAGTCAAAACAGTGTTTTTTGACCAAAAATGTGAATTCTGGCAAATCTGGAAGTTCTGGTCGCGCCCCTGGAAGTTCTGGTCGCGCACCTTCACAGCTGTTTTTGAGTGGGTTCCACTGGTCCAAATCAGGTGCAAGATGGCTCATTGGAAAGCTTGATCTGTCTACTTTCCATCCCAAGTGGAATTTCTGGATTTGGAGTTGATTTGACCCCTAAAAAACCATTTCTCCCAAGGTCACTTTCTGCAACTCAAAAAGTGGGCAGAAAGTCATTTTTTTTGATGTATTTTGAGCTTTTGGAGGCTCAAAACTCAAAACCAGGCTTCTCCCAAGCATTGGTAATTTTTGTTTTTGCATGCCCTTTCCAAAAATGCCAAGTTTTCAAAATTCCGAGCAGTCCTCCAAAATGGTCTCACCCGGGGTGAGACCAAACCGTGGGCAAAACCTGTAATTTTACCAAAAATTTCCAAGATGCTCCAAAATTCTCAAAATTTTCACATTTTGATGCTAGATCAAGGCTAATGAGTACCATGATGAGTGAGGGATGCCTCAGCCAAGATACGGGGATTTGTCCTTTTCTTTTTCCTCGTGAGAGCCTCGTTCAACCGCCGTTGAAGGATCTTCATCCTTGCTTTGTAAACATGCATTCTGGCCCAATAATGTGTTTTCATGTTGCGTAGCAGCTCTTTGTCATGATTTGCCTTCTCTAAAAGCCTCTGCTGTGTCTCAACCTCCGTGGAAGAAGACCGGTCATCACCTTGCTCATTAGTCTCATTGGTTGACCTGATGTTATTGAGCAAGGTGGAATCAACAAGTCAAAATGACCGCTGCCCTGCCTGCAAAATGCTGTGAAGTATGCTGTTTTCAAGGGGAAACATCATGAGGGATATGTTAGGGGAGGGAATTTACATATAGGAAAGGGAAAAATATATATATAAGCAGGGAATTCTGAAGGAAAACATCACATAATGCTAAACATGTCATTCCATCTTTCATCATTTGCGAATTAATACTTTATTAGGGAAAATTTGTGTTTTTTAAGCACCAAGGGAAAGGACAATGAAAATCTTCATGATGGAGGGGAGGATGTCATAAGCATAGGGGGATAAGGCAGCATCATCTATATACAAGTAACAGGCAGCTCATTTCAATTTGTTTTGAATGTCATTGAGGAGCATACTCTGTTTTTCATAATTTCAAAATGACCATTTGATGCTTTGGGAAACAGGGATTTAGGGTTTCTGATTGTAAGAGGAAGGGAAGGGGTTGTTGTGATCATTTTACAGTGGAAGGGAGAGGGGATTGTATCATAGGAATGAGGGAAAATAGAGGATATTGGGGATTAGGTTTAGGGGGGATAATGGAACCCATCAACAAAGTCTGCTGCCAATCAATTTTTGTATCAGCAATTCATTTAAAACAGAGGCATCCTTATTTTTTCATTTGCCATGAGTAATTAGGGTTTCACTGTGTGATTTGATCATAGGGAGGGATATTCAATTGCCTAGGGAGTTTAACTGAAGGGACAAGCAATTGAATTAGGGTTTACATAGGGAATTAGGTAGGGGAAAAAACAGAGTTTTGAGGAGGGGAAAAAGATACCATGTTACTGCAAACCCAAACCACAGCAAGTCTGCTCTTTTTGGATAACTAGCAGCTGATACCTTTAATGAATTTTGTCATGAATTTTACACAGCTTGTAACCTTTGACATCATACAGCAAGATGACATTTTTCTTTATTTTTTATAAGGCTATGCAAATGGCATTTTCACTGTTTTTACAATTCTTATGTGCATGCCTTGTCATCATTTTTTCTTTTTGTTTTTATATTGTTTCTTTTCATTCTGCTGTGTATTTACATATGTAAATTTGCTGTATATACTAGTGTAGGGTTTGAACATGACACATGGGGGGAAACTAGGGTTTTGAAATGGTTTAGAAGGGGTTAGGGTTTCATAGGATTGGGGGTAGGGTTTGAGCTTTTCTTGCAAATGAGATTAATGAAAATGACATGTTAACATATGTAATTTAACTTTGGGAAAATGAATGGAGGGACTAAGGAAAAAGTTGCCTTGAAAAACAAACATACTACTTAACATTAGCATGCAAAAACATCAAGTCATTTAACCTATTTTCTATGGATTCTTGGCATAAAATCATCATCATAATCTTCTTTTGTAACCTCAACACCATCACACAACACGTGGAATAGGCATACCTTTAAAAATTTGAGTGAATTTGAGTGAATTTGAGCGTTTGGGAGAGTTTCAAGGCGGGCAGACTTTTTGGTCGCGCACGCCCTTAGAATGGTCGCGCCCCTTCGTTTGGTCGCGCCCGTGTTATTTAACACTGCGCTTTGGCCTCCGTTTGGTCGCGCGCACCCAGGTGGTCGCGCACCTGTCCAGAATGGTCGCGCACCACTTCTAACCTTGGAACTTGCAGAAACTTGCCCGAATTGCCTCCTTTTGCCTCTAACACAAATTTTTTGACTTTCAAATGCACAATAAGAGTGAATTGAGAGGGAAATTAGCTTTTATAGGGTCACTTTAAAAAAAATTTAACTTTAGAACCCACTTTCTAATGTTTTCAACTTGCTTTGCTTTTTAACACTGTTTAGAGTCTTTTTGTCCTGAAATGAGCCTTTTGATGCGTTTGACTCCGTTCTTTTTGCAGGTTGACCATCTGATGGACTGTGGCGAAGGAACCAGGGCTGTTGCCGACACTTTTGCAAACTTTTGAAAATTTCTTTATTTTTACAAATTTGACATGACCTTGGACTTAAATTTTTTTAAATCCAAGGCATAAAATGAGCTGTAGCTGATGAAAATAATAATGAAACATATGTACATACCTCCTTCTGGCTTGCTAGGCACTCACTGAACTTGAACTCATGACCTTGCAGTGATTTTGACTCAGAATCCTAGACCTAAGACCTGGGACCTCAAGACAAAAATAAAAACAAACATGACTCAATTTCATTGTGGTATGACCCGATCCAGCAAAGCCAAGAAGGGAACAAAGACCAGCTCCTCCATTCAGTGTTATGGCATGCCTAGTGGGATGCAAAATTGATGCTGATGAGACACCTATATATGCATATGCAAAGAGCTGTTGATCACTGATGGAGGGTTCAAGACCGACACTAACAGTTATGTATAATATGTATAGACTGTACATCAACACAAAACATTACATAACTATATTTTTTATTTTATTTTTTCAAAATGGCTTTCATTAGATGTTTAAAATAGCATAGTGTATAAAACTGCTCTCAACAGTCCGTGCTTCCTCATTTCAACCAAACTTTTTGAGATTAGGGGCTGGATAATACCAAGATAGACAATTTGCATACATTATTTCCGAATGGCTCTAAGGCCTTAACATATTGTGAGAAACACAAAAAGATACCAGAACTAATAACAACATATTAAGGTACAAGGGGAGATGCAAAGTAGCCAACACGGTCATGAATGTGGAAGTCAATATGTTCCACTCGTGCATCTAAGCTGTGGAGGTGGTCGTTTGTGCGACGTTGACTATGCCTGAGGTTGTCCAACTACTCCAGAATGGTATTCTGGCTGTATTGAATATCAATGAAATAGGCAACAATTTCATTACAGTGTTCATACTTGTGGTCCCATAGAATGTCAATCTTAATTTGTATGTGCCGCAACTGCTTGACGATGGATTCCATAGAGGCAGGAACTACTACGTGGCCTGGAGAATTAGCCGGGAAAGAGCCTCGACATCCTCTGTTTCTTGACTAGAGGAGGTAGTGGAGGACGAGTGATGGCCTGGCTTGGGTTGCCTAGCCTGGGCCTGCTGCCCCGTCCACGAAGCGGCCCCGCTGGCGTGACATCTTGCTATTCATGAAGGGTGGTGGCTCGCAGCAAGGGGAGCTCTCGAATAAATCTTTCAGACACCTGCAAAGGAAATAATGTAATCTAGACCCATGAACCCACTGACTTGAGCAGGGATGAACCACTAACCTGACACCACTACTAGGAAGGTGAGAGGGGCACCTGTTTGCCCAGACGAGGTGCCAGAGCGAAACACTTCTAGGACACCACCCTGAATCCTCACATAAATAGAACCCCCACCCCCAAATGCTGGCACAGAGACTGTAAATTTATTTGGGACAAAAGATAGACCTGAATTCAGAGCATAAGATATCAAATACCAATTGAAAGCCCACACACCTGTACAAACCTACAATTGTCCATGCGAGCGGGAGAGGAGCCAGGAACTGGGGAAGTAAAAAAATAGGCTTGTTTCCAATAGAAGCGAGGGAGCAGAACTGAACCGCGTCTGTCTGCGTACCAGGGTCCCAAGGGCATACCAGGAGACTGAAGCCAATCCACACCAAGCAACTACAAACATTGTCTAGCCTCCTCACCCAAGGCCAGATGATCCAGGTGGATGTTGGTGGCCACCCACCTATCCCATTTGGACCCCCACAACTGTCTCTTTCAACTTTTTTAGTTTCCTAAATTGTAGCACAGTTTATTATGTTTAGCAGTTTTTCGGGTCCTAAACTTTCAGAGCCGTTTTGAGGCCCTAAACGACATTTTTTGGGGAATCTGGGGCAACATGGGTCTATAGACCCATGTTGCCTCCCAAAGTGGTAGTATTCAGATAGATCTTTCTAACGAGCTACCGTACGCGTCAAACGGAGATTGTATGCCAAAGTTACGACCCCGAGAAATTGATGTACCAATTTACCCAAACGGGGCCCACAATTTGGTGTTTCATCTTCTAGGGTTAGGTTTTGGGATGTGAAGGGTTTTCCATTGTTTCTCAACAATAAATAGGCCTTCGAGCCTCATTGTAACACAGTTTGAGAACAGTTCAGAGGCATGTAGCCGCCACATCTCTTCTAAGAGATAAGCTACCATCGCCCTAGCTGATTTATTTCTATTTATGTTTGTAAGCACATTTCAGTATTTTACAGTAATTAAATGAAGTATTATTTCCGCTGCATCTCAGTATTTATGGTTATCTCATCTCTGTATTTATGGTTATCTCTGTAATTTTTTGCGTTCCTGTTTAAATCTGGATCAGTGGTATCAGAGCGGTCTGCTTTTTTCTCTGTTTTTCTTTGCATGTCCCCAACGAGGTCGGGATATAAGGAGTTAGGGCTTGAATTGGTCGAACCTTTGCAAGACCAGCCTCGCAATTCTCGACAGCCTCCCATGGCGGATGAGAAGAAAGACGAGGGGGCAGGAGATCTTATCAGAATCTTGCTCGAAGAAGCCCTCGAGCGGCAAAGGAACGCGATGATGGATAGCTTTGCGCAGATCCTTCAGTGGCTACCCAGAGGCGACGCATCGGCTTCCAACAGCGACTCTGGAAACGCCACACCGTTTAAGGTACAAGTTAATTTTGAAATCCCCATCTTTGAGGGTCAAATAGACGCAGATGCCGTAGATAAATGGTTAAATCTGCTAGATGGGTATTTTTCTGTTCATGAATTTTCAAGTCGGGAAAAGATTGTTTTCGCTCTTCTCAAAGCAGCCCCCCACGTCAAGGACTGGTGGGAAACCTACTGCAAGTAGAAGGATGAAAGTACAAGCTCACTATTTTCAGCCGCACCCACTTGGAATGACTTCCGGGATGCCATCAAGGGGCAGTACTACCCTGTCGCAAGCTATGAGGACAAATACATCAAATGGACCACACTGCGGCAGGGACGAGACCAAGATGTGTCGGAGTTCACAAACATTTTTCATACCCTTCGCACACAGTTGGGTATCAAAGATTCCGAGCTGCATCTGGTACTCAAATACCGCGGCTGCCTACACAGATACATCCAGGAAGAGATGGGGTTCTTGAACATCTCCTCACTCGGCACAGCATACCAATACGCTGTCAAAATCGAGCAAAAGTTCAAACAAAAGAAGCGAGACTTTGGATCTGCAAATCCAAAGCCCAAAGGACAAAGCCAAGGCGGGGTGACCCAAGACAACCCGTCGAAGCCGCAAGAAAAGAACAACACCATGAAGCCGAAGAAGGACACAGGAAAGTGGTGTGAGTTCCACAAGAGTCCCACTCATAACACAAGTGAGTGTCAGACCAAGCAGTCGCTGGTGGCCGAGTTGAAGGCTTCAGAATCAGATGCATGTTCTGACCCTGAGCCAGAACCTGACAAGGGGAATGGCAAAGGGAAGCAGATCATTGCTGCGGATCCCAGCGCCACCGTTACCACTGCCAAGATCCAGAAGAATGACCCTGTAGATCCAAAAGAGGGGGAGCGTCTTTTCCACTCACAGATGTGGGTGAAGGGTTCGCCACTGCAATTCATTGTCGACAGTGGTAGCCAAAAGAACCTCATTTCAGCAGAGGTCGTGAAGCGGTTGGGCCTACCGACTACACCACACCTGCAGCCGTACAGTATCGGGTGGCTTCACGAAGGACGAGATCTGAAAGTTCGCCAGCAGTGCCGCCTTCCCTACAGCATCAAACCCTTCACAGACGAGGTATTGTGTGATGTTACACCTCTGGATGTTTGTGATGTATTACTAGGCCAACCATACTTGTGGAGGCGACATGTTGTGTATGAGTCCAGGACTCGTGCTATCATTATTTCTTTGAATAATTCATTATACGGGATACCGGAGGTAGCCCCACCTACCACCACATCTTTGATCACTACCAAGAAAGGCAGCAAGCTCATATCACAGACCAGGAAATTCATCTGTCTGGTTCACTCCTAAAATAAGGGGAAGATCGTTGCTACACCCATGACCCCTGCAAAGGGTTCCTCCATGCAGCAGCAGCAGCAAAGGGATACGGTCATGACAAAACACAGGAACAACTTCTCCTCACCCACATGGGTACCACACAAGTTTCAGGTGGGCAACAAAGTCTGGTTGCATCGACAGAAAGAACACCTTACCAGAACCCATCAGAAGCTCAGACCACTCCGACATGGTCCTCACAGCAGTACCAAGGCTATGGGGAACAATGCTTTGGAGCACATCATTCCTCCATTCCTTCGCCTGCACCAAATGTTCAATGTGGACCATCGTCGACCATGCTTCCCACCATCACTGGACACATCAGAGATTGCAGGACAAGTTCAGCAGATGGAGGAACTCAACGCAATGGGGACCATTGCTTCCTAAGGGGGGAGGAATGATCCAGGTGGATGTTGGTGGCCACCCACCTATCCCATTTGGACCCCCACAACTGTCTCTTTCAGCTTTTTTAGTTTCCTAAATTGTAGCACAATTTACTATGTTTAGCAGTTTTTCGGGTCCTGAACTTTCGGAGCCGTTTTGAGGCCCTAAACGACGTTTTTTGGGGAATCTGGGGCAACATGGGTCCATGGACCGATGTTGCCTCCCAAAGTGGTAGTACTCAGATAGATCTTTCTAACGAGCTATCGTACGCATCAAACGGAGATCGTATGCCAAAGTTACGACCCCGGGAAATTGATGTACCAATTTACCCAAACGGGGCCCACAATTTGGCGTTTCATCTTCTAGGGTTAGGTTTTGGCATGTGAAGGGTTTTCCATTGTTTCTCAACAATAAATAGGCCTTCGAGCCTCATTGTAATACAGTTTGAGAACAGTTCAGAGGCATGTAGCCGCCACATCTCTTCTCAGAGATAAGCTACCATCGCCCTAGTTGATTTATTTCTATTTCTGTTTGTAAGCACATTTCAGTATTTTACAGTAATGAAATGAAGTATTATTTCTGCTGCATCTTAGTATTTATGGTTATCTCATCTCTGTATTTATGGTTATCTCTGTAATTTGTTGCGTTCCTGTTTAAATCCGGATCACCAGAGCCCCAGTGAGGCGTCATAAACACAGACGCGACCGCTTCCAAACTCCTTACCACCCAAATTCATTGCCCAAACTGCCGAACTGAGCCAATTCATGTACCAAGATTTGCATTTATCCGCAAAGCACTTGATGAGGAATGTCACACTAGAGGAGTATATGTCGAGTCTTTTCATCGTCGGGGAGTTAATATGTGTGTGGAGGGGAGGCAAGCCCGGATGGCCAATCACATTCCACTTTTACCATCGCATGCGCACCCCCATCTGGGATATTTTTAATTTTAGTTTATGATATATATATATATATATATATATATATATATATATATATATATATAGATATAATTTCAGGTTTTTAGAAAATATTATTAAATTTTTAAAATTATACATATGAAAAGATTAATCCTTCATTTATTGATATATCTTATGACTAACACAAAGACATTTATTTAAATAAATGCGGTTGGTATACGTTGATAGGCATATATCAATCAATCACATGCACAACCCGCATTACTAAATGTGGTTGAAATACGTTGGTTATTATTATTATTATAAATTAAAATTAAATAAATATATAAATATATTAAATAATATTATATTTAATATATATATATATATATATATATTTTATTTTCTAGGTAAAACTAAATCTATTGATGAAAACATAATATACAGTGAGGCACTGGCCTCTGCGGGTCTAGGTCAGCCATATGACCATTTTAAACAACAAAACTTGAAATCGAGACTACCCCGGATGGGGAAACCAGTGCGAGAACGAGATAAAGATAGGTTCATTTTGCCCACGCAGGGGCTACAATTCCAAAGCTCAAAATTTACTACCAAAATTGACCACTGTAAGAAGACTGTAAAATTCAAAAAAGGCTGCCAATATTGACCACTGTAAAACTCAAAAAAGCTGGCCAAAATTAACCACTGTAAAACAAAAAAAAAAAAACTTAGAACCCGAGCTTGACACGTGACCTGTGGCATGCACCTACAAGGTGTCTTAAGACGTGGCTTCTCTTCCACAATCGGACACCAGCCATACTCTTCTGAATTAGTTTCCTCTGCATGCCTGCCACCTGCGTTGTCCTGTGGCTTTCGGTCTTCCACCTGAGTGCCTTTGTCCTTGTCGGTGGCGTTGCCTCCCGAGGTCTTCTGTCTGCTGCTAGACGGATGGTCCATGGCTTTCTGCGGGTGGCTAGAGCTCGGCTCCCCCTAAATATTGACGTGCGAAGGAGGGACCTAGTTCATCTCAGGGCTGTGGTCTGGATCAACGCACGAGCCAGTTACCTCCCTGAATTCCACCGAGACGGTAGCAATGATTACGGTCCATCCATGGTACAGAGAAAATGGAACTGAGCCTGCTGGGAATTAGCAGTGAGATTGGTGTGCTGAGTGGCTCCATCATTTCGACGTACCTCACGGGAGCAAGCTCGTCCTCGACCGCTGCGAGTTTCCGGATATCTGCCATGGAAGCGGGAAGAGGAAGGGCTGGGGGGCAGGGAGGCTGAAGGGGAAGTCGAAATAGATGGAGGCAATGACGGGGGGTGGATGGCACTTCCATGACTACCACCTCGCCTACTTTGCATGCGATGGTGTTGACGCATGTTTCTCTAGGTCGGAAGCTGCAGCGAGAGTTGAGCCAAAGTGGTAGGGAGCGGGGAGAGTACAGCGGAGGGGAAATTGTGAAGAACAGGGGGAATCAAGTCAGGGCCAGAGACAGGGGCTGAGACCTCAATATGTAGGGCACAATGAATGGACTGCGAAAAGTGATGACCATTACCCAGGTCGACGCAACAGAGGAGTCTGCAACGTCTACCCGTTGCAGTGCGAAGGCTTGGTTCTGCTGCGTCAGGGTGGTAAGAGCAACTCAGAGGCCGAATGGAGAATTGTAGAGGGCTTGGCTCCATATTTCTACGCTGGCAAGGGATGTCTTGATCCGCACAACGGGATGATGGTGCCGGTCGAGGGGCGGTGGCCTGCCTTAAATTCCCACAGGGGAAAACACAAGTTACCATGTGGTTCAACCACCTGCTTGTCTGGCGGCAAATCTGCATTGAATGCTCATCTGCCACCCGCATCCAGGGAAATTTAATATATATATTAATATATTATTCATTTATTAATTAATATATTAAATAATATTTAATAAATATATTAATCATTAATTTTATTATTATTTTTTTTAACAGAAACGGTTATGGGGTATTTATATTCCTCTTGGCCTGAATGCCGAAAATCTGATTACATAGAGGACGTCTGTGTCCTGGTGCATCTCTCTTCTATGAATGAGAATGCCTCTGAATCTTGAAGACTTCTTCCTTGATATGGGGTCTATATTTTCAATTTCTGAAATTTCCCCCACTTGGAGATAAAAACAAATTTCTTTAAAAGCAAGCAGTAAAACATGGCAGTAATCAGTTTATGGGATGGGATCCCATGATTCTTCTTTGTCTTTCTTCTTGACCCCGGCTGAGAGGAGGGCAGCTTTGTTGGCTTCAATGTCCGCCTCTTTATTAAGAGTTCTCAACACATGGAAGTAATTTAGCTTCTGGAAATCTTTTCCAAGGCCCTTGATTCTAGATATCAGCCTTGCTAGCTTAAGGTCCAACGCTAGGGATTTGGAAATAATTGCATTTATAATGATCTGAGAGTCATCGATTACATTAGCTTCATCAATATTTAAATCTTTGAGGATCTTGAGGCCTTGAAAGAGGGTCAGAGCCTCAGCTTGAATGCTGGTTGAATGTCCAAGCCCCCAAGGGAAGAAATGGATTTTTTCCCCATATGGATTTACAATAACACCTCCTGCACCAGCTTTGCCCGGATTTCCCTTTGCTGCCCCATCAAAGAAGAGAGAATGCCTTGAATGCGATTTGAGCTAGTCTTGAAAGTCAGCTTCAGATTTTCTTATTTGCCAGTCTTTAAGAGGAAGGGCGTTTCTGACTGCTGGTTGAAATTGCAAGTCAAGGAGTGAACCCCAAGCGATGTCCTGTTGGCTGAGATTAGAATTGTCTTTAATATCAGTCAAGCACTCCTTTATATGGCATTTAATTTTGATTTCTAAGGCCTTGTTGTTCTGATTAGTGCTTCTGAAAATTCTTCTATTGCGTTCTAGCCAAATCTGCCAACAAATAATCTTTGGAAGGATGGCCCATGCTGATTTAATTACTTGATTTTTAGGAGATGGACCGGGGTATCTGACTGCCCAATTAGAAAAAAGCTCAGTCGTGGAACAAGGCAGCAGGAAGTTGGGATCCAAATTGTGAGTGAAGGAGAACTAGATTTGTTTGGAGAACTTGCATTTAAGAATTAAGTGGACAACTGTTTCTGCGTTTTCTTTGCACAATGAGCATATGGATGGCTCGTGGAAACCTTTCCTTTGCAAGATATCATACGTTAGAATTCTTCCATGACAGAGTAGCCAAGCAAAGAAGTCGATCTTGGGCCATGAGGGAATGCGCCAGACTCCTTGCCAAGGTGCTGGGTCAGGGGGAACGTAAGGCCTCTCGTTTAGCTTGATATATCCCATGGAGACAGTGTATCCTCTGTCATTCGGTCCCCAACCTTTCGAATCTTTTTCCTCATTTGGGTGGGTGCCAGGCCGTGGAGGAGATCTAGCAACGTGGACCATTCAATCCGCAGATGGGGCGGCATCTCAATGCGTTTCCAGCCTGCCCATACCGAGTCGCACCATAGAGAGATATCCCACAGCGTGCACAGCCCTTCTTTGTCCATCCAGCAATGCAGCTCTCTAATGGAGGTTCTGTCTTCGATTGGGTCCATATTCATTATTTTGTCAGTCCAGATGTTGATCTTTCTGCCGTTACCAGGGATCTAGTAGGAGTGCGCTTTTATTAAAGGGGCTGCTTTGACATACAGCTTCAGGAAAGGCGAGTTAGGCAATTGGATCACATTCTCTAAATAGCTTAAACGAGGTCCTCTGAAATATTTTTTCCATAGAGCCAATTGGGCCCAGCCAGGCTTGGGCGCAATGATCCTCCAGATAGTCTTTGCTGCCATAGCCACATTCTGCTGACATATATTTTTAAAATTCAATCCACCTTCCCATAGTGGCTTGGAAATGGTTTCCCAGCTGATGAGAGGAATTTTCTTTTCGTTCTGTTTTCCGCCCTTCCAGAAGAACCTGCGCATGAACTCATCCATTTTATTTAGAATGGTTACCGGGGCGAGAAGACCAACAAATTGGAATAGGGGGAGGCTGGAGAGCACGGATTTTATAAGGACAGACTTGCCAACAACGTTGAGCCAGTAGTAGCCCCAGGTTTGGATCCTAGACTTGAATTTTTCAAGCGGAGGGAGCCAGTCTTTGATTGTAAGTCTCTTATGAAAAACAGGGAGGCCCAAATATTTGAAAGAGGTCCAGGAAGAGGAGGCTGCAAAGCCCAGACATCTAGATATAGCAGAGAGTCTCCTGGGCGAGGTGTTCCAGCTGAAGATATGACATTTATTCTTGTTAACAGCACTGCCCAAGGCCTCACTGAAATCATCCAAAACAACTTTAAACTTAGAGGCTGAGGAAAGGGAGGCATTGCCTAAAAGCAGTGTGTCATCCGCAAATAAGGCATGGTTTATGCTTTTGACCCCTCTTGCAATACACAGTCCATTAATTTCTTGATCTTGCATCTTTTTGTCTAACAGAAAGCTGAGAACAGAGGCTTGGATGACAAAGAGCAGAGGGGAAAGGGGACACCCCTGCCTAAGTCCTCTCGAGGCTTTGAAAAAATCAGTGGCTCTTCCATTTACAAGAGGGGCAATCCATGGCTCTGAGATGCATGCCCAGATCCATTTTATGAAATTTGCTCCAAAACCAAACTTGCACATTACTTTTAAAAGAAATCTATGATTTACTCGATCAAAGGCATTTGCTAAATCGAGTTTGATCACCATACCTTGTTCTTTTCGGAGAAGACTTGAATGTATTGCCTCTTGAACGAGAGTGAAATTGTCCACGATCTGCCTTCCCTGGATGAAGCCTCCTTGATTTTCCGGAATTATTCTAGGAAGAATAGGTTTCAGTCTATTTGCAATTACTTTGGTGATTAATTTGTACCCAGTGTTGCATAATGAGATCGGGCGGAATCTGCTGAAGTTGTTGGCGCCTTTTCCTTTGGAATGAGGGCTAAGAAAGTGGAGTTTGTGCTGCCTCCTATTTTCTGAGTATTTTGAGACTTTTGTACCATTTTGAGGGGGTCCTTTTCAACAATCGCCCAACAAACTTGGAGGAACCTGGCGGAGAAGCCATCTGGCCCCGGGGCCTTGTCCAGATCCATGTCAAAGAGGGCCTTTCTAACTTCCTCTTTATGATTTTGGCCTCTATAATCCCGTTCATACGAGGAGAGATTGTTGGAGGGATAATGTCTAGCAACTCTGGGTGTTGGAGCGGATCCTGATCATCACTGTACAAGTTTTGGAAATGAGAGAAGGTTGCTTTCCTTATGTCTACAAATTCCTTGTGCGTGTCGTTATCCTCCTTGATCTCAGAAATAGTGTTGAAGCATTTCTTGGCCTGGGCTTGCTTGTGAAAAAAACCGTGTTCTTGTCCCCTGCTTTGAGCCAAAGGTTTCGAGATTTTAATCTCCAATATTCTTCTTCAGCTAAGCAGGCCTTATGGAAGCTCTGTTGCAGCTAAGTTTCTTGATCTAACATCTCCTAAGTGACTGTAGCTCTCTCCATATGAGTTTGATGAGAGACAAGAGAGGCTTTAATGGCTTTCCTTTCTGTTATAGGATTGGACAGGGTTTTGGCCCAGCGTTTTAGAACTCCTTTAACCCTTCTAAGCTTTTCCTCCTAGATGAAGAAAGGTGAACCTTTGACAGGCTGGCTCCAACAGTCCTTGACTGTTTGCATGAAAAGAGGCTCCTTGACCCAGAGGGGACTAAATCGAAAGGGGATAGGGCCCAGATCTAGATGGGCAAGGAGCTCTAGCTTCAAGGGCTTATGATCCGAGACGTTTCTAGCAAGAATGTGCATTCTGGGTTCTAAACCAAGTAACAGGAAAGAGCTTTGAATGAAAAATCTATCTAGCCTGGCAGCAATATGGCCAGGACCTACTCTTTTGTTAGACCAAGAGAACTTACCGGATGAAGGCTTGATGTCCAGCAAGTCCCAATCCTGCAAAAGATCCTCTGCCCATTCCCTTGCTGGATCTTAGACTGCATTTCCTCCCCTTTTTTCAGTCGAATGAAGAGTGAGGTTGAGGTCTCCAGCGATGATTGTATTTTCCAGATTTGTCAAGTCTGCCTGGTGTCTTATAGAGTTCCAACAATCCTTTTTCTCCCGGATATTAACTGGAGAATATACGTTGAAGAGGCTAAAGGTTTCCTTAATGTCCAGATTCTGCATTTTCAGCAGCAACCAGTGAGTGTTGCTCGCTTCAAAGATGACTGCATATTTATTGGAGTTCCATAGAGTATCGATCCCTCCCGAGGCACCCCTGGCAGAGATTGCTCTTGCTTCACTTTTAAACCACAGATTTTTGCTTGCATGCAGGAAGACTTTGTCTTCCAGCTTGGTCTCCTGGACGAGAAGTATGTCTGGAGTTTCAGTTCTTATTAAGTTTCTTATGGCTTCTTCCTTAACTTTACTCCCTATACCTCTGCAATTCCAGGAGATGACCTTCATTATTTATGTTTCTGGTGGGCTCCCTTGGAGCCTTGGGGCTGATTTTTCAACATCTTGGGCTTTGAGGCTAGCAGTTTTTCCAGTGTTGGCTGGTTGCCCTGTAGCTTGTCTTTGTAGGTCTGCTGCTCTCTTTTTTCCTTGTCTGTTTTACGGCCTCTTGTAGATCTTCTAACCGAGGTTTGGGACTCTCCTATTTCTCCTTCCTCTTCTGACTCATCAGTTTCCTACTCTTCTTCCTCATCTTCTAAAGTCATTCCTTTGGGTTTTTAGCTTCTTTGGGGGAAGCTGAGGGAGTACCTTTACTTGGAGAGACTGGTTTTTGGGTCTTTATCTCCAGAGTGTCTTCTGTCGGCTGGCTTAGAGGATCAAATTTGTTTTCTTGCGCCTTTTTGGGAGGGGGACGCTGGACATTAGCCTGGAGATAGCCTTTGCCAAAGGGTCCACCCTGTTTCTATCCTTTGTGGTTGGTTCTTGCTCGCTTGACTTGGTTCCAACCCTCTTCGTTCCCTTTCTCTGGCTTTGCATTGGTCGGACAGTTTCTGGCAAAATGCCCATGAACGTGACATTTCCTGCATTTGAATGGAAGTTGTTCATAATCCAAGATCTGCACATGAGACCAGCTGCCAACTTTGATTTTGATTGCCTCTGGTAGACCCACCTCTAGATCTACCTCTACACAGATCCTAGCACAGTCGTACTGATCCTTGTTGTTTGCCCGATCTATGAATTTCCCGAGGGAGTTGCCAATGTGCTTCAAGGAGTCCCAGTTCCAGTAATGAACTAACAGATTTGGGAGGCGAACCCACACCGAGACAGCCTTGGGAACATCGACCGCTGGGTCAAAGTCCGGAGTCCATTTGTTCAGGTAGAGGCCATGAGGGCCCATGAAATACGACCCATTTTGGAAGATCAGATCTTTGTCTTCTTTGGAGGTGAATTCAAAAAGGAAATACCCTCGCCCAAGATTGTATGAGGTAACACTTTGCTTGATCAAAGGCACCCAGTTCCTATTAACCCATTGCTCAGTAGATTTCGGAGAGGGCCAATGTCCCGTGAATTGGCCAATGAGTCCACGATCAGCCAGAGACAAAGCTACTTGGATGGGGGTCTCCGGAGGTAAAGAGATCTCAGGAATTTCATCGAGCTTCTTAACAAATTTTGAAGCATCACTTCTTTTCTTCGGAGGCAAGCCGGCCAGAAGCTGGTTGAAAGCATCAAAGGTAGGATCAAAGGGCAGATCCGTGGTTTGGCCCTGCGCCTCCATAAAATCTGGCCTGATGCCGGCCGCCACAGGGGCAGCCACGCAGCAGAAGCCCAACCCTAGCCAGAGGACAATGCTTCAACTGACGACCGTAGGGCAGAACCAGGCCTTCTGCGGGCAAGCCCGCAGAGAGCGAGCACAGTCGCAGGCTTCAGAGCCCGCGAAGAGCGGATCTCGCAGAAGGGTGGGAGCCGAGGCTCGCAGGTCGCAGAGCGAATTTCGTAATGAAAAAGAAAGTATTAATTTTATTATTATTTGTTACTAATATAATTAATTATTCTTAATAATATAATTAATTAATTAATTTAAAATAAGAATTAATTTGTAATAGTAATTAATATTATTACTAAAATTTTAATTTTTTTTTAAGCTTGGCACAACTACATTTTCATCGTGTCCAATATATCACCCCAATCGGTGCGGGGAATTGAACCAGTGACTTCACATCAAGGAGTGCCTTAACAAAGCTCCCGATGACCATCTATCCAAGACCCAATGGACATATATTAAATGATTATAATTATTACGATTAAAAAATATTTCTTACAATTTATTTATATATCTATGGTTATCATTATTATTAAGAACCTTGTAAATAAAATTAAACCATAAGGATTTAATTTTATTCATAGCTTTTAAAAATACATAAAATTTCCAACATAAAAAGTAATTACTCAAAACTTCACGAAAAAATTTGCAACATAAAAAAAAAAAAAAAAAAAAATAAAAAAAAAAATGCAACATAAAAAGCAAAAATATAAAATATAAAAAATCAAAACAGATGTAAGTCGGAGGTCAGACCTTTCTATTTCATTAAAAGACCAATGACGTTTCCATCCTTCCGACTCCTGTTTGAACCAGGGGCAGGCCACACACCACAACGCAATGAAAGAAAACTCTTCCGAGATGACCTCCCAAATCATAACTTCCCTCTTAGCCCGACTAGGCTACGCGTCGCGGTCGCGCTATCTGTTGGCATAAACATGATATCAACACTGTCCTAACTTTCAACCACCTAACTGGCCACTGTTATTTGACTTCTGCCTAAGCGTCTTCCGACTAACTGATTGGCATGAATTTAACACTGTCCCGACTTCCGACAACCCACCCATGAAAAATAATACTTTATTTTTTGGTTTCCGTGTAGAGCAAAATTCTCTTGAATTACTATTATAAAGCCTTCGAAAAATATTAAACCCTGACAAATTTTATTCTAAACCCAGTGACCAATATTAAACCATGGTCCAACATGACAGTGGACCGTGGTTGATTTTCACATTGAGAAAATATTTGTCACAATGTGACGTTGCACCATGGTTGATTTTCATATTGAGAAAATATTTGTCACAATGTGACGTTGGACCATGGTCGACCAAGATTATAAACCCAACGATCTATATTAAACCCAAAGATTAATATTATAAATCTAAGGGATTAATACTAAAAACCCGAAGGACTAGAAACCCAAGGGAATAATATTTAACCCAAGGGAATACTATTATAAACCCTAGGGATGTAAACCCTAAGATACATGTTTTAAACCCTAAAATAAACATGTTTGACCTTGGCTTACCATAGTTGATTTTCATATTGAGACAATATTCGTCACAACACGATGTTGGCCCATGGTAGACCATAGTTGACCATGATTGATTTTCATATGGAGATAATCTTTGTTACAATGCGACGTTGGACCATGGTTGATTTTCATATTGAGAAAATGTTTGTCACAATGTGAGGTAGGACCATGGTTGATTTTAATATTGACAAAATATTTATAACAATGTGACGTGGGACCATGGTTTATTGATATTTATACAAAACCTATGAATAATATTATACCATAGGAATATGAAACCCAGGGGATAAATTCTAAAACCCCAAGGTATTATAAACCCAAGGAAATAATATTATTCCCAAGCAATTAATATTATAAACACAAGGTATAAAAACCTTAAGATAAATATTATAAACCCTAAAATAAACATGGTTGACCATGGTTCATTTCATATTGAGACAATCTTTGTCACAACGCAATGTTAGACCATGGTTGATTTTCATATTAAGAGAATCTATGTCAGAATGTGACGTTGGAGTAGGCTTGATTTTGATATTGAGATTATCTTTTTCACAATGTGATGTAGGGCCATGGTCAACCAAGATTATAAACCCAAGGATTTATATTAAATCTAAATATTATTATTATAAACCCAAGGGAATAATAAACACAAGAGATTGATACTAAAAGCCCAAGGGATTATAAACCCAACGGACTAATATTAAACCCAATGGATTAATATTATAAACCTAAAGCATGTAAACCCTAAGATAAATATTATAAACCCTAAAATAAATATGCTTGACCATGGTTGATTTTCATATTGAGACAATCTTTGTCACAATGTGACGTTCGACCAAGGTTGACCATAGTTGACCAAGATTGATTTTTATATGGAGACAACCTTTGTCACAATGCGACGTTGGACCATGGTTGATTTTCATATTGAGAAAATCTTTGCCCTAAGATAAATATTATAAACCCTAAAATAAACATGCTTGACCATGGTTGATTTTCATTGAGACAATCTTTATCACAATGTGACGTTCGATCAAGGTTGACCAAGATTGATTTTTATACGGAGACAACCTTTGTCACAATGCAACGTTGGACCATGGTCGATTTTCATATTGAGAAAATCTTTGCCAGAATGTGACAATCGACCATGGTTGATTTTCATATTGGGAAAATCTTTGTCACAATGTGACGTTGGACCATGGTCAACCAAGATTATAAACTCAAGGATTTATATTAAACCCAAAGATTAATATTATAAACTCAAGGGATTAATACTAAAAACCCAAGGCATTATAAACCCAAGGGAATAATATTAAACCCAAGAGATTAATATTATAAACCCAACGTATGTAAACCTTGAGATAAATATTATAAACCCTAAAATAAACATGCTTAACCATGGTTGATTTTCATATTGAGCAATCTTTGTCACAATGTGACATTGGACCATGGTTGACCATGATTAATCCCTATGAATAATATTATACCCTAGGAATATGAACCCTTAGATTAATAAACCTAAGGGAATAATATTATACCCAATGAATTAATATTATAAACTCAAGGTATATAAACCTAAAGATAATTATTATAAAACCTAAAATAAACATGGTTGAGTATAGTTGACCTCAGATTAATAATATTATCATATTATTGAACCCAAAATTAATATCAAACCTTAAGATCAAAACTTAACAATAAGATTAATACTAAACCATGGGATTAATAACATTAATACTAAACCCTAGATTAATTATATTATTATTAATATAAAGTTATTTTAATATTAATGTTAATTTTAATATTATTTTACATTTTATAATGATTAAAATTTATATAAATTTCATAATTTATAATTAAATTAATTATTTTTTTTAATAAGATAACAAACTCTCATAATAAATTTAATAAACATCTAAATTTATTTGAAAAAAATATATTATTATTTATTCATTTATTTTAAAATATCACATAAAATATTAACATAAAAATTACCATTAATATTAAAATTAAAATACTAATACAAATATTAAAATTTAAATTTAAATTACTATAAATATAAATATTAAAATAAATAAATAATTAATTGTTTAATATAGTTAATTATTTAATAGTATAGTTACTTGTTTAATTAAATATAGTTAATTTATTAATTAAATATAATTATTTTATTTGTTAATTAATCATTTTAAAATAATAATAATAATTATTATTCTCGTTGTAATTATTATTATTATTGATTTATATTAATAGAGATATAATTATTATAATATATATATATATATATATATATATTAACTATTGTTAATATGAATTATTTTAAAATAATTAATTACTTAATTAAAATAATTTATTAATTGTTTTATATAGTTATGTTGTAGTGGCTACAACCAACCTCTAAAATTTTGCCTTAGCTTCGTTTTGGAGCCTCCCTACCAACATTCACAACAATATGTCTTGTCCTGTCAAGTACACAAGCTTCAGTGATTTTCTTATAGAATGACAGCCTGTCCATCAAATTTTGTTGCATCCCCTTCACAGACTGTTTCACCGGACTTGGCCCAACTGCAGGCTGAGCAGCTCCCTCAAGAAATTGCGCAATTTTGGAGGGCAACCAACCTTCCCTCCAGAAATTGCGCAATTCTATCTGGCAGCCTGCTGGGCTCCAGAATTGCGCAATTCTGCCTGTCATTGTTCATTGAGAAAATTGCGCAATTCCTCCCAGCAGGGCTGCTCAAACCAAAAATTGCGCAATTATGGGCAGTAATAAGCTGCTCAGCCCAAAAATTGCGCAATTATGGGTAGCAGTCAGCTTCTCAGCCCAGAAATTACGTAATCCCTCTGGGACAACCAGCCTTGCAACTGGCAGAAATTACGTAAATCCACCCAGGGCAACTGCTCATCCCAGAAATTGCGCAATCCTAGGAGACAATCACCTATTCCTCTAAAAAATTGTGTAATCCCTCTGGGACAACCATCTCTTCTCAGCCCATAAACTGTGCATATTTTCATCCCAGGGCCGCAGACTGATGCATATGCCTTCACGTTGACCGGTTCCCTCTGGGACCGAGTAAAACTGATTTGCATGCATGGATTGTTTCTCCTAAGGCAGCGTGCAAAGACATCCCTTGATTCAAGGGTCTATCTTTAGCAGCTGGGGGTTACATGCAAGGATCATTTCAAAAACCTTCCACCAAGTGTCGCTCTTCCTAGATTTCTGGCATGCGTGTCACATCTTCGATTTTATCAAAACCCATGAATCGGACGGCGCAGAGATATTTCCTCACATCGATCTCATAGCTCTGACATCCCACATTGCATCTAGGAGTCGTTGGCACATTCAACTCAGTTGTCTTGGGGTAAGCTCGCTATTCATGACTCGCACTACGTTTCTGTCGTTTTTTGTGTTTTGCTTTGTGTGAGTGTTGTATGCTTGATTTCAGTGAGCGCTCGTTGTCGTTTACATGCATACTAGCTTGTACTAGCACTGTTTCAGTTTTCGTTAACATCTCACTGTTGTCGCATGGATGAAATTGTTTTTGCTCGGACGATCGCCATTGCAGCGACTCGCTTCACACACTTGCATGATTTCTTATTTCTTGAATCCTGAATTTGTTTGCATGAATGATCATTCACTATTGTTTGCACTCATCTCATCATGCATTCACACTTCTCATGTTTTCAGTCGCCCATCGGCCGAACTAGGTTGTTTTAGCCCAGACCGTGCCTTGCCCGACTAGCACTGCGCATTTCCGGATCCTTGCCATCAAACTTCCTCATCTTGCCCCCTCGAAGAGGCTGAATTCTAAGGCGTTGATCTTTCTTTTCTATCTTTTCTTGAGCTGGTTTCATAACATTTGGTATCAGAGCTTTGGATTCTAGGGTTTCGCTGCTCCAAACAGGTCATCGTGGAATTTTCGCTATAACTTTTTTTATGTGACGTTTCAGAAGTCGCAAAAAAAACCCATTTGAGAAGAAATCGCGCTGAACCTTGGATCTTAATTTCAGATCTTTTCGCTCGATATTTTTGGAGATATGATCTGAGGAAGTTGGTCTTTTTTCAGACTCCTGAATTACATTCCAAACAGGTGACCTGGGGAAAATCGTCATAACTTTCTTTCTGAGCATCGGATTGAAATTTCGCAAGAAGGTCACTGCGGGAGATTGTGCATAACTCTTTCTTGGAGAATCCAATTTGGATCAGACTAGTGGCATTGGAAAGAGGACACAGAAGGCTACTACAGGTTGCAATTTCAGAACTTAAAGATCGAAAAGTACAGAGTTACAGTCATTTCAAGGTTGAGCTCCTAAAATCAAGAAAAAGCAAGATGAGGAAGTTTGATGGCAAGGATCCGGTAAATTGGATACTTCAGATGGAGCAATATTTTGATCTACATGGTGTACAACTATTACAAAAGGTATGTATTGCATCTTCATATTTAGAACCAGATCCATTTTTATGGTACAAAGGGCTTTGTTCTCGTAAACAACTTGTTACGTGGTCAATTTTCACGGAGGAAATGATAGCACATTATGAGGATACAAAGAGAAACACCTTCTTTAGAGCAACACCACAACAATTGGAAAGAGCAAAAGGGCTTTGTGACATAGTGGAAAGCAAAATTATGGAAACCAGGAAGCGTACCCCTCACAACTATAAAGATGGAAGTGTTGTTTCTCCTAGCCTTCCACAACCTACAAGGGTTACACCACAACAACTGGAAGAAAAAAGAGAAAAAGGGCTTTGTTACAATTGTGATAGCAAATGCACTAAAGGTCATAAGTGTGCTGAGAAGAAATTATTTTACATAGAATATGAAGAGGAGGAAGAAAATGATCAAGAAACATCAAAAGAAGAAGATATACGCCAGGACCCCACCCCAGAGAAAGAAGAAATGAATCAGACCATATCTTGTAAAGCATTGGCAAGAATTACCACTCTTCAAACTCTCAAGATAGAAGGACATATCAAGAAGAAAAAGGTGCAAGAAGCGAAAGATCACATCGAGAAAGAAGAAATGAATCCAACCATATCTTGTAATTCATTGTCCAAAATTACCACTCCTCAAACTATCAAGATAGAAGGACATATCAAGAAGAAAAATGTTCAAGAAGTGAAAGATCACATCGAGCATCAAGAAATGAATCCGACCATATCTTGTAAAGGATTGGAAGAAATTACCACTCCTCAACCTCTAGAGATAGAAGGACATATCAAGAAGAAAAAGGTTCAAGCAGTGAAAGATCACATCAAGCATCAACAACAAGTTCTCCAACTTTTAAAGGATAACGCCACTTCGGTGCAAAATCAAACGAAACAACAGGTAGATCAACATCGTAGTGAAAAATGTTTTGATGTAGGTGATTGGTTATCTTTACCGCTACATCTCAAGCAAGCTATTTATGAGAAGGAAATGTTGGCAATACTACATGCACTTAAAAAATGGCAACCTTACCGAATGGGAAGACTCTTCAAGGATGAGGATGTGGAAGCATTGTTTTGTGCTATTTCTATTATCCAACCAGATTGGATAAACAAAGCAAGGGATGAATGGAAGAAGGACGAAGAAGTATGGCTACTTATTCAAAAGTTGCAAAAGATCCCAATTCAAACAATATTGCCAGAAATTGAAGAGGAACGAAAAATCATATTGGAACCTGGAGCAGTCATAGAAACAAGAACCCGACAGCTACGAAATCGATCAATTTCAGAGTATCTCATCAAGTGGAAGAACTTACCCGCTGAAGATTCCACATGGGAGGACAATAATTTTATACAGAAGCATCAAGAACTACTCAAGCGTTGAGGACAACGCTTTTTGAAGGAGAGGGGCATGTTAGGCCCCTATACTACTAGTGTAACCCCTTATTGTTATTAGTACAACCCACTTATTATATTGATGTACCCATGTAGTGCCCATATTATTACTATTGTGCCCCATAGAAGCCCACTATTGTTATTATTGTGCCCTTACATTATTATTGTTATGTCGGCTCTGATTATGTTATGACCCCTTAGACTCCTATATATAGAAAGGAGGTCTTTTCATTTGTATCATCGAAGAATTCTTCATTTATGTAATGTAAAGGAGGTTGCCCCCTCGAAGAGGCTGAATTCTAAGGCGTTGATCTATCTTTTCTATCTTTTCTTGAGCTGGTTTCATAACACGAAGGCTCTGCCTTCCCTCCAGAAATTGCACAGGTCTAGCCAGACACTGACCTCTAGGCTTGCATTATGCAATTCTTGGAGGCAGTGTCTTGTTGGCCCTAGAAACTACGCAATGGAGTTTGTTGGTTGCATGTCACTACTGACTAAAATTGCGCATTGCGCAGTTTCAGTCCTTAGCAGGCTAGGCTGAACTGTACATTGCGCAGTTCCAACAGTCAGTCAGCCTCCTGACAGCCCGGACTGTGCCTTGCGTAGTTTTGGCAGTCAGTCTCCCGACCTCCCGACATAAATTGCGCGACCTTCGTGATTAGTCACATAGGTATGTTGCAAGTAAATTCTCAAGTTCGTTTTGGTTTTCGATTGACAGATTTCTTTCCATGAGTGTTGCCATGTCTCCAGGTATCGTAGGTGTTCATATGCCTCTGAGAAACACAAGTACAATGGTTTCCGGGAGAGCAGAGTCCAAGACACCGTTCAGAGCACACTTGGGGATGCAGTCGATCAAGTGTCTATGAACTTGCCTACCCACGAAGACATCAAGTTGTTTATAGACAAGGACATCAAGATATGATGGCAACAACATCACAACAAGAAACACCATGAACAACAACTGAAGGCGACATACCAGATGAAACGAACATAAGAGGAAGGTTGTTGACAACACAAAGGTGGAACAAAGTTGCAAGCTCAAGCATATCTCCTTGTGATGAAAGCAACTTCGGAGACTCAGGCTATGAAGTGACGATGCAACATGGAGATTACGCGAAGGCAGATAATGGAACAAAGAAGGAGTTGCATGTGCTGAAGTAGCAACTCAAGGAAGAACAAGAGCTGCATAGACGAGAGAATGAGTTGTAGTAGGAACAGGTACAACAGGGGGCGCATCATGCACTCACAGATGAAACTATGCCCGTACAAGTTATAGATCCATCCCAGCAGCTGGCACGAAGCAGACAAGGTGAGCAGTGTTGTTGATCACATGCAAGGGAATGCAGCAGCATGCATGCAATCCCACCCATTCAACACACTCACTAAGGCAAAGACACGAAACAAGTCTGACTAGAGCTGAACATGCAGTTGACAGTTGATGTGCATGACCACCAACACACACTGGAAGATCAACATGGACACTATGAATCAGTGTGTTGTCGGTTCGGCCTCACCCAAGAAGACCATGCGCATGCTAGCAGACGAGTTGGATGGAGGAACCTAATGCACCCGGATGCAACAGAGGCAAGAGTTCGCTTCAGCAAGATCTCACCATGGAGCGCATACACACTATCACAGACGGCCAAGCTTGGCATCACCTCACCACCTTCACCATCATAAGCATGTCAACGAGTTGGTCTCACCACAACAGACCGAGTGTCAATGATGTCTTGCATGGCATGCTCAAGCCATTTTTTCTCACATGGGCACATGTGCATTGTAATGTGACGTCTTATCAAGTGGAAGTTCAAGTGTTGATAGTTGAATGTAACAATCATAGAGTAGTTGAAGAGTCACGAGGATAGATGAACGGTCATAAAGGGGAATTTCAAGGGTCACCCAACCTTTGCTATAAATAGAACCTCATAATCATTGTATATAGTTTTGGTCAACCAAGCTTCTGATAGGACTATCTTAGAGAAAGCTTGGACAATATTGTAATGAGCCTTGGCTTCTGCACTGCGCAGAGCTAGTACATCTCTTTGGAGGAGCAGGTGGTTGTGGATGTAACGTTCCGTTGTTTGAACTAGTGGTTGGACATGGATGTATTGTATGACTGGAACTTACACTTCTTAATATAACAAGAGGCAACACGTTTCATGCATATGTTGTATTGTATTTCAGCTATCTATTTTCTCTAAATGATATATGTATATGTTTTCTTGCACATGCATGTATAGCTGTTTATGTGTATGCATTTATGAATCTTTCTGAAGCATGCTCTTGGTTTAACCATCACTTTGGATTGCTAGCTAACTTGCCTTCCATGTTATGACACATCCTTGCTCGTGTGTTCCCTTCTTAACTCCGTGTTATCATAGGTTTCCAAGGGGAGCACCCATATCAACCCCCGTGTGTTTGAACCTCTCATGCACCTTCCTTGACTTACTGCAACTGTCACGCCCTTGCTACCAACAAAGACATCTTACTTTCCTCTGTGCGAAATCGTGGTCAAGGCATTACCGTACGACCCACTGACATGTTGGTGGGTCCAGCACCGTCAACATTTTGGCGTTAGAAGGAGGTCCATATGACAAGCTGAGTACTCACATCTGTTTTGAATCTCTACATATCTATCATGACTAACTACAAAGTTTCTCTTCCGGAGTGTATGTATTATGGAAATGCCTTCATTATCTTGGAAAAGCTCTTGGATAACTTGTCACGTAAAATGTATGATGGTGGAGGTCATGTAGCCTTGTTTTGGCATGCGGTCGGCATTGTAGGCTCATGCGAAAGACATGGAATCTTTGAAGAATACATGACCTGCGCATTGTTCGTCTACATGCTTCGAGGGCACCCAATGCACTGGTGTGCTACGCTACCCGAAAAATATATTCATTCTCTTGCTCATCTAGTCGCAGAGATAGACCGTGATTTCAATCACTTTAACCATAAAGCACTCGATCAAGAAATTCTGAAATTACGAAAAGCACCCGATGGATCCATTGATTAGTTTTACACACGCTTTTGAAATCTTGCATACCGATTTCCCGAAGATGAAATTGATTGGGAATTTATTTATGGAAGAGTTGAGTATCTTCTTTGGATATCCAAACCCCGCTTAACACACTTTGGTGATGGAGTTGCGCAATCATAGGCAGGAACAGTTGTTGTCACAAGTGACTATCTGCCTTCACCTCATCAAACAACTCCACCATCGCGGAGTGATGTGGGAGATCATGCACACACATCTGTTGATCTGTCACATCCTCTCACCCCACCTGCTCTTGATATCTGCACAGATTTGGCTTGTAAGCCTGTTAGTTTTCACATGGATTCGTTCCCTCAACCTCCGTCCCCGCATTCTGTTGATCCTTCGGATTGTACTGTCTTGTGTTTTCCCATTTCGGACTCCTCACCTGTTGTGAACGAGGATCAAGTTGTCGACGAAGTTAGTGTTATGCAGCCAACCTGCACCATCATTCATGATGAGTGTGTGCAGGAATCTAAAGAAGAACCCACGGTGAAGGATGACTCCCTTCTAGCTGCGCCTCATCTGATTTATCCTGACATCCCTTGTGATTCTGCCATTGTTAATTTCCCTTGTGAAAACCCATTTCCGAATGTTTCTACTTCCGATCATTCACAGGACACATCGGATGTCCGTCCATCATCATAGTGCGGAGAGGACACATCTTCCTCTAAAAATACGTCCAATCTGTTATCTTTCATTTTTGAAAACACAGAGGGAACATCTTTGATTCTCATCTACCCCTCTGCCCGATTCATCAAATCACTAGGATGCCGACAAACATCCTGAATTTTCTGATCTTGGTTGTCGTGATCTCTCTACTTCTTCATCTGATAACGATGTTGATTCAATCATTGTTAATCTGTCTAAGACATTGGTCTACGATGATCTATATGTTAACAAAGTCGAAACCCCGCAGATTGTCGAGGCACTTCAGCCCAAGATGATGGTTATGTCAGGCCCTCGCTATCCTGAGGTTGGTTTCACTTCTCATCAGAAAATTGTCGAAACACTTAAGGCTCCTCATCACTCTCTACTTTGCGTTGAAGATCAACCAAACACCCAAATTTCACTTCCTCCACTCGAACTACACGATCCCTTCACTCATGCATTGGAGGAATCTTACACAAAAAGCACACATGCAAAACGTAAGTGGTCTACCTTTCTCATGTTTGCTTGCATGTCACAGTCAAGGGAATGCATACACTCGACATCTGCACACAATGTAGCACAACACCATGGCAGCTCCATAGAGTCCCTGTGATTCGCTTTCACTCATCTTTATTCTGTGGTCACTTGTAAGCTCAGAGTGTGTCCATCTTCATCATTATATCTTTCATGATTTTTGGTTTGTGCAATGCGATGTTCGCAAACCGTGCCTTCACCAACATGGGTCAACCAATGTGTCGGTGCCTGCATTGAAAGTATCGATTCACATGAGATGACCCACGCAACGTTAGCTTAGAAGTAGGAGTCGTGCTTGCTTTTGGGATGTTTGATTGCATGCATGTTTGCTTTTTTCTTTGTGTGTTTGTTTGTTTGCTTACTCGCTTTGCTTCTGCTTCTTGCTTTTCTTTTTGGTTTGTTTTCTTGTTATTATCCGTAGGTTAGTTTTGCATGGACCATGTGCAACCCTTAAAACAAGCTGGGTAAAGTACGAGAGGAATTTTACAACTATCAACATTTGGTTATATGTTGTCTGCTCTCTTATGTAAGAACTTGTTGTCTTCAGTCCATGATACATCAATGAAAAATACATACTGTTTGAAGTGAACCTTGGTGAAAACACAACGCTTGTGCACTAACTACTATCACCTACTCTAGTCGGTTGTTTTTGGGTTAATCATTGTTAGCTCAGACAAGTAGAGTAAGGTGCGGGGGAAAAACTTAACAAGCACGTCATAGGTATACATAAACTACTTCTCTAAAGGAAAAACCTCTTCTGCTCTCAATAAGTCAAGATCCCTCTTCCACCTTTGAAATGAATAAGTGCTATGCATAGTTATGAAGATGAAAAATGAAAAAAATGAAAAAGTGAAAAAAGAAAAAAAATAAAATGAAAATGAATAAGGTGAAGGAAGAGAAAGGCTTCTTGCATAGAGAGGCGATGTATGTAACTCTGTTGGGGTACTGACTAGGCTCGCTGGCAGTAGAGCAATGTTTGTGTTGCTGCGTGACTCCGCCGGGGTACTATTCAGGCCTGCTGGCAGTGGAGCAACACCATATATGAAACTAAGGATATGACGACTATACTTCTTATGCACCAATATACCCTTTAACCCCAATTGAAACAATTGTGTTGACTTGGCTTGGAATGTGTGTCAATCGACCAAGAGCTTGGCAGATGTTACATCTTACAATCAAGCAAGTGTGGAAACCAAGACGAACTGAGAACTGAACAATACTTCCGAAGGTGTTAGAATTGATTTTCACGAACAAGGTCCATTCAGGGAGCTGAAGTTCTACAATTGTGTCACCAAGTGTTGTAGAGGATACAACCACCCTCCAAAAATTTGCCTTAGCTTCGTTTTGGAGCCTCCCTACCAACCTTTCACAACAACATGTCTTGTCTTGTCAAGTACACAAGCTTAAGTGATTTTCTTGCAGAATGACAGTCTGTCCGTCAAAACTTGTTGCATCCCCTTCACAGGCTATTTAACCGGACTTGGTCCCAATGCAGGCTGAGCAGCTCTCTCAAGAAATTGCAAAATTTTGGAGGGACACCAGCCTTCCCTCTAGAAATTGCGCAATTCTGTCTAGCAGCCTGCTGGGCTCGAGAATTGTGTAATTCTGCCTGTCACTATTCACTGAGAAAATTGTGCAATTCCTCCTAGCAGGGCTGCTCAACCCATAAATTGCGCAATTATGGGAAATAGTTAGCAGCTCAGCCCATAAATTGCGCAATTCTAGGTAGTAGACAGTTGCTCACCCCAGAAATTGCACAATCCCTCTGGGACAACCATCCTAGCAACTAACATAAATTGCGCAAATCCACCTAAAATTTGCATAATCTTGGGAGACAGTCACCTATTCCTCTCATAAATTAGGAAATCTCTCTGGGATAGCCATCTCTGCTCAACCCAGAAACTGCACAAATTTTTATCCCAAGCCCGCAGATCGATGCATGTGCCTTCAGGTTGACCAGTTCCCTCTGGGACTGAGTAAAACTGATTTGCATGCATGGACTATTTCTCCCAAGGCATCATGCAAAGGCATCCCTTGATTTAGGGGCCTATCTTTAGTAGTTGGAGGTTACATGCAAGGATCATTTCAGAAACCTCTCACCAAATGTCGCTCTTCCTAGATTTGTGGCATGCGCGTCACATCTTCGATTTTATCAAAACTCATGAACCAGACGCTGCAGAGCTCTTTCTTCGCATTGACCTCGTAGCTCTGACATCCCACATTCCATCTAGGAGTCATTGGCACATTCAGCTCAGTTTTCTTGGGGTAAGCACGTTGTTCATGACTTGCGCTATGATTTTGTCTCTTTTTGTGTTTCGCTTTGTGTGAGTCCTGTCTGTTTAATTTCAATGAGCACTTGTTGTTGTTTACATGCACACTAGCTTGTACTAGCATCATTTCAATTTCCGTTAACATCTCACTGCTGTTGCATGGATGAAACTGTTTTTGCACGGACCGTCGTCATTGTGGCGACTCGTTTCACACACTTACATGATTTCTCGTTTCCTGAATCCTGCACTTGTTGTTTGCATGAATGATCATTCACTCTTGTTTGCACTCATCTCGTCATGCATTCACACGTCTCACGTTTTCATTTGCCCGTCAGCCGAACTGGGCTATCTTGGCTCGGATTGTGCCTTGTTCGGCTAGAACTGCGTATTTTCGGAAGCGAAGGCTCTGCCTTCCCTCTAGAAATTGTGCAAGACTAGCCAGGCACTGACGTCCAGGCTTGTACTACACAATTCTTGGAGGCAGTGTCCCGTTGGCCCTAGAAACTACACAATGAAGTTTGCTGGTTGCATGTCACCACTGACTGAAATTGCGGATTGCACAATTTCAGTCCTCAGTAGGCCAGGCTGGACTGTGCATTGCGCAGTTCCAGCAGTCAGTCAGCCTCCTGACAACCCAGACTATGCCTTGCGCAGTTTTGGCATTCCGTCTCCCAACCTCCTGGCGGAAATTGCGTGACCTTCATGATCAGTCACACAGGTATGTTGCAAATCAATCCTCAAGTTCATTTTGGTTTTCGACTGACCTATTGCTTGCCATGAGTGTTTCCATGTCTCCAGGTATCATAGGTGTTCATTTGCCTCTCAGCAGCACAGGTACAATGGTTTCCAAGAGAGCAGAGTCGAAGACACCGTTCAGAGCACACTTGGGGATGTAGTCGATCAAGTGTTTATGAACTTTCCTACCCATGAAAACATCAAGTTGTTCGTAGACAAGGACATCAAGATATGACGAGAACAATATCATAGGAAGAAACACCATGAACAACAGCTGAAGACAACATACTGATCCAACGAACGCAAGAGGAAGGTTGTTGACAACACAGAGGTGAAAGAAAGTTGCAAGCTCAAGCATATCCACTTGTGATGAAAGCAACTTCAGAGACTCAGGTTATGAGTTGACGACACGAGATGGAGATCATACGAAGGAAGAGAACATAACATAGAAGGAGTTGCATGTGCTGAAGCAGCAACTCAAGGAAGAAAATGAGTTGCATAGACAAGAGAATGAGTTGCAACAGGAATAGGTACAACAGGGTGTTTTGGAGAATTTGGTATCTACGGATAAATACTAATTCCCTGGATAAGTAGATGTATATAGAAAAATACTTTAAAGTGTTTTAGACTTTTCCTATAAGCAATAGATAAGATTAGAAGATAAGAAAACCTAACTAGATCCGACCAATCTTCTCCAATGGACTTAGCTCCTCCTCGATGGTTGCTTTGCGTTAAGACCAAAGCAACTTTGGTAACGCTGGTGACAGAACAATTGAAGCCTCATCTCCACTATTCGATAAAGGCTATAACGTTAACTTAACGAGAAGCAGGAAATTCGAACGAAATATTTTCTTATAAAATAATAAATAATTTTTAATTGCGATGAGCAAAAGCGTTTAATTTTTCACATTCTACATAATATTAACAAAGTTTTGTTATAAAATAATGATTAGACATTGTTTAAATTTAATAATGTTTCATACAACATATTTAGTGCACGAAATTTTTGTTCATATCATAAATTATAAGCTGATTTTTTCTTATTTTAGATTAATTATAGATTAAAGAAAAAAGAAAAGAAAATCATTTTAACATTCACGAGGCTAAAGATAGTTTATGGGACGGATTGCTTTTTCATTTGGTTGATGTACTCTACCTTTTTTTTGTGAATTCTTACAATAATCATTCCCAGCTTATCAACAAATCCTTCGCTAAATAGATTATCCCAAGAGCTAGTTGTTAGAATATCTGGATAACTTTCCCTGTTGTATTTGAAGGCCTCACATATTAAAATGAAGTGCTTTTCTGTTTTCACTTTTCTGGAAGAACAAAAAATACAAACTTTTTCCTCCCACACTTCTTTTGGCCTTTTTCAACGCCCTATTTCACAGCGGAGTTGATGAGAATTAGTCCTTAACTGAGCAATAAGAATTTTGGCTCTCCAAGAAATATTGACCTTTATGTACATGCTTTTTGTTGATGATAATGAGTGAGATTAAACACTTCTATATAGTATTTTTTCTTTCTCCCTAGCTCCTTATCCCAAGTAAGCTTGTGGAAATTATCCATAATAAAAACTTTTATCTCTTTATTGTTTATGGGACACGTGTTCGAGCAAATACCCCATTTCCTAAACCATTTGTTATTTTGTTGCATCCAAGTCTTCTTTCTTTTGCATTGTTTAGAAGATGTTGTATTGATTTTTTGGTTGTGTTTTAATATATTATTTATATCATTCCATATTTGGTTTATTAAGAAGTTGAAAAGACTAGCTACTCAAACTTTTATGTTGAATCCATTACTTTTGTGCTATACTTGTACTTTACGGTTGAATGGAGTACTTTTGTGCTATACTTGTACTTTACGGTCGAATGGAGTACTTTTGTGCTATACTTGTTCATAGGTGAAACAATGTATCATCATATACATCTCATTTTCAACTTCTCTTTATACATATAGAGCACACTGATTTTTCTTGATTAGAACCTAATTTGAGCTCACATAGTAAACATTCACATATATAGAGATTCTCTTTTAGAGTAATGGTTATTATGTGAATCTCCCATTAATAGAATCTCATCACAAAGATCTTGTTATGACTTCCCTAAAACTTTTTTAATCACTACATATCATAAATTATAGTGTTGATCGGAACTCTACATCTATTGAGGCTTGCTTCCAGGATTGGATGTTTGTAAACCACCAATTTCCTGCTCTACCTTTAGTAAACATTTATATGTATAGAGATTCTCTTTTCGAGGAATGGTTATTATGTAAATCTCCCATTAATAGAATCTCATCACAAAGATCTTGTTATGACTTCTCTAAAACTTTTTTAATCACTACATATCATAAATTATAGTGCTAATTTGGAACTCTACAGCTATTGAGGCTTGCTTACGGGATTGGATGTTTGTAAACCACCAATTTCGTGCTCTACATTTATTCATATTTTTTTCATGGAATTTGGAGATCCAAAAATGTTTATACTTTTGAAAATATATCATAGGGCATAATGTCAAAGAATGAAGGTGTGAGGACATCTAGGACTTTCTAGGCACATCAAACTCACTAATATTTGAGAGAGATTCCTAGTTAGTTTCTTTGATAGGGTGTCTTGTATGCAATTGTGTAGAACCTTGGTATACATTACACTTTACTTATCTTAAAATACAATTTATTTATATCTATAATTTGTTTTCCTTTATATATTTTATTCTCATAATATATTTGTTTTCATTTATATATTTTACAATGATAATATATAAAATACTATGAATTATCATAAACCTATACATTACCTATACTCTTAAAAAATAATATATATATCTTAATAAAATATAATATACATTATTAAAAAAATAATATATATCTATTATTTAAAATTAATATCAATTTTTTAATAAAATCCATAAAAATAATATTTTTAATGATTAATAAACTTATTATTATTATTTTTATTTTTTATAACAAATAAACCACTCCAAACTCTAAATAATAATAAAAACAGGTTACAAGTACATGGTGCACAGTTCAATGCACATAACCATATTTTAATTTCAACGGTCACATTGGTCTCTGTGCAGATCATATTTTAAATACACATTTTGATGTCAAAGGCGGCATTGGGCTCTGTGCGGATGCTAGCGGCGGATTTGAAAGAGGGAAAAACTTTCGAAATTCTTGAAATCCGATATATATTATCACAGTTACACGCTTGGCCGGCAGAGCAAGAAAGAGTGGAAGGCTAAAGATTGTAGAGTATCTGATAGATGGTAGCTGGTAGGCATTTGCTAGCCTGGCCGGCAGGAGCCGGAGTGGAGAATTTTGGCCTTTCATTTGCTACCTTGGCCGACTGAGCAAGAGGGGAGAGCAGAAGATCTGAGAGATGGTGGGCTTCTTATTTTTAGCTGGAGCTTGGCGGAGAAGGAGAGAGCAGAAGATTGGAGAGATGGTGGGCTTATTTTTCGGAGAAGGAGAGAGCAGAAGATTGGAGAGATGGTGGGCTTATTTTTCGCTGGAGCTTGGCGAGAAGGAGATTGGTAGAACAAATTAGATAATAGAGCCTGACAGATTTTGGAATTTGTTGGGTTTAGACAGAAGAGCAGGACAGATTTTGCTGTTTGTTGCATTTTGATACTCTGTGTTTTCTTTTTTTCCTGGAGCATGGCCATGCTTAATTTCTGTCTGCATTTTCTTTTACTTTTTATCTATTTTGTTTCTGTTTATTTTCTTTTCCTGGTTGGTCTAGATTTGGGTTTGTTCGCTGTTTTTTTGGTTCTTGTGGTTGGTCTAGATTTGGGTTTGTTTGCTGTTCTTTTGCTTCTGGTGTGAGAGGTTGGTACTTGTTTGCTGGGTCAAAGAGCTAGGGCGATGTCGCAATAAGCAAAAGAGGGAGGGCGATGTTGCAATGAGCATAAGACTGGATGATTGATTTAATTGTGAAGACTGAGAAGGTAGGTACTGTTTTATTTATTTGGTATTTAAATTATCAGATTTAAATACATTATCAGATGACATAATTGTATTTCAATATCTCATGGATAGATTAGTGTTTCTACCAGAAGTTTTATCATATTTTTTTTTTCTTTGGATTAACTTGTGCCGTTTTCTCTTGAGGTGCAGGTGAAGAACTATATGACCATCCTGGAAAACACGGCTGCGGTGTATTTTTTAGATTACAGGTGAGATTAACGTTAACTTTTTGGTTTCTCTCCTATCTCATAAGATTAGGGATTAGATACATATGCACTATGGTTTTAGTTAAAAACTTCTTATTCCCAATTGCATTTGCATGTAAATTTGCATGTAAAGGTTGGGAAAGATTTTATAATCTTTGATGAGTTTGGTTCTTTTATGTTTCTGGTTTTTGGTTGGGAAAGACTTTATAATCTTTGATGAGTTTAGTTGTTCTGTCTTTAGTTTTTTAGTACTGTTTATGTCCTAATAGGTTTTAATTTTTGAGTATTGTTATCAAAGTTCAATAAATTGAGAGTGATTTAGTGTTAGCATAAAACCCTTGAATGTTCAAATCTAAATAAGGTTTCAGGTTTCCAGAAATTTCTTCTTAGAAATTGTTTTTAGAAGTTTATAATCTGTGATGTGTTTGGTTCTTCAATTTCTTTGGGGTTTTATTTCATAATCTGTGATGTGTTTAGTTCTTCAAATTCTTTGGGTTTTATTTTTTTGGTATTGTTTATTAGGTTTTATTTTTTGAATATTGTTTATGAAATTTCAACTTATTTGTGCTGATTTAGCATTATAGCATAAAACCCTCTAATAACCAAGTCTAAAAAAGATTTTGGGGTTTCCAGAGTCTTCTTCTTAGAAACCTTTTGTAGAAGTTCAATATGTAGAGGCTAGTAGTACAAATAATTCTGCATTCCCTGATCAGAACCACAATCTGTGATGTGTTTGGTTCTTCAATTTCTTTGGGTTTTATTTCATAATCTGTGATGTGTTTAGTTCTTCAAATTCTTTGGGTTTTATTTTTTTGGTATTGTTTATTAGGTTTTATTTTTTGAATATTGTTTATGAAATTTCAACTTATTTGTGCTGATTTAGCATTAGCATAAAACCCTCTAATAACCAAGTCTAAAAAAGATTTTGGGGTTTCCAGAGTCTTCTTCTTAGAAACCTTTTGTAGAAGTTCAATATGTAGAGGCTAGTAGTAGAAATAATTCTGCATTCCCTGATCAGAACCACAGCAGCCTGGTGATCAGAACCACAGGAGCCTCTTTACATATTCTTGGATTAACTAGACATATAACTAAGGGTATGTTAAGAGTTGAATTATACTGCTATCATGTACACTTAAGCAAATTAAGCTACCAACATACTACTCGTAAATGCGTCATTATTACCCTGTATGAGTTCATCATTATATATATAAATAAAGTGAGTTCTTAGCCCTATACGCAGCTTGCTCTTAGTATGATTAAGCTTGTTCTGAATTGAGCTCTAGTGTTCACACTATTATATGGTTTAGTAATTGAGATTAGCCTAGAATTACACCTTACCCTGATACCAATCACTAGACTGATTTAAAATGCATACTTAAAACTGCTTGAGGAATGAGCCAGTAAGGGACTTTCAAATCAGTAAGATAGAAATTCAATTAATTTAAAATTTATCCTTAAATATACTTTAGGAATGAGCCTATAAGGGATTTTAAAGGTATGAGAAATCCACCAGTGAGGTAGATGAAATATGGAGCCAGAAATGAGCATGGATGTAAGAGGATGATGTTACCAGTAAGGTGCTGTAACACACCCTTGGGAATTTTTTTTTTTTCTTAACCTATCTTATGAGGTATCTTGAGCCACCCTTGTGAACCTTTTTTTAGTAACCCATCTTATGAGGTATCCTGAGCCAGTATTAGGAGCAGTCAAACCAAACTGTTGGTGTTGGTTATCTACTTTCTATCCCTTCTTCTGGGGTTTTCCCTTCAACTAAGCTAAATAAATGCAGAAAGTGGATGTCAACTAAAAGGATCTGCCCATGAAGCTATGAGCAAGAGGGGTATTCTGGATGGTGGGGAGGAAAAGGGTGCAAGAGCATCTGGCCAGTATTATGAGCAGTCAAACCAAACTGTTGGTGTTGGTTATCTACTTTCTATCCCTTCTTCTGGGGTTTTCCCTTCAACTAAGCTAAATAAATGCAGAAAGTGGATGTCAATTAAAAGGATCTGCCATGAAGCTATGAGCAAGAGGGGTATTCTGGATGGTGGGGAGGAAAAGGGTGCAAGAGCATCTGGCCAGTAAACATTCAGATGAACCTGGTCATTCTGGTTTGTTGGATGCCAATGGTGAGAAGATTTTAATTGACACTATCACCTATTGTGCACCCAATAATTAGGGATGGAGGGCTGACATATTGCTATTAACCAGAACAGACCCAATTCAGCATGTCTTGCAGCGTAGAATACACAGTTTATTGATGCGTGTGTCTATAATTTTCTGGAAGAAAGGCTTGATGACTTTATTAGCAGGCTTTTTATTTGATGACTCACACGATTAATCATAATCAAGTGTCTAGACTTTTTGGGCTGCTGTATGGCACACAATTCTCGTGACGTGTCTAGATTTTTTGCAAAGAAAGGGTGTCAGGATTGCTCTATGAATAGCTTGCTGTGAGGACGAACAGTAAACTTTATCTATAACTTATATCTGGGGTACTTGGGGTTTCTATGTATACGTATATGGTATTGTTTGTTTTCTTAATCAGTGTAATCGGTTGTGTATCTTCCCTCTGATTTAAAATTGGTCACTTAGTGATCAGTCTGCGCTACTCAATGTCTTGATTTGATAATTGGTTGGTCACTTTGTTATCAGTCTCTAGCACTCAGTATTTTGATTTGATAATTGGTCATTTGCATAGTTTGTTACCTTGTCCAAATAAGGTGTCTGTGCCGCGGTAGATATACCAATGCGTAGTTCTGATTCACAGTCTAGCTCCCATGAACAACCATTTGGATCCACTCGAGTTTAATTAGGGTAAAGTTTTTTCCCATTTGAAAACCATTGCAATTTACGGAGACTGAATTGCCATCTTCTTTCCAATCGAGAAGTCTTTCAAGTTTAGGGCAAGATTTAAGATGGTCAATCTCTGCTGCTGGTGGATCAAGAGGTTGCTACTTGTGCAATGCCTAAATCCCCTTATTTATCAGGACTTTGATTGAATAGCTTGCATGAGAAGTTCCAGATCCTTGGAATGTCCTAGTACCACTGGAATGTCAACTTTTGACCAACAGCAGATGAGGATTGGCATTCTTCTATCTCCGCCTTGTTAAAATATGGATTTCGGTACTAGATATGTGCAATTCTTATAAAAAAATCAGATTGCCTGGAAATGCATACCCATTGTCCTCCTCCTAGGTTTTTTTGGAGTTTTGTAGCCTATCAGCTGCCCTCTCATCTTTTGCACATACAGCTAATAATTTTTTTTCTATCCCAGTTCTACGATAGATAGCATAGATAAGAAATGTATACTTCAAAGTTTCATGCTCTTCCAATTTTGAGGTGTTGTCCGGATAAATATTGCTTGAATTTTTCGACAACATGCATAAGGGTCAATATTTAGGATTTCCTTATCATAGATGCATAAAAGCTTCTCTTTGTGAATCAATTTCTACTTTGAAAAGCAATAGGCTACTGATTTTGCCTGACCAGTGTTCATGTCAGTGCTCAAGGCATCATATTTCACTTCTAAAGTCTGAGAGCCAGCCTTCTGTTACAAGTATTTGGCAGATGCCTGCTTCCGTTGGTACAGTTTGCCATGTACAGTGATTTTTTTGTTTTTTTTAATAGTCACAGTAATTCTTTGGATTTGCTTCATTTATCTATTTAGTCCAACAAACCTTTTGAAGAATGAGTTACAAGAAATGCAATGTGGTGAGTGAGGACCTTCAGATATTCAGTCTGACCCTCGCTAAACCTAGCTGTTACAGTACTGGATAGACAAACTTAAGTTACTAATGAAGTCATTTAGTTTCACCTTCTGTAACAAGTATTTGACAGATGCCTGCTTGAGTGTTACAGTTTGCCATATAGAGTGAACTTTTCGTTTGTCATAGTAATTCCTTGGATTGCCTTCATAGATAACAAACCTTTTGAAGAACGAATTACAGAAAATGCAATGTGGTGAGTGTGGACCGAACATGCAACCTTCAGTGTGATGCTCGTATTTGACAGATGCCTGCTTGAGTGTTACAGTTTGCCATGTAGAGTGAACTTTAGTTTGTCATAGTAATTCCTTGGATTGCCTTCATTTATCTATTTAGTTTAACAAACCTTTTGAAGAACGAATTACAGAAAATTCAATGTGGTGAGTGTGGACCGAACATGCAACCTTCAGTCTGATGCTCTCCAAACCTAGGTGTCACACTACGGATGACATACAAGTTCTTAATGAAGTCATTTAGTTTCACCTTCTGTTACAAGTACTTGACAGATGCCTGCTTGAGTGTTGCAGTTTGCCATGTAGAGTGAACTTTTCTTTTGTCATAGTAGTTCCTTGGAATGCCTTCATTTATCTAATTAGTTCAACAAACCTTTTGAAGAATTGATTACAGAAAAATGCAATGTTTTGAAGAATTGATTACAGAAAAATGCAATGTGGTGAGTGTGGACGGAACATGCAACCTTTAGATATTCAGTCTGATGCTCTCCAAATGTAGGTGTCACACTACTGGATAGACAAAGTTAAGTTATTAATGAAGTCATTTAGTTTCACCTTCTGTTACAAGTATTTGACAGATGCCTGCTTGAGTGTTACAGGAATGAACTTTTCTTTTGTCATAGTAATTCCCTGTATTGCTTTCATTTATCGATTTAGTGTTCAACAAACCTTTTAAAGAATGAATTACAAAAATACAATGGTGGTGAGTGTGGACCGAACATGCAACCTTCAGATCTTCAGTCTGATGCTCCCCAAACCGATCTGTCACACTACTGGATAGACAGGGGCTTTTACTAGACACAATCTGATACATGTCCAATAATTATTTTACTATTATTTCTCTCTCATCCTTAAGAGGGAATATTCTACTCTTCCAGGAACCTGAAATATATCTTCAGTCTGATGCTCTCCAAACTGATATATCATAAGATGCCTGTAGGGGGAATATTCTATTGTTCAAGGCAACCCAAAAATATATTTCTATTGCTCTTGAAGGTAAATTGCACATATCCTCTGATGCAAATTCACTATATTCATCCTGTATAATCAACAATGTATATCTTTTTTGAATGTTGTGTAGCTTTTCAAAGTAACAAATTAATCATGCATAAATAAGCTCTTCTGGACTTTGATAGATAGTTTGATCAAATATGGTACAGGTCAATTGATGTACCATATGTAAAACATACTGAATTGTACAATGGGTATGGTTCCCACCTGTACCGGTTCAGCAGAATTTATAATGGGTGTACATCGCTATTAATGCAAAAAAGACTCAATTGAGTAGTTTGTCTTACGCTGTAGGACAAAACAGATTCAATTCAGTAGTTTGTCTTACGCTGTAGGGGCAAACAGACTCAATTCAGCAGTTTGTCTTGTGCTGTAGGCCCTCGATTGCTCTCCCATCAACTTACTGAGTTACTGAGGCCAGGCCAGGCAACTGTAGTGACTTGTGTGAGCCCAATGACCTCCCCTCAGAGCGTGGCACATGAATGTAATACATATTTTAAATATATTTTGATATTCTGTGAGCGCAATGACCAATCAGAGCGTCTGGCACATGTTCTTTTAACGTAATTAATTTATTTTAAGGTAAGCTACCAAGTTGCTTAGCTTGATTGAATCAGTCAATCTTGAAGTGCGTTAATGGCTCCTAAAGTATCTTCCAGGCAGGAATTATATCTCTGTGAAATTTACAATGAGCTAATTTTTATTCTTAATCAAATATGAAAGGGTATTTAAATTTTCTTTTGTTTTTATTATCTAATGGTATATTTGTAACCAAAAATTTATTTTTCTTATTTTGTCGAACAGGCATAAAACAAGTGGACGGAGAGAGGGCTTTTGACAAGAAGTTACAACTATGGTGAGTGAAATTTTTATTAGTTACAACTATTATTTTAAAATAAAATTATTATTACAACTTTGAAGCTTCTTATTATATGAAACAGGTAAAATTATTATTACAACTTTGAAGCTTCTTATTATATGAAACAGGTATAAAAAAAATAGATTGGAAGCTTTTCCACTCAAACCCAGATGCAGAGTGTTGTAACAAAACAAAAACATTATATATGAGAAGGTAAATGGAATTGTTTTGCAATTTCATACTCCATGTTTAATGGACTAATTTTGATCTGGTTTTAAAAAAATATTTAATTGTTTGTTATTGATTATCTTAAAATATTATCAAAATTATAATTTTTTTAATGGTATGCAGGGACCAAGAAGGTAGATGGAAAGAAGAGGACCAAGAAGGGGAGTGCATTGGCAAAGGACGAAGAATCTTTGTAATTGTAATTGTATTATTATTTTTGATGTACCACTCAAAAACAATACTTCAATAATAATCAGTTTTTTTTGGAGAGGGGGTTGACCCCTTCTCCCAACCTTCCAAGATAGCATGGCCAAAGCTATCTTGGAGGAGTCTCATTGTCTTGGATGGTTGTCTTTTTCTTTTCTCTTTTTTTTTATAAGTTTTTTAATTTTAACATTTTATTTTAAGTTGTTTGGCAAACAATAATTTTATGATACAAGTCACTTTAAAATATGGTTTCTGATGTAATGATTTTTAATTTTTAATTTTATTTATATAATTAATTAATTTAAAATTAATGCTTTTACAAAAATTATTCAACTTTGTGTTTAAAAAAAATTGATTGAACATATTTACTTCTTTTTCACAGCATAGCCTTTATACCAACCAAAATGACTATAAAAATTAACTCACAAAATTACATTTTAAAATTATGTTATTTAATAAAAATTAATATTTAAAATGAATTGATGTTTTTGAAAAAAAATCTGCTTCACATTACTCTCACATGATACTTTATATACCAAGCACAAATGGTTGAAAAATAACTCATAAAATTACATTTAAAATTTTGTTATTTAATAAAAATTTATATTTAAAATTTATACAATTAAAACCCTAAATTTTACCTATTTATGTGTTGTTGTGTTGTATTGTGTTGTGTTGTTATTTGTGTTGTTGTTGTGTTGTATTGTGTTGTGTTGTGATATGTGATGTTGTGTTGTGTGTATATATAATTATGCACATTAAGATTGTGTATTTTTCATTTTAAAATTATTGAGATTTAATGTTTCAAAATATTTGTACAACAATATTATGTTATTTGGTTATGAGTATTTGAATATGAGTATTATGTTATTTGTATGAGTATCTTTACATTTTATAAATAACAAGTGGAGTATTAAAAATAACTTATAAATTTTAAAAGATAGTAATGATTTTTATTTTAAAAAGGGTCTTTCTCACAATTTTCAAAAATAGGATGCTTGAAGTTGGGAAGGAGTTGTATTTTAATTTTTATTAATTATTTTATGTAACTGTCTATTTTAGTTTTAAAATTTTAATTTTATTTTTTTTAATTTTCAAGTTTCACAAATAAGTTACATATTAATGATTTTTGATTTGTATTTCATTTAATTAATTAATATAAGATTAGTTTTGTTTTAAATTGATTTGTATTTCATTTAATTAATTAATATAAGATTAGTTTTGTTTTAAATTGGTGAACAAACTTTACATATTGCATGTCAAACTTTGATTCCAAATCTTTTGCATTATTCATATGGTTTTCATATAATACTTTATATAACTATCACAAATGATGTTTAAAATGTGATTTAACCAAAATTATATAACTATCACAAATGATGTTTAAATTGTGATTTAACCAAAAATATTAATTGGAAAATTAAAAAGTTATACAAATAAGATTATAATTTAAATATTTATTATGTGATATTGTGATGTATTGAAATGTGTTGTGTATTTTGATTGTACACAATATATTATGCATAATTTGGTGTATTTTAAATTAATTTGCGTGTGTATATATAATTATACATATTAACATTGTGTATTTTTCATTTTAAAATTATTGAGATTTAATGTTTCAAAATACTTGTACAGCAATGTTATGCTATTTGGTTACATGAGTTTGTATGAGTATTTTTACATTTTAAAATTGCATTTATACATTTATTTCACATGTTATTATTTCCTTAGCAACAAGTGGAGTATTAAAAATAACTTGTAAATTTTCAAAGATAATAATGATTTTTATTTTAAAAAGGGTCTTTTTCACAATTTTCAAAAATAGGATGCTTGAAGTTAGGAAGGAGTTGTATTTTAATTTTTAATAATTATTTTATGTAACTGTCTATTTTAATTTTATTTATTTTAATTTTCTAGTTTCACAAATAAGTTATATATTAATGATTTTTGACATGTATTTCATTTAATTAATTAATATAAGTTGGTGAACAAACTTTACATATTGCATGTCAAACTTTGATTTCAAATCTTTTGCATTATTCATATGGTTTTCATATAATACTTTATATAACTATCATTCATATGGTTTTCATATAATACTTTAAATAACTATCACAAATGATGTTTAAAATGTGATTTAACCAAAATTATATAACTATTACAAATGATGCTTACACTGTGATTTAACCAAAAATATTAATTGGAAAATTAAGAAGTTACACAAATTAGATTATAATTTAAATATTTATTATGTGATATTGTGATGTATTGAAATGTGTTGTGTTGTGTATTTTGATTCTACACATAATATATTGTGCATAATTTGGTGTATTTTAAATTAATTGAATTTTTTTATACCAATTATAAGTCATTGTAAAAATCTAAAATTGTGTTATTTAATAAAACATAATACTTAAATTAATTGATGTATTTGAAAAAAAATCAACTTCACATTTTAAATGTGTGAAGTATTGAATTGTGTTGCCTCTTGGTAATATTTAATTGTATACCTATAATATTGTGTATATTTGATGTATTTTAAATTAATTGAAACTTTTAAAATTTGAAATTTAATAAATGTTAGCTTTTATAATATTTGTACAATATGTAAATCATAAATTTCAATAAGTTTATTTTATTTTACTACCACAAACGATATTCACAAACAACATTCAAAATGTCCATAAAAAAATATTAATTGAAAAATAAAAAATTTATACAATAAGATTATAATATTATTTAAGTTTCCTTTGTATTTATTATGTGATATTGTGTTGTGTGATGTGATATTTGATTGTATACCTAATATTGTAAAAATATAAACAAAATAAATAAACTCACAAAAATAAATAAATAAATAAACATACAAAAGTGTAAAAGTATATTATAATTAAGGGAGATGTTTCTTAGTAATTTTATTTTTTAAGAATTTTAATACCCAACCATAGGTGAGCTAATATGGCTTTTCACATAATAGGATATGTAATGGTTTTTAAATTTCAAAATTTATACAAATAAGATTTTAAATTTTGTATATTTTGACAAAAAGTTACAAATGATTTCATAAAATTGCTTTCACAATTTCATGTGAGATGGTTAGTATTTATAATCATTATTTTAAAAAATATTTGATTAAAGTATTTACAACTTTTGTTATTTGTTATTACAAATTAAAGCTTCTTATTATTAATTATTTAATTGGGAAGTGAAATAAGATAAATTTTATTTTAAATTTGTGATTTTATTTTAAATTTCAATCTTTTATGGGTTACATTCCATATGGTTTTCACATATACCAACCACAAATGATATTGAAAACTTTTAAATACAAATTAACAATTTCAAATTTCAAAATATTGTCACATTCAATCTATTAGGCCATATTGGTTCAGGCTAATCTGCAAATTATGTTTCTGGACCTATTTTCTTAGCAAATGATGTAATACTTGCCATTATATTTCTTATATAATACTATCTAGCTTTTTTTGGCCTGAAAATTTTGAAATTTATACGATTTTAAATTTATATATTTTGGTACAAAATAAAATTATTGTTAAAACTTTAAAGCTAAGTGAAAGGTATCAAGAAATGAAAATAGATCGAAAAAGGTAAATGGAATTGTTTTGCAATTTCATACATAATTAGTGAAATCTATAATGGATTATTGTTTATTAGATTTTAAAAAAATATAAAATATTTAATTATATGCCCCATCAACAAAGCAAATGGAAAGAACAGGAGATGGGGAGGGGAGGGGAGGCTAGAAGTGCTTTAGTAAAAGTTTTTTTTGAAATTTTCACTTTGTGAAGTATTTTTAATTGACTATTTTACTTTAATTTTGCAAACAATAATTTCTGATTTAAACTTCCCATTTTAAAAAATTTGATTGATCATATTATAATTTTATTACATTATTTTTCATATAATAGCGCCAACCAAGAAATCAAGTGCAAATTGTATTATTATTTTTAATGTACACACTCAAACTATATTTTAATACAATTATTTTTTTTTTTTGGGGAAAGATAGCATGGCCAAAGCTATGTTAGAGGAATTTCAAATTTTCAAGAATATATTTTTAATTACTTTTAACATTTTTCTCACATTTACATTACATACATTATTTTTTCACAAAATCAAGTTAAAATTCTTAAAAAGAAAAACAATAGAATTTGCAATGGGGCTTTGGCCATGCTATGATGACTATTACTATATTAAAATCTATAAATCAAATGAAAAATATCCATTTATTAAAAAAATCAAAATTTTGATTTTTGTCCAAATATTACAAAAGGCCTCTATTAATTTAAAATACACCAAATAATGCACAATATTATATATAGGCATACAATCAAGCAATACATTTCAATTACATTACAAGGCAACTTAAATAATTTATTTATTTATATATATATTTTTTAATTTTCCAATTAATATATATATATATATATATATATATATATATATATATATATATATATATTTCCAACATTTTAAATATCATTTGTAATTTAAAATCTACATACATATTTTTATAATAAAAATACAAATTTACATTTTCATAACCATATAACATAATCTTGTTTTACAAATATTTTTAAAACATTAAATCCCAATAACATTAAATTAATTTAAAATACACCATATTACACAAGAAGTTATGTGTATAATCATTATTATCACAACACTAACATAAATAAGTAATAAGATATTAATTATATAATTTTATGAGTTAATTTTCATAGTCATTTATGTTTGGTTTATCCATATCAAGTGAAAGTATTGTCATTGTGAAAAGAGATAACTATACTCAATCATTTTTACTTTTATTTTCCAATTAATATTTTTTAATAATATTTTAAACATCATGGTGGAAGTGGAATTTTAAAATGTAAATTTAAAATCTATATACATCTTCTTATAATAAAAATACAAATTTACATATTCACAACCATATAACATTACATTGTTTTACAAATATTTTTAAAACATTATATACCAATAACAAATTAATTTAAAATACACCATATTACACACTAAGTTAGTGTATAATCATTATTACTATCACAACACAACATTAATTTTCATGGTCATTTGTGTTTGGTTTATAAGATACCAAGTGAAAAGTATTGTGAATGTGAAAAGAGATGAGTATACTTAAATCAAATTTAAAATTTGAGGTTGGATTTCTTTTTCAAACACATCAATTAATTTTGAGTATGTTTTGTTAAATAAAACAAATTTAGATTTTTACATTGATTTGTGGTTGGTATAAAAATTTTTAATTAATTTAAAATACACCAAATTATACACAATATTATATGTGTACAAACAAAATACACAACACCAAACATTTTCAATACATTACATTATTACATTATAACACAACTTAAATAAATATTCAAACTATAATCTTATTTGTATCACTTTTTATTTTTTCAATTAATATCTTTGGTTAAATCACATTTCAAACATCCTATTTGATTGGTATATAGGGTATTATATGAAAACCATATGAATGATGAAAAAGATTTGAAATCAAAATCAGAAATCATTAATATATCACTTATTTGTGAAACTGCAAAATTAAAATAAATAAAGATAAAATTTTAAAACCACAATAAACAATTACATAAAATAATTACTAAAAATTAAAATACAACTCCTTCCTAACTTTAGGTGTGCTATCTTTGAAAATTGTGAGGAAGACAACCATTTTTGAAATAAAAATTATTATTATCTTTGAAAGTTTACAAGTTCATTTTTAATACTCCACTTGTTGCGAGGGAAATAATATCATGTGAAAGAGATGTATAAACTTAGTTCTAAAATGTAAAAATAAAATCTATATACATTTATTTGTAATAAAAATACAAATTCAGATACTAGTAAGAAAATAACATAACATTGTTTTTTTTTTTTTTTTGGAAAAAATCTGTAACTTTTTATTAAAGAATGAAAAGTTACAATTGCAGATGCATGATGCATTTCCATAAGCTGCCCAATGGGCTCCAGTGCCATGGCACCCGACGCAACGTTATATGACTAACATGCAAAGAACGATGAGAAGAAATTAGAGAGAGAGAGAGGAAGAGAAATGAAAGCAAAAAACTGAATATACTTAAACGCTTCAGGTTTTTCTTCCTTTTTTCTTTTCGACCTTGCGCCACTCTCCTTGGGTGGGCTCAATCGAGGCTATGACTAACTGTGTTTCAGCTTTCTGCAAGCCTGATTCCTTGTCTGAATCTGATGTGTCTGAATGGTGGTGCCGTTTTATCCCTCCCATATTCTGGTCATCGTTTATCTTCTCTGCCTGATTTGGATGAAACTGTGGAGCCTTGTTGTCTGATATGTTTTCCTTCTGATTCCCTGTTTCAGCTTCCTCTATGATGGTATCATCCTCTTCTGCTTCTGATTCTTCGTCTTCTGATATCGAAGAGGCTTTCGTTTCCGAGTCTCTCTTCTTTACGACATCATCTATATTCTGCCATCCTTTGGGCTTCCTTTGTTGTGGCTTGCTCTTGTTGAGGCTTTTGCATGCATTGTACAGATGACCTGTTTGTTGACATCCCCTGCATCTGAAAGCTGTATTCTCATAGTCCAAAGATTGCTTCCACTGTGAATTGTTGAAGTTCAGAATGATGCTTTCAGGTAATCCTTGGCTAAGATCTACCTCGACACATATTCTAGCAAAAGTAAAGATTCCCTTTATGTGTCTCTCTGTATCAATCTTTAACGTTCTTCCAAGGGTATTCCCTATAACTAATAAGGCCTTGGAGTGCCAAAAATGTATCGGGAGATTATGCAGCCTTACCCATACTGGCATCCTTGATACCACCATAGTATTGGCATCAAACTCCGGGAACCATGGGGTGACAAAAAGTCCCGCACTGCCCCAGAACCATGGCCCTTCATTGAGAATTTTTTCCTTTTCTTCTTCTACGAGGAAAGTTACTATGAAGAAACCCTTAGAGCATAGGTGGATTTGGCAGTTTTTTGTCCAGACCGTGTGGATCCATTGGTATAATGCATCGGTTCTAGGCCAAAAGCCGTTAAATCTACAAATAACAACATTTTTTTGTAGATCTGAGAATATGTACTTTACCTCTGGTAAATCCAGAGAGATGGAGGGACTCTCTGGCGATTGATCCACGATATACTGCCCTGGAGGTACATTAGCAGCTGTGGATTCTTTCCCCTTTGGAGGTTCTTTCCCTTTGGCTGCATCGCGATAGGTACCTGTAGGTTTTGAGGAAGCTCCCTTAGATCCACCTCGCAATCGGTGATTGAGGATAATAGTTGAGTCCTTTGCAACCCTGTAATGCTGGAGTGTGTGTTGATCCTGCAAGCATAGCCCTGAAAATAATAGAATTTGTAATGCAGCTGGAATTCCCAGTTTGTCCTGGATCTCTTTTTTTAACTCCAATACCCTCATCCGTTCCCAGATCTGCACACAAACGTGTCTGCCTTCTGTTGATCTGATAAAGATTTGCTTCAGATCCGCTGTGTCTGCCTTGATCAATTCCCGTTTTACGAATTTGAGTTCTGGATCTGGCGGACTTCCATCTATCTTCTGCCTGGATCTGGCCAGATCTGATAGATCCACCCCGGATCTACAGTGTTTGGCCAGATCTGATGAGCCGTTTCCCAGATCAGGGCTCCTGGTGAGGCGATCTCTCATTTGCACGACGTTACCCTGGACGAAGGCTCCATCGGGCCCTGTGACATCTAGGGCCTTGGTACGTCCTCCATTCTCATGCTCGTCCGTGGACTCGACGGCCTCTCCCTCGGCCAGCGATCGAAACCCATTGGAATGAATCGAAGTCTGATGCACAGACAGGTCCTCGCTGCCATCATCAGGGGTCTTTCCAGATCTCTTCCCCTCAGACATGGTTCGAATCCCTCCGCCTTCTCTCCCCAATAACATAACATTGTTGTACAAATATTTTGAAACATTAAATAACTTTAAATTATTTTAAAATACACCATATTACACAGAATGTTAATGTGTATAATTATATATACACACAAAGAATACATAATACAACATATCACAACACAACACAACATCACATATCACAACACTAGACAACACAACAGAAACATAATAAGTAAAAATTAAGGGTTTAATTGTATAATTTTTAAATATTACTTTTTATTAAATAACAAAATTTTAAATGTAATTTTACTAGTTATTTTTCAACCATTTGTGCTTGGTATATAAGGTATCATGTAAAAGTTATGTGAATGTGAATGTGAAAGTGCTTGGTATATAAAATATTATGTGAGAGTAATGTGAAGTTGACTTTTTCTCAAAAACATCAATTCATTTTAAATATTAATTTTTATTAAACAACATAATTTTAAAATGTAATTTTATGAGTTAAGTTTTACAGTCATTTTGGTTGGTATAAAAAGGCAATTAAATGTAATACAAGTAATGTAAATGTGAATATAAAGTTGAATATTTTTTTTGTTGACACCTAATCCGAAACGGATGGGTGAACTGGAGAGTCATAAGGAAGATGAACTGATCCGTTGTATTTATGTATATAAATATGAGTTAACTAATGAATAATAATAGTTAGTTTTCTCTCTCGCTCATTCTGGAGTTACCCTGGCCTGACATGGTATCAGAGCACAGGTCCCAGAAATAGTTGTAACTCCTGCTGTTCTGAGAGCTGCTCATACCTGAGCGCTGCTCTCTCCTGAGCGCTGCTATGCTCTGACATCCTGAGCGCTACTCTGACTGCGCCCTCTCAGATCATGAGTAATTGATACTGAATGTGCGTTGATGCGTTTCTAATTGCCTCTGACTGCCAGAGACTGCGCCCTCTCAGATCATGAGTAATTGATACTGAATGTGCGTTGATGCGTTTCTAATTTTTAAATTGATATTGAATGCCTCTGACTGCCAGAGACTGCGCCCTCTCAGATCATGAGTAATTGATACTGAATGTGCGTTGTTCCTAGGATCAATCTTACGCCAAAGAGACTCCGGTTCTCCTGTGGGCTCATGCGTATTTCTGGGTCTAGAACTAAACTGAATTTGCTCTGTATTCATACTGCTTGAAACGGACGTGAGCCTCGGCTCCTCCCCCAAGATGTGCCATTGACTGCATATTCATTATTGCAATTCGAAATCCGCCTTGGCTCTGGCCTTTTTTTTTTAAGTCAAATCGTTTTGCAAAGTCCGACTTCTTTTGCGGAATCTCTTCGAATTCTCCTCGGCTGGTAGGCGACTGAGAGATGGTTTATCGTAGGCCTGTGTAGGTTTGGGTATTCTCCAGAATGTTGGTTCACTTACGGACTGATACCATGATTTCTTTGTGATCAGTAGGCGACCCAAAACGTGTAATGTCTGTATTTTGTCCATATTGTGCAGAGTAGAGGCAACATTACAGTTTTTTCAAGATAACTATTTGACCGTTTATATTGGTTTTTAAGAGAATCACCAGGCGCAGGATCTTGGCAGAGATTGTAGGCAAATGAAGGATATTTTTGGGACCGAAGTCCTCCATCTCCATCGTTATGAAGCCTGAAGCCGATGCCACCTCTGTCTACACCTCAAATATTTCCCCATCGCACCTCTGTATGGTATGGTAGCTGGTTTGCGCAGTTTGATTATGCATATAACCAAATGACTTGCACAGTTTGATTATGGTAGCTGGTTTGCGCAGTTTGATTATGCAGTGTAATTGCGCAGTTTGTTATGACTTTAAACTTGATTCATCTCAAAAAGTTTGAGAATGACAAGAAAGATGATTTTAATGGCGCTATAATGTTGTGCTGTTGATATGTATTTATGATGGCAGTTTTAAGTATTGCGTTGTAAGCAGTTTTCAGAGGGGTTATATAAGCAGTTTTCAAAAGCTTTCAAAGTCATATCAGTCAAAACATTTTATATATCAAAGCATTTGTGGAGGTGATATAGTGATATTGCACAGTTTTTTATTTTTGGTAATGCTGTATTGAAGCATAAAGTGATATAATATTTCAATGAAATTCTGATGCCTTCTGTCACACAGTAGAGGGATTTGTAGAAAATATAGTGCATAAGGCTGTAAGAAAGTTTTTTTTTATCAAGCAGAAGTATTTTTTTACAGAATGCATTCAATCATCTCTATGGTCGGTATTGTTCTCACTGGCAAGGAGAACTATTCTGAATGGTCTAGGATGGTAAAACACACCCTCATCTACAATGAGCTGTGGAAAGGAGTGTGTGTCGGAGAAGAAGACAAAGACCCTGTGCAGCCTACATCAGATAAAGAACTTGTCATTTGGGAAAACAAGAACAGCAAAGCCTATGCATTGATCGCAGCATCTGTAAATGAAGAAGTAAGTCGTCATATTTCGTCCTATTCCACTGCCTTTGAAGCTTTACAAAAGCTGAAAGAACTCTATGATTCACATTCTGCACTTGAAGTTGTTCAACTCATGATTAAACTCTTCACTCTTGAACTGAAAAATAATGATCCCCTTGCTCTTGCATCTGAAATAAAGTCTATAATGCATGATATTAAATCCACTAAGGTTGAGCTGGATATCTCTCTTATTGCCTTTCTCAAAGCACTCTATCCTACCTACTCTAATTATTTTGAGTCTTTACAAGCAAATGGAAATCTTAAAGACATAACCTTTGAGTCTCTTGTGAAAAAGTTTGCTGAAAGAGAGAAAGCCTTTGGAAAGAAAACAGTCCCTGAATCTTCTGAAGAGACTGTTTTCCTTGCTCATAAAGAAAAGCATCCTGCTCAAGATTCTACAAGAGGAAGAGGTGGACGAAGAGGAAGAGGAAGATACTTCAGAGGCAGGGGGGGCAGACATTCTCAAGCAGAAAAGGCAGATCTACATTGCATTCGCTGCAAACGAAATGGATCACATGATGCTTCTACATGCAAGCTACCATGGGACAAGGTTGAGCAGAGAAGAAACCAGCAGAAAGGTAAAATTGATGACACAGACAAAGGTAAAGCACCTGAATCCGCTCACTATATTGAGGCACAATGTAACATTGGAGTAAATGAAGACTTGTTTAATGCTTCACTTGCTTCTTCGAAAAATGACTGGTTGCTTGATTCAGGAGCAACCTGTCATATGACTCATAGGAAAGATTTTTTTGAAGATTTCACTGACAATGTTGATGGAGCAGTATACTTTGCAGATCAGTCAAAAATCAAGCCATCAGGGCTTGGCACAATCAGGCTTAAACTGCCTGGTTTTCCAGACTTTCTTCTGGATCATGTTCTATATCTCCCACAGCTCAAGAGAAACTTGCTGTCCCTGGTCCACATCCGCTAACAAGGTCACTCCATTCATATGTTTGATGGAAAGCTTGAGGTAAGAAAGGCATCTGACCATTCACTTGTCATGAGGGGTATACAAGAAGAAAGACTTCTTAAACTGCAAGGAACCTCTGCTCATGCACAACATTTTTCATATATTTCTCATCATGAAGAAGGTACACTTCCATCAAGTTTATTATGGCATGCTAGATTTGGACATTTAAACTATGATAGTCTCCGCTTGTTGAAGAAAAATGGTGTTGTTGGTTTGCCTACAATTCCTAGAAAACATAAGCAATGTGATGCTTGCATTCTAGGAAAGCATAGCAAACAGTCTTTTCATGATTCACATTCAAGAGCACATAGGAAGCTTGAACTCATTCATTCAGATTTATGTGGTCCAATGCCTGTTTCTTCTGCAAATGGAAATAAATATATCATGACATTTATTGATGATTACCCCAGAATGTGTTGGGTTTATTTATTGAAGAACAAATCTGATGCTTTTCAAACATTCAAGAATTTTCATAAATGGATTGAAAATGATGCACAATCTCATATTGGGTCTATTCACACTGATAATGGAAAAGAATATACATCAAATGAATTTGAACACTATCTTCGCCAACATGGGATTAAACATCAAACAACTGTGCCTTATAATCCTCAACAGATGGTGTAGCTGAAAGAATGAACAGAACAATTTTGAATATGGTACAATCCATGCTTTTCTTCAAAAATGTAAAGACAATGTTTTGGGATGATGCTGTTCTATGTGCTGCATATATAAAGAATAGATGTCCATCTAGTGCTATAAGAAACAAGACTCCTTATGAATTGTGGTATGCTTTTTTATAAAAGCATAGTTAATTAGATTAATTATAAATCAGAAAATTATTGTTTGCAAAATTATCTGAAATAAATTGTTAAAAGTAAAATAAAAGCATAGTTAATTAGATTAATTATAAATCACTAAATCAGAAAATTATTGTTTGCAAAATTATCTGAAATAAAATGTTAAAAGTAAAATATTCCTTTAAAAAAACTGAAGCAAAATAAAATTTAAGGCTATCCAAGACAATGAGACTCCTCCAAGATAGCTGTGGCCATGCTATCTTTGAAGGTTGTGAGAAGGGTCAACCCCCTCTCCAAAAAAATCTGATTATGTATTAAAATATAGTTTTTGATGAGTACATAAAAATTAATAATACAATTTACAATTACAAATATACTAAGAAATATTCTTCTTAATATATGATAATTCTGTGCCCAAAAGCCTTTGCCAAAGCAGTCCCCTCCTTTGTTCTTTCCATCTACCTTTTTGATCCTGACCTTCTTGATCCCTGCATACAATTAAAAGATTATAATTTTGATGATAAATTTATTTTAAAATAATAAATAACAAAAAATTAAATATTTTTAAGAGGCCATCAAAATTATAGTCCATTAAACATGCAGTATGAAATTGCAAAACAATTCCATTTACCTTCTCATATATAATTTTTGTTGTTACAACACTCTATTTGGGTTTGAGTGAAAAAGCTTCCCATCTATTTTTTTATACCTGTTTCATATGATAAAAAGCTTTGCTGTTTTAATAATAATTTTATTTTAAAATAATAAATAACAAAAACAATTAATTAAATATTTTTAAAAATAATAATTATAACTAATAAAAATTTCACTCACCATTTCACATGAAACTGTAAAAGTAATTCCATCTCCTCATTTATAACTTCTTGTCAAAAGCCCTAAAGCTTTCCATCTATTTTTTTATACCTGTTTCATATGATAAGAAGCTTTACTATTTTAATAATAATTTTATTTTAAAATAACAAATAACAAAAACAATCAATTAAATATTTTTAAAATAATGATTATAACTAATAAAAATTTCACTCACCATTTCACATGAAACTGTAAAAGTAATTCCATCTCCTCATTTATAACTTCTGGTCAAAAGCCCTAATTAAACTCGAGTGGATCCAAATGATTGTTCATGGGAGATAGACTGTGAATCAGAACTACGCATTGGTATATCTACCGCGGCAGAGACACCTTGTTTGGACATTGTAACAAAGTTACAAACTATGCAAATGACCTATCAAATCAAAATACTGAGTGCTAGAGACTGATAACAAAGTGACCAACCATTTATCAAATCAAAACATTGAGTAGCACCTCATAAGATAGGTTAAGAAAAAAAAAGTTTACATGGGTGTGTTACAGCACCTTACTGGTAACATCATCCTCTTACATCCATGCTCATTTTTGGCTCCATATTTCATCTACCTCACTGGTGGATTTCTAACACCTTTAAAATCCCTTACAGGCTCATTCCTAAAGTAGATTTAAGGATAAATTTTAAATTAATTGAATTTCTATCTTACTGATTTGATTTCTGACACCTTTAAAGTCCCTTACTGGCTCATTCCTAAAGCAATTTTAAGGATACATTTTAAATCAATTATAATAAAGTCAAAAGACTAAAGGAATCTGACTCATTCTTAAAGCAGTTTTAAGAATGCACTTTAAATCAATTATAATAAAGTCAAAAGACTAAAAGAATCTAACTAGTGAATGTACCCTAGGGCCTACCTACATTAAGCTCCTATGTTATAATTGTACAGACACTAAACACAGTGAAGGGACCCTGTTTAAATGCTCCTAAGTTATGACGGTATATAGACACTATATAGTGGCATTATAAATATTCAGAAAGTGCGAACATTTTTACATTTTCTTTGTCCACTTTAGCAGGAGATGGACTATGAGTTGGGATAAGAGTTATCCACCATGGTTGACCATGGCTAGTTGTTATAGGATGGGGAAAAGAATATTTGGGTGGTTTCCTTTTGGTGAAGTTTTTCTGCACTAACTTTGTACCTTTTAGGAGGGTTAAATCCTTTCCTCAACAAACTCATCAATGGATAACCGGGCACTTCGTTGTAAGTTATGAGGGAACGGGCACCACATTGCTCTGGGGAAAAATTAATAAATGGAACTTGTTAAAGGCTTATATATGGATGGAATTAGATAGATAAAAATGTACTTGTAATTCTTATAATGTTGTTGAACAGAGAAAAATGGATTGTTGTTTGGGAGTTGTTTGATGTAAGAGAATATTTTCTTTGGTTTGGAGATAGGTTAATTGCTCTGGCTTTGACTACTTCTACCCCTAAAGGGAGATTATCAACAAATACAGGATACTCCAGTGTTACCAGTCTTACTCTCTAAGACTAGTTGTTATTGGCATAAATAAACACAATAGAAACATAAGGAATGAGCTGGGTTTCTGTCCATCTAAGATCAATATGCAAGGGAATGCAAAGCATAAATGCTAGTGTATTACTCTCTTAAATTGAAAAAACCTAAAAGGCATTTTTATGGGCCTGGGTTACAGAAATGTTTGCAGTAGTAGTAGACTGAATAGGAAGGAAAATGTAGGAAGTACATTTCTTTTCAACCTTTTCCAAACCATTTATGTAGGGATTGATTTTGGACAAAAGTATACTAATTTGCTTCAGGTTAATATTGTGTAGAATGAAAAGAAAGAGCTTAGGGTGAACTACTTATTAGAACAAATCACATACCTAGGATTTGTCCCACCTTAGAGTAAACAAAGGTGCAAACCCTTGTCAAGTATTTGAACCTTCTTTCCCTAGCTATCCTAGGTAGGCCCCAAGCACACTTTGTGCCAGTTCACTGTTATAGGTAATAAAATGGTTAGTCTGTCACTCAACTAAACAAGAAACATCCAATAACCAAATTATCTGTTTACAAAAGTAAAGGGACTAAAAGAATTTTAATAAAATTTAACTCACTTATTGAACTTCTACAAACAATGTCTAAAAAGAAAATTCTGGAAACCAAATTTTTTCTGCAAATTTAAACATTAGAAGGTTTTATGCTAACAACACCAATTAATTGTTGCAAGTCACTGAATGGTTAATAATCTCACTCCAAATAGGCTCAACCTATTAGTTTATAAACTCAACATGGCTTGGACTTCTGGTCAGTCTTTACATTTTAAATGTCCAATAACCAAAATCTATTTGCAAAATGCACAGAGGAAAAAAAAAAACTCTAATAAAATTGCAACAAAATTCTACTTGCATACTGAACTTCTACACAATAATAATAAACTAAAAATAAAACAAAAACACACCAAAAACAAACAAACAACATTGAAAAAAATTGAAGAATATTCTGGAAATCCCAAAATTTTCTTTAGACTCGAGCATTAGAGGGTTTTGTGCTGATGCTAAATGAGCACCATGCACTAGCCCCACTTGGATATGGTAGTCAGACTAAATATTAATGCCACTAAGCATTATACTACTTAATTCAATAAGGTTAGCACTTACATTATTAATCTAAGTTTATACTACCATTAAGGTGAAATTACAGTATTCAGGTGGAGAAGTTCAATAAGTAACACGAGTTATACTCGCTCTTTATCAATGAGTACGCTCTAAAGTCATATTACTCTTGATTACCTCGTATGTCCATAGTATATAGTTAAGGTAACTAATGGACAAATTTGAATCTTAACCAGTACAATAAAGCTATGACATAAACAGTAGAAATACAAGAGTTATGTGCTATATAAAGCATCACTATTCCGAGCCTTACAGGTACCCTTAATTAGATTGCGTTAGTGTTGTAAAGGTTTTATCTTGAGTGACTAGAGCAATTGACTGTACTCCATATTACCCTGCCACTAGCCCCATGGTTTATATGGTTTATATTGTACTCAGTGGATACTAATATATTGTAATCTAGTCTATGGCCTTGGTATTGTATTAATTGGGTATGATATGCATGTAATTAAAGCATAGTTTGGCATGTGAGCTATTATACATAGTACTATTGATTACTGGGGTTATTTACAGGTCATTCTATTCAGTCTTGTTGACCTGAATCACGACTAACTCTTTAATCTGAGTGCAGGTCATCATTCTAGAGATTGGTATCAGGGTAAGGTGTAATTCCAGGCTAATCTCAATTACTAAACCATATAATAGTGTGAACACTAGAGCTCAATTAACATAGTAGCAAGTGTTATACGTCACAAAATAGCTTAAGCATACTAAGAACAAGCTGCATATAGGGCTAAGAACTCACTTATATTCCATGAAAACCGGTATTACACTCTGATCACTCACCACGTAGTAGTTCTATTATCTCATGTAGCATCTATCTAGAAGAATATTTGCTAGTTTACAAGTTGCTTATTTATCTATATAATGATGAACTCATACAGGGTAATAATGACGCATTTACGAGTAATATGCTGGTAGCTTAATTTTCTTAAGTGTACATGATAGCAACGTAATTCAACGCTTAACATACCCTTAGTTATATGTCTAGTTAATCCAAGAATTATTTGTACTACTAGCCTCTACAGGTTGAACTTCTACAAAAAGTTTCTAAGAAGAAGACTCTGAAACCCCAAAATCTTTTTTAGACTTGGTCATCAGAGGGTTTTATGCTAATGATAAATCAGCACAAATATGTTGAAATTTCATAAACAAATATTCAAAAAATATGAAATTTCATAAACAAATATTCAAAAAATAAAACCCAATAAATAGTATCAAAAAAATAAAACCCCAAAAAATTGAAGAACCAAACACATCACAGATTATGACTTCTAGAAACAATTTCTAAGAAGAAATTTCTGGAAACTTGAAACCTTATTTAGATTTGAACACCCTAACACTAAATCAGTCTCAATTTATTGAACTTTGATAACAATACTCAAAAATTAAAACCTATTAGGACATAAACAGTACCAAAAAAACTAAAGACATAGAAAAACTAAACCCATCAAAGATTATAGAGTCTTTCCCAACCAAAAACCAGAGACATAGAAGAACCAAACTCATAAAAAATTATAAAATCTTTCCCAACCCTTACATGCAAATGCAATGGGGAATAAAAAGCTTTTAACTAAAACCATATAAACCATAGTGCATATGTATCTAATCCCTAATCTTATGAGATAGGAGAGAAACCAAAAAGTTAACGTTAATCTCACCTGTAATCTCAAATATACACCTCAGCCGTGTTTTTCCACGACTATTTATTGGTCATCTAGTTCTTCACCTGCACCTCAAGAGAAAACAGCACAAGTTAATCTAAAAGAAAAAAATATGATAAAACTTTCCGTAAAAAACATTAATCTATCCATAAGATATTGAAATACAATTATGTCATCCTAAAATTCAAATAATATAATATTACTATCAAAAATTTAAATAACAAATAATTCAAATAACATAATATTACTATCAAAAATTTAAATAACAAATAAATAAAACAGTACCTACTTTCTCAGTCTTCAGAATTAAATCAATCATCCCGTCTTATGCTCATTGCAACATCGCCCTCCCTCTTAACCAAACAAACAAGTACCAACCTCTCAAACCAGAACCAAAAGAACAGCAAACAAACCCAAATCTAAACCAACCAGGAAAAGAAGGAAAATAAAATAAACAGAAACAAAATAGATTTAAAAAAAAATGCAGACAGAAATTAAGCATGGCCATGCTCCAGAAAGAAAAGAAAACACAAAGTATCAAAATGCAACAAATAGCAAAATCTGTCCGGCCCTTCGGTCTAAACCCATCAAATTCCAAAATCTGTCAGGCTCTATTATCTAATTTGTTCTATCAATCTCCTTCTCCGCCAAGCTCCACCAAAAGAACAAGTATAGCACAAAAGTATTCCATTCAACCATAAAGTACAAGTATAGCACAAAAGTAATGGATTCAACATAAAAGTTTGAGTAGCTAGTCTTTTCAACTTCTTAATAAACCAAATATCGAATGATATAAATGATATATTAAAACACAACCAAAAAATCAATACAATGCAAGTGCAGACATCTTCAAAATAAAAGGAGATAAAAATGTGAATATAAATTTTGAAATTCTTAATCTTGTAAATCTGGTAAAGAATATCTTATGAATATAAAGGAAGATATTCCAATCCTTTTTGTCCATGTAAAAAATAATAATTACCAGATATAAATATTTGCATTTGCATATCTACATTAATAGTAGCTTTTAGTTTGTGCAATAGGTGCTTCCACAAAGTTGGTGGTTAAAAAAGTGGCAATGAGATGTGCACGAATGTATGTACACACATACAAATGCACTCATGTAGTTGATCATGATTCCCTCCATTCATAATTATTGGGTGCACAATAGTTGATCATGTCAATAAAAATCTTCTCACCATTGGCATCCAATGAACCAGAATGCCCAGGTTCATCTTTTACTGGCCAGATGCTCTTCCACCCTTTTCCTCCCCATCTAGAATACCCCTCTTGCTCATAGCTTCATGGGTAGATCCTTTTAATTGACATCCACTTTCTGCATTTATTTCTCTTAGTTGAAGGGAAAACCCCAGAAGAAGGGATAGAAAGTGGATAACCAACACCAACAGCTTGGTTTGACTACTCATAATACTCGCTCAGGATACCTCATAAGATAGGCTAAGAAAAAAAAAAAGGTTCACAAGGGTGTGTTACAACAACTTACTGGGTAACAACATCCTCTTACATCCATGCTCATTTCTGGCTCCATATTTCATCTACCTCAGTCATGGATTTCTGACACCTTTAAAATCCCTTACCGACTCATTCCTAAAGTAGATTTAAGATAAATTTTAAATTAGTTGAATTTCTATCTTACTGATTTTGTTGTTGACACCTTTAAAGTCCCTTAATCGCTCATTCCTAAAGCAGTTTCAAGGATGCATTTTAAACAATTATAATAAAGTCAAAAGAATAAAGGAATCTAACTAGTGAATGTACCCTAGGGCCTACCTACATTATGCTCCTATGTTATAATTGTACAAACACTGAACACAGTGAAGGGACCCTGTTTAAATGCTCCTAAGTTATGACGGTATATAGAGACTATATAGTGGAATTAAAAATATTCAGAAAGTGCAAACATTTTTACATTTTCTTTGTCCACTTTAGCAGGAGATGGACTATGGGTTGGATAAGAGTTATCCACCATGGTTGGTTGTTATAGGAAGGGGGAAAAGAATATTTGGGTGGTTTCCTTTTGGTAAAGTTTTTCTGTACTAACCTTGTATCTTTTAGGAGGATTAAATCCTTAGACTATCCATTCTTTAGCAAACTCATCAATGGATAATGGGGCACTTCCTTGTAAGTTATGAGTGAACCCCCATCACATTGCTTTAGGGAAAAATTAATAAATGGAACTTGTTAAAGGCATAACATATATCCATGGAATTCAATAGATAAAAATGTACTTTTAATTCTTATAATTTTGCTGAATAGAGAAAAATGGATTGTTGTTTGGGAGTTGTTTGATGTAAGAGAATATTTTCTTAGGTTTGGGAGATAGGTTAATTGCCTTGGCTTTGACTACTTCTACCGCTAAAGGGAGATTATCAATAGATACAGTCTTATGAGTCTTACTCTCTAAGACTGGTTGTCATTGGCATAAATAAACACAATAGAAACATAAGAAATGAGGCGTGTTTCTGTCAATATGCAAGGGAATGCAAAGCATAAATGCTAGTGTATTACTGTCTTAAATTGAAAGGCATTTTTATGGGCCTCGGTTACATAAATGTTTGTTGAAAATGTAGGAACTACATTTCTTTTCAACCTTTTCCAAACCATTTATGTAGGGATTGATTTTGGACAAAGGCATACTAATTTGCTTCAGGTTAATATTGTGTAGAATGAAAGGAAAGAGCTACCATGAACTATGTATTAGAACAAATCACATACCTAGGGTTTTTCCCACCTTAGAGTAAACAAAGGTGTAAAACTCTATCAAGTATTTGAACCTTCTTTCCTTGGCTATCCTAGGTCTGCCCAAGCACACTTAGTGCTAGTTCATCCCAAGCAACTTGCTTAAACTTAGATAGGCAAGGGCACGATGTGTGAAACCATATTTTTTTAAATATGGTCTTGATTAGATGTGTTTGCTTACATAATGTGTTCTTGTCTAATCCAAATGTCTTCCTACAGGTCCTGCTTCACTGTGCTTTTGCCTACTTGATGTGTTTCCATCTAATGCAGGTGTGACCTCGGAGCACCGTCTCCCTAGGACTAGCAAGTCTATTGATACTCCTTACACCTTGTTCAAGTTTGTTGAGAAAAATAATACATGGATATTGATGAATATCACTGTTATAGGTAATAGAATGGTTAATAATCTGACCCCAAACATGTGTAAGATCAGCTTATTAGTTTATAAGCTCAACATGGCATGGATTGCATGTCACTCAACTAAACAAGAAATATCCAATGACCAAATTCTTTGTTTAGAAAAGTGTAGGGACTAAAAACATGATTCAAACACTGCCTCTACAAGATTTTTTGAATTTTTTTTTGCCCGGATTCCAACCACTTTTGGTCTTCTGGGCAATTCCTCCGCCTCGGTAGACGACTCCTATGATGTTTCCCTCTTTCACATCCACACAAAGACCAATGTGACCGTTGAAATTAAAATATGTATTTAAAATACGGTCTCAAAATATGTACATTGAATTGCAACCTGTTTTTATTATTATTTATAGTGTGAAGTTGTCTATTTATTATTTATTTTCAAAAATGTTCATAAATGAAAAGATAAAATAATAAGTTTATTAATCATTAAATTTTTTATTTTTTTATTGATATTATTAAAAATTTGATATCAATTTATATATATTTTTAGGAGGATAATAAAATAATAACAAGGAGCCACTGCTGTGGCGGTAGTCCCTGCCGGTTAACAGAATGTATGCCAGCGTTGGAGGGAGTTCATGATTGATATAGGCTGCAAGAGAGACATAGAACATGTTACAGAAGAACCAAATGACTTCTTTGATGTTCAAGAACATAGTTACTTGTCCATGTCAGCTGAGGCGAAGTATTCGTAACATTTGAATGAGATGTAAAGGCCTGTGATTTTACGTTGATTGTGAAATGTATTTAGGAAAATAATAAAAATAATTATTGGCAGAATGCCAAGATCTACTTTGGTCAGTTATTATCATGAGATTTAAATTGCTTTGGTGATAGTCACATATCTTAACGCCAATCATGAGAGCTGGTCCAACCTCCTATGATAACGACAAATGACAAATTCATAAAATGATAATGACCAAATATAAGTGCAGGATAACTGTCTAACTGGACCCTCAAAACATGTACACCCCAAACATTAAAAACATACAACATTGGTTTTGAACCATAACCACTGGCAGTAGAATCCAAATTCAAAATATAATCCAGTTGCTGTTTATCAAAATCGTTCTGTGATTTTTGTTCCAAAATACATTTATGTCAAGTCAAAGAAATCCCACTTTATAAGCCGGATAAAGAAGTATTGATTACTGATAAACACATTTGCGCTGGCAGTGGAAAAACAATGTCTGTCACTACAATGTCAAATTTTCCCCGGCAACATTTTTGGCAATTACAGCACTTCATTCCAAGTCTCCACGTTTCAAAAATTTCAGTTGAAGAGGATCCCATGGAATTTGCAGATTATGTTAACCTAAAATACAAAAATCACGTATATTTGCATAGGGATTTTGAATTTGGATAACGATTATGTTACCATAAAATCTGTTCATTGGCATATTAACGAAATAAAGGTTTGATGTTGACAATGGACGCTTGAATCAAGCATTGGGCTGCATTTGTTTGCTCTAGAGTGCCTGAAATTTCAACCACTCCTTCAGATGTTCCTGGTCTAACTTCAAGAAGATTAACTTTGGCAGCAGAAATCTGAACATACAAAGAAAACATGATCAATAAAGGGCCTTCATAGCAAGGTAACAACAATCGAGCTTGAATTACTAGACATTTAACACATTCTTATTTCCTCTAAATATGTGACAACTTGACCAGCAGCTTTACAAATGAAATTTATTCTTCTTTATAACAGCTTAGCTACTAAATTTTAACAATACCATTCCCAGACTTTCCTAGAATGGCTGCAACTGCGCGTTCAGGTATTACAACTTCAACTGTAGTTTTTGTGATAAGCCCACCAGTAGCTCTGACACTGCCAAAGATGATATACAATGTCAGCGACATTAGTACAAAAATGGTAATCAGCAAAACCCCCATGACAGCACCAACCCACAAAATTTCCCAAATCTTGTGTACCTTCCAAATCAAGCAGAACTCCCTTGACGAAGAATTGGCTCCTCAAACTCAGAGAAATTGCCAATACTACCTATATCCCGATTTGACTGAATTTTGAAACAAAGCATATAGTCAGTAACACAGGGGTTGCTGTTTGCAGACAGATTTATGCTCAATTTTCTTAAATAGAAATTTAATTGCATACGATAGCCATGATACTGCATTAGAAGAAAAGAATCTGCTTCTATTCTAAGAAATCAAAACCAAAAAGTACCAACAGAGGGACAAGAGAGGAATTCATCGAGTGCCCTAAATTACTAATTGTTCAAGAGTAGAATATAGATCGTCCAATCTATACACAACTTGGCAAATGCTCAGCACATTTTCAAAATCTCAGCAAATATTGGAAAATGTCAAAGCCAAATCAAAAACTCCATACAAAATAGTGTTCCGGACTCCAAACATTCTTGTGCTTCATCCGGTAAGTAAGATGGAAATGAAAGGGCAATGTAGAATTGTCAGAACTAGGCCAATAGATATTAACGTGGGCTTTAATCCCCAAAAAGGGATATACTATGAGCAGATTATGTTAACCTAAAATAAAGAAATCAGGAGAACAGCTTAGCTGCTGAATTTTAACAATACCATTCCCAGACTTTCCTAGAATAGCTGCAACTGCGCGTTCAGGTATTACAACTTCAACAGTAGTTTTTGTGATAAGCCCACGAGCAGCTCTGACACTGCCAAAGATGATATACAATGTTAGCGACATTACTACAAAAATGGTAATCAGCAAAACCCCCATGACACCATCAACCCACAAAATTTCCCAAATCTTGCGTACCTTCCAAATCCAGCAGAACTCCATTGACGAAGAATTGGCTCCTCAAACTCAGAGAAATTGCCAATGCTGCCTATATCCCGATTTGACTCAATTTTGAAACAAAGCATATAGGCAGTACCAAAGGGGTTGCTGTTTGCAGACAGATTTATGCTCAATTATCTTAAATAGAAATTTAATTGCATAGGATAGCCATGATACTGCATTAGAAGCAAAGAATCTGCTTCTATTCTAAGAAATCAAAACCAAAAAGTACCAACAGAGGGACAGGAGAGGAATTCATCGAGTGCCCTAAATTACTAATTCTTCAAGAGTAGAATATAGATTGTCCAATCTATACACAAAATTCATGACTACTATAGAGATAAATCAATTGTTGTTGGTCTAAGTACTCAATAATCGAAAAGTTGAGTCAGTTTACCAGCTGAAAGTAGCCCATAAGACTTGGCAAATGCTCAGCACATTTTCAAAATCTCAGCAAATATTGGAAAATGTCAAAGCCAAATCAAAAACTCCATGACAAGGGAAAATGCCAAAAGAAGGGAAATTGATCTATGCCTCGATAGCTCACTCTGCTTAAAGTTTGAACATTAAAGAACTCTGATTAGTTGGACATAAAACCTGATCCTATTAATAGGGCATTGACTAGTTACATATACAATTCTCACCATTATTAGCTTGTTCACTTTGATTTCAGTAAATTTTTCCTTCAACTTTGTCATGAAACGAGTTTGGTAATGAGTTCATATTCCATAAGATAAATACTTCTACTTAAATTGGTTTAAATATCCATCTGGACTAGAATATAGACTTACTATAACAACAAATAACAGAAGTCTGATAATGAGTTAATTTCAGAATTGAAATACTTACGCTTTACTTAGTTCAGGTGTGGTCCAAAGCAAAATAATGGAAAACAGTATATAGTTTAAGTTGGAGATGTCTAATTTTGTATCAAAATTCCCTCCACTTGCCCAAATCAAGAAATACACAAGGTCTATTTCTCTTGATCTGGAATGCTGATTTAATTTTGGACGATCTCGGTCAATTCAAAATTGGGTAAGAGCGCTAAGGGCACTGTTTCACTATTAACGGACAATGGATCCTCGTTGAACTATGCGTGTGCCTGAAATTTTTACTAGATTCTTATCAGATTTGTGGCTGGAACAAGTGTTTGCTACAAAATTAGCTTACTCTACTGAAGTCTATTCCTATGGAATCATCACTCATAGCATATATTGTGAGCTACTTGCCCATGCTGTTTGTCACCATTGAAGCCAAATTTATCTTTAATCTCATACTGCTCCCATGTTATCTCATTGCAGCAAAACAATATTCAAAATAGAAAACTCATAAGGTATACAGGAACCAGTATCTGACAACAATTTTAAATATACAGAACAAGTCCCCTCAAAAATTGATCCACCACAAAATCCTGAAAATGACAGAAACTCCCATTTGGTAAAATTCTCAAATTCAAACATGATGCATTGAAGCACAGTAGAGCAGAAATAATGTCCAATAGTTCATAACAGCCCTCAAAGACAGAAAAAACCTTGTTTTAATCAACAGTGGATGAAAATAAATAAAAATGTTTAAACAAAGCTGACCTTTGATGACCATGGGGCTGGTGAAGACTGCATAGTCGGATAGCTTGATGATGAATGACCACGACCTTGAAACGCGATGCTAGAAGAGAAAGATCTACCAGGAGAGCCCTGCTCAAACCTTTCTCTACTACTTAATGGTGCCAGAGACGAAGAAACCATAGCACTAGTACTGGACCTTTCATGGTTTAAATTTTCCCGCAGTCTTGAAGTTATCTGAACTAAAGCTTCTCGCGCAACCCTTATATCACCTACAATCTGCCAAAAGCTTGCTTAACATTAAAAAGACTATTTGATTGACTAAATCTCTATAAGAGTAAAACACATCCCTAACATGACTTGTTCCAGCCTTCCAATCTTGACGAGATCTCTCTTAATTTGCAAAAACAATTTATTAGAAAGTGAGTATTGTATATACCTGAACCAACTGATCAGTTTCCAAAGCACACCGAGGAAGGTCTTCTCTTGGTAATATTCTAATATTCGCAGCTGTTGTCCGCCTCATTTCAGAAATCACTGTACCACCCCTGCCAATTAGACAACAAAATTTCAAAATAAGATCAAGCTGCTCAAAGGTACTTTATCACATGCAAGTTCCTCATGGCAAAGTGTTTCTAGTGGCTACTGAAGGCTGTAAATTAAGCAATCCTATTACTGGTTACAGATCTGTCACTATCAAATGACAGAAGGTTGCACCAAGATGGGAATGACACAATGGGCATGAGATTGGGGACTGCTACTTTGTCTCTGGCTCAGTTCTACTTAATAACTTTAGGAGCTTTAAAGAAGGGCAGCTTTTAAGAGTTCAGAAGAATAACTGTAAAACTAATCCTGTGTTCTCTAATCTTTGGCATCTAATGTGCGCAAATGCGACAGCCTTAAACTGTATCTGCCGTCAAACCTCACACTCACCCTAACTAGCTAAACATGACAATGCAGAAGGAGAGATCAAAACCGTGAGGCTACAAACTCATAAAGTTCTGAAATAAGGCTTGCAGTGCCTGCTTTTCAATGAGATCTAATACAAACATTGGCCCAAAATATTCCACAGTGCTGAGGATCTAGGCAATTATCAGATGCCCATTGTCTTAGTATAGAACAAAGGGGCAAAATGGTGCAAGAAAATGCAAACAACCGACTACAAATTCGAGGCACGGGTTTCATAAAAACCTTTAAGTGCCCTTGCCCAAGTACTCCAAAGGTAGCTTCTCCATACACGACATTCTGTGTGAAGTGGGCTTCAAATCATATAAAAAATGAAATGGGTTGAGATAAACTTACTACTCTGAAATCCAGCATTGAGTCTGAGCAAGAATACCAATGGAATGAGTGGAAGCTACTAGAAATGTATATCGGCCATTCTGTCCTTCGTGCTTTGTAGATTGGAAACCATGTGACCATTCTTTAGATTGTAAATTGGAAACCATGTCAGCACTCTTCAGATATATGGCATATTCAGATGGTCTCTGGGATAAATTCTTTCCTGGTAGTGTTACCAGATTTTATGCAAAGCAGTTACCCTGTAGCATTCGCTTCGAAAATATAACTCTACGTTTGACTTTGGATCAGATGTGTTTAGGAACATGCAAAAAATTTAAGCAAATTGTATAGTTAACAGTAAACAGAAACATAGGTAAAATAAAATAATACCAAATGCACTATGCCATAATTCCATTTTCAAACAACATATATTCATTTTAAAGTCCATATAGTTTGGTGCTATTTATAAAGTCTAGCTTCAAGCATGTTGCAGAATGCGTTCCATCTGAAATACAGGACAGAAACAGAAACAGTACAAACACACATGCATAAAGACTTTCCAGCCTTCTTTCCTGAATCGTTACCTAGATTACGCAAGAAACAAAAACTAACATAGCTTTCAGGCATAACATAGGAAGAAACAGAAATGAGTAACCGATTCAATATACAATTTGTCATTTAACTTGAGTGGATAATAAGCGCCATGTTTAATCAATCTATGGAACCTTTGGTGTTCGCATTCAGCAGCTGTAGATACAAAATTATTGCTCATCTGATGTTGCATTTGCTGTATTCAATGATATAATTTAAACCAAACATGGTACTTTTTAAGATGGAGCAAAAATATAAATACAAAAGGTGGCAAGACAATGTCTGGTTGTCAAGCTTCAAGCATGTTGCAGAATGCGTTCCATTTGAGATACAGAACAGAAACAGAAACAGTACAAACACAGATGCATAAAGACTTTCTAGCCTTTTTTCCTGAACCGTTGCGTACATCACCCAAGAAACAAAAACTAACAAAACAAGATGGCTTATAACAAGCTCATTATGACTAAAATTTGAACCGAGAACAGAAATTTAAAATGTTCTGTTCTCGGTTTGAAGTAGCAATGGAGTTTAAAATATTGAAAGTACATTTTCTTCGTAAATGAGTGGAAATTGCAAGTCAAATAGTTGTATTACAGTAAGAGCATAATATGAAGAAACATATTCATATCACTTTTGCATTTGTTGTGTACGTGAAGGCCGCCATGTTCCTGGATTTTGTAATCTGTATAACAAATAGTTAGTTAGAATAAAATGATAACATTGTAAATTGAAGAGAGGACATATTTGAGACAAAAGATGTTAAGGCATATGTTGATGTACCTTCCATTTGTTAGTTGACATGTAATAGCTCACTATCTTCATTGAGTGTGAACTTGCTCTGAATTTTGAAGTCACGTAACATGTAAACAGTGGTAGCTTTCTGTTGCAAATATGTTTCATATGACATTGCTTTTAAATCAGGAAGTAAGTCATGTAATAAGGGTTGCCTGATAATGCACTGGACAAAGTTATTTGTAATGGATTCTATTACAGCATTTATACAATGCTTGTAGAGGAAAGGGCAATTATCATTGCATTGTGAACAGAAAATTGTTGCATTGGCTATCACTATGGATGAATTCACTGGGGAGTTACAAATTGCACAAACAGGTTCGAAAGGAGTTGAATATGGATTTGTTGCGATCAGAATACCTTCGACCTGTTTATAAAACATTCAAACGTTAATTTACATTATTACGTGGCAAATGCAAAGGTAGTAAAAACATTATTATTGCTATACTTACAGCATAGGTAGATGTAGTTAGTTTTCTGAGATTGTTCAGTGCATCTGTGTTAAGTTCAGTCATGAATGTTGACTTTGATGCTCTGAATATTGTTTCTTTTGTGTTTACCTTTTTTGTTAAATTTTTGAAAAGGATGAGGGGAAAGTGTCCTTTTTGCAATTGTTTTTCCATTGAAAGGAAAAATTGTTCATATGTGTCAAACAGTTGCAACTGCAAAAGAGAAATTGTTATCTATTGAAAAATACGAAAAGTAATATGCAAATACATTGTTCGTATGTATTGAAAAATTGCAAGTGCAAGAGACAAATTACAAAAACTATAGACAAATTACAACAACTATATATTGAAGTGATGCATGTTATCTACTGAAAATTAGCAATAAGTAACATGCGAATACATACAGTTGCATTGTCGTTTTCAGAATCTCCATCTTTGATATGGAGTATGTAATGCAATCCAACCCGTTTGGCAAGTGTAACGGCTGCAGCGATTGTGCCAATTGGGTACATTTCTTTTTTGTTTGCAAATTGCCTAATGGTTGTATTGGGAATGAAGCAATATTCTTTGCAAACTTCAGGTACAGTTTCTATGATACTTGATTCATTAAGAAAAATTATTTTGTCACAGTCACCGCGATCATAAACAGTTTTAGGCAATATCCTGAAATTTGTAACTGAGATGCTGTTGCCTTGCAAAATTTTCTGTTCATGTCGCTCCACTAAATGTGCAGGTACACTCAACGTTATAGTCATCATTCCTTGAGCATCTGTCAAATCAGCTCGTAATATTTGACGTGATTTGTTTGCTTTATCAAGGAATGCAGTATAGACAACCATTATGTCTCCAACAAATAGCTGCCCAATTTTACGACTATTGAGATCTTCAATTGATACTTTAATTGGCAGTATCTGTTTTTGCCTATTAAAATTTCTTAGTTAGAAATTGCTATAAACATTTGTACAATACTATGTTTCTCCTAAAAACTGAATAAGTAGAAATAGATTAGAGTGTTGTGTTTCATATGCATACCTTTTTGATGTATCATTTTGTACATTTGTTGAATCAAGTTTTGTTGTGATTGTTTCAGTTGGACTAACACAAGCAAATGCACATTTCAATATGATGTGGATATTATCACATGTATTTTGTGATAAGCAATCAATAAAGAAATTGTGATATGTAACCTGTACATGTCTTCTTGCTGCATTGTTTGGGGGGACTTACTACTAGTGCTTTCTTCACTCGTCCAAGATTTTCTAATTTATATACATTTAAATATAGATATGTAAAAAGAGAAGATATATATAGTAAACATTAATATTTTAAATAGAAAATAGCATATTTGTATAGTTGTCATACATACCTTTTCAAAACAAGTGGTTGGCTTGCCTTTTCTAATTGAGTTATGCGCTCTATTTCTTCAATTGTTTGTTTTCCTTTTTCAGGATTTATGCTATGTTATAGAATAGCAACATATATTTAGTTCAATTTGAAAGAGCATATAGAAGTAAAGAGTTAACAAGAACATTAAAACCATAGAACCATACATATGTAAAGATAGAATGCATATATAGTAAACATTAATATTCTAAATACAAATTGGCATATTTGTATAGTTGTCATAGACATACCTTAGTGAACATTATTATTCTAAATACAAATTAGCATATTTGTATAGTTGTCATAGACATACCTTTGCAAAACAAGTGGTTGGCTTGCCCTTTCTAATTGGGTTATGCAGTCTATTTCTTCAATTGTTTCTTTTCCTCTTTGAAGATTTAGGCTATGTTATAGAATAGTAACATATATTTAGTGCAAATTAGAAGTAAAAAGTGAACAAGAACATTAAAACCATAGAACCATACATATGTAAAAATAGAATGCATATATAGTAAACATTAATATTCTAAATACAAATTAGCATATTTGTGTAGTTCTCATAGACATACCTTTGCAAAACAAGCGGTTGGCTTGCGCTTTCTAATTGGCTTATGCATTCTATTTCTTCAATTGTTTCATTTCCTTTTTCAAGATTTATGCTATGTTATAGAATAGTAAGACATATTTAGTGCAAGCCAAAAGAACATATAAAAGTAAAAGTTGAACAAGAACAGAAGATCCATAGGAAAGGAAAGGCAAGAAGAATATACTCTGTTTGTTTATGTTCCATGTTGTTGTTCTTTTTTCTTGGTCGTTCTGTTCAATTGAAAAAGGTTTTACTAGCAGAATCTGCATTCATAAATAGATGAGGTCATATCTGCAAATTTATGATAGGATGCTTGTGTTGGTTAATTGAAAAGGGTGTCTTTGGCATAACTTGCATTGATGAATACACGACGTCATATATGTAAATGTACAATAGAATGCATAGTATGTATGCTGTTATCATTTGGTTTAGTACAAAAAGAATATTGTAATATGCTTTAGTAAAATAGAAATGGTAAAACCAATGAGGTATTGCAAAAATGTCAAAATTTGCAATTTTGTAAACTGTTTCATGTGTATATCATAGCTGAAGGACAAGAGATATTGTATCATGGTCAGACCAATATGTATCCAATACGAAAATTCTATATTTTATATTAGCTAGATTTGCCCAAACATGGTCAATCAATGATTTATGCATGCTATTAGTTTTGTCAACTAGGAAATGAAGATTGTAGTTTTGCATGTAGGTTTCTAGCTGCTTTGTTTTTTGATTGCAATGTACCATATCAATATTGAAGTCCCCTAATATAACTATGATATTGTTTAGATCTAAGTGGCATAAAGCTTTTGCAATGACATTGAGGATATTGTTTAGATTTGCATGTGGCGATGCATATATATTGAGTATTGCAATTTGTAATGTGTGAACTTTTATTTTTGCGAGCAATGCTTCTACAAAGCGGTCTTCAAAATGGGTATGTTCAAGGATAGCGATATTTTTCTTTATCAATATCATTACTACATGCTTAATGCAACTTGAGATGCAATTGAAAATTTTGAAATATTCATTTTCCATACACAGTGACATATGTGTTTCTTGTAAGCATAAGATATCAGATTGCATTGTGTCATAATCATTGCATACGTCAGTAAGATGTGCATGAAGATTACGAGTGTTCAATGAAAGAATAAAGATCGATCGCAATGATTGTATTGATGAAGAGTCATATTCTAATTGCCATTTTGTAGTGGTTTGCAAACGTTGCATTTCACAATTTACTTTTTGCTTGACCTTAAAATTATTGTGTTTAAGAGGATTAAGCAAATACAATAATTCTATGTTTCTGACACGTGATAGTGCTGTGTATACTAGGCCATGCACTTGTATTCCAGTAGGGTCGAATGCAAGCCTATCCAAGGTTAAGCCTTGTGATCTGTTAGCGCTTGAAATTTCACCTCAGGCTGAGAAAGGTAAACCTCAAGGCAACATCAAACCATTTAGCCTCATAGCTAGCCCTACGGGGTAGGAGAAGGCTCTCTCCGGTCTATCTCGGTAAAATCTTCAATAGATGAGATGACCAATAAGGTAACACTGATATTAGGCTAGTAAACTGATTAAAAAGGTTGATTTGGGGTTTTTTGGGTTTTTGGTGGCAAATTGAGGAGAGGCAATTTTGGGTGCGGGGATTGGACACAGTTTCTGCAGGGGGTTCCTTGGGGCGAGGTAGGAGACAGCGTTGATGCCTTTAACTGAGGTGGATGGTCGGGAATGAAAGATGAAGAGCTAAAGAGAGCAAACAATAACTTTGAATTCTCTTTTGACAGAAGAAAACATTTAAATTAAACAAACTTAAAAGCAGAGCATGGCAAGCATGAATTCTTACTTTAACACTTCATTTGTTTAATGTGCAGAAGTAAAAGAAAGGAAATGAATCACATAACAAGCTTACATGTACATTGATAAACACACCATCAACACATGAGTCCACAAGAATCCCAAAGAGGACTGCAAAACCCTGGTCTTCCTTAGCCAAAAATTGCAGAGATACAGTGAATAATACAATGATAGCTTCTCCCTCAAGAGTCCAACCTTCCAACCCCTGAAAATGACTAAGAAAAATCATAATATAGGCAAGCCAACCTCTTCCCTTGCCTCTAGGGGTCGAGCTCATCCTTCTAGGAGCTGTTTCAACTAATTCTAAACTGAGCACTAAAATCTAGGCAGTCAAAACAACTTGCCTCTATAAGCTAGGAAACCAATTCATTCATTTAATTTTCACCTATCTCATGAATGAATCTTCTAGAAGAGGTAAATACGAGTAAAAGTATCATAAAATTACAATAATTACATCAAAGAGCCTAATAATCCACCCCAAAAAGTCAAACAGGGTCAAACTACGTTTTTCTGAGCTGTACACTAAAAATTGGAGAAGTTTGCCTGACGGGTCGCGCGCCTTTGGGACCATATTTGGGGCACTTTCATGTGTCCAAATTGGGCAAGAGTAGGCTTGTTGGAAAGGCCTGTGAGTCTACTTTCCAACCCAACTGGAATTTTTGAACTTGGAGTTCATTTTACCTGTCAAAAATCAAATCTCCCAAGACTGCTTTCTGCAGTTCAAAAAAGTGGCAGAAAATCATTTTTTGCTAGTTTTTTGACTTTCAGGAGGCCCAAAACTTCACCAAATCTCAAGTCCATCCATGAGCATGTGTAAATTTGCATGAAAAATCTGGAAATGCTGAGTTTTTGCAAAATGGAGTTGCCATGATGAAGGGTCGCGCGGGGGGTGAGACCCGTTAATGGAGAAAACCTGTAATTGGCATAAAAAATTCACAAATGACAAAATTTTCTCCAAATTTCTTGAAATTTGGGCTGGGAGTCCCCAATCAAGTACCATGCTCAGTCAAAGAGGCTTTGGCCAAAATTTGGAGTGGATCGGGCGTTTTCCTTCGTTTTTGTGCTTTGGCCAACCCTCCTTGGAGTACCTTCGTTCTCGCCGGTATTTTTGACATTTATTTAAAACCATGACACCTGTGCAAAAAGTGAAGGAGGTTTTTCTTCCTTGGCAAGTTTTGGAAAAAAACCTCTCTCAGTTTTAGAAAATTCATATTTTATTGCTCTGGAACATCATTTGAGTGCGACTTGTCTCGATGTGTGAAACAAGGAATTTTGTCGAAATGGAGCGAAATGAAGGGGATAGGGGGCTTCTAAATTCTTGAGGAAATTTAGGGGAGTAGGGAGGGATGTTAGGGAGCAGGGGAATGTGGAATCGCGGAGATCGAGTGGGGGGAAGGGGTCCAAAAGGGCAAAACACAGGCCAAACCTAGAAATTTGCCACGTTGTAGCTAGAAACTAGGGTTTGTGCAAAAATGAGGAATTTGGCGGATCTAAGGGATGGGAAGTGTTTGATAAGGTACTTTAAGGATAGGGGAAGGTGTATGAACATCAGGATATGAGTTTTTCCGATGATTTTTCCGCCCAAGAGAAATTGCCTTCAAAACCCTAGGAGAGGGAAATGACCTTGCCTAGGCGCAACAGAAGCATGAACAAGATGTAAAATGAGGAGAGGGAAATGACCTTGCCTAGGCGCAACAGAAGCATGAACAAGATGTAAAATGACTCATTAGACACTGAGATGATAATGAAAACCCTATGAATGATGATAGACTCAGCTGAATGATGACATGGACCGCCATTTGGACAACTTTAGAAGGAGTGAAAGCAAACCCTAGACCTAATGCCTAGTGACCAAATTTTGCTTGAAAATTCTTTGAAATGACAAAATTTGACCTTGAAACTCTGAGATCACTTTGTAAGAGCATATTTGATCACTGGAGGAAGGTTGGAAAGACTGACACTAACATTGGCTCCAATGGGGATGGTAGCTCCTTGGAGGTGCCAAGAACCGTAGACCTCTGGGAGAGCAGACCAGTGTTTTCAACCATTGGACAATGGAGTCAAAAACTCAAGCTGAAATGCATGACTGAAAACTGATGACTTGACAACACAAATTGACTCTCACTCAACTAAAAACTGACTAAACACTTAAACACAACCGACAAACTGAAAATGATGCTCAAAGGGGAGCTTATTCATCACAACCTACTCTAACAGTTTCATTCATCACCTGATCAAGTGAAATGAAACAACCAATGCAACCAAGTAAGTATCCCATCTGTTGGTTGAATTCTCTACAAGTGCTCACTTATGAACAACAAGAGAAAACTACTGAAAGGCAACTCCCATGAAAACTTAGAAACAGATCCTTGGAATGATATGAATTCTCTATCTAGCTCCAAAAACACTGCATAAGGATCTTGAAGTTCAAGCACACTGTATGGTCTTAGCTCATCCAATGGATTACTTCTCTTCTCCTCATACCATGAATGCACACTTTGATCTGAGCCTTGGGACGAGACCTCTGCTGAAAATGACAAAGAAATTGGCTGCCGGATCAAATTCATATCAGCACATTTTTCAAGCTCACCTGTAATCAATGGAAAAAGACTTTCACTGCAAACCACATCCAAAAAATCAGCTATTGGATCATGAAAAACCTGAAAAGACTGCTGCAATCCCATTTCTATTGGTTCCATTGTGATTACATGATTGCCTACATGCTGCTCATTTTTCACTGAAGATGGACTATGCAAATTTCCCTTCAAATACTGAAATGATTCAAAACAGAATGGTAGGGAACCTTCTTGTATCATTTGATCAAATATGTCAGCTTCCATGCCTTCATCTGCAACTTGACAACCAATGGCATTTGGGGGCTGCAAATCTGAATATGAGAAGTCTGGAACAAGGTTTTTATTGCCTTCAAGATGGTCTAGATCAAGACTTGTTGACAGCTGATTTCTAAGTTCATGGAAGTTGTCTCTAATGAACTGACATGAATCAAAACAAAAAGGTAAAGATCCTTCACTTACTTCAAACTTTGATGCACTTTCCTCATCAATGTCATAGCTGATATGTGATGGCTGAACATTGTATTCAAGCTGCTGAAAATGAACTTTTTCCTCCCACAAACTAGCTGCTGATTTGTCTGCAAGATTAGCTTCTGTTTGGAGAACATAATCATCATCATACTGATCATACTGAGGCAAATCATCGGTATAAAACATATCATCAAGCATGCAGGTCATATCAACAGTTCTTTCTTCGCCAAGGTAATCTACAAAACAATCATTATCAGATCTATGACAACTAGGATAAGAAACAAAATGTTTTGGAGCGGCCATTTGTTCTTCTTCAATCAGCGAGCCATGAACATCATAATCATTCCTTGTGGTGATCTTGTCCATCATCTTTTCCACTGCACTTACCAAAATGTCAAGCTTTACCTCTAGAGATGTCGATTTTTTCGGATCTATGTTTTTCATCTCTTCTTCTTTCAACCTTGCCCTCCGGATCAACAAGTGAGCCTCTACATTTACTGCACTGTTCTGCATCTCGTGAAGTGTTGCAATATCCATTTCTCTCAGCTGAAACTCCATCTCCGGATCAAAGGCACCCGGATAGTGCAAGAGAGCAGATCTAGGAGAAGGTCTTATATCAACTGGCATCGAATAATAAACTTGGTTAAATCTGGCTGAAAATTGTTGTACTGTCTCCCCTGGTAATCTTTTCAGCTGGTTATACTCTTCTACAATCAAGAAAAGGTTCAGCCCGATCATCCACCTGTCGAGAAAAACTTTGAAAAACTGATGGAAATCTGAGATGCTTGCATCAGGCAGGGCTTTGAACCAACTCTTCACTTTGGCTTGCAAAGAAAGAGCAAAAAGCCTAACACTGACATCTTCATCATCAACTTCAAAAAGATCTAGAAAATTCTCAAAATTCTGCACATGTTTCTCAACGTTTGACATTCTTACTTTCACCATCGAACATCGGCAAGTATAGATCATAGTTTTTGGGGAAAGCATGGAGAACAGAAGGTAAAACAAGAGGTTTATACTGATATGGAATTTTACAAGGTGTAGGGGTATGTACAGCAGGTATATAATCGGTCTTGGTTGCTTGGGGCTCATCAATTTGAAGATGATCATCACAAAATTCGGAAAAAGGATCTTGATCAAGCTCAAAGGCATGCAAATCTTTGGTATTCACAATCTTCAAAGGGAAAGAATCAACTGCAAGCCTGGGATCTTTTCTCAAGCATAGTATACTTTGCAATGCAGTCTTGACATTCTTGGGAAAAGAGAAGAAATAATTTAGGACAAAGAACAAAATGTCTTGGATGAAATTCCAACTTGAATACCTGATCTGTCCATGTTGTCCTTTCATGTTTTTGCTGGTCGGGATCATCCTCCAGTGGAGTCTTTGGATCTGATCTCGAAACTGATTTAGAGTCGCCGGGTGAATGATTTCAGCCTTGCAAGTGTCTGATCGTTGTCCACTATCAACAATCAGATCTGAACTTGATACATGTACTGGGGTAAAATGCAAATGAAGTGCTGTATCCACAAGCTCACGGAGATTGACTGAAGCAGCGTTTATCTACTTCCGCTAATGCAAAGCAAAAGCGTTTCGAAGGCTACCTGGCATAACTTCAGGCTCCGTCTAAGACTTATGAAACAAACACATCAATCCACAGACAAGTTTTTTCTCCCCAGTATGGTCGCCAGTATGTTAGCGCTTGAAATTTCACCTCAGGCTGAGAAAGGTAAACCTCAAGGCAACATCAAACCATTTAGCCTCGTAGCTAGCCCTACGGGGCAGGAGAAGGCTCTCTCCGGTCTATCTCGATAAAATCTTCAATAGATGAGATGACCAATAAGGTAACACTGATATTAGGCTAGTAAACTGATTAAAAAGGTTGATTTGGGGTTTTTTGGGTTTTTGGTGGCAAATTGAGGAGAGGGCAATTTTGGGTGCGGGGATTGGACACAGTTTCTGCAGGGTGTTCCTTGGGGCGAGGTAGGAGACAACGTTGATGCCTTTAACTGAGGTGGATGGTCGGGAATGAAAGATGAAGAGCTAAAGAGAGCAAACAGTAACTTTGAATTCTCTTTAGACAGAAGAAAACATTTAAATTAAACAAACTTAAAAGCAGAGCATGGCAAGCATGAATTCTTACTTTAACACTTCATTTGTTTAATGTGCAGAAGTAAAAGAAAGGAAATGAATCACATAACAAGCTTACACGTACATTGAGAAACACACCATCAACACATGAGTGCACAAGAATCCCAAAGAGGACTGCAAAACCCTGGTCTTCCTTAGCCAAAAATTGCAGAGATACAGTGAATAATACAATGATAGCTTCTCCCTCAAGAGTCCAACCTTCCAACCCCTGAAAATGACTAAGAAAAATCATAATATAGGCAAGCCAACCTCTTCCCTTGCCTCTAGGGGTCGAGCTCATCCTTCTAGGAGCTGTTTCAACTAATTCTAAACTGAGCACTAAAATCTAGGCAGTCAAAACAACTTGCCTCTATAAGCTAGGAAACCAATTCATTCATTTAATTTTCAGCTATCTCATGAATGAATCTTCTAGAAGAGGTAAATAAGAGTAAAAGTATCATAAAAGTACAATAATTACATCAAAGAGCCTAATAATCCACCCCAAAAAGTCAAACAGGGTCAAACTGCGTTTTTCTGAGCTGTACACTGAAAATTGGAGAAGTTTGCCTGACGGGTCGCGCGCCTTTGGGACCATATTTGGGGCACTTGTAGGTGTCCAAATTGGGCAAGAGTAGGCTTGTTGGAAAGGTCTGTGAGTCTAATTTCCAACCCAACTGGAATTTTTGAATTTGGAGTTCATTTTCCCTGTCAAAAATCAAATCTCCCAAGACTGCTTTCTGCAGTTCAAAAAAGTGGCAGAAAGTCATTTTTTGCTAGTTTTTTGACTTTCAGGAGGCCCAAAACTTCACCAAATCTCAAGTCCATCCATGAGCATGTGTAAGTTTGCATGAAAAATCTGGAAATGCTTAGTTTTTGCAAAATGGAGTTGCCATGATGAAGGGTCGCGCGGGGGGTGAGACCCGTTAATGGAGAAAACCTGTAATTGGCATAAAAATTCACAAATGACAAAATTTTCTCCAAATTTCTTGAAATTTGGGCTGGGAGTCCCCAATCAAGTACCATGCTCAGTAAAAGAGGCTTTGGCCAAAATTTGGAGTGGATCGGGTGTTTTCCTTCGTTTTTGTGCTTTGGCCAACCCTCCTTGGAGCACCTTCGTTCTCGCTGGTATTTTTGACATTTCTTTAAAACCATGACACCTGTGCAAAAAGTGAAGGAGGTTTTTCTTCCTTGGCATGTTTTGGACAAAAACCTCTCTCAAGTTTAGAAAATTCATCTTTTATTGCTCTGGAACATCATTTGAGTGTGACTTGTCCCGATGTGTGAAACAAGGAATTTTGTCGAAATGGAGCGAAATGAAGGGGATAGGGGGCTTCTAAATTCTTGAGGAAATTTAGGGGAGTAGGGAGGGATGTTAGGGAGTAGGGGAAAGTGGAATCGTGGAGATCAAGTGGGGGGAAGGGGTCCAAAAGGGCAAAACACAGGCCAAACCTAGAAAATTGCCAGGTTGTAGCTAGAAACTAGGGTTTGTGCAAAAATGAGGAATTTGGCGGATTTAAGGGATGGGAAGTGTTTGATAAGGTACTTTAAGGATAGGGGAAGGTGTATGAACATGAGGATATGAGTTTTGCTGATGATTTGGCCGCCCAAGAGAAATTGCCTCCAAAACCCTAGGAGAGGGAAATGACCTTGCCTAGGCGCAACAGAAGCATGAACAAGATGTAAAATGACTCATTAGACACTGAGATGATAATGAAAACCCTATGAATGATGATAGACTCAGCTGAATGATGACATGGACCGCCATTTGGACAACTTTAGAAGGAGTGAAAGCAAACCCTAGACCTAATGCCTAGTGACCAAATTTTGCTTGAAAACTCTTTGAAATGACAAAATTTAACCTTGACACTCTGAGATCACTTTGTAAGAGCATACTTGATCACTGGAGGAAGGCTAGAAAGACTGACACTAACATGATCTATGTATTGTGCGTGCACATGCAAGTTGAATTGGAAATTGTTTCCGTATTTTCGATGGGGCCATCTTTGATGTCATAGGCATTGCTTTTGATATTCACAATATTGGTGTCCAATCATGTGCTATGTCTAAAGTATACAAATGAGCTAGTTTTCTAGATTGTCGGTGACCAATATTAGGGTCATGGAACTTAATCCATAGAACATCGACCTTATCTGTATGGGTATATGCTTTAACTATTCCATCTGCACTAGCCCATCTGGTGCATCATAATTGCAAGCATACATTTCAACTAACATGTTCAACTTTATCAGAAGGTGTGAAGGCAAAATAGCTGTATGTTGATGGGTTGGGAAATTTCCGTTATTCTCCTTATTTTCATCAATTGCATTAATTAAAATTTCTTTGCCAGGCATCAGCATTATCATTTTCTTGTTATGCATTGCAACATCTTTGTTTTTGTAAAATAAATAGGGAAATGTCAGATCATTTGGTACAGGGCGCATGCAACTTGTATTCATATATGTTATATCATCAGATGTTTGACAATTTGTTCGCATTCTATTTAACACTGATATGAATCTCTTATTTGTTTGTCGCATAGTCATATGCAATTGGAAGCACTTGGCATTATCCTTCCAGAAATCATGTGTTATTGTTTGATTGTTGATTCTTGGTTGTTCAAAAATAAGAGAGTCTTGAATAGGTTGTGCTTGATAGAAATCACCACAAAATATGATGTCAATGTTCCCAAAGTATTTGGTTTGGACATGTTTTATGTTTCTGAATCTATTGTCAATAGAATATAAGAACCGACTACCAATCATCGAGATCTCATCTATGAAAGCTAGCTGCAATTCTTGATATAGCTTTGATAAGTTGTCTAATACTTCTTTGCTGAGTGAGAACAGTTGAGACTTGTTAAAAGGCATTAGCAATGCAGAATGGATTGTTGTTCCACCTGCATTATATGCAGCTTTTCCTGTGTATGCTAATATTAGACCTTTTGGTTTCATAGGATCAGTTGTGTTTTGTGAATCATAAATTCGTATAAGCATTTGGAAAATCGCTTTTCCTGTGAGTGTTTTACCTACACCTGCTCCACCTGTAATAAAAAGGTAAATTGGTTCCTTGGGGTTTTTTTTTTTTAATTGCAATGTCTTTTACAATTTCTTGTTGCTCTTTGTTCAAGATTCTTCTAAGTTTGTAATATTCATTGTTCTCCATTAAAAATGGATGGGCAGTAATTTGAAATCCAAGATTGATTTTTTTCTTCATTTCAAATTGTTTTGGAAATTGCAAGTCTGATTGCAAATCATATTCCTCATAATGGGAACTGTTCTCTTGGTTTCGCATATTCATTTGGTTAGTATTCAAAGAACTAATTTGCTCATTTGTTGCAGTCTCTAAATCACCCCATGTTGGATTGATGTTATATGTAAATTTGGCTTCATTGGCTTGAATTGTTTTTTCATGTAATGTATATGCAGAGAGCCATGTAGGCAATTCTTGTTTCAATGTATTTTCACAATTTTCAAATGGCATATATAATAATAATTTCTCTCGGCAGAAGTTTTCAATATCATTGTGTTTGTTATATTTGACAAATCGTATAACATTTGGTTTTTTCCTTTTAGATATGGGTGTGCCATCTTTCTTGTAATTTGATACAAATTCTGCAAGGCAGATTTTGCTAATGGAACTTGGCCGTCCAATGTAGTAGTCAATAATGGAATGGCACATAACATCTTCTGAATCATCAGGTTCTTGTTTCAAAAGAATAGGCGGTTTAAGCATAAATGTGTGTTCATCAACTGGAGATGTGTTTACAAATATACATTCCCTTGAACTACAACTCAATGGCAATGAAAGTGCTATATGCACTGCTTGTTGAGCTGACATTTGCTGTAGATTGAGTAATGTATTTCCAAGTTTACGAATCATTTGCATAGCATCAATTTCATCTTTTTGATGCTCTTTGTGCATTCTTCTAAATGCATTTGTCATAGACTTGTCAATTTTGGTCATATATGAACTACAATATGACGCTGCGGCATATGCATTTAGCACAAATTGTGCATCTGTATTTGCATTCCATAGAGTAGGCATAGCCTTCGCAAAACTGTTATTCCAAATGTGAGAAGGTTTTCGTTTCAGGAAAATTGTTGGTTGCTTTATTGTATGTTGTAATAGTTCTATGTACTCATTTTCTAGTAGCCCTATTTCTAGGAGGAAATTGTCATGTGTTATTGAATCATTGTAGTTTGTTTGCTCCAAGAATGCAAAAAGTGATATTGATTTCTCTATGATTTTTTTATTTTGTGCATTGGTTGGTTCAATGATCATTGTTGATTTCATTGGTGGCATGGGGAAGTTGTATCTGCAATTTGAATTTTTTCGCTTCTTACAACTTTTTGTATGGTGATGTTTATGCAATTTAGCAACATCTGGGTCCAAATGATCTGTATTACAAGTTATGTAATTGTCAAGAAACTTCTCAATTTCTGAATTGCTTTGTTTTCCATATATTGGAGCATTCTCTATCCATAACAGTCCATGTTCATGTTCAGTTCCTCTATTTTGGAATTCTGTTACGAAATAGTAATCAGATATTTTTCCAAAGAATGTAGTATCTTGACATATCAATCGCTTTATAGCATTAATTCTATGTCTATAGTATTGGCTACATGTGACTAGATATTTTCTTATAAGGTAGTCAATGTCATCATCTTCTAATATATCAATAGCATTTTTATTTGCTTTATTTCTAAACAATGTGACGAGTGTATCTACTAATGGTTTCCATCGATGTTCTGCACTTGTGAATGTCACAAAGAAAGTTGGAGGCCCCAATTGTCGTATCATTGCAAATATGTTTTTCTTAATTTGTTCCAACTGATCAGAAGATATGCGAATGTTTTTGAAATCTATGTATCCAATATCAGATTTCAATAACTTTTCCAAATTTGCTTGATACTTGACATCTTTTGCTAATATTTTCCTGCCTTTTAGTTTTCCTTTTCTTATTCGTACCCATATGCAAGAAAGCACTTTATCAATTATTATTCGCATTGTCTTGAAAAACAAATTTGTTGTATGATATGAGAAGTCACCACTTGCTTGTAACAATTCCCATTGTACAATTTTTTGGTAACTAAACCTATTTTTGATGTCACGATCACGTGCATTGCCATAAAATAATGTTGGAAAGTTCATTTCTTCTGCATATTTGTCCTTGAAAATGCCTAATGGTCGTTGTCCTTCAGCAGGTGCCAATTCAATAATCTTGTCTTGCAAATCGTAGATGTGTTGTGACTCTATTAATACATGCACCAATGTTTCAGTAGGTGTTTCATTATTTGCATCACTGTCTGTATCACTTTCATTGTCACTATTTGAATTTTGTACAATGTATTCATTATTCTCTTGTAAAACATGGGCCCAATTCTCATTTATACAAATGTTGTTAGCTTTATAAAGACTTCTAGAACATAGTTCGTTCAATGCTTTCATGACAATAATTGGACGTACTTTACCTGTTTGGTATGCATTTTTGTATTGCAATCGTCTTTTTAATGCAACTGCAATTGTCATTGTATCACTTAGATATTGTGGCAATGCTTTTTTCACAATGTCCATATGAACTGGTACATTGATAATTGATCCTGTTAAGCCAATTTGTGATCGTCTATGTCCCCATTGTCTGATTTGTGCAAATGCAATTCTCAATGACACAAGTCTTTCTTCTAGATCTGAAAGTGTATTTACAGTTGGCAATGGAATGTTACGTCTTATTTGTTCAGGTGTTGCAAATTGTGGTAGCTTTCCATTCTTGAGTGCTTTTTTGCAAGGAACACATATGTTTTCATTGCTAAAGGTCCTATTGTTCAATGTCAAATTCATATGCTTTTCTTGCAAATCTATAGTGAAGAATCTAATATTTTTTGCAAAATGCAATTTGGTACAAACTGCACATGTATTCCTAGGCGTGTCTTCGACTTTTTCCATATAAATCTGTATTGCATTTTTCTTGCTTGTAATTCTTGACTTCTTATTAGAAAATGGTTTTTTGCATATGTCATTGCATTTGCGTTTTGTACATATGAATTGCTTTAGCTTGTGATAATTCAGCCTACGATGCTTAGTTGGTTGCATTTGTTCTAAATGAGATGCTATCTCAAATGCAATATTATTGCTAAAATGTACTTGAGATATACATTGCTCTTTTTCTAGTATATGCTTATGATGCAATTGATTACAAACGTCGTTTGCTTCCATGTGCATTTGTTGAGAATTGTGAACATTTTTTTGTATCATTGCGTGGTAGTGAATATGTGATGTATTTGTCCTGAATGACATGATGTTAACAATATGATTGCATGTCGAATAAGCAGAACTGTAATTGACAAAGTTATTAGCAACAGAGGACCATACTTGGATATTGACTTTGAATATCACAGATATCCATTGCAGACAGAATGGTCCGCCTTCTACCTGTCCTTTCTCATATGGCATTGCCATATTTATGAGATATTGTTGCCAGTTGCTATTCATTGTATAGTGTATCACATCAACTACTAGGTATTGCTCTAAACAATGCAATGCATCTCGATTCTTATGCATAAGTGCATTGCAAAAAGATTGCACAATGTAAAGTCGCAAACACTCTGCATCGAATTCTGTTGCTACTAAATAGCAAATTGCATTAAAGAGACTTTCACCACAATTAGATGTCACTTGCTTTGCAATTGTTAGTTCATTTAAAAGCATATTATCTGCAATATGCATCCAATGGCTTTCAATATCTTTGCAAATAGGTGACAGGTAGATATTAGACTGGTTGCAAATGCATATTGGAAACTTTTGGTAAACCAATGGTTCATAATGACCACTAACAGGATTTGCATCATGAAAGAGAATGAAATATGGAATTACATTTTCATGTTGATTAAAAAGCAAATATCTTGTTTTTCTTGTCAATGACCAAACTGCAATTGATATATCTAGCCATTTAGCTAACCAACGTATGCAAAAGGTATCACCCCATAAACCTCGGTCAGACTCCTTTATATTTGTAGATGCAGAACAACGCATTTTATGAAGATATGTACCAATATCATTAACACCATGTAACTCGTATAGGAAGTCAGGTGCTAGTTCATACTCATATGACTCTATTGCTTCAACATCATTGTTCTTTAAGCAAAAAAGAAAGTGTTCTATTAACCCATTTCGCAGTTCATTTGAAGTATAACGAAAATGTAGAAGCATTTTGAATGAGTCAAATAGACAATCTCCTACAGTATATGAAAATGCATTTAGTCTAAAAAGACCATTTCTTTTTAATACAATATCAATGTTGTCAGGCAAAATGCATTGCAATCTGAATTTGTAATTGTCAACATCTATTATTTCTTCCATCATTTGCAATTGCTTACCAGAGTTGCCTTTTGCAATTGTCTTGTACAGCTTTCCAAAAAATATTGATCAAGTTAACAAAAAGTGAAGATGATCGTTTCGAACAAAATATGTATATATATATATATTAAAAAAATAGGCTATTGCATTATGTTGCTAAACAAATATCAAATTTCTAGCAACAAGCCATATTTATAAATAACAAAGAAATTGGAAATGGAAACAATGCAAAGACATAATGAAAAAATGGAGCATAACTTTAAGAATATTTGTGCAAGTTAACAAAAGGAAGCAATGGAAAGACAAAATGAAAAAATGCACCATAACTTTAAGAATATTTCTGAAAGTTAACATCATTGTCGATTGCAATTGTGAAATAAAATAACTCAGAGGCTATTTATGAGTTTTACATAAGTGGTGCAGCAATTCAACTGTCAAAATATACAAAGTATTGCCTCCAATTGCTGCTAGGTCGCAACTCCAAAATATTTCAAGGAAAAAAGTTTCCTCCTATTCAGTATGAGAGTATGGCTATACTATATGGATCTACACAGAATTCAAGGATCAAGGAACCCAAACAGGGCATTGAGAAGCAGATACGAGTAGTGCATAAGCGTACTTCCATAAGGTATGATTCATATACATGATCAACATGTAATATGTTCAAAGGACAGCTTTGGCAAACACACCAACAATCTGCCTGAGCAAATTGCCCCAAGACTGCTGCCGATTCTGGCACCTGAAAAAAGATGCCCAAAAATTACAGATCTTTGATGATTCACAAATTGTGGTGAATTGGATGAATGGAACAAATTCATTGGATAATTATAAATTTCAGCCTATATTTGAGGAGATTCAACTTGCTTGAACAGAGTATTTAACACATTATCTTTCAACATGTGTACAAAGAGAGGAACATGGAAACTGATGGAATGTCAAAAGCTGGATTACACTTGGAAGCACGAGCTTGGATCATTCAAAAGAACAGCTCATGGAATGTATTCATACACCTTTCATATAATCATGGGACTGTTTAAATGTGAATATCTAGATGTATATTTTTTTATGGGATTGTTTATGAACATATCTAGGAGCTAATTTTTTATGAGACAAAACTGGTTTCAAACCTGTGATATATGTTAGAATGACTATGATAGGGCTGTCATATTGACATTTTTGAAAACTTTTTATGAAGCAAGATATCTTCTCAGCCATACTTTTATCACTTCCTATGCTTAAGGATATCTCTGAAATGCAGAAACACATATAGTAAATGTAATTTTGTTTTCATAATAAAATTATTTTTTCTGCCTGAGGAGTGTGATGCTGGAGGTATGATTCATATAAATGATCAACATGTAATATGTTCAAAGGAAAACTTTGGCAAACACACCAACAATCTGCCTGAGCAAATTGCCCGAAGACTGCTGCCGATTCTGGCACCTGAAAAAAGATGCCCAAAAATTACAGATCTTTGATGATTCACAAATTGTGGTGAATTGAATGAATGGAACAAATTCATTGGATAATTATAAATTTCAGCCTATATTTGAGGAGATTCAACTTGCTTGAACAGAGTATTTAACACATTATCTTTCAACATGTGTACAGAGAGAAGAACATGGAAACTGATGGACTGTCAAAAGCTGGATTACACTTGGAAGCACGAGCTTGGATCATTCAAAAGAAAGTGGAAGGGCAGCTCATGGAATGTCTTCATACACCTTTCATATAATCATGGGACTGTTTAAATGTGAATATCTATATGTATATCTTTTTATGGGACTGTTTATGAACATATCTAGGAGCTAATTTTTTATGAGACAAAACTGGTTTCAAACCTGTGATATATGTTAGAATGACTATGATAGGGCTGTCATATTGACATTTTTGAAAACTGTCTATGAAGAAAGATATCTTCTCAGTCATACTTTTATCACTTCCTATGCTTAAGGATATCTCTGAAATGCAGAAACACATATAGTAAATGTAATTTTGTTTTCATAATAAAATTATTTTTTCTCCCTGAGGAGAATAAGGTAGCCTAACATCATATCATAACCAATCTGGTTATAACTACCTAACATGAGATTTTAATCTAAGCGTTAAATAGACAGAATGTCTTCATACATCATTATACGCAGCTAGTTGGATGCATTACCCAACTTCTACTTGTTGGGATCATCTCAAACAAGACTCCCAGTGTAAATTGACATCTAACTTTAACGTGGTCAACTGTTTCTCTAACATTGTACCTTAAAGTTAAGATATACTTTACCAACATAAGATAGTACAAATCATTAGAATCGAGAATAATTTCTTAATTAATTATATGAAGTGCTCTCAAACTGGAAAGTTAAAACATATGCTAATTCAAGTTGTTTGCGGTATTGACCCCAATTAACATCATCGCAATACATCCACTTTGTCATGGATGATAAAAGTACAAAATGGTTATGCGGAATGACCCCTTCTCAACTACAGGGTTTACCCGGACTATGGTACAAATATGTATTTTGAAATAGCAGAATAATGTTGAGAAGTCATTTGGAAAGCAATTTCATTCTTGCATATATGGTACGAGGCCAAATAAAAAATACTCTTCCATTTGGAAGGAAACAATGATCGTACTTTTTGAGTGACCAATAATATACACTATGCAAATCTCCTACAGTCATTAAAGGTCAAAGTGCAAACTAGAACAGGTGATGAAACTTATTTCGTTATACCACTCATCTGTCAACTGTTACTTCCATTCTAAAAGATAAATAATATATCATTGTAAAGAGCACTGGCAGCAGAAGTCAATTCGAACCAAAAGCATAAAATCAGGACAGAATACAGGCATATCTATTATTATTTTTCAGTTGTTTCCCCTAAACCCTGGTTCCTTTAAATCCAAATACTGGTATTATTTATGGAATCATAACATATTTAAGCCAATCGATATTTAGCTACAGAAGTCTACATATTTTACGAATAAACCCAATTGCGTATTATTATACCTAATTGCTAGATGCTTTGAATCAAAATATTCTTATTGCTTTTGGAAGCATGGAAAATTAAGAAAAGCAATATTTAGCTACAGAAGTCTGGATATTTACCAATAAAACCAACTGCCTTTTATTATTAGTAAAGGCACACATGGTCGGACAAAATACTTGAAAATTCAACGGCCTGAGCCTGCCATTTTCAGTTAGGAAGATGAAACTCTTATGCTCGGTGAAAGGAGATAACGTGGTTTTGCAGCAAACGTAGAGGAAACTCGCAGCTCGTTCCGCGTAGGGGTTAAACAGAACGCTCTCTCAGCTTCCACTAAAATGATAAACCCTAGGAACCATCCCCAAAACCCAAAGTGTGAAAAACATCCCCCTGCATCTGATATTCCGGTGATGATTCATGGCATGGCGAGAGAACAGTGGCATGTTAGTCCCACTAGATGGTTTGAATCAAAATATTCTTATTGCTTTTGGAAGCATGAAAAATTAAGAAAAGCAATATTTAGCTACAGAAGTTTGGATATTTACCAATAAAACCAACTGCGTTTTATTATTAGTAAAGGCACATATGGTCGGACAAAACACTTGAAAATTCAACGGCCTGAGCCTGCCATTTTCAGTTAGGAAGATGAAACTCTTATGCTCGGTGATTTTTCATTTGGCTTTGGCCAAAAACCCTAAATAAACATTTTTAGCGAACAAATACCCAAATAAACACAACAGCCATTCGCAATGGTTCCCCTAATTTACATTTGTGGATTTAACCACCAAAACTATTGGATATTCACAGTCGGCGACATGCATATCAAAGGAAGAGTTATTTCTCATTATAGCCTTTTGAAGACAGGACCCATGGCGATTCTTACCTCGACTTGAAAGGAGATAACGCGCTTTTGCAACAAATGCAGAGGAAACTCGCAACTCATTCCGCGTAGGGGTTAAACAGAACACTCTCTCAGCTTCCACTAAAATGATAAACCCTAGCCGATTCGACAACTCTTAAATAGGCCCAACGTGCGATAACATAACTAATTTCCGTCACCTCGATCGATCTGAACCATCCCCAAAACCCAAAGTGTGAAAAACATCCCCCTGCATTTGATATTCCGGTGATGATTCATGGCATGGCGAGAGAACAATGGCATGCTAGTCCCCAGGTGCACCATAGTAACGTAAAACACTTGAGCCGAAGCATGCCATCTGGTCCCAGCTACTAAATTCAACGCCCTGAGCCTGCCATTTTCAGTTAGGATGGCTTTGGCCAAAAACCCTAAATAAACATTTTTAGCGAATAAATACCCAAATAAACACAACAGCCATTCGCAATGGTTCCCCTAATTTACATTTGTGGATTTAACCACCAAAACTATTCAATATTCACACTAGGCGACATGCATATCAAAGGAAGAGTTATTTCTCATTATAGCCTTTTGAAGACAGGACCCATGGGGATTCTTACCTCGACTTGAAAGGAGATAACGCGCTTTTGCAGCAAATGCGGAGGAAACTCGCAGCTCGTTCCGCGTAGGGGTTAAACAGAACGCTCTCTCAGCGTCCACTAAAATGATAAACCCTAATATCCCCAAATAAACACAACAACCATTCGCAATGGTTCCCCTAATTTACATTTGTGGATTTAACCACCAAAACTATTCGATATTCACAGTTGGCGACATGCATATCAAAGGAAGAGTTATTTCTCATTATAGCCTTTTGAAGACAGGACCCATGGTGATTCTTACCTCGACTTGAAAGGAGATAACGCGCTTTTGCAGCAAATGCAGAGGAAACTCGCAGCTCGTTCCGCGTAGGGGTTAAACAGAACGCTCTCTCAGCTTCCACTAAAATGATAAACCCTAGCCGATTCGACAACTCTTAAACAGGCCCAACCTACAATAACATAACTAATTTCCGTCACCTCGATAATAAACACAACAACCATTCGCAATGGTTCCCCTAATTTACATTTGTAGATTTAACCACCAAAACTATTCGATATTCACAGTCGGTGATTCTTACCTCGACTTGAAAGAAGATAACACGCTTTTGCAGCAAATGCAGAGGAAACTCGCAGCTCGTTCCGCGTAGGGGTTAAACAGAACGCTCTCCCAGCTTCCACTAAAATGATAAACCCTAACATCCCCCTGCATCTGATATTCCGCTGATCATTCATGGCATGCCGACACAACTGTGCCATGCTAGTCCCCAGGTGTACCATACTAACGTCAAACACTGAGCCGAAGCATGCCATCTGGTACCAACCACTTAATTCCTCACAAACGCATTCACCTCGAACAATGCGAAGCCCGTAATAAGACTCCAAAACCTTTTCCACCCCAAAACTTTGGTTCGACTTAGGTTATAATGCTATTATAATGAAAAATCACGTCGGTCAACCAATGGTCAATGATCGATCGATCGCATATAGTCACACAACAGCCATTCGCAATGGTTCCCCTAATTTACATTTGTAAATTTAACCACCAAAACTATTTGATATTCACAGTCGGCGATTCTTACCTCGACTTGAAAGGAGATAACGCGCTTTTGCAGCAAATGCAGAGGAAACTCGCAGCTCGTTCCGCGTAGGGGTTAAACAGAACGCTCTCCCAGCTTCCACTAAAATGATAAACCCTAACATCCCCCTGCATATGATATTCCGCTGATCATTCATGGCATGCCGACACAACAGTGCCATGCTAGTCCCCAGGTGTACCATACTAACGCAAACACTGAGCCAAAGCATGCCATCTGGTACCAGCCACTTAATTCCTCACAGACGCATTCACCTCGAACAATGCGAAACCCGTAATAAGACTCCAAAACCTTTCCACCCCAAAACTTTGGTTCGACTTAGGTTATAATGCTATTATAATGAAAAATCACGTCGGTCAACCAACGGTCAGCGATCGATCGATCGCATATAGTCCCAGGCAGGGACTAATAAGAGTAATGGACAAGTTTATGATAATTTACAATATTTTATATATTATCATTTTAAAATATATTATGAAAATAAAATATATAAACAAAAACAAACTATAGATATAAATAAATTGTATTTTAAGATAAGTAAAATGTAATTTATTCCACACTTTCACACAATTGCATACAAGACGCTCCATCTAAGAAACTAACTCGGAATATGTCCCAATATTAGTGAATTGGATGTGCTTAAAAGGTCCCTTGATGTCCTCAAGTCCTCAATATTTGCCATTATGCCCTCAGATATGTTTTCAAACATGTAAACATTTTTGGATCTCCAAATTCCACAAAATATGAATAAAGGTAGAGCACGAAATTGGTGGTCTACAAACATCCAATCTCGTAAGCAAGCCTCAATGGATGTAGAGTTCCAATCACCACTATAATTTATGATATGTAGTGATTAAAAAAGTTTTAGAGAAGTCATAACAAGATCTTTGTGATGAGATTCTATTAATGGGAGATTTACATAATAACCATTCCTTGAAAAGAGAATCTCTATATAAAAAAATGTTTATTATGTCACCTCAAATTAGGTTTTACTAAAGAAAAATAACTTTGCTCTATATGTATAAAGAGAAGTTGAAAATGAGATGTATATGATGATATATCGTTTCACCTATGAACTAGTATAGCACAAAAGTACTCAATTCAACCATAAAGTGCAAGTATAGCACAAAAGTATTGGATTCTACATAAAAGTTTGAGTAGCTAGTCTATTCAACTACTTAATAAAACAAATATGGAATGATATAAATGATATATTAAAACACAACCAAAAAATCAATAAAATACAAGTGGAGACATAAAAATGTGTAAATATAAATTTTGTAATTTTTAATCTTGTAAAGAATATCTTTTGAATATAAAGGAAAATATTCTAATCTTTTTTATGCATGTAAAAAATAATAATTACCAAATATAAATATTTGCATTTGCATATCTACATTAATAGTAACTTTTAGTTTGTGCAATAGGTGCTTCCACAAAGTTGGTGGTTAAAAAAGTGGCAATGAGATGTGCAGGAATGCATGCACACACACATACAAATGCACTCATGTTCTTAGAAATGTGCATGTGTTTGTGATCCTTTGGCCTCGACATTCACCAAACCACTATGTAGGTTGTTGGAAATAATACTTAGTTTGGGGGGGGGGGTGGTGAATCAGTATTTACAAATCAATAACAATTTCATTTCCATAATTAGATTTATATACGCTACTTCAAAGAAGGGAACTCGCGTGTGCATGCAATTGTTCTTAAGGAAACCATCGTATATCCAGTGAAATTATGATTCAGTTAATTCATCATATGTTGATCTTTAATCAATGCATCAATACTTTATTAAACATTAAACAGTAACCATGTGCAGTAATAACAGAATAAACCATCACACATAAGCAACACACATGAACACCAAGATTTAAGGTGGAAACCCAATGTAGGTGAAAACCACTTGCTGTTGTCGTCTTTGTCTTCTTTTAATAATAAGAAAATTTATTTACAATCTTGTACTTGTGTAGACTCATACCAGTACGCAGGAACCCACCTACAAAAGGCTACAACCTTCTCTCTTTCTCCAGCTTCTACTGGAAGGGAGCTACCAACCCCCTATTTCTTGTACTAGTTGATATGTTTACTAGTACGTAGGCTCCGACCTACAAAAGGCTACAACCTTCACTCATTCTCCAACTGCTACTGGAAGGGAGCTCCAACCCCTTGATCAAATCATTAACCACTACTGGCAGGAAGCCTTGACTTCCTCACTGAAGGCTCCAACCCTCAGTCCCCTCTAGGGACCACATGTCATTAATTTTCACACTAGATATTCCTCGTATACAATACTACGATATGAGGGCCACGTTTCATCAAATTTTCATACTGGACCCATTAGCAAAATTGAAGCTCAAAATCAATCACCATTGAACACAACCATCAAATACATATGCATCAACCAATTACTGAAACCCAATCAATCTCTGATATAACTGAAACAATAAATCATTGAAAGAGTCGAACCAGCGTGTATACGCACCTTCACTAAAGTGAACCAGCATATAGATCTGCAAATACTTACTTATAATTTCGTTGCAATTCCTGACTTCAGACATACCCAGATCATCACATATAAAGGATAAAGCATGTGTTAGCAATCAGATCTAGCCCATCCATTATGAGATCACATAATGATAAGTCATTATGATCCTGATCCATTATTAGATCTCATCCATCATCAAACGCTAAGATACATATTTATTCTAGATCAAGCAAAGCATCAAAAACCCATAACATGCATATTTGCTTTTTATCTAACACTTCATAAGATATTCATTACTTGTGCCCTTATCCCTTTGATCTTCTCCTTCTTCTATACTCATATCCTTTATTAATACCTCAGACCAAAACCACTTAGGACCAATACCTTGGACCAAATACCTAGGGTCAATACCTTGGATCAAATACCTCAGACCAAAACCTTGGTTTTCCAACATGTACGCGCTTTTCCTCCTGTGGGAGTGCGTGTATATGTATACACTCTTTTTGTTCTGTGGGCTAGCGTGTATACGATGTTTTGACTAAGTGGACCTGCGTATACTTCTTAAACTGCTTTACATCAACCTTTTCCTTTACCTTCTTTATTCTGATCAGTAGACCTTAGTTCCATCTTCCTGTTCTTCTATACCAATGCCCTGTTACCTTTGAATAGACCTGTTACACTGTAATTTGCCATATTATTTCTGAAATGATTCCTTTGAATTGCCATGCATTCTGTCACATTAGATATCTCTCCTATAGATTCATCTAGTAACCATATACAAGTGAGTTGTTCTGCTACAAGTGGGTTGCCATCAAGTACAACACATGCATCATAATGCCAACATAGGTTTTCCAACTTAGCACGAGGTCATTATCTCCATCCAAAAAATAAGCATACCCTAGAAAGGTCCTTTGTGGTTAGCCGACATGTCACTGATTTTCCTAGATGCCTAAAAGCTTTCTTTGAGATATAAGGGCCATCTTTCCTCTCTCGATTATGTCCAAGGACACAAGACCCTTACCTAGTACTCAAAATCTCCTAATGATGTCCATATCCCCACTTAAAGGCCAAATATCACTGTGACAAGTCATTTGTGGTCATTTGAGGTGTCACTCATGACTATTCAACCATATAGTTTGTTATGAATATAAATAATTAGTATTTATTAGTTGACAGTGATTAGTTCACTCAAGAGGCATGTATTTAAGGACATGACTATTCATGAAGGAGCAGCTTGCCTAGTATATCAGTAGGGCCCTCATTTGCAACCATAACATATATCATATCTCTTGTACATTCAACATTTCTTATACAAATATATTACTCCTATGATGTACATTCTTATATTTCGAATATTATACTATGTATACGAGGCATGTTCATTACATTGGTATTAAAGCCTCGTTCTCGAATCTGAGCCTTTGGCCATTGATTCTTCATCATGTTCATTGCCATTGCGTTTGAGGCTTTTAGCCAAACAAGTTTTTGGAGGTTCTCCATTCTTCCATGAAGATTTTCACCATTAAAAAAATAAAAATATATTATCCAAAGACTCATACTTAATGTTTAAAATCTCGTAGTACTAATTATCTCCATCCAAAGAACAAGGATACCCTAGAAAAATCCTTTATGGTTGTTCGACATGTCATTGATTGTCCTAAATGCCTAGAAGCTTGCTCTGAGATATAATGCCCATGTTTCCTCTCTCAACTTTGTCCAAGGACACAAGACCCATACCTATTACTCAAAATCTCCTAATGATGCCCATAATATGTCATTAAATACCACCTTAGGCCATCTGCCCTCTTCCATTTGCTCAATTTGTTTTAAATACCTTATGAGTTGCACCATATCAATTGCTTCAATAGGAACAACCCCTGTTTCACTTAACAAGATAGCATAAGGAACTACACTTTTAATTTTGAATTTGTTTGGAATCAAGTGCTTCTGAATTTTCTCAGTTAGTTTCCATTGCATGTCGGATGTACTTATTTCCCACAATTCACAACCATAGAGAATCGTCAGAATCACTAGAAGCCCAAAAAGAGTTTGAGTGGTTTTCCAGTGCCATAACTCTACCTCTCTACACCTATTTTGCAAAGCATAAAATGCTTTCCAAACCCCCAAAGTTATTTTCTTTCTACAACCATCCCAAGTTAGTTTTTTGTTGAAGTCAATTCAAAAGTATTTTTAATCCGCAACTTCTTCCAAAATGTTGGCTTCAAAGTAGAACTTATGTTGGTTATGTTTTTTTTTTTTTAAACCACTACTTTCGTTTTGCTAATATTAACTTGCATCCCCACCCTTCTACAAAAATGCTCAAAGGATAGTAAGTGCTCTTGCAAACCAAGAGTAGATTTAGCAATCAGAATAAGATCATTTGCATACAAATAACAAACTTTCCCAAATGGATACCATCACCCGCTTGCTAATTTAACCACTCCTCAAGCTTGTCGATATATAAACCACACAGGGTAGGAGACAATGGGAAACCTTGCTTGACCCCGATACCGCTTCCAAAACTTTTAGAAATTCCTGCTGAAGTTCTAATTTTGACTTTCACCTTTTCATTCAACCTATGCACATATGCTCTCAAATGTTTAGGAACCCCAAGTTCCTCCATTCTGTGCCAAAGCTTATCCCTAGGAACCGTGTCAAACGCTTTTCTGAAATTAACAAAGCAACAAAAAACTTCTTCTTTTTTCTCCCAAACTTTTTCAATGATGTGCCTTAAAGTTATACAATGATCAAATATAGTATGTTTAGGTCTAAAACCTGCTTTCCCTTTAGCATACTTATCTCTTTCTTTTGCCCACTTGTTGATTTTGTTTTCTAGCATGCTTCCAAATAACTTTGCAATCAAGGGGTTTATCTTGATGGTCCTATAATTGGAGGGATTATTGACATCACCACTCTTGTAAAGAGGTATTGCCAGACCAATTGTCCAATCTGTGGGGAACCCTTATTGTATGATGATATTGAAAATTTCTGTAATGTGAGGTGCGAGAATCTTTGAGCCCCACTTTAGATACTCTGCTTGGATTTCAGCTAAGTCTTTTGCTTTTCCAACACCCAACTTCTTGATACCCATATCTACCTCTTGCACCATGAAGAGTTCAATATTAGTGTTGACCAAGGGGGGAGGGTCAACTTTGGGATCCTGCTCGTAGAGTTGTCTTGCATAGTCAAACCACTTAGAATATGTAGTATTATTTTCATATTACATCTTTTTTCGGTTGTAGCTCCTTCCAAAATAATTTGGGATTATTTTTCCCAAGGAAGATTAGTTCTTCCCTCTTTGAAACCATGAAATCGACCTTTTTCTTTCTTAAGATCTGCTTGTAAGCTTTGAGCTTTATGTTATTCTTGTTTGACTCTTTCCACATTCTCCTTGCCTTTTTGCATTCCTTGTCAAACCAAGCATTAACCAAAAAGCAATTTGTTTCAAATTTCTTAATTTTTGCTCTTTTGCACTCTGCAAATGCACTTTGAATTAAATGTGTTGATTCGTGGCTATGGAGGTCGTTAATTGGGATTTTCTCCTTCTCGAAAATCCTCTCTAACGTCATTTTGAAAATATTGCAATTTTCTGAAATAAAAAAAAATGATTCATTCTAAACGATTAAATAGAAATATTCTCTGACGTTCATGTGGTTGAAGTTGGTTACTTAAATTAAATAAGAATTATATTTAAATTTGATTTTATATTTTTAAATCCTCGACCAACAAAATGGTTTTCCTTAAATGTTTTATTGATAAAAAGGCATTAATGACAACTTACTAAGTAATCAATGCTTTCAAGAATGTTGAGAATCCCAAAAACAAACAACACAGGGATGATTATGCTGGTAAGGTTCACCTTCCCTACATTCTAGGCACCACTGATAATATTTCACACATCTTAAGAAAGAACAACATAAAAACCACTTTCAAACCCATGAAAACAATTAACAGATGTATGAAATCAGTAAAAGATCCTATTGACCCTAAACACCACAAAGGGGTCTATTTGGTCCGTTATTCATGTGGCAAGATATACATTGGTGAAACCGGCTGGTCTATATTAACTAGGATTCAAGAACATGCTGCTGACATCAAACATAACCGATCCAAAACCTCAGCTTTGGCTGAGCACTCTAGTAAAACCAATCATCACATTTGCATCGAAAACTCCTGTGTTGTGGCCAAAATAGAGCATTACCACCATAGGAAATTTAGAGAAGCTATCGAAATAGGAAAACACCCCAATAACCTAAATCGTGATGACGGTTGGAAAATAAGTGATAATTGGATTCCCATGCTAACAGGGGATTCCACCATATCCTAGACAAATCCCGATCAATATTAAATTAAATTAAACTAAATTAAATTAAATTAAAACTAAAATTAAAATTAAATTAAATTAAATTAAAATTAAAATTAGAATTATAACTAAATTAATTAAAATAAATCATGATTAAATTATACTAAATTAAAACTAAAATAAATTTAAATTAAAAATTTAATTAAATTTAAATAAATTATATTAAAAAGATAATTAAAATTAAATTAAAACAAATTAGATTAGATTCGATTAAAATAAATTAAATCATCTAATCCATTAAATTAACCTAAAATAAAAAAAAAACTAAAATAATAATAATAAAAAAAAAATAAAAAAAAAAATAAAATAAAATTAAAATTAAAATAAAATAAAATAAAAATAAAATAAAAATTAAAATTAAATCCAACTAAAAATACTTAAATTAAATTAAATTTCATTACATTATATTAAAATTAAATTAAATTAAAACATAATAAAATTAAACTGAATTAAATTATAATTAAATCAAATTAAAATTAAATTAAATTAAATTAAATTATCAAATCATATTAAATCAAAATTAAATTAAATGAAAATATATTAAATTAAAACAAAAATCATAATTAAATTTAAATTAAATTAAATTAATTATAAATTAATTAAAAACCACACCTTAATCAAAACCTGTCGGCCCTTTACACTACCTACCATAACCTTTATTTATAACTCATCATTCTCTGACTTCTTCACATATCTAACCCTGATGATGAACCACAGAGGATGGTTCGAAACGTCGATACATAAAACAACAAAATGTGATGGATCCGGAAGACATAATCACACAAAATGCAGATCGCAGAAGTCTCAAATCCATTATAACTTACTAAGTATTTAGGAAAAAGAATAAATGGAAAGATATAATTCTTAAAGTAAATAATTTTATGATAATTTTGCAAAAAGCATGTGAATATGTTGAATTTCTAGAGTTCAAGCAATCATGGTGTGAAAAGAGTCTTTTCCTTTTTTTTAAAGGAATTGTATTGAATTAACATCTCATATAACTCTTCTGCAAACAAAGTTGGTGCATTTTGGTTTTGGTGTCATTGATGGATAACTCAATATTCAATGTAGTAACGATATGCTAGAGGGCTTTTTTGATGTTGCAAAGTATTTAAGAAAATGATTCAATGTTATGAAACTAGCCCACAAAAAAGATAGAAAAGATAGTTGAACGCCTTAGAATTCAGCCTCTTCGAGGGGCAACCTCCTTTACATTACACAAATGAATAATTCTTGGATGATTCAAATGACAAAACCTCCTTTCTATATAAAGGAGTCTAAAGAGTCACAATATAACCCAACCGATCTAACAATAATAATATAAAGCCACAAAAATAACAATAGAGGGATTCTATAGGGCATAGTAATAACAATATGGGGACAATAGGGGCACAACAATATTAATAAGGGATACAACTACAATAGTAATGGAGTAATCACTAGTATTATAGGGACCTAACATGCCCCTCTCCTTCAAAAGAGTGTTGTCCTCAACGCTTGAGTAGTTCTGGATGCTTATGTATAAAATTCTCATCCTCCCATGCAGAATCTTTAGCGGATAAGTTCTTCCACTTGATGAGATACTCCGAAATTGATCGATTTCGTAGCTGTCGAGTTCTTGTTTCTGTGATTGCTTCTGGTTCCAATATAATTTTTCCTTCCTTGTCAAGTTCTGGTAATATTGTTTGAACTGGGAGCTTGTCACCTATAACCTTCTTTAAACATGAAACATGGAAAACTGGGTGCACTCGAGAAGCTGCAAGAAGCTCCAATTTGTATGCCATCGTACCAATCTTTTGCAATACTTTGTACAGACCATAATACTCTGGTGATAATTTATTATCCTTCTTAGCCTGCTTGAGGGACATTTGTTTATATGGTTGTAGCCGTAGGAATACCCAATCACTTACATCAAAACTTCTTTCGCTGTGATGTTGATCTACCTGTTGTTTCATTCTATTCTGTGCCAACACGAGGTTATCCTTTAAGAGTTGGAGGACTTGTTGTTGATGTTTGATGTGATGTTCCACTGCTTGAACCTTAGAATTTTCTCTTAAATATGATGTGATGGATGGTGGCTGATATCCATAAAGTGCCATAAATGGGGTCATTTTTGTTGTTGTTGTATGGAAGGAAGTGTTATACCACCATTCAGCCAGAGGAAACCATTTGACTCATTGTGTCTGTTTATCAGATACAAAGCAATGAAGATATCCTTCCAAATATTTGTTTACTATCTCAGATTGCCCATCAGATTGAGGATGATAAGATGAGTTATGAGCTAATTGAGTACCAAGACAAGAAAATAATTCTGTCCAGAAATTTCAAGTGAAAATGGGATCTCTGTCACTTACAATAATCTTTGGATTTCCATGTAGCTTTTGAATTGTTTCCATAAATGCAGTAGAAACTGTACTGGCTTTAAATGGATGTGATAATGCACAAAAGTGTGCATACTTGGTAAGTCTGTCAACTACCACCATGATGACACTCTTTCCCTCAGACTTGGGTAAACCTGTCATAAAATCCATTGAAACCTCCTCCCAACATTGGCTTGGAATGGATAAAAGTTGTAGTAGACCCGGGGTCTTAATTGTTTCCACTTTATTTTGTTGGCAAACCAAACATTCCGCCACAAAATTTTGAATATCCGAATTAAGGCCATCCCAAAAAAATTCCTTCTTAACCTTGTGGTAAGTTTTTAAAAATCCAGAGTGCCCTCCTAAAGGAGAAGTGTGCAATTCCATAAGAATCTTTTGTTTGAGTTTGGAATTCTTACAGAGGTATAAGCGATCTTTGTACCATAACAAATCATTTTGCCAGCTAAATGTATCAGATGTACTGGAATCTTGTTATAACTTTCGAATAAGTGCCCACACTTCTTCATCATTCTTCCATTCCTCCCTTGCTTCGTTTATCCAATTTGGTTGGATAATAGAAATGATGCACAACAATGCTTCCACATCCTAATCCTTTCTTGAGAGTGCATCTGCCACAACATTTTGCTTCCCTTTTTTGTCGATGATTTCAAAGTCATAACCCAACATCTTTGTGACCCACTTTTGTTGCTCTTCAGAGGATAATCTTTGTTCTAAAAGGTATTTAAGGCTATCATAATCCGTTTTTACCTTGAAGTGTCTTCCCATTAGGTAGGGTCGCCATATCTTAAGTGCATGTAGTATTGCCAACCATTCCTTCTCATAAATAGCTTTGTGTAAAAACTTTCCCTTGATTGGACGACTTTCAAAAGAAATGGGTCTTTCATCTTGCATTAAAACAACACTAATTCCATTTCCTGAAGCATCACATTCCACAATAAAGGTTTTTTTGAAGTTTGATGTAGCTAAGACTGGTGCTTGGCACATTGCCTCTTTAATATGTTCAAAGGCCTTTGTTGCTTATGGAGTCCATGAAAATGCATCTTTCTTCAATAATGTTGTTAGAGGTGCTACTGTTCTCCCAAAATTCTTAACAAACTTGCGATAATACCTTGTCAACCCGAGAAATCCTCGCAGATGCTTTATGGATGTGGTGATTTCTGTTTAGTCAATTTAGTGTTTCTAAATTGATGTCATTAATTTTCAACCCGGGGCTCGTAAGCTGATGAAGTGAAGGTGTACTATATGTACTTAAGCAACCTCTTAGATCTTTTTGTCGTTTGGGGGTGTTGTTTGTGGTCAATTTATCTTCCTAAGATGAAATGGAGTTTTTATAAACAGATGAGTGAGTGTGTGTGTAAGGTGATTTCTAGATGAGTGAGTGTGTGTTACAGGTGATTTCTAACTACCTTCTAAACTGCAAAGAAAAAGCTTGAAAGAAATAAATAACTTGAAATGAACTGAAAGCAAAGAACCACTTTCTAATGGCACTAGACACCATTCATGCTGCTGCAAATAAAAGGTAAGAAAATCACTTTAAAAACCAATGATAATGTTTATCTCTTCCTAACTCTCTGCTTCTAACATATGGTACTATGTAAAACACGATTAGGAAGTAGTTAGAGATGAGTTTAAAAAGTGATCAAAAATGAGAAAAATCTACTTTAAAGACTAGTTATAATGTTCAACTCTTCCTAACTCTCTGCTTCCAACATATGGTACTATGTAAAGCACGATTAGAAAGTAGTTAAAGATTAGTCTAAAAAGTACTCAAAGCCAGCTGTAATTTATTAGTATTCCGATCTCTAAAAGATGAACAATTTATGATAAAGAGACCATCGATATGTTAGCAGCCAACTTTGAGAAACTAAACTAGAAATCAGCTATGAAAATAAAGTAAAGGCAGCAACTTTGAATCTGTCAACTGAAAATACCATCAGATATAAAGCAAATACACAAAGACAAAAACAATCCCGGGTTAAAAACCTGCAAAAGAACAATACTGATCAGTTTAAAATAAAGGCTGGAAATGAAATGACATGAAATCAAATGGTATGCTATTATACATGATAAAAGAAATAAAGATTACTGAAAGCATGAAAATGAAACCAAACACTATGTACACGGGCTGTCATAGATGGGGGCCCTCCATCCACGCAACCAACTTAGAAGATCAGCTACGAAAAGGTGAATAGAACAGTCTTCTTTTATAAAAACAGCATGTCAAAAATACAGTGAAAAGTGCTGTAGGAACAGCCTTCTTAAAACAGAGTTTTTATACAAAATTAGTGCAGCAATTACAATAATCCAAAAACTAATCTACAAGCATTCGCACACGCTTATTTATAAGCACAGAGGCAACTACTCTCTGCGTGAACTAAGCAACTACAACTTAACCTATTAACTACGCAGCAACACGCAGTCATAGCTAATTAACTTGTGCAGCAAACACGTAGGTAACCCCGTGCACTTTTGAGGGAAACGGTCATCATGGGAGACAAATCTATGCTTGGATCCTGTCTTTAGCTGTCCTCGTGGCATGGAAGAGGTGCCACCGTTCAGAACTTGACCATTTGACCGAGGGAATACCTGCGTTGACCAAGGGCATTCGTGACTGGTTTGGCTCAACCAATAGCATACAATCCATGTGTACATCCAACCAACATGCCCATGTGGCTCGTTCCTTGAGAGGACACGTGGAGCATATCAAACAACAAAAAGGCTGCGGAATCTCTGAACAGCTGCGGAATTGCTGAACAGCTGCGGAACTGCTGAACAGCTGCGGAAACTCTGTTTATATGTCAAAAATCTAAACCAACAGTAAAACATAAGCAAAGTTAACTAATTATGCTTAGAGACATCAAATGTAATGATCTGGGCGGAAAATAGAGCAAAAGAGAGGGATAAGTGAAGAAAAGCTGTAGGTAATGATGGATAATCAAGTGTAAGTTAGAGGCTCTACATACCCCCACTACGAGGGTGTTGCATGTCCTCATGCAACGAAAACATTGTTTAGTCCACCTGCTGAGATGCCTCTGCTAAGACATCTAGTCTTCTCTTCTTCCTCTGTGTGGCCACATTGACTCTTGGTCTTTTCATCAAACATCTGAATTTTAAATTGATCAAAGCTCTGTTTAACTTTCTGCATTTCTTCTTGAGCTTTTTGTTTTCCTTTTGCCAAAGGCCCATATGAAGCATGGTGTTATCTTGGACCATCTTGTCCACATTGCTCTGTTCCTTCAGTCTTTCATTTTCTTGTTTGATGTGGCGATTTAGTACCTCTAGCTCAAATACTTCTTGCTTCAGTGATTGAACTTGCTGTTCAAGAGGTAGAACAGTGCTTGGACCAGCAACAGCTTGTTCTAATGTTTCCAAGTAGTTGTATACTCTTTGCTGGTCTGGGTCAATCTCTGGTGACCTCTTTGGACTAGGCTCATGCTCAATTTCAGGTTCATGTTCAAATTCAGGCTCATGCTCAAAAGGATTTTCCTCACGTGGAGGACTAGTCTCAACCTGCTCAACATGTGGAGAGCTTTTCTCAAAGTCAAGTCTTGTAGCAACCTTTTGAGGTGTGCTCAAGTCAATAAAGAATGACTCTTTGTTCTCTGTGGTCCCCATTTTTCTTTGTAACCTACTGCTCCTTCTCACAGTGGTGATGCTCTGTTTTTCTTTTTGTTGCTTCTGTTTTTGTTTTTGCATCTTCTTGGAAAGGGCAGCCTCATGAAGTTGGGCCAACCTATGTGCCAATGGCTGAGTGTCCTCTTCATTAGAATTCTTAGGAGTAAGGTAGGTTTCCTGGGCTATAGCTTTTCCTTTATCTTTCTTTTGTTTCTTCCTACTCTCCTTTTTCTTTTGAGCAGCTTCTTGTACAATTTCTTGCAGGGTCTCTGTAATTATTCCTTGGGCTGTTTGATCAATGTCTACAGCAGGTTCAGGGTTAATTTCATGTTCAGAATGATAGACAACATTTTCTTCTTCAACAAGGTCCTGGACAATTTCTTCTTGGACAACAGTTTCAGGGGTAACCTCTTCTCTTTTCCTTCTACTCTTTCTAGGCACTGAGGCTTCTCCTGCCTCTTCAAAGTGGTTTCTCACAAGGAATCTTTCCCAGGTATCCCTTTTGGCCTTTAATTGTTCTTCAACTAGTATTTTGACAAGCCCATGATGGTATAAATGTGGCTCAATGTTTCTTGGATTTCTTTGGACTATTGAGCACATTTTTCTAAGGCTTGAGAGTAAAAAGTATGGAAGGTTAATGTCATGCTCTCCTAAGAAATGCAACATAATTTTGGCATGATAAACATATAGAACTCCAAACCTTCCCTCACATGTAAAGAATTTTTGTACTAGTAGAAGCAGAGCTGTCCATTCTTCTTTAACAAGATTAATAGGGATTCCTTTTGTAAAGATGCTAGTGTCCATACCTGGATTCTTCAGAATTTGCTTCCATTGCTGGTCTTGTACTGATCGGTTTTTGAACCATCTCTCTCCAGTTTGTGGAAGTGAAGTGGCCTGTGCCAAACTGCTCTCGGTGACTGTGAATTTCAGATCTCCTATCTCCACTTGGTTGTCTTTCTCTTTGAAAGAACGTGCAAAAGTCTTTGTGACCTCTTTATGATAACCCTTGAATTTTTGAATGCACTGGAGCCAATTTGCCTTTTGCAAAGGATCTTTGACTTGGGGATATCCTTCCAGAAATTTGGAGCCCTCTGGCTCTGCCCTCAGAAGTTTACCCATCGATTCTCTGGCTCTGTTTTAATACTCTTGAGGAAGGGTTATACGGTTTCAACAGTGGCTCTAACTCAACAGCTTTACGGCTTCAACAGTGGTTTCCACACAGTAGACTTACGGCTTCAACACAACAGCCGTAATACATTCACAACAGTGGTCAAAGTTTAGCAGAGGAGATAAACGAAACAGAGTATGGTTACGATGACAGAATGGTGAATAAGGCAGAGCAGTGGAAAGCAAGGAAAATGCGGAAGTGAACAACTGCGTGAATGAGATAATACATGCGTAGGAGGGTTATGAATGATGGGAAGAAACGGTTAAGTCCTTCAACTTCGGTCATGAGTGTACATTTGGCTGCGGAATCATAACGCAGAGAGTCGTAGTACAATTGTCTACGTCACTTAGGTACGAAAATTTAAATGGAAACGCAGCCGTGTGTGGGCTTTTAAATCATGATGAATGGTGGCTGTTAAGGTTGAGAGATACGGGGATTCTGGTCGAGTAATGGAGAGGAATTGGCAATCATTACATTGAATGGCAAAAAACACAACCCGTAAACTATGCAAAATGTTATAACCATAGGTTTAGAGATTAGATCATACCTTAGGTGTCCGCGTTTGATTCCTTTTGCTGATCTGACATTACCCTTTCATTATTTGTTGCTGCTACATGACCTTTCAATTTTTGCTGATGACCTTTGGACTGCAGATTCCTTCTTTAAACAGACTGTGTTTTTTTATATGCAGGTACAGAAAGTGTATTGGCTGCGGAATTGGGATATTGGCTGCGGAATTGCTCCTCAGCTGCAGAAATACCCTTCTGACTGCACAAAACAAATTTAGCTGTGTAAAAATAAATCTGACAATGACTTTATTGATGAAATGGAATGTAATGGATGGATGAATGGAAAGAAATGAGGTGGAGTGAGAGTGGTTGAATGAATAAGATGGTGAATGAAGTGAATGGAATGGCGAAATGAGATGGAAGAGAGAGAGATTTTTTTTTTTGGAAAACATGAGGTGTCAGGTGACCCTGATTTTCACCTCAGGTTTTCTGCATAAGACTGCCAATCAGAGATTAGTTTTCAGGCTTATACATTTATTCTTTTTTTTTTTTTTTTTTTTTTTTTTTTCAAAAACCAAAGATTAGGCTGATGGAGGAGAAGAATCCTTCTCCACCAACCTGATTGCAGAATCTTCTTTAAACAACTTGACAAATTCCTCTTTTGAGAGTGGCCTTTGGTAGACTTTCAATCTATGGCCATTCACAATAAGAGGAGTATGAAATTCATCAATAGTTTTCACTCGAACTGCTCCATTACTAAAGACTTCATCAACCTCATATGGCCCAAGCCAATGAGTTTGAAATTTTCTTTTGAAGTCCTTAAACTTTGAATCAAACAATAGAGCCCAATCTCCTTTCTGAAACTTTCTTTCTTTGATATGACGATCATGCCATTTAGATCTTTGGTGCTGAACTAGATCGGTCCTTAGAATTGCATCTTGTCTTATTTCATCTAGCTCATTTAGCTGGTCCATTCTGTGTTTTTGGGCTTCTGAGAGGCTCATTCCCAATTGGACTGCCATCTTGAAGGTCTTGATTTGGAACTCAATGGGGAGCAGGACTTCCTTCCCATAAACAAGTTCATAGGGAGAATGTCCTGTTGTGTTCCTCCATGTGGTTCGATAGGCCCATAAGGCTTCAGGAAGCCTTTCCGCCCAATCTCTTCTATGAAGATGAACAGTCTTGGTGATAATGCCTTCAAGAACTTTATTGGTAGATTCCACTTGGCCATTGGATTGCGGATGGTAGGGAGTAGATGTTCTGTGCTTGATCTTATATTCCTCCATCAGCTTCTCCATCAATTTAGATGTAAATTGGCTGCCCTGATCTGTTACAATTTCCCTTGGGACACCAAAACGAGTGAAAATATCCTCAAAAAGAAATTGAACAACTGAATTTTCAGTGGCAGAAGGCAATGCCTTGGCTTCTACCCACTTAGTAACATAATCAGTACAAACCAGTATATACTTCTTTTGCTTTGATGGTGGATTAATTGGTCCAACGAAATCTAGAGCCCATTTCTCAAAGGGTTCGATGCATACCTGAGGTTGTAGTGGCATTTCATTTGAAGGAGTTGGTCTCCCAACTCTTTGGCAGCTGTCACACCTTCTAACATACTGCTTTGCATCTTTAAAGAGAGAAGGCCAATAATATCCTAGAGAAAGGATTTTATAGGCTGTCCTCTTGTCAGCAAAGTGCCCGCCACATGGTTCATCATGACATGCCTTAAGGATGTCAGGCATTTCATCTTCCCGAACACACCTTCTGATTATACAATCTAGCCCTGTTTTGAACAATTCATTAGAAATCCAAGAATAATGTGAACTCTCCTGAATGATTTTCCTTTTCTCATTAGGAAATAAAGTGTAGAGGAAGCTTCCCTGTAACTATATAATTAGCCATATCTGCATACCAAGGAGTCTTGGTAGTTACTGCAAACAAGTATTCATCTGGAAACTTATCTTCTACTGGAGAATCTTCATTAGTGTTTTGGATTTTAGACAAGAAATCGGCTACTGTGTTTTGTTTTCCAGGTCTATCTAACACAGTAATGTTGAATTCTTGTAAGAGTAAGAGCCATCTTGTAACTCTACCATTAGTAACAGGTTTGTTCATTAAATATCTTATGGCAGAGTGATCAGTATGGACAAAGGTTTCATAGCCGGTTATGTAGTGTCTAAACTTATTGATCGCATGTACCACAACTAAGAACTCTTTTTCTGTAACAGTATAATTTAACTCAGTGGGAGTCAAATTCTTACTTGTGTAATAAATGGCATAAGGGATCAAATCCTTTTGTCCCAAAACAACTCCTAGAGCTGTATCTGAAGCATCAGTAGAAATGTGGAAAGGGAGTTTCCAATTTGGCCCCCTTAAGATGGGTGCTTCAGATATTCTAGTCTTTAAAGCTTCAAAGGCAGATTGACACTCAGGATCCCATTTGAACTCACAGTCTTTGGTAAGCAATTTGAAAAGAGGAGATGCTATCTTAGTGAAGTTTTCAATAAATCTTCTGTAATATCCGGTAAACCCAAGAAAACTTCTAACATCTTTCTGGCAATTTGGAACAGGTAACTTAGAGATGAATTCAACTTTGGATCTATCAACCTTAATCCCATCTCCTGAAATATGATGTCCTAAAACAATCCCTTCAGTAAACATCATAAAACACTTTTCATGACTTAAAGAAAGATTTGTTTCCTTACATCTTATCAGTACCTTTTCCAAATTCTCCAAAGTTTCTTCAAATGTATTACCATAAACTGTGAAATCGTCCATGTATACCTCTACACAATCATGAATCAGATCTGAAAAGATTCCTAGTACAGCCCTTTGAAATGTAGCGGGTGCATTGCACAATCCAAAAGGGAGTACTCGGTAGGCAAAAGTTCCCCAAGGACAAGTAAATGTGGTTTTGTCTTGATCTTCAGGTGCTACCTGAATTTGATTATACCCACTAAAACCATCCAAAAATGAGAAATACTTTTTACCTGCTAAAGTGTCTAGTACCTGATCAATAAAAGGTAGAGGGAAATATTCCTTTAAGGTTGCCTTGTTCAATTCTCGATAATCAATGCAAACTCTCCATTTACCATTCTTTTTGGGCACTATAACCAAGGGAGAAACCCATTGGCTATCTGAAATGGGGTAAATGAAGTTTACCTTGAGCAATTTCTGAAGTTCTTCTTTCACGATTTCCCTAAGGTTTGGATTCATCCTTCTTTGTGGTTGCCTAATAGGTCTGCTGTTTTCTTCAATATAGATGTGATGAATACAAGTCTTAGGATCGATTCCTTTCATGTCAGTGTATTCCCATGCAAAGGCAGTGGAATGTTTTTGCAACAGTTTAGTTAATTCTTCTTGTTGTGGTCTTTCCAAGTTTTTGTTAATGTTCAATGTTTTTCCTGGAAGGATTTCAACTGTAGAACTACCAAACTCTTCCATTGAGAAGAGAGACATCTGTCTAGAGGAGAGATATTCAATGTCTGCATCTAACTGAAACTGTGTAGAGTCATATTCTAAAGGTATTTCAAAATTTTCTAATGTATTTAGAATTTGACTATCCTCACTGATTTCAGAGATGGTTAGAACAGGTTGAATAGTATCCTCATCATCAACCCACTCATCTTCTCCTATTTCTGTTATTGCCTTTGCTGGAGGATACAAGTTGAATTTCTTGGTGGAATTACCATCTCATATATACATGTCCCCAGACCTACAACTTATGAAAGCATCAGCTGTGGCCAGCCAAGGTCTTCCTAAAATAAGAGGATGTCCTCCTAGATTGTTCTTGGGAGTTAAAATCATAAAATCAACTGGATATTCCCAAGAATCTAGGGAGACTGGAATATCTTCCAATACACCATCAGGTTTAATGATTGATCTATCTGCAAGTTGCAGTAAAGTAGGTGTAAAGAGAAGATTAGGAAGCTTTAACTGATCCATGGTCTGTCTACTCATGATGTTGATAGCGGCTCCTAAGTCAATCAAAGTATTTGGGATTTCAACCCCATTAATATGAGTTTTGACAATAGGGCTACCGGGGTCCACATATTTTTGCATGGTAATCTTACCCATCATTATGTCTGCAATTTTTCCAACTAGATGTATCCTTTTAGTATCTCTGGTTCTCTTTCCTGTTTTCTTCAAACTCAACTCCTTTATTGTCTTTGCTAGAATGGGAATTTCCTTAATGGCTTGTAACAAGGGGATCTTGATACAGACATTCTTCAATTCATCTAGAAAACTATAGTCAGGCACCCATATTTGCTTTTCCACTCCTTTGTCAATTTGTAATCTTTCAGGAAAAGGAGGTGTAGCTAAAGGTGTAGGTTGCTCAACTATGGGAGTTGTAGAGGTTGATTCTTTTTCTTTTTCTTTTTGGATATTTTGGTTTTGAAGTGATACTTCAGAACCTTTATTGACTTTGAGAGATTCTTCCTCAGAAATGCTTGGTTGTTGAACACTTGTAGAAGGTTGATCTAAGATTCTACCTGATCTGAGTTGTACTTCATTGAGAGGAACAACCATATAGGTAGGAAATGGTTGACCTTCCATCATGTAAGCATTTTGAGGGTTCCTATTATTTGGATTTGGTAATGGCTGAGAGGGAAGTTGATTTGATTTCTGCTGGGATTGAAGCGATAGTTGAGAATTTTGATTTTGTGGAGGAGGTTGTTGTTGTTGAGGGTATGGCAATGATAGTTGTTGACCTTGATTTGGAAGTTGTGGAGCCTGCTGATTCTGAAATGATGGAGGATATTGATAGAATTGAGAAAATCTCCCATAAGGATTTTGCATGCTTTGCATCCATGCTTGAAAAGCATTTTGAGGTTGAGGCCAAGGTTGTTGCCAAGGATTCCAATTTGGTTGGGATTGAGAATTCATAGAGTTGTTAAACCCTTGATTCTGTTGTCCTTGCCAAGGTCTCCTTGCAATAAAACAGAGAGATTCAAGTGTATCTGGATCCTCTTCAAAGACTGCTTTGAGGCCAGGTATTGAAGGACAATCCTTAGTCTCATGAGTTTCTGAGCAAATTACACATGTTTCTACAATGTGTGTGTCCAAGGGACATTCCCTTAAAGCATGTTTCTTTCTACATTTCGGGCAAAAAATGGCCAAAGCCTCAACTTCTGCTTTTTGTTTATTGTGAATCTTAAGGGTATCTAGTTGTTCACTAAGACTCCCTAAGATGTCAGTTTTGAATTCATCAAGCATATTGCCGATTTCAGCCCTACTCACTGATCCTGTTGTAGATTTATTTGCTCTAAGGAGAGAAGGATCTCTAGGCCCTTTTTGAGTTTTTGATTTGCCTCTTGAGAGATGGATACAAAGTTCTGCTATATCATTTGTTGAAAAGTGTGCAACAAGAAATGCTTGTTGAGAGTGCAACAAGATGATGGAGCTTAGTGAAAAGAGTCGCCTTCACTAAGTGGGCCCGCAGGCTATTTTTGGCGCAAGTCTATTTTTAGACTATGTCTATTTTTAGACATATGGATCATGTCTATGGATGATTGATCAAGTTGGGAAAAATAGATGGACTTCTATTTTTGATGAAAGTGTGAGTGATCACAGTGTGAGTGATTACAGTGTGAGTGATCACAGTGTGAGTGATCAAAGTCAAAAATAGAAAAGTCAAATATTATTATCTCACAATAATATTTGGACTATAAACTTAATCTTATTCTCTTGGAGCACTTCAGTTTGAGCTACGGAAGTGGCACATGCAGCTGTCAGAAGGAAATTCGTTTTTCTTATGAGTCAGTTGAGTTGTTGCATGCATGACTTCAGTTAGAACTCAAGTGAGTTGAGTTTAGTGGACTGGAGGTACAGTTGATGGAGTTGTGTTCAGTTTAGCTTTGTTAAACTGGTTGTATTTAGTCTAACTGATCAATAGACTAAAGATGAGTTGGGTGAATTAGTTATTAATTAATTCACAAGTTATTAACTCATAATGCAACTATAGAATACATCAGTTAACTCAGTTGCGTGTCAGTGCATGTTCAGTTCAACAGGGACAGGTGTTAGAGGATCAGATTGCTATCAGTTGTGACTATAGCTGTGCATGATGATTTGCACAATCAAAGGATTGAGTATGCCAATGAGTTTGCTCATGTATCTTCATGATATTATAGCTGTTGCTCACGTCCAACATAGTGTGGGTGACTATTTTGCAGTGTAAAATCGAGTTTGGGAAGCTATTCTCATCTGTTCTCGAGCAGGTTTGAGCAGTGGAGGCAGGCAAGCAGCGGGAGAGATTTGGAGATCAAATCTGAGCTGTATTGTGTGTAACAGGTGGAGATACTTGTGAGAAGTATTATGCTTTGTATTGTTACATGATTCAATCAATATAATATACAGATAGTGTGGGGTTTTTAGCGAGATGCTTTCCCCGGGATACATACTGTGTTTATGAGTTTGATTGATGCTTCTATGTGTGCCTGTGAATGTTTCTGCTTCTGTAAATTGATGATCAACGTAGAGGAGATTATGTATTATACATGTTCCGCTTAAATTGTATGATCAGGATAATCTCTGTTGAATATGTGTTAAGTCTCAGACGATTGTGGAGGAGCCACGATTGGTGCAGCAGCTTCAGGAGATTGTGGAGGAGCCACAACAGGGGAAGCTGAAAGGAGATCGAGTAGAGACATCTACTCATCCAGAGACCTCCAGTAGGGGGAAACTTCAAGCCAGGTGGGCTGAGGGATCACATGCAACCATACCTCCAGGTAGGAGGTGGGGTGATGTGGATTGATTGTCCCAAGGAGGAGGGGCAGGATCCTTGAGGTACCCAACCTCTTGGATGAGACCTTGCTACGGGAGCCCCGATGTGTAGTAGCAGGAACTGACTGATTGGGTAGAGACAGATGCGGATGGAGCGGCAGAGAGAGCGACAGTGCAGGGAATCCCAGGACAGCGCATAGCTAGCAGGCTGTAGCAATGCGAGAGGCACAAGTGTTTTGCACAGTGTTAGGTGGCACAGAGAGGTGTGCAATGGTGCGAGATGCATGGAGATGTTGCAGTAGCGCAGATGTCAGAGAGGGAGCACTTGTCAGCAGCAGGTAGAGCTTCAGCATCAGAGGATGTTTCTATCCCAACAGGGAGGTCAGTTGGGAGGTGCAGTGCGGATGCAATGCTGGGAGATAGAACCAGCAGCAGCACGGATGCAGTCAGAGATCAAAGTGACAGAGGCTAGAGCAATCAGATACTGAAGAGCACAGAGATGCAGAGTTTCAGTTGACAGAGGCAATAGCAGTCAGAGACTTTGATGACAGAGCAAGTGGACCGGCCAAATGTGTTGCATGGAGAACATTCCAGAGTTACAGGATCGGGTTTGAGAGGAAGCCTTTCTTGTTGAGAGGGAGTGTTGAAAAGTGTGCAACAAGAAATGCTTGTTGAGAGTGCAACAAGATGATGGAGCTTAGTGAAAAGAGTCGCCTTCACTAAGTGGGCCCGCAGGCTATTTTTGGCGCAAGTCTATTTTTAGACTATGTCTATTTTTAGACATATGGATCATGTCTATGGATGATTGATCAAGTTGGGAAAAATAGATGGACTTCTATTTTTGATGAAAGTGTGAGTGATCACAGTGTGAGTGATTACAGTGTGAGTGATCACAGTGTGAGTGATCAAAGTCAAAAATAGAAAAGTCAAATATTATTATCTCACAATAATATTTGGACTATAAACTTAATCTTATTCTCTTGGAGCACTTCAGTTTGAGCTACGGAAGTGGCACATGCAGCTGTCAGAAGGAAATTCGTTTTTCTTATGAGTCAGTTGAGTTGTTGCATGCATGACTTCAGTTAGAACTCAAGTGAGTTGAGTTTAGTGGACTGGAGGTACAGTTGATGGAGTTGTGTTCAGTTTAGCTTTGTTAAACTGGTTGTATTTAGTCTAACTGATCAATAGACTAAAGATGAGTTGGGTGAATTAGTTATTAATTAATTCACAAGTTATTAACTCATAATGCAACTATAGAATACATCAGTTAACTCAGTTGCGTGTCAGTGCATGTTCAGTTCAACAGGGACAGGTGTTAGAGGATCAGATTGCTATCAGTTGTGACTATAGCTGTGCATGATGATTTGCACAATCAAAGGATTGAGTATGCCAATGAGTTTGCTCACGTATCTTCATGATATTATAGCTGTTGCTCACGTCCAACATAGTGTGGGTGACTATTTTGCAGTGTAAAATCGAGTTTGGGAAGCTATTCTCATCTGTTCTCGAGCAGGTTTGAGCAGTGGAGGCAGGCAAGCAGCGGGAGAGATTTGGAGATCAAATCTGAGCTGTATTGTGTGTAACAGGTGGAGATACTTGTGAGAAGTATTATGCTTTGTATTGTTACATGATTCAATCAATATAATATACAGATAGTGTGGGGTTTTTAGCGAGATGCTTTCCCCGGGATACATACTGTGTTTATGAGTTTGATTGATGCTTCTATGTGTGCCTGTGAATGTTTCTGCTTCTGTAAATTGATGATCAACGTAGAAGAGATTATGTATTATACATGTTCCGCTTAAATTGTATGATCAGGATAATCTCTGTTGAATATGTGTTAAATTATTCAAAATTTCTACATCATTGAGTGAAAGTTGAGAAATATCCCCTTTCCCCATCATGTTTAAGATATCTATCCATTCATCCCTAATGGCTTTTAATAAGAGGGCTTTTAAGGTCTCTTCATCCAAGCTACTCATTTTTGCTCTTTTCAAGTTATATTGAAATCTTTCAAGTAAATCTTCTAAGCTCTCATCTTCTCTTTGTATCATTTTAAAAACCTCGTCCTTGTGATTAGTAGGCATACAATAGTCCAAATACCTATCCAAAAATGTCTGTTTCATTTCATCCCAAGACCTAATGGATTGAGTGAGTAACCCCATGAACCATTTCAAGGCTTGATCCTTCAGTGTTGAAGGGAACAATTTGAGTTTCTGAGAGTCATCCAGGTAGTCATAAGTTCGACACACCACTTCAAACTCAAATAAAAATGTTTCAGGGTCCTCAGTTCTTAACCCATGGAAATTTGGGAGGACAGATGGTGATATGTTTTTCATAGTGGCTCGGGAATCCTCATTAACAATGGGAAACCCAAATGAATTATCCCCATCTCTATTTCCTCCTCCAAGGGGACCTCTACCTCCATTATTGTTATTGTTGTTTCCTCCTCCTCCTCTACCTCTACCTCTACCACCTCCTTCTTCCTCTGCCATGATGGTTCTCCTAGGGATTTCAAAATCTTCTGGTTCTTCTACAAAAGGTGAATGAGAAGAGATTTCTCCTTCTTCTTCAGATGATTCCACTTCCTCAATTACAACTGGTCTTTCTGTAGGAGAAAGAGAAGAGTCTCTTCCTGGTTCAAATTCAATAGAAGGTGTAGGAGAGTCAACTCTTGGCTCTTGAATTCCAGGAATTCTAGGACTAGGAGTGTCGGTTGGAGATAAGGGAGGTGTCTCTTTTCTATCCCTTGAAGCAGATGGACTTGTAAAAATTGAACTTCGAGCTCTAGCTAAAAACCTTCCCCTAGAATCTCTAGCTCTATGCATGTCATTTTTTATTTTTCTTCAAGTCAAGTTAATAGTTCTTTTTCTGATCTTCCAGTTCACTCTAGGTGCAAGAAGAGAGCATACTCAAGAAACTACCAAATCAATAACTTTCTCTTTTCTGATCCTCCAGATCACCTTGAAGTGCAAGAGGAGAGCATACTTTGATAGGTTACCAACTTCTTTCCTTGAAATTTTTATGTTTTTTTTTTCTAAGAATATGGCTACTTAATTTCACTTCCCCGGCAACGGCGCCAAAATGTTTAGTCAATTTAGTGTTTCTAAATTGATGTCATTAATTGTCAACCCGGGGCTCGTAAGCTGATGAAGTGAAGGTGTACTATATGTACTTAAGCAACCTCTTAGATCTTTTTGTCGTTTGGGAGTGTTGTTTGTGGTCAATTTATCTTCCTAAGATGAAATGGAGTTTTTATAAACAGATGAGTGAGTGTGTGTGTAAGGTGATTTCTAGATGAGTGAGTGTGTGTTACAGGTGATTTCTAACTACCTTCTAAACTGCAAAGAAAAAGCTTGAAAGAAATAAATAACTTGAAATGAACTGAAAGCAAAGAACCACTTTCTAATGGCACTAGACACCATTCATGCTGCTGCAAATAAAAGGTAAGAAAATCACTTTAAAACCCAATGATAATGTTTATCTCTTCCTAACTCTCTGCTTCTAACATATGGTACTATGTAAAACACGATTAGGAAGAAGTTAGAGATGAGTTTAAAAAGTGATCAAAAATGAGAAAAATCTACTTTAAAGACTAGTTATAATGTTCAGCTCTTCCTAACTCTCTGCTTCCAACATATGGTACTATGTAAAGCACGATTAGAAAGTAGTTAAAGATTAGTCTAAAAAGTACTGAAAGCCAGCTGTAATTTATTAGTATTCTGATCTCTAAAAGATGAACAATTTATGATAAAGAGACCATCAATATGTTAGCAGACAACTTTGAGAAACTAAACTAGAAATCAGCTATGAAAATAAAGTAAAGGCAGCAACTTTGAATCTGTCAACTGAAAATACCATCAGATATAAAGCAAATACACAAAGACAAAAACAATCCCGGGTTAAAAACCTGCAAAAGAACAATACTGATCAGTTTAAAATAAAGGCTGGAAATGAAATGACATGAAATCAAATGGTATGCTATTATACATGATAAAAGAAATAAAGATTGCTGAAAGCATGAAAATGAAACCAAACACTATGTACACGGGCTGTCATAGATGGGGGCCCTCCATCCACGCAACCAACTTAGAAGATCAGCTACGAAAAGGTGAACAAAACAGTCTTCTTTTATAAAAACAACATGTCAAAAATACAGTGAAAAGTGCTGTAGGAACAACCTTCTTAAAACAGAGTTTTTATACAAAATCAGCGCAGCAATTACAATAATCCAAAAACTAATCTACAAGCGTTGGCACACGCTTATTTATAAGCACAGAGGCAACTACTCTCTGCGTGAACTAAGCAACTACAGCTTAACCTATTAACTACGCAGCAACACGCAGTCATAGCTAATTAACTTGTGCAGCAAACACGTAGGTAACCCCGTGCACTTTTGAGGGAAACGGTCATCATGGGAGACAAATCTATGCTTGGATCTTGTCTTTAGCTGTCCTCGTGGCATGGAAGAGGTGCCAGCTACAGTTCCGTGTCCCAACTGCTCACGGCTCCTGTGCCACCGTTCAGAACTTGACCGTTTGACCGAGGGAATACCTGCGTTGACCAAGGGCATTCGTGACTGGTTTGGCTCAACCAATAGCATACAATCCATGTGTACATCCAACCCAACATGCCCATGTGGCTCGTTCCTTGAGAGGACACGTGGAGCATATCAAACAACAAAAAGGCTGCGGAATCTCTGAACAGCTGCGGAATTGCTGAACAGCTGCGGAACTGCTGAACAGCTGCGGAAACTCTGTTTATATGTCAAAAATCTAAACCAATAGTAAAACATAAGCAAAGTTAACTAATTATGCTTAGAGACATCAAATGTAATGATCTGGGCGGAAAATAGAGCAAAAGAGAGGGATAAGTGAAGAAAAGCTGTAGGTAATGATGGATAATCAAGTGTAAGTTAGAGGCTCTACAATTTCCATTCCTTAATGGCTTTGATTTTCCTAGGGTCTACCTTAACTCCTTCATGAGATACAATATGACCCAGATATTCCACCTCTTGTACTCCAAAGAAACATTTGGATCTTTTTGCATATAATTGTTTCTCCTCCAATAGTTGTAGCACCTTGTCAACATGTTCAACATGATCCTTCCAAGACTTGATGTAGATTAGTATATCATCAAAAAATACTAACACAAATTTTCTAAGGAAGGGTTTGAAAATGGAATTCATCAAGCATTGAAATGTAGAAGGTGCATTGGTAAGGCCAAAAGGCATGACCAAAAATTCATAATGACCCTCATGAGTTCTAAATGCTGTTTTCGGAATGTCTTTAGTCTTCATTCTGATTTGATGATATCCTGAACGAAGATCCAACTTGGTGAAGTAAATTGATCCATGCAATTCATCCAGTAATTCATCAATGACATGAATGGGAAACTTATCTTTAATAGTGAGCTTGTTGAGCTCCCTATAATCCGGACACATGCGCCATGATCCATCCTTCTTGTGCACCAATACTACTGGAGCAGAGAAAGAACCTTGACTAGGTTGAATTATACTAGCCTTTAACATTTCTGCAACCATACGTACAATTTCACTCTTTTGGGCATATGGATATCTGTACGGCCTGATGTTTGGAGGAACACTTCGTCGAATCAGATGAATAGCATGATCATGATCACGAATAGGTGGGAGACCTTTGGGAGTCTCAAATACCTTGGAATGATTGTCCAAGACTTTTTGGAGATCTGGAGAAATAGACCATTCCAATGTGGAAACATCTAGCGAACATAATTGTGCAATTACACTTCTTTGTTGCTTTTTTAGAAGCTTTGTCATACCGTTAGAGCTGATTATCTTTCCCGGTTTCCCTGCAATACCCCTTAATTCAACTTCCTTTCCTTCCACAGAAAATTTCATGAAAAGTTCTTGAAAATTAAAAGCTATTTTACCCAAGGATTGTAGCCATTGGACTCCTATTACAACATCAGCACCTCCCATTGGAATGGAAAGCATTGGGCTAGTCAATACATATTTCCCATGGATAGCTTGATATTATGGCACTTTCGAGAGCAATTTATCGTTCCTCCATTTGCAATCATCACTTGACACTGTGGTGTTGGATATAGGAAGTAATTCAATTCTTTTGCTATCTTACAATGAATAAAATTGTGGGTACTTCCTGAATCAATCAACACTAGTACCTTTTTCTTCTTGATTTGTCCTTCTATCTTGATGGTTTGAGGAGTGGTAATTCCAGCCAATGCATTACAAGATATGGTAGGATCCATTTCTTCTTTATCTAGGCTTTGTTCCTGGAGTATATCCTCTTCTTTTGACCTTTCTTGCTCCTTTTCTTCTTCCTCTTCACAATCTATGTAGAATAATTTCTTCTCAGCACACTTATGACCTTTAGTGTATTTGTTATCACAACTGTAACAAAGCCCTTTTGCTCTTTTCTCTTCCAGTTGTTTTGGTGTCAACCTTATAGGTTGTGGAAGACTAGGGGCAACAACACTTCCATCTTTATAGTTGTGAGTGGTATGCTTCCTGGTTGCCATAATTTTGCTTTCCATTTTTCTTGCTAACTTGAATGCCTTTTCTAATGAATCAGGTTCCCAAAGGTGAATATCATGTTGGATATTATCCTTTAAAGTCCCTATGAACACATCAATCCTATGCTCCTTTGGAATATGTTTTACCCTTATGTTCAATTTTTGAAACTCCACAATGTGCTTCATTATTGAACCCTTTTGTTTGAGGCTTATCAATTGGCTAAAAAAAGTGTTGCTTTTTGTGTCCTCATAATGTGATGTCAATTCTTCCGTAAAAATTGCTCAAGTGATAATTTGTTTACGAGAGCAAAGCCATTGATACCATACAAACTGATTTGGTTCCAAATATAAATTTGCAATACGTATCTTTTGTGTGTTTTGCACATTATTGAGATCGAAAAATTGCTCCATCTGTAATATCCATGTTGCGGGATCCTTCCCATCAAACTTCCTCATATCGATTTTTGGAATATGGTGGGTTTTCGATCCAACATTAGAGTCTATGAAATCATGATTAAAATTTCTTTTGTTCTCATCATGAGTTTCCTTTATTACCCTTTCACCATTAGTAATCATTTCTTGTAGAAACTTTTCTAAATCTGTCTTCAAATCTTCCATGCTTGTCTTCAAATCTTCCATGTCTGTCTTCAAATATATCTTCAAATCGTCCATCTTAGCTTCTATGTCATTCATCTTAGCTTCTACGCCTTTCTTTAAACCATCCATCTTAGCTTCTACATATTTCTTTAAACCATCCATCTTAGATTCTGTTTCTTTTTGTGCAAGTGACACTTGTTGCACTTGGTCCCGTAATTTTGATATATCATGTTGCATTTCTTCCTCTTTTTCATGAGTCATGCTAGATATTTCAGGTTGCTTACTAGGTGTTGGCATTTTCTTTCCTCGAGGCATCAATTATTGATAATAATGCTTTACTATGCCCTTTGAATTCCTCCAAACTAATTTTTCAAACCAAGCTTATGCAAAAAAAAAAACTACACACCTTTTTTCACTTTGTAGGAGCTTGATATTGAATCTGATGTATCTTTGTAATTTCAGATCATCCAATTCTAAAATTGCGATCTGTGGTAGCCCTCTGTGTCCTCTTTCTAATGCCACCAGTCTGATCCAAATTGGATTCTCTAGGGAAGAGTTATGTCAAATCTCCCACAGTGACCTGATTATAGACGAGTTCAGTAGAGCGAACTTGTACGACATGCCGCGAGTCACTATTTCGACCTTTGACTCTAAAAAATATATACAAGAAACTACAGTCCGTCCTCTTTCTATACCTTCTTACGAAATTTCAATCTGATGCTCAGAGAGAAAGTTATGACGATTTTCCCGAGGTCACCTGTTTGGAATGTAATTTAGGAGTCTGCAAAAAGACCGACTTCCTCAGACCATATCTCCGCAAATATAGTACGAAAAGCTCTAAAATTCGGACCCAAGGTTCAATGTGATTTAATCTCAAATGGGTTTTTTTTTAGCTTTTGAAACATCGCAGAAAAAAAGCTATAGCGAAAATTCCACGATGACCTATTTGGAGCAGCGAAACCCTAGAATCCAATGCTCTGATACCAAATGTTATGGAACCAGCCCACAAAAAAGATAGAGAAGATAGTTGAACGCCTTAGAATTCAACGTCTTCGAGGGGGAAACCTCATTTACATTACACAAATGAACAATTCTTGGATGATTCAAATGACAAAATAACCCAACCGACCTAACAATAATAATATAAAGCTACAAAAATAACAATAGAGAGATTCTATGGGGCACAGTAATAACAATATGGGGACAATAGGGGCACAACAACATTAATAAGGGATACAACTACAATAGTAATGGGTAATCACTAATATTATAGGGACCTAACATTCAATTGGTAGTGGTTGCCCTCTAGGTATTGTGATAATTCAACAAATTATAAATATGAGTATAATGATGATCTCTATGTTAAGCATTAGTTTTTTTTATAAATAAGAGTTCCTGACTTGATTGTTTATTTGCTTTGGATATGAAATGGTGCATTTCTCTCTTAGTGGATTTTTGATCTCCTTATTTTTTTTTATCATACAATTATTTACACATATAGATTAGATATGAAACATTATCTATTTCAAAAGAGATCCAAACATCTTCCTTAGTTAACCAAAAATTTGTTAATGATTTATATACCAATGGTCAAAAAATCTTGATAATAACTTAACGATATTGATGAAATTCCATTGTAATTCACAATTTAGATTCATTTTTCTTTCATCAAAGATTCATTAAGTTAATGCCAATCTTTATTTAAATAACTTAGTATGTATTTGTTATTGTGATAGAAAAATAGTAATGTAGAAGATTAGGTCTTCACATTAACAAAATTAATCCCTATTTGGAAACATATGTTGTATGCTTGTGAAAACTATATCATTGTGCAAATAAACAATATAATCTTAACCTTAAGGATGTATGTGCTTTATTAAACTATGTTCATGGACATTGATAATTTAATATTTCTTATCAACTTGTGCTTATTGATAACAAAGTATAATAATAAATTAAAGTGTGAACTTGATCCACACTTGGAAGTTGATAAATACCTTCCATTGCGATTATAAAATAATGAATAATCTCGATTACGACTATTATAAAATAATAAATAATCTCGATTACGATGAGCTAAACTAACGCATTTTTATATTAAATGCATGTAATTTTTTATAAAATAATAAATAATATCGATTAGGATGAGCTAAACTAACACATTTTTATAAAAATGCATGCAATTTTTTTGACACTACATAAACCGGCAACTATTTTAAAGACCACGATAGGAGTCGGGGTTCGGACTTTGCCGATAGGTCATGTAGAATTGGAAAAATGACCCGACTTCCGATTTTCCTTTGAAATTGCTGCCAAATATTTGGATACACGTATTTTTTGTCTTCTTATTTTATATGAACATTTGAACGAGTTAATTTATAATTTTTTTAGTACGAAAAAAGCTTGATTGTATTATACTAGATAATCATATAAATTCCAAAATATATTTGATAGAGTTTGATATGAGAGATAACTCCAAACCAGTACAATACTGTAAAGGAAACAAAAGAAATTCTGATAGGTTTGATAGCCATATTCCACCATAACTAGTGAAGAAAAAGAAGTATATGTGCTGCCAATAAGCTATCAACCAGAAGGGGAAACAAAGCTTGAAACAGATAGATAATCTAGAAGAGTCAAAACCCCTATAAGGGGCATCTTCTACTAGCTGAGAGATGATATACAAAATATACAATAAAGTGCAAGATAAATAGTATCCTGAAAACATACCTGGGAATTTTGAGATGAAAAATGTAAGATTTATGTGCCTGGAAGAGAAAATTCCTGAATCGAATAAGTTTCAGCTTCTATTTTTATATCCATATTGCAATTGCCCATTTGTGAAAGGAGTCCTTTCTTTGATAAAGCATCAGCTTGGGAATTTTGTGCTCTATTGACATGCTGAATAGAATAATCATTCCTCCTCCAGATAGACCTTGTTTTTTAATATGATTCTTCCTTGTGACTTGATTTATTATTATTTTGGAATCACCAAAAATCTGAAGGGATTGAATGTTTAGGAAAATGTTGAAATTAAGAAGTCCTGTTAACGCCATTGCCTCTGCTTTGTTATTAGTTCTTTTTCCCCATTCTAGTAGATTTCAAACGGCTGTTCATCATCCATAACAATGAGGACCCCACATCCACATATGCCATTTTGAGCCGCCCCATCAAAATAATCTCTTGGGAAAACCATGAGATCTATTGATTGCTCAATGGATTTTTCCTTTTTGTTCCGAGAAAGTTTGTTAGGGATAGAGTTATAAAGTGAGATGATGTTCTCAAAAACTACCCCAAAACCCTCCTTTCTGTTTTGAAACAAAATATTATTCCTCCATTTCCATATAGAGGAGAGAACTAGTTGAGAAATTGGTCTCCATATTTCTTTCTGGCTACTCCACCAATTAAGTGCTTCTTTTATTGAAGAATGTAAAACAAAATTAAAACCAAAATAAAAGGCAAGGTTTCTCCAAAGCTATTGGGAAAAAGAACTTAATGCAAATGCTTGTGTTTATACCAATATTTTTTTAATGAAATTAATGAACAATTTGTATTTAATTTTACAAATTAATGTTAGTAACATTCAGTGTACCGGGTGTTTTTTGAACTAAATTAGTTAATATATGAATGAGCCAGTTTGATACGAAATTTTCTCATTATTATATTTTTCAAACTTTTTTTGATTACCCTAAATGATTTAATTGATTTTTGCTCATGTATAAGAGAAAGAATAAGGTTCATTCAAAGATACATATATGATATAGAGTCATTCTACTTTTATTTTTCAAACAAATAATAGCTTCATATAACATTGAGCAACGAACCTGTCAAAAATAAATTGATAACTCCAACAATCTAAACCAAAAAATCTTAAATAATAAATAACAACCATTTTTGTATAGACACCATTTGAATTACATGACTATCTTTAATTTGATTGCAGATTTCCCGAATATTTCAGGATTTGACGGACATGGCACAGTGAATTTTTTGACGGCGCGTAAGATCCCTGAATATTCAGATCCTATTCAGGAAACCTGCGATCAACTTAAGCTCACTGGAACCATTCAACGACTTCACAAATTTAAACGCTTTTCTTATTTACCAAAACATTATAGAAATATGTTTTTTTATTATAAATGTAAAATGAGTAATGTCATGATACATTTCTTTTTTATTCTAAAACTTTACCCAACAAACCAAATAAATTAAACAAATAAAAAAACAATTTATCCCATAAACTATTTTTAACTTCGTAAACCATAAAAAAACATATATATATATTTTTCTTCTCTACACTAAATTTCTATCATCGACGACTGGTCATTAAAATCTTCATTGATAACAATCTTTTCTTCCTTCTCAATGGCATTCAGCTCTGCATTTGGTGTTGATATCTGTTTCATATCTCCATCATTTCAGATGCTTGACGGCGTATCTATAAGAAAAACCATTGCAAAGCTGCAAGCAAGAATTCTACAGTGTGGTAATGGTAATTTTGTCTCTACAGGTACCTCTGATTCGAAACTGTTCAGTTTAATTTGCGTAATGCTTCCAATTCTCTTAACAGGTGGAAATTGGAAATATGCTAGGATTTCAAACGCATGTTGTTTCGCCTTACCAGGTTACACGTGGGTTTCACACGCCCACCTCCAAAACCATGTTTCCACGACTTTTCGGGCTCTCTCTCAATGCATTCTTCCATGGAGCTCTTAGACAAAAAAAAAATTCAGGCAATGGTATAAATTAAAAAAAAAAAAAAATTCTATCAATGGGCTTTCACCGTGAGTTGAAATATATACGCTGTATTTAACAAATTTATATTATAGCTATTATTTGTTATTTCGATGTTTATTTGAGAATGGAATTATTCATTTTTCTTGCCTAGACTATCAAAAGTGGCCGGAATTTGGAATATTTTTTTTCAGCATTTTGTAGATGCCGTTTTTGAATCATGTTTTTTATGGTAAAAATATAGTTTTTTTTTTTTTTTTTTTTTTTTTTTTTTTTTTTTTTTTTATGGTAAAAATAGATTCATCACCATCAAAAACGTCCAGAGCACCTAAAATTATGAATTTTGATTGTTTTTACTTGGATTTACAAAATATAGCTAAAATTTCCATAACTTTCATGGCAAAAAAGTATAATTTTTAAACTACAGCTACGTCTAGAAAAATTACTTCCTATTAATGTTGGGTAAACCTCTTAACCATGAATTTAAACTTTTTACATAATTTAATTTATTAAAAAGATTAAATTGGACCCCTGTGACCCCACTCCGATGCGCCTGATGCAACAAAGGGGGTGCTCCGCACCCCTTCTAACCCCCCAATTTTCTAGTCGTGGAAAGAATATAACACAATCCAACATGTAATACATACCACAGGCAATGCTAATAGATTAAAAAATCCCTGGTGCATTCTTGTAAGGAATGACACCGAGGCACGCAAAAAATAATTGTTGTGCCGATGCTTTTATTTAATCTTGCAGCATTGATGCATATCGTTTGTATAAACAAATATGTGCGGTGTTATATAAAAGGATTGGTGTTGTTAGTTTTCACAATGCACCCCACCTTGAAATAATACTTTGTAGGACCGGAGTGTTAGTTCTATGAAAGCACTCGTGCATTAATAATTACAATGCACCAGGGCGTTAATTTCAAACAATACCGTGCTTGAAGAAATAAACACCCCGATGTTATCGTTTTCCGAAAAGGCACCAATCATTCATAAAGATTCTGTCATGGTGCTTTTATATAATATAACATTTCATTGCATTTTTATGTTATGGATGCACCAATTTTTTGTTTGATATTCTCTCTTTTTTGGACACATTTACCTGAGATAGTGAAATTATTGTAATTTTTAAAATCTGTTATTCATAAAAAAATCGACATATATCTTATAACTGTATTCATATAAATTAAATTTGATTAGTGCATTTGTATATGATGTTTGAATTAATTTGTTATATTTTGATATTTCACATCTCTTCATTATAATATTTAATCACTGATGTAACATTTCACAACGAAATTGGATAACACAACATAATAAATTAAAATGTATTTTATTATATATCAATAAGAGGATTTTTGTCATACAAAATGAGATTGTTATTGGTAACCCCTTGTCTTTAAATTAAGACACTATGTCCATTATATTAAACAAAATGTATGATTTTCACATACAATTATTTCAAAAAATACAATAGGTTGCATTGATATCCAAATAGATCATCATTTTTCATTGGAATTGTTGTTAACACCCGAGTTACTTCCATGGCTTGGGTTATTTGGAAGAATGTTTTGTTGGTTGCATCAATTGTTTTCGTCGCATTCAAGTTCCATTTGCAAACATAAAAATAAAGTGTGTATCTACATTGGTGAGAATAATGAAAATTGAAATACATTAATGTAAATCGAATATCAATACCATAGCAAGAAGTGACTCAGAAAATATGCACATGGTTTCAAAATGAAGTCTCATGCCTTGTTGCAACAAGTCTTCTACTGACGTAGTTGCATAGTTTGTTTCCTACGTGTTTGAAACTCCATTATAAATCATATATTTAATATAAAGGATTTTTTGTTTTTTGTTTTTTTTGTTTTTTTAAACTTAGAGAAGTAAAATAGCATAGATAATTACAAATTTCACAATTAATTTTTGATATGCCAACATATACTCACAACCCTTATTTAACCCAATGTCAATTAATTCTTCCAATGTCTCTTCTTTGTATGTTAGCACCTACTTGAAGACATTCAAGAATGGTTTCTGTAAAAAAACTTAAAATATACAAAAATAAAACCTTGAGTTGTTATAAGGAAATATTAACAATTACTCACAAACTTTGAAATCAACCCTTTTCTTCCTTGTCTTCTTGTTTTATGTGCTGAATGAGTTCCATTTTGTGTTGTTTTTTGTAAGAAAATACTTGAAAATTAATATTTAATGTTAAATTAGTTTTTTATATTGTAACAACCCCTGGTGGAATTTCCATGTAAAAAAAAATATATGACCATGGTCATGGAACACATTTTCTAAGATGAATATTGGGAAAAACATCCTAGTGGGTGTTCATTTGGTTTATTATGGCTAAGGAAATTGGCGAAGACAATGACAAAGACTTTGGAATGGAAAAGAGACATTAATTGGTATTTTATTTGTGAAAATAAAGGAAAATAGGAGAGAGAGAAGGTGAAGGGTCTCAAGATTGTATGGGAAGGAAATTGAAGAAAAAATAGAGGAAACTGAAGAAAATAGAGGCCTCAATGATAAAAAGGCTTATGAGGATTAGTTCATGGCTTTTGTCAATTGAAGCTTTTGATAGTTCTATGGTGGATCTCTCTCTATTCTCTCACTCTCTCATACTCTTGAACACTTAGAGTTTTCTCAGAACATTCTTGGATCACATTGGATTTGGAGAAAGAAGGTAAAGAAACGCGGGAAAGCACAAGGAAATAGGTGGATCAACGACTATAACTGGATTGATCTGTAGGTATCGAGTTTCATGTATGATTTCCTTGATAGTTTTGGCATGCATGGTACATGCATGTGTGTATTTGGTTCTCTTGTTGTCACTAACATAGGTTTTTCTAGGTGTGACAATGGTTTCAACCTTTCCTTGACATTTCCGGATAGCCATGGTGTGATGAGGTTATTTTACTTGGTTGAGCTCGATTGCGGGATGGTTTCGAAATTGAGTGAGGTGGTCTCAGTAAAATTCCCAAAGGCCTAGAAATCCTTGGACTGGTAAAGGTGGGATATGCGGTAAAGCCTAAGGCCAGACATGGTAAAATTACGCATGGTTCAGGTGGAGAGATCCAGAGGCATCCATGCTTATTTATTGCCTAGTGATCCTAGGACCGGTAATGGTGAGATTGCAGTAATCTTGATAGTGTATGTTTCTTGTTTGGGCCTAGGAATCATTGATCGGTATATGGCGGGATATACGATAAATCCTAGTTGTATAGGTGATTTCTTTGGGCCTAGAAATCCTTAATCGATTTAGCAGGATATGAGGTAAAGCCTAAGAAACATGGTCAGTTTTATTGTGGGTCCCACATTCATTCTTGGAATATGGCACGTGGGTGATTGACTAAAAGAAAGATTTGGTTCAACCAATATATGGTTGGGTGGTATGTGGAAGTCCCTAACTTGGTTGGATTTACATATGTTAATAAGAGTTCCTTTCCTCTTATATTTTATGAGTAAGTTTACTTGTTATTATGTGACTTTAATGGATGTTCTATAATTGATATTTCTCTGGTTATATGCTGGTTATAAGCATGGTTTACAACAGACTTGAGTTATGAGTCTCATCATGTTTTGATTTATAAATGAATAGTTAATGAATGTATGGACTAATAAATGATAATACAGTTATTGTAAGAAGATATCAAACTTTCCTGAAGATTTTGAGATAAGTATGAGACCCTTGTGCTCATATGTTTATTTATGACTTCTCGATTACATGTTCATCATGTGTTTGACGACATGTCAGTGATGGTTAGGCATGGTTAGGTCAAGTTCTTGTCTAAGTTTTGAATGGAAGGCTTTGTTCCTGTGTCATTTATCATTTTTGTGAGTTTCATTAAGTTATGGGCAGTGATCTAGAGACTAGCCTTGAAAAAGTGCCTCAGATCTCATGGTCACAGGCATAGAACTAGGTGAAAAAGACTATAGTCAATTCCTTGCAGGCTTGTGCATGCAATTTGGTGTTGGGTGTGTGCTATGTTCTTTCCACGACTAGCCCCACGCATGAAGCCGGGGCGTTAGAAGGGGGGCGACCAACAACATCCCCTCTTGTTGCGTCGGGCGTAGCAGGACTCAGGCTGGAGGTTTGAACCTTAGGATTGCAGTTGTGGGACTCAATGGCTTAAGCTGGAGGATTGAGGATTGAGACTGTGAAGTGCGCAATTGTTAAGGCCTGGGATGAATGACTACGTAGTTGAGGAACTTAAGAGGTCAATCTTGAGGCTTGAGGTTTCACAATACGTAGTTCAGATAAGAGAATAGGCTAGGAGATTATGTAGTTGAGGGGTTCAAGGCCTCAAGCTTGAGGATTGAAGGTTTCCAATGCATAGTTCTAGTGGGAGAAAAATCTCATGGATTGTATAGTTGCACAGCTAAAGGTGTTAGGCTAGAGACTTGAGGCTTGACAATGTGTAGTGTGCAATTGTCGCTCACTAGGAGGAAGAAATTGTGGATTTCTGGAGCTCAAGGATCAAGGTTGGGCCTTGTGACTGCGCAATGCGTAGTTCCAAGAGGTAGGGTCAAGGCTTGAGGGTTGAGATTACATAATGCGTAGTTCAGGAAGGCTGAATGAAGTCAAGTTTCTTGGGAGTGGAATTTTCTAGATAAGGCTAAGTGTGGGATCAATGAGGCTCAAGTGAACTAAGATAAAACAAGATCATGATCACACACTCAGAACAGTTAGCGACACAAAATTGACCACTCAGAAGACAATAACAACATGACACCCTTAATGCAACGACAATACAACATACCTCTCCAAGTGTGACACAAAAGTTACGTTTTGTGATGAAAATTATGACACTTGTGTGACAATTTATGAAAAATTGGGAAAACATGACTACATGACTAGAAGGACTCATCAACACCAAAGTTACCATTTGAAACAAACCAAAAATCAACTTTACACGATAAGCGACACTTCCCATGCCAAAAGATGACATTTTCTATATGAATAGAAAAGTGCGAATGACGCTTGCAATATGCGAATGATGGTGAAAGCAACACATGCCATAGCAAATATCACATGAAAAAAACACTACTTAAGGTGAAATCTAGCAAAAGAGACAGTCGAAAACATGAAAATGATAGTCACAAAAGCGAAGGCGCACAAAAGCGACAGTTTGAAAAAATCATCGAAATGGAAGTACAACCACAACCAAAAGTGAGAAAACATTAATGAAAGCACACACAGACTATCGACATAGGTTGATTATCACACAAAAAAAGTCTTGATGGACCATGGTATGTTTGTTCAAGCTTGCGTAAAAGAATGCTCTCATGAACTCATTGCAGTTTGAGCATGTGTGAGCAAGTGACTTCGACATTTTAAATCCAAGAAGGGAGCTGTGGAGCGATAAAAAGGTGTCTTTTAAACTCCTAATTACCTTCACATTAATTATCAACCCAGGGACGACTTTTTATTTCAAGAGTGTACTCAGCTTGAGGCGGCTGTTTACTCAAGAGTAATGTTTTGTAGTATAGTGCTTAAAAGCTACAAAAGTAAATGAATGCTTGAAGAAGAAATCTAACAATAACATAAACTCAAATGCTCTGAAATCCAACTATTCACTCAGCAAACATCAATAGAGGATACAGTAGCAATAGCTCATTCCTCTGGATATTGATGCAATTGAAATCAAACCGGAACAAGACAATCAATCTGGGAATGAGGAAGCAATAACCAATGTTCTCTACAGTTTACAGTCCCGCTTTAAAGCAATCAAAAGGAAATCGAACTTGAACTAAAGTTGCCATTGAAAGTAAACTAGGAAAACTCTTTAAAAGCAAACCAGTGCAATTAATCAATAGAAGTGAACAACAAAGTAAATGGGTTCATGTCTACAACTTAATTACTTCAAAAGGCTAAATCACACCAAGCATTGCATCAGTCGAAGGTTCGGTAGCAATAACCCATCCTTTTCATAACTGATGAGAACAAATCCGAGGTCTGGGAGCTAGGTAGCATATGCTGGGAATCACTGCAGCCTGAGATCGTCCTTGATGAATGTAAATGAAATGGCAAGTAAAGGAAATAACAATGAAATAGAACAACACATCAGCCAAGGGTTTGGTGGCAATAACCCATCCCTTTCATAATTGATGGGAGCAGATCAGAGGTCTGGGAGCCAAATAGCAGAAGCTGACACTCACTACAGCCTGAGTCCGTCCTTAAGAAATGGCAAGTAAATGAAACAACAAATCAGCAATCTTGAAATAGACTAGCAATTGAAATGAAACAACAATTCAGAAATGGAACAACAACTAAATATGAATGTACAACAATCCAAATCAAGCACGCAACACACTTATCATTAAAAGGGACAGTAATCTGAGCTTCGATACAATATGCATGAATCACAATTATAAAGTAACAACAATTGTAACGGAACAGCAATCCCGAATAAACAACAGTCACAATTTAAGAATACATCATACAATTGTACCGATTTAGGAACATACAACGCGGTTAATCTGTAATCGAATGACAATCTGTAAGGAACAACAATGTTATATCAATTATCAAAAGGAACAGTAATGCGATACAAAGTTAAAATGATAACATAGCATTCCTGTTGCAGATAACGATAGTATCCAATCAAGTATATCTAATAGCGCTGATATGTAAAACAGTAAAGTGCATCAGATTACTGAACAGAGTAAAGGAAAGAAATCAAACCACACATGAAGCATAAAGATATAATACAGCAGCAGCGTACTCCACCGGAGGCTGGGCCCTTAGCCGCAAGCGGATGCTACTGGGTTACTTCAGGATCAAAGATGAAATGGCAACTAGATTTATATTAAAATATCAAAGCAGAGTTATAGTGGATTACAACAAGAAATCTCTCAATCTCTCAGCCATTATCCATTCTCTCTGCCATCCTCAATTATGAATCTCTAATTCATCCTCAATTCCATCATTCGAATCCCTCTGAAATCACCCCAAATCATCCCCCTCTCTGATCTCTGTTTTGATTTAAATAAAGAGAGATCAGAGAGCAGTTACAATCAAGATAAGTACGACATGATTTCTATTACAAAATTAGATTGTTTCCAACCAATTGATAAACAAGAAGATATATTTCCATCCAGCTTTCAACAAGAGCAAGACGAATTTGGCTTTGCTGCTGAGATTTGGAGGACGGCCGCAACAACAAATCTGAGAAAATTGTGCTCAAATAACCCTGCGTTTCTCTTAGTACAAGCCGAATTTGGGCAAACCGTTCTCTTTCAAAGTTAATTGGGTCCGTTCTGGACAAAACCCATGTTCCAGATTTTCCAGATTCTGCTTCATTTGCTCAGAATCTCAACCGCAAAACCGTCACTTCTTATTCCAGCGAATTTCTGAGTTGGCACTTTTAATGATCAAATCTTCAATCTGGAAATTATCTTGGAGGCTAAAAATGGTGAATAATGTTACAACTGATTTATTAAAACTATCATTGATAAAATCATGCATAATCATCAATTTATTAGAAATAAAGGAGAAGAAATAGTATTCATTCATAAGAGCATAAATCATTGTAAAATAGAATTATATGATAAATTATAATAAATGACATGATGAATAATAGTAGAAATGGGTGGAATAAGTGTTCAAAAGTGATAATAATAATGGAATATTAACGGCCCAACATACCCCCACACTCAATATATTGCATGTCCTCATGCAACCCCAAGACAAAACCCATGTGTTAACCAAGCAATAAAAATTTGAGAACAAATGAATGCTTCTTTAATTAATGAATATTCAATTTTAGCAATCTTGATGAAGGCATAACAATATTTACATTGACTTTCAACTTATATGTATGAAGTTGCAACAAAATATGACATAGATAACAACAAACTTCAATAACCATTTTCTCAAAAACTACAACCCATATTAAGTAAATTTACAATATATGAATGCCTCTATGATCCAAAAATCGGACTGTTTTGATGCACGGATTATGAGATATAAACAAAATGGCTATAGGTGAGAGTGCATGATTTCCGAAATTTTATGAACCAATTTATCTTGAACTTATCTAGGTATGTGTATTTTAATAGTATGTCTGTGTTTCCTAGAGATCACAAGAATTGAGTTCATAGTTTTAAAAATATTATGGAAATCAATTTCTACACTGAAATTGTATTCCTTAAATGAGAAAGAAAATAGAAAACATCCATCATGTGTAGCAATTCCTCCCCCTCTTTGAAAAATTAGCATGCCCTCATGCGATGCTAGAAAACAAATAGAGGTGGTTGCTACTATCTGGTGAATTCTATGCTTGGTGTAAAACAACATGGAATAAGGGAGGTGTTGAGAATGAATAAGAATAGCAATGGATGATAAAGAATATGAATGACGTGGTCATAAGAAAGAAATGAAGGAACACTCTCCCACACTCGAAAATGATATGCTGCTGAAAAAGGGGAAGTGGTAAAGATGTGGAATGAAGGATGATAAATAATGCTCAAAATGGATTTTCATTAAATTCTCCTAAATTCGTAATAAATTAGAAAATTATGCTATTTTACCTCGAATTTTACCTCCAAAAAGAAAAATGTGAAATGACATATATGGATTGGCAGTTGTAGAAGCTGAGTTGGTGCCGAAAGTGATGCAAAAGGTGGAATCCAGGTAAGCACATCATGTCTGAAGAATTGTTCACGTTCGCGAGCCTCTTCTGTTAAGTGCAATAGTGTGGTCATGCTACGAATAGAATTCTGCCCATACTTGTTGTTCTCCTGTAAACAAAGCACTATTTTGCATACAATGTTCTTGAATCCATAGTGTTAGCTTTGAATAGCAACAGATAAGATGCATGCAAAATTTCAATTAGAAAAACTTATGTATACATGCAATACTAATATGTTGTCAAATCAACAAGGTATGGCAAAGTGCAGTAATCATATCGCATGCAATCCCATAATGCATACATTCCCCCCTCCAATTGGAAAATGGGCTCCATAACCATAAAGCATATGAAAGGGGTGGTGCTGATGGCAGAGCAATGGAATGAACAATATATCAGTAAATGAAGCAGAGTACACTTATCAATGATAGGACGGTGAAAGTTATGGTTATATTGAGAGCAAAGTGTGTAAAGATAGTTATGAATAAGAGATAGGACGCTTTGGATTGATGATAGTTTATGCAAAACGAAAAAGGACAACAATATGCTAAAAAAATGCTTTGCTGACGGTATTCTAGCTGAAAATGATGTGATTGATCATAAAACAATTTCTCATGCATAAAGGTTTAAAACAGGGAAAAAGTTAAGGAAATAACTTCTCTGATAAAAAGAAAAAAATAAGAAAAGGGTATTATAATAATAATTGACGATAAGATATAACTTCAATACCATAAGCAGAGCCGCTGCTGCCAGCAGGCGTCCATAGCCTCGGCAGGGTTGCTTTTTAACCCATATGAGTCAGGATCCTCAATTTATAAATGGAGAGTTACAGTGCTGTTCTACAGAAGAGATCAATGTGCTGGCGTGGTAACCAGATAATCATACTGCCATTCACTGGGATGTAGCAAAAGTGATCAGGCCGGCTTGTGATGAGACCTCCTGTTCCAAGGATAATTTGGCTATCCAATGGATCATAACCCTGGTGTGGTGGCCATAATGGGAATGTCACTTTGTTACAACCTTATGAACATGGTAGGCTGGCTCGTAATGAGACCCCCTATCCTCCATCTGCGAATAAAATTTTGTTGTTATTACATATTTTTATGATAAAATGAGGGAGGCTCAGTACTCCTTAAGAGAAGGGATGGTGGAAGAAGTTGAACATCTCAATAGAAAAATATACCCATAATCTCATTTATTATAGAAAGAGAAGATTATAATCCAGAAAGGGTGGAACCAACATGGTATTAAGATGGTCAATCAATATCATGTTCAACAGAAAACAATGCAGTAAAGTAGTATATAAATAATAGTGTCCCTTTTGAAAATAAGCTATCATCAAGGAGTTGTCCTGTTAAAGATCATAACGTGAATGATATTAACTCGCTTCAATAGAATCCATAATTCTTGTCCTTATAAAAGTAGTGTACTTCATGCCATGAAAGGAAGTCAGTAAAATGTGGTTGAGATGAACTAGGAGTAATCCTACAAGAGGAAGGAAAGGGTTGCTCTCAAAAATATTCCCAAAGTGTTTCTCTTTTGAATGAACAGCAAAAACACTCAAAAAAGTGTTATTCCTTGTAGGGAACAACAAAGGAAATGCACAAAAAAAAAACAAAAATACGCACCAAAAAGTGTGAAAATGGAAATGTCATTCCGTTGGAAAAAGGAACAGCAAGCTGTTCCTTTAGAAAAAGAACAACAAAAAGTGTTGTTCCTCTGGAAAAGGAACAACAAAAATGAAAAGTGTCGTTCCTTTGGAAAAGGAACAGCAAAAACACAAGTGTCGTTCATTTGGAAAAGGAACAGCAAAAATGAAAAGTGACGTTCCTTTGGAAAAGGAACAGCAAAAACACAAGTGTCGTTCCTTTGGAAAAGGAACAACAAAATTGAAAAGTGCAGAAGTGCTGTTCCATCTCAGAAAGGAACAACAAAACGTGAAAGTGAAAAAGTGTTGTTCCATTCAGAAAGGAACAACAAAACGTGAAAGTGCAGAAGTGTTGTTCCATTCAGAAAGGAACAACAAAACGTGAAAGTGCAAAAGTGCTGTTCCATTCAGAAAGGAACAGCAAAACGTGAAAGTGTAGAAGTGTTGTTCCATTCAGAAAGGAACAACAAAACGTGAAAGTGAAAAAGTGATGTTCCATTCAGAAAGGAACAGCAGAACGTGAAAGTGCAAAAGTGTTGTTCCATTCAGAAAGGAACAACAAAACGTGAAAGTGCAGAAGTGTTGTTCCATTTCAGAAAGGAACAGCAAAACGTGAAAGTGAAAAAGTGCTGTTCCATTTAGAAAAGAACAACAAAACGTGAAAGTGTAGAAGTGTTGTTCCATTCAGAAAGGAACAACAAAACGTGAAAGTGAAAAAGTGACGTTCCATTCAGAAAGGAACAACAAAACGTGAAAGTGCAAAAGTGTTGTTCCATTCAGAAAGGAACAGCAAAACGCGAAAGTGCAGAAGTGTTGTTCCATTTCAGAAAGGAACAACAAAACGTGAAAGTGCAAAAGTGTTGTTCCATTTAGAAAGGAACAACAAAACGTGAAAGTGTAGAAGTGCTGTTCCATTCAGAAAGGAACAGCAAAACGTGAAAGTGCAGAAGTGCTGTTCCATTCAGAAAGGAACAGCAAAACGTGAAAGTGCAAAAGTGTTGTTCCATTCAGAAAGGAACAACAAAACGTGAAAGTGCAAAAGTGCTATTCCATTTAGAAAGGAACAACAAAATGTGAAAGTGCAGAAGTGTTGTTCCATTCAGAAAGGAACAACAAAATGGACAATCATAAAATGCAAACATGCAAAAAAACAAATTAGTTGTTCACGGCATTGATGCTGAGGATGAGTTACACTTTGAATGAAGCAACACCTGAAACACAAAATATAAGAGAAATTAGAAAAGAAACAACAAAAAACAGTATGTAAATAAATAAATTAAGTTACAACAGCTATGATGTTATGTAAAAAAAAATGATTTATTTGAAAAATGTTTTGGCAGCAAAGACATGACATGAATCTTCAAATGGAAATCAATTCTTCATTTCTTCTATTATGAATCCGTTGGGTAATGAGTTGGATGAAATTCCTTTGTTTCATTTAAAATTTCTTTCAAGAATCACTCGTCCATAAATTGACATTCTTTTTCTCCTAGGACCTGCAAAAAACGAGTGTCTACCTGCAATAAAACATTAAATCATGGAGAAAGAGAGGTGCACGGCTCCCCTAATCCAAGAATTATGCAGTGGTCGACCATACTAACCAGCAGTGTTTTAATCACAACTTTGTTTTTTGTCAAAATTGAGCGATTCCAAAGCCAAATGAGAGCTAATTCAAAGGTTTATCTCCAGTAGAAACAGGTTTTAAAAATTCAATGATATGATATGTCAATTTTAGTTAGAACAACCTGCATAACAGAGTCATTTTTGATTACCCAACTTAGACCAATAGTTGATATTTTAAGCATAATTTTTTCGTTTGATGTCGGATTCAAATGGTTAAAATTGGAAATGAAAGTATATTCATTTATTTATTTCCAATATAAATAGGTTTTGAAGAGAAGAAGAATTGATAGGTCAAATACTGTAAGGAACAACCGGAAAGACATAGTTTTAAGGGTGCTGATTCACGATAAACAGTCAGTATTTTGATCATAACTTCCCCACACAATATCAAAAATGAGTGATTCGAATTGTATTGTAAACTAGATTCATAGGGGAATCTACCATAGAAACAGGTTTTAAAAATTCAAACATTTAGGCCTCCAAAAACGGACTGTCCCAACTCTGTTCCTGAGCTGCCCACTAGACACCCTGTCAATGTTTTGTTTCTAACTTTTTCGTTTCAAATCCAAATTGAGTGATTCAAATTGGGTTAGAAAGTAGATATCAAGGGCTACCTAGGGTAGAAAAATGTTTTAAAAATATTCACTTTTGGTCCCTCAAAACATGACTGTCCTGACTGTTTTTCCAGAAATCTCATCAAGCCCGCAAGCCAAAAAAAATGATATTCAGCCATTTTTTCATATTGATGATACAAAATGAATATAAGTGTTTGTAGAACTATTATTTCCATTATAAGTCATCTACATACACAAATGAATTAAATTTTTTTTATCACCGATGTTGATTTCCATAGCATGTTGCAACAAAAAACAACTAGCTTTACAAAAATAAAAGTAAAAAAGATGTATTTGTTTTATTTGTTTATTTATTTTATTTTCTCCACCATCCTACTCTTCTTTGAGAATCGAATATGTTTATGTATACGAGTATTTCCAGTGGAACCATTTTAGAATTAAGGCTTGACGTATGCACATACCCAAATTTGAAAAATGCATTTTGATAAAAATTAGGGTATGAGAAGCCAACTTCCCTTGGAAAGATGGTATCAAAAATTGTTGAAGTATGGAGTGATGATGCAAACACGTTATGGAGTGAAACCAATCTTCAATATATCTGTTACTTTCTTGATTTCCCATCATACCATGAAGTTCTTGAGCTTTTAAAATGGTTTGTTGGTGCAACCTACAAGAAACCTCATTTCCTTCCATAGCTTCTACAATTTTTGAATTTGAAACATTCTGAATCTCATTATAAGTTTTCTCTAATGGCGCATGTGAGATAGAATGGGTGGGAAGGGTGGGTAAATTTTCCAGTTCAACATTGTAAACATGTTGTACTGGTTTATTATGGTGAGGGTGTGGAATTAGTTGAGCAGGAAAATCAAAAGTAGAAATGTTGGGCAGTTTCTTACCATAACAGAAGATGTTCTTCATGTGTTCCTTCGAAGCTCCTCCTTCCAATATTCCTGTCAATTAGTTAGTGAAATGGGTGGTGCTTACATCACCACTTGAGTGAAATCATGTGATTTATTTTTCAAAATTTCTATTTTTTCCTAGTCATTCACACGAAAATTCAAACATCTATCTCTACCCAACAAAGCAACAACAAATCTATTAGGAAAGCGAACAGTGGAGCAGGGCTTTTACATGCTCTGCATGTAGGTTCTTACCTTCCGTTTTTAAGATACAACTCTTCCCTAGCAGGCACTCATCAGATTCACACTACTCTTTAGAAATGGCTACACTCTCCCCAGCAACGGCGCCAAAATGTGGAGCGATAAAAAGGTGTCTTTTAAACTCCTAATTACCTTCACATTAATTATCAACCCAGGGACGACTTTTTATTTCAAGAGTGTACTCAGTCTGAGGCAGCTATTTACTCAAGAGCAATGTTTTGTAGTATAGTGCTTAAAAGCTACAAAAGTAAATGAATGCTTGAAGAAGAAATCTAACAATAACATAAACTCAAATGCTTTGAAATCCAACTATTCACTCAGCAAACATCAATAGAGGATACAGTAGCAATAGCTCATTCCTCTGGATATTGATGCAATTGAAATCAAACCGGAACAAGACAATCAATCTGGGAACTAGGAAGCAATAACCAATGTTCTCTACAGTTGACAGTCCTGCTTTAAAGCAATGAAAAGGAAATCGAACTTGAACTAAAGCTGCCATTGAAAGTAAACTAGGAAAACTCTTTAAAAACAAACCAGTGCAATTAATCAATAGAAGTGAACAACAAAGTAAATGGGTGCATGTCTACAACTTAAATACTTCAAAAGGCTAAATCACACCAAGCATTGCATCAGTCGAAGGTTCGGTAGCAATAACCCATCCTTTTCATAACTGATGAGAACAAATCCGAGGTCTGGGAGCTAGGTAGCAGATGCTGGGACTCACTGCAGCCTGAGATCGTCCTTGATGAATGTAAATGAAATGGCAAGTAAAGGAAATAACAATGAAATAGAACAACACATCAGCCAAGGGTTTGGTGGCAATAACCTATCCCTTTCATAACTGATGGGAGCAGATCAGAGGTCTGGGAGCCAAATAGCAGAAGCTGACACTCACTACAGCCTGAGTCTGTCCTTAAGAAATGGCAAGTAAATGAAACAACAAATCAGCAATCTTGAAATAGACCAGCAATTGAAATGAAACAACAATTCAGAAATGGAACAACAACTAAATATGAATGTACAACAATCCAAATCAAGCACGCAACACACTTATCATTAAAAGGGATAGTAATCTGAGCTTCGATACAATATGCATGAATCACAGTTATAAAGTAACAGCAATTGTAACAGAACAACAATCCCGAATAAACATCGTAATTTAAGAATACATCATACAATTGTACCGATTTAGGAACATACAACGCGGTTAATCTGTAATCGAATGACAATCTGTAAGGAACAACAATGTTATATCAATTATCAAAAGGAACAGTAATGCAATACAAAGTTAAAATGATAACATAGCATTCCTGTTGCAGATAACGATAGTATCCAATCAAGTATATCTAATAGCGCTGATATGTAAAACAGTAAAGTGCATCAGATTACTGAACAGAGTAAAAGAAAGAAATCAAACCACACATGAAGCATAAAGATATAATACAGCAACAACGTACTCCACCGGAGGCCAGCCCTTAGCCGCCAGCGGATGCTGCTGGGTTACTTCAGGATCAAAGATGAAATGGCAACTAGATTTATATTAAAATATCAAAGCAGAGTTGCAGTGGATTACAACAAGAAATCTCTCAATCTCTCAGCCACTATCCATTCTCTCTGCCATCCTCAATTCTAAATCTCTAATTCATCCTCAATTCCATCATTCGAATCCCTCTGAAATCACCCCAAATCATCCCCCTCTCTGATCTCTGTTTTGATTTAAATAAAGAGAGATCAGAGAGCAGTTACAATCAAGATAAGTACAACATGATTTCTATTACAAAATTAGATTGTTTCCAACCAATTGATAAACAAGAAGATATATTTCCATCCAGCTTTCAACAAGAGCAAGACGAATTTGGCTTTGCTGCTGAGATTTGGAGGACGGCCGCAACAACAAATCTGAGAAAATCGTGCTCAAAGAACCCTGCGTTTCTCTCAGTACAAGCCGAATTTGGGCAAACCGCTCTTTTTAAAAGTTAATTGGGTCCGTTCTGGACAAAACCCATGTTCCAGATTTTCCAGATTCTGCTTCATTTGCTCAGAATCTCAACCGCAAAACCGTCACTTATTATTCCAACGAATTTCTGAGTTGGCACTTTTAATGATCAAATCTTCAATCTGGAAATTATCTTGGAAGCTAAAAATGGTGAATAATGTTACAACTGATTTATTAAAACTATCATTGATAAAATCATGCATAATCATCAATTTATTAGAAATAAAGGAGAAGAAATAGTATTCATTCATAAGAGCATAAATCATTGTAAAATAGAATTATATGATAAATTATAATAAATGACATGATGAATAATAGTAGAAATGGGTGGAATAAGTGTTCAAAAGTGATAATAATAATGGCATATTAACGGCCCAATAGGAGCTCAAAAGAATCAACTGACCAAGAAGTGGATGCGAAACAACTGATCACAAGGTCCACAGTAGGCTCCAAAATTTGAGTGTAGGCAAAATTTTGGAGGGTGTTTGTCGCAGTGACAACATGAAGCCATGATTTGCTTAATGGATTATATAATTAAATTAAATTTTATTAAATTAATAAATGAGATTTCTTGGGAATATTCTGGAAAGAGCACTCGAGTATTAAAGACTTCTTTCTAATTTATAAAAAGTTGTTAGTGGGTTAATTCCACATGATGGACCTTCCCAAAAGCTCTTCTAAAAATCCCAAGGAGAAAGGTGTTAAATAAATTAGCATAATGGGAGAGAAATATTATGCTAAAAACTTAGCTTGAGAGAAATGCTAAGTTGGGTAAAAGTAGAATAAAGCATAACAAGAGAGAAATACATGCCTTAAAGGAAAAGAAAAGATTTTTTTTTCTTAAATTAAAACCAAAAAACCTAGGTAACTAAGGGATGCAAGCCCTTAAAGAAAAACGTTGTTAGGAAAAATCTGACGGGAAGAATCTATAAGAAAAACCACACTGGAACACACAGTGGAGGTGGATTCATGAAGGAAAGGTTTGAGCTCGGGAGAACGTGCTACGTTCCCGAGTATTTCCAAGCAGTGGTTATTGTCATATGATTGTGATTCATTGTTTATGTGTTGAACGTTGTGACTTATTACTATATGTTGAATTGTGAACTAGATTAATGGTATTAATATGATGCATAATGTTTAGGGTATTGAAAGAAATAAGAGATTATATGTGAACTAAATTGTGCATGCATAGGTGGAATGATTATCTATGGTTATATTCATTGTTATATGTTTGTTGTTATGCTTGGTGTGTAGGTAAACTGAACCCCTTCATGTTTCCAAATGGTGGTAAATGTGTGGGATTGTAGTCGTAAATTATATAGTTTAAATTATGTTATAGACGAGTAATATTAACCGTGACTCTAGAAATGATTAATTATAATATTTGGAATTGTAAATAATCTGAAGTTAAGTCTTATTTAGTAAGTATGGAGGTTTTAGTTCCTGCATGAAACATCTTAAATTAATAAATATATAAGTATACAATATATTTTTATCATTTTGATGGAAATGATCATGTTCAAAGGTCACCACATCAATCGACCACTAGTCATCAAAATCTTCATTGATAACAATCTTTTCTTCCTTCTCAATGGCATTCACCTCTGCATTTGGTGTTGATATCTGTTCAAGATCTCCATCATTTTAGATGCTTGACGACATATCTATAAGAGAAACCATTGCAAAGCTGCAAGCAAAAATTCTACAGTGTGGTAATGGTAATTCTATCTCTAGAGGTATGTTTGATTCAAAATTGTTCAATTTAATTTGTGTCATGCCTCCAATTCTCTTAATAGGTGGAAATTGGAAATATGTTAGGATTTCAAATGCACGTTGTTTCACCTTGCCAGGTTAAACGTGGGTTTCACATGCCCACCTCCAAAACCATGTTTCCACGACTGTTTTGACTCCCTCTCATTACATTCGTCCATGGAGCTCTTAGACGAAAAATATTCACGCAACTGTATAAATAAAAAAATTTGAATTCCATCAATGGGCTTTCCCGTGAGTTAAAACATATACGCCAGACGAAAAATGTATTTAAGAAATTTATATTATAACTATTACTTTCTATTTGATGTTTATTTGAGAAGGGAGTCCTACGGAGGTGGAGGAATTACTCGAATGGCCAAAAGTCGCTGGAATCTGGGTAAAAAAATTTCAAAAATCTTGTAGATGCCGTGTTTGAATCATTTTTTTGATGGTGGAAATGGATTCAACACCATAAAAAATGTCCGAGGCATCTAAAATTATGAATTTTGACATTTTTTACTTGGATTTGCAAAAATCCCTGCCATATTTTTTCAAAATATAGCGGAAATTTCCATAACTTTTAGGGAAAAAAACATAATATTTAGACTACGTCTTTGAGAAGTCTACGCCTAGAAAGATTAGTTCCTCTTGATGTTGGGTAAACCTATTAAAGATGAATTTAACCTTTTATATAATTTAATTTATTAAAAAGATTAAAATGTTTATTTATTCAATTTATATAATTTTTTAAATTTATTTAATATCAAAAATTAAATAAGCTTCAGATGGGGTCACATGCGCAGAAGAAAGGGGGTGTGGGATCCCACAACCTCACCTTGAGAATGGGTTCGGGGTTGTTGCATTTCATCCTCAGTGAGAATTAATTGCACACGAAATGACATTCAACATGCAATCAATACGTCATTGGGAGGAGATGAGCTTAGCTAGCAAATGATCTTAAGTGTGTGATAACCATTCTAGATGATATTTAAAGTGCTACAAGGAAAATACCTTCTAGCAAAGGTTATAACAAAGGTTTTTAGTGTTATAAAATTGACAAAAATTGTCAAAAAAGTATCCACTAAAACATCTATTTGTGATAATGAATGTTTTAGTGGAGATTATAACAAAACTTCATCACAATTGAAAAAATCTGGGCGGCCAGAGATTTTAGTGGATGCTTTTTCTTTGCTGTGTGCTTCATGGAACAAGTAGCACAGGTGCGCTACATATATAAACGCACCAAGATGCATACGTAACTAAAAGCACAGCGACATTGAATGCAAACAACACTGATGCGTAATACATATCGCAACAATGCTAATAGATAGAAAAATCCCTAGTGCATTCTTGTAAGGAATGTCACTGAGGTACGCAAAAAATAATTGTTGTGCTGGTGCTTTTGTTTAATCTTGCAATGTCAATGCGTATCGTTTGTATAAACACATCAATGTGTTAGTTATATAAAAGGACTGGTGTTGTTAGTTTTCATAATGCACCGGACCTGGAAATAATACTTTGTAAGACTGAGGTGTTAGTTCTATGAAAGCACTGGTGCAATAAGAATTACAATGCACTAGGACGTTAATTTCAAACAATACTTGTGCTTGAATAAATAAATGGCCCGATGTTGTCGTTTTCCAAAAAGGCACCGATCATTCATAAAGATTCTGTCACAGTGCTTTTATATAACATAAGACATCGATGCGTTTTTATGTTATGGATGCACCAATTTTTTGTTTGAGATTTTCTCTTTTTTGGAAACATTGACCTGAGATAATGCAATTATTGTAATTTTTAAAATCCATTATTCATAAAAAAATCGACATATATTTTATAACTGTATTCATATAAATTAAAATTTGAGTAGTGCATTTGTATATGATGTTTGAATTAATTAGTTATATTATGATATTTCACATCTCTTCATTATAATATCTAATCGGTGGTTTAACATTTCACAATGACATAGGATAACACAACATAATAAATTAAAATGTATTTTATTATATATCGATAAGAGGATCTTTGTCATACAAAATGAGATTGTTATTGGTAACCCTTTGTCTTTCAATTAGGACACTACGTCCATCACACTAAACAAAATTTCTGATTTTCACAGACAATTATTTCAAAAAATACAACAGGTTGCATTGATATCAAAATAGATCATCATTCTTCGCTGGAATTATTGTCAGCGCTCAAGCTACTTCCATGACTTGGGTTATTTGGAGGAATGTTTTGTTGGTTGCATCTATTGTTTTCGTCTTCTTCAAGTTCCATTTGCAAACATAAAAATAAAGTGTAATGAGTGTATCAACATTGGTGAGAATAATGAAAATTGAAATAAATAATATACATTAATGCAAATTGAATATGAATGTACCATAGCAAGAAGTGACTCATAAACTGTGCACATGGTTTCAAAACCAAGTCTCATGCCTTGTTGCAACAAGTCTTCTACTGTCGTAATTCCATACTGTGTTTCATGCGTGTTTTAAATCCCATTATAAATCATATATTTAATATAAAGGATTTTTTTTTCTTTTATTAATTATAAACTTAGAGAAGTAAAATAACATAGATACTCACAAATTCCACAATTAATTTTTGATATGCCAACATATACTTACAACCCTTATTTAACCCAATGTTAATTAATTCTTCTGATGTTCTTTGTATGTTAGCAACTACTTGAAGACATTCAAGGATGGTTGTTGTAAAACAACTTAAGATATACAAAAATAAAACCTTGAGTTGTTAAGGAAATATTAACAATTACTCACAAACTTTGAAATCAACCCTTTTCTTCCTTGTCGTCTTGTTTTATGTGTTGAATGAGTTTCATTTTGTTTTGTTTTTTGCAAGAAAATACTTGAAAATTAATATTTAGTGCTAAATTAGTTTTTTATATTGTAACAACCCCTAGTGGAATTTCCATGTAAAAAAAAATATAAAACCATGGTCATGGAACACGTATTCTAAGCTGAATATTGGGCAAAACATCCTAGTGGGTGTTCATTTGGTTTATTATGGCTAAGGAAGTTGGCAAAGGGTTTGTAATGGAAAAGATACATTAATTGATATTTTATTTGTGAAAATAATGGAAAATAGGAGAAAGGGAAGGTGAAATGTCACAAGATTATATGTGAAGGAAATTGAAGAAAAAATAGAGGAAATTGAAGAAAATGGAGGCCTCAATGATAAAAATGTTTATGAGGATTAGTTCATGGATTTTGTCAATTGAAGCTTTTGACAGTTCTATGGTGGAGCTCTCTCTCCATTCCCTCACTCTCTCATACTCGTGCACACTTAGAGTTTTCTTGGAGCATTCTTGGAGCATATTGTATTTGGAGAAAGAAGGTAAAGGAATGCAAGAAAGCACAAGGAAACATGTGTATCAATGGCTACAACTTGATTGCTTTGTAGGTATTGAGTTTCATGTATGATTTCCTTAATAGTTTTGGCATGCATGGTACATGCATGTGTGTATTTGGTTCTCTTGTTGTCATTGACATAGGTTTTTCCAGGTGTGACAATGGTTTCAACCTTACCTTGACATTTCCAGATAACCATGGTGTGATGAGGTTTTTTTACCTAGTTGAGCTGGATTTCCAGATGGTTTCGAAATTGAGTGAGGTGGTTTGTAAAATTACAAAAGGCCTGGAAATCCTTGGACCTGTAAAGGTGGGATATGTGGTAAAGCCTAAGGGTGGACATGGTAAAATTACTCATAGTTTAGGTGGAGAAATCCGGAGGCATACATGCTTGTTAATGGCCTAGTGATCCCAAGACTGGAAACTGTGGGATTGCGATAAATCCTGGTAGTGTATGTTTCTTGTTTGGACCTAGGAATCCTTGACCGGTATATGGCGAGATATACGGTAAATCCTAGTTGTATATGTGCTTTCTTTGGGCCCAAAAATCCTTGACCGATTTAATGGGATATGAGGTAAACCCTGAGAACCATGGTCAATTTTATTGTGAGTTGCACATTCATGCTTGGAATATGGCGCATGGGTGATTGGCTGAAAGAAAGATTTGGTTTAACCAATCTATGGTTAGGTGGTATGTGGAAGTCCCTGCCTTGGTTGGATTTTCATATGTTAATAAGAGCTCCTTTCCTCTTATATTTTATGAGTAAGTTTACTTGTTATTATGTGGCTTTAATGGATGTGCTATAATTGATATTTCTCTGGCTATAAGCATGGTTTATGGCAGACTTGAGTTATGAGTCTCATCATGTTTCGATTAGTAAATGAATGGTTAATGAATGTATGGACTAATAAATGATAATGCAATTATTGTAAGAAGTTATCAAACTTTCCTGAAGATTCTCATATAAGTATGAGACCCCAATGCTCATATGTGTATTTACGACTTGCATATTACATGTTCATGATGTGTTTGACAACATGTATGTCATGGTTAGGTCAATTTCTTGTCTAATTTTTGTATGGAAGGATTTGTCCTTGTGTCATTTATCATTTTTGAGAGTTTCATTAAGTTCTGGGTAGTGATCTAGAGACTAGCCTTGAAAAAGTGCCTCAGATATCATGGTTGCAGGCATAGAACTAGGTGAAAATACTGTAGTCACTCCCTTGTAGGCTTGTGCATGTGATTTGGTGTTAGGTGTGTGTTATATTCTTTCCACAACTAGCCCCACACACGAAGCTGGGGGGTTAGAAGGGCGACGACCAACCCCCCCTTTATTGCATCGGGTGCAATAGAAGTCAGGATGGAGGCTTGAGGCTTGGGACTGCGTAGTTGAGGGACTCAATGGCTTAAGCTGGAGGATTGAGGATTGAGACTGTGAAGTGTGCAGTTCTAAAGGCCTGAGATGAATGACTACGCAGTCGAGGAACTTAAGAGGTCAAGCTTGAGGCTTGAGGTTTCCCAATACAAAGTTCAGACAAGAGAATAGGCTGGGAGATTATGTAGTTGAGGGGTTCAAGGCCTCAAGTTTGAGGCTTGAGGATTGAAGGTTCCAAATGTGCAGTTCTAGAGGGAGAAAAATCTCATGGATTGCATAGTTGTAAAACTCAAGGTGTCACGCTGGAGGCTTGAGGCTTGACATTGCGTATGTGCAGTTTTTGCTCACTGGGATGAAGAAATTGCACAGTTTTGGAGCTCAAGTGTAATATCCCTCCCCTTAATAATAAATAAAAATAATAAAAATAATAAATAATAAATAATACAAAAATAATAATTAATAATATAAATTATAAATAATAATAAATAAATCACTTAATAATAATAAAAATAATAAATCATAAATGTTAAATAATAAATGATGTTAAAAATTATATAAAAATAAATAAGTAATAAAAAAATAAAAATAAAAATAGTAATAACCATACTAAAGCTCTAGATAAGAATAAGGAAACTATCAAAAAGAAGGAAATAAAACAAGAAAAGGAAACTATCAAAAAGAAGGAAATAAAACAAGAAAAGGAAACTATCAAAAAGAAGGAAATAAAACAAGAAAAGGAAACTATCAAAAAGAAAGAAATCAAAAGAAAGTTGCATGAGACACATGGAGTGTGTGCATGTGGTTCCTCTTCCAATGTTTGTTCTATTTAATAGATGGCGAGGAAGATGGGAGGCATTCATGCATTCCATCTTTCCGAGATTCTGTCTTTCATTCTCTTGGGAGAATGGTATACTAAGACCTAGGAGTCACTGGCAGCAGTACGTTGATTGAGGGCTCGGGGGTGGCCAGTTGTAGCAAGACGTTGCACAATTGAGCCTACGGTTGGGTGGAGAGTCGTCCCCAAAACCTTGTTGTGGTAAGCCTACTTCGACCACAGGTAAACAGGTAAGCACTATTCATTCAATTTGAATTGTTAATTAATTACATGTTTATTGGGCTAGGTAAGTGCCACTCTCATTTAAATTAATGTTAAATTAGATATTTATTTTTTGGACTGTTACATATGGTATCAGAGCAGGGACACCTAGGGCCTATGGGCATTTTTATGTAGAAATTTTTGATTATTTCTTGACATTTACTACTTTCATGAGAGATGTATTAATTTGTTTATATATTAAGTTTTTCTATTATTAAATGCACTTAACTGGTCATTGCCTTACCGGTGAAAGGGGGATGCTGTATCGTTTATGGTCTCTCTGGCGATGTACAGTATTTTTTTGGAAAACTATTATTGATGCCAAGACTTGAGATGTTTCCTTTGTTTATGTCGTCTAAGTCCATGAATCTTTCATTTTCTGGAAGTTTCCAAGAATGAAGTAAACGACATTCATCGATTTTCAACATTAAAAATTTGTGTAAGATATGCCATAATCTCAATTAATTTAGCGCCTTATTTCCTGATCTCCTTTAGCTATTATTGCAAGACCGAATCCAAGCTATAGCCAAATAGGCACACGATATTTTTCCCTCTACCTTTTATACTTTAAATTTGTTGACTTTTGCAACACTTCTATGGGAATTTTATGCACTTACAGGTTAAAATTCATAGGTTTTGGATAAATGGTATTTTAAACATTCTTTGATGTAAAATCACCGATTCAATTCCCCACCTAATTTGGATTATATATTAAAAGCGATAAAACCTTAGAAAAATTTATATGAAATTAAACCCATTGAAAATGTGTGATTTCTTTTTAATCATGACAACCTCGTCCTAAGCTAATTTTAAACATCATTTATTAAAATTTTTATTTTTAGTTTGCAAAAGTAATTGTACACGAAAACACTGGCATCAGATGAGTCATCCAATCGTTGGGAGTGTATTCACTCAATTTCTGTCTCTGATAGTCCTTTTAAAGCTTGTTTTTAATTGTTCTAAGTAGAGGCGTTTTCTTTGGATGTCTTTAGGATTTTCGTGTCTCTCTCTCGAGTGTCTCGGCACTCTATCTTTGATAGTATTTTAATTCCTGTTTTTTATTATTCGTAGTGGAGGAGTTTTCTTTGGATAACTTAAGGATTTTCATGTTGCTCTAATTATTAACAGTGAAGGAATTCTCATTGGATGGCTCAGAGAAGGAATCTTCATAGGACGGCTCACAGAATTTTCAAGTAAAGACTTTCATATATGTGTTGAAAGTCCAATCTGAATTTATTGGATTATATTTTCATCAAAACAACAGATTTAATTAAATTGGGTAAATATTCTCAGCTACTAAATCTGACTTAATTGGCTTAAACCGTGACCAGTCTACTATTACTGTCAGACCACAGCTGTTTTATCAAACAAATCAGCTCAACTGGTCGTGTGAAACTCCCAACGATGAAATCTGACTTCATTGGCTTAAACCGTCGCTAACTTTCTGCGACCGTTAGCCCGCAACTGAGCCAATAACAGTTGCGGATGGCTTTCTTAACAAAATTAATAAATAAATGAGGGGCACTTTTGTCAGGAGAATTTCTACTTCCAAGTACCAATAATACAAATTTCCAATATCCTAAGTTGATCATCCACTGGTCTTCAGAAAACACGCGGCATCATCACCACGCAATCTTCCCACGACTTTTAGAAAAAGGGCAATTGACCCGACATTTTTCAAATCCTGTGAGCTCTTTTTTGTTTACTCTTTTAATGTTTCTGTCTGGTAGTGAAAATTCATGATCATTCCTCGGACGAGTTTCGTTCTAACATTCTATAATTTTTAATATTTTGAAGCGTTGGAAGACTTAGCTTCCGAGCTTCTTAATGCTCTAAACGTTTCCAGAAGACGGTACACCTACCTAGACGCTTTCAAAAGAGGTGGCTGAATTCAGCCATGATCAAGAACTCGGTTCACAGCACACAAAAGTCACCTAGTGAGGAGAAAAAGCCGAAGCCCTCCACGTTAAGGTGGGTTTGGATGCAGAACTGTCATCTATGTTTACTTGGGTATCAATTCAAAGGCATGCTTCGGTATTCATTTTATGTGTAGGTTGAGAACTGGGTCGACTCGGTTGGCAGAGTACAACCACCTGGTCAGTCTAGAGGCCGAACGGATTGCTTATTTTATTTTTTTATTTTTTTGAAGGTCGTTTGCTATTGTGGACATCTCCGTTGACTCTATTTTGTATTGTGGCAAGTTGGTGGAAATTCTCTGGCATGCGCTGTTATTGGGAATTAGTGTTTATCCTTTCTTGTCTCGCCTAATTTTTTTTTTCTTGAGATGAGTTATATTGAGCTGTTTGGGCTAAAACCTCATTAAAACTCTCTGGTATATACCCAAAAACATCTAAGTATATGTGTTAATGCGTGATTTCACCATTCTCCGAATTCCTTCGTATGTTGGACTGTTACATATGGTATCAGTTCTCGGGGAGGGTTTGAATTTCTGATTTTGCTTATCAATTTCGTTCACCTGGGTAGATTTCTTGAGTAAATTCAGGACGTGGGTTCCTTCAATTTTGTTTACATGGGCTGATTTGATTTCATTACACTCCTTAAGCACGACTGTATTTTGGGCCCCATTTTGGTTAAATTTTAAACCCCTCCCCTTTTATTTTCTGGATTTTAAGAGAATTGTGTTCAGAAACATTTTTTTTATATCATTGCGATTTCCTTTTCTGTGTTTAAGCCTTTAATTTAAATCACCTGTGGGCATCGCCTTCTCCAGCTGATTTTTTGCATCTGGGCATTTAGTCTTTCGTGTTCTGATGCTTTACTTGAATCCTCCCTGGCTCTGCTGGATTCCCCAATGCAATGATATACAAGCCAATACTGTACAATTGATAGAAACCAATTTCAAGAGTTGGTCTCGGAGAACAATTTAGCTCTACTGTTATCTGTGATGGCACAATATGGAAATCAGCCCACGGAGATAGGGGACTACTCAGTCATTGAGCAGATTGGATCCGGCTCGTTCTCGGTAGTATGGCATGCAAAGCACAAATTCAAGGGTTATGATGTTGCTATCAAGGAAATTGCAACCGGACGGCTTAACAAAAAGTTACAGGAGAGTCTTCTGTCAGAGATCGAGATACTCAGAAAAATTGACCATCCTAATATCACTCGCCTACATGAAACTATAGAGTTAAGCGTTTAATTTCTCACCTTGTTGATTTTTCAGTACAGTGGAATTTTCATTGTTTTGTGAAACAAGGGCGGTTTATAACACACACTATAAACGTTGTCAATCTGCGTCGAATCTGGCTTTGAGTGCAACTTTCTCCCTCATTCCTGCACTGACATAGCTTAGAGGTGCCCGTGTGCTTTAGCCTTAATGGGTCCACTTCCTTGTCATTGTTGCCTTCCCAATTGCAAGCGTAGACAGAGTAAACATTATGAGACCAACATTATGAGTAAACATTGTGATAGCCCTCCACCCATTTCGATCTTAATTCTCGCTGAATATATGTTGCACTCAGTGAGAGAATGCAACACGAATGAGCGAGAGTTATGATCCATTAAAATTCCGAGAGCTCAGATATATATACTCCTCATATTTTGTTATTGGGTCCCTTGGAAGGCGCTGCATGTAAAATCTTACAATTGGCCTGTAAAATCTATTTGTCCAAACGTTAACTACTCACTAAATACACGCATTAAATTTCTCGTTCGACATCAACAAAATGTCCGTGAAAAGCAATATTCCGAATCATAACCACCCCTCTAAATGCGAACAACAAAATTTTCCGATCAAACAGCAGAAATTTCCGTTTTCAGTTTTTCATTAAATCATCGTTGTTATTTTAATGGGGCATATTCTAACTGTTTTGGTTTTTAAATTAGAATTCATTCATACATTCTGGGCCAGATTGTGATTTTTAAAATAAATTAACAGTCCATATTGTTTTTGTGTAGAATTGCCAAGGCATCTTGACTTTCAATAATGTATTTTGTGCCATCTTATTGAAATCTTTTGCTTCCTATTTCATTCAGCGTGTTGTATGATCATGGCTCTTTTGATTTTTGATCAATGCAGTTTGGTGCATCTTAAAATTCTCTTATTTTTTCCCTTTCTACTATTTCATATTCAGTGGTTTATACATACCTTGAAGGCTTAAACTGATATTTGATAGCTGAATTCTTTGCAAAGCTACATTGCAGTGTGTTGACAGTAATGCGTTCTGAACTCTATATCTCTCTACTCTGCCCATTTATTTTTCTTCCATTGTGCCATGATACTATAATTCACTTCACAAATATGTAGACGTTGATCTGCCTATTGTGTCTTATTGTTGCCATACTGAGCTCCACTTCATGGTTTTGTAGATGTCGACCATTCAATATTAGGCCGTCTCTAGAAAACTGCTCCTGTTATCCTAGAATTTGGTCTTTCTGATTTCTCATTTCGGTCCATGCTTCATTTTTATTTGAGAGGTCTCTATAATATTTTAGTCTCGAAGTCTACAAAGGTGGTGTTTTTAGATGACGAGGCTTGACAAAATAATTGAACTGTCCCTGAATTTTGTGTGGGAGCCATTTTTAGGGATTTATGTTTCTTTTCATGTTTTCCTATTTGTGGTTGGCAGAATAATTGGAGAGATTGAAATTCACTAGAATAATATTAGTAGCATTCAGTGAAAGTCTTTCTAGACTTGCAATACACACAGGGGGAAATTATATTGCATTTCTCTGTGTATTTTTTATTATATACTGTCCTTTTATAAACGTAACAACCATGTTATTATTTAGTTCAACTATTTCCACGAACGTCTCCAATAATTTTTCCATAAATTTTTCTAGTGGTTCTACGAAACCCTCATCCCTAATTTTTTTTTTTGGGTTACATCATCTTCGATTCATATGTGACTCTTATGCGTGATCTATATGATTAGAAAACAATAATATAATTTAGACATTATTATGAATCACAAGCAGTTAAAACCAATTCCCCAATCTCAGAGTTTACCCAATTATGAGATAGGTTCAACATAACGAATAATGATTTTACAAGGCAAGATTGGGTGATTTTTCTTCCCAATATACAAATGAGATATTACATGATGATTTTTAGACTTTGAAATAGTTGATAGTCGTTCTCCCTTATTGTGAGCCGTATATGAATTGAAATAAACATGTAACAGGTACACTTTTTATTCACAATCAAAAGATTTGTCTATTTTCTAGGTCTCACCTCATCAAAGAGGACCTTGTAAGTATTTAAATGATGATAAATCCGATGATCTTCACTATTACAGTGGTCTAGTGCTTGAGCAATATGGTATGCAACTCTCAAACGCATTACACTGGCCTATATTCGATTAAATCATGTCAGATTCTTACACTGGCCTATATTCGATTAAATCATATCAGATTCTTACACTGGCCTGTGGTTCTTCTTGAATGTCTATCAGAGTTTGGTCCTGATGACATAATAGTTTCTACTCTTTAATCTTAACCATAGGTCCATATTAATTTTCTACAACTCTCGATTAAGAAATATTATTATCTCGTGCATTTCCTTTTTCTTATTTTATCCTTATCCATACATAGTAATAATTTCATTATTGACTTTATTGCAACATTATCTTACTTGTAGATTCAAACAAACTACTAAAATCAATAAACTAATATCTTATTTTAGTTGAAATTTCGTTGTTGAAAAGACACACTAAGGGTGTATATCCGTTTTTCAAGGAGATCCAATAGAATATTCAATGTGGTGGAAAGGTTGTTTTTCTAGATTTCAATTTGGAATGCATTTAAAATTTTCATAAAGTTTAATTATTTAGTAAAAATGAAACATTTGAATTATGTTACAAATACACAAATCCTTATATTTTTTTCAAAGAAGGTTTGTATATCTAATTATAGTGCATCAAATGCCACACAATCACATATCTTAAAGAGGTTGTATAATATATATATATATATATATATATATATATATATATAGGAATTTCATTGTCACTAAGCTCTTTATGTTTGCACTTCTTAAGAGGCACATCTTTAGAATGATGCATTGTGGAAACTTAATGAAATATGGGAAGGTTTAAGTGTTTAAAATTTTATATTCCAATGAGATGAGGACCAATCCAAACAAACTTTTTCAAACTTATTTATGATGAAAGTATGGGGTGATGATTACTATGACAACCTACTAGGAATTATTAATTATCATGTTTATTAATTATCATGTTTTCTTATTAAAGGGAAAATATTAGTACAATATACAATCCATAAAGAATTTGGAGTTTTATGTGGGAAGTATTTAAAGTGGATGTAGAATGTATTTAAAGTGCATATAGAATAGAATTCAAGATGTTATGACATTGTTCCTAAGATGTTAATGAGTGGATTGAGCAACATGATTGGTAAGGGTCATAATGATGACCTGCAAAGTGGAAGTGTCTAAATTGGAAGTTGAGAATACTTGTTGAACAGCAAACGATGCTGTCCAATATTAATAATTTAAGGAATGTTGTAAGGCTAGTAATATATTGAGGAAGGAAGAAAATATGACGAGAGATTAAATTTCAAAGCTGATGAGGCTGACGATGTACTTAATGAATTGTCAACTTCCTAGTTGAAAGAAGTGAAAATGAATATTGGAAAGCAATTGGTATCTTGATGAAAACATGACAATAATAGTATTCATGAGATAACATAGATCTTAGAGGGATGTTGAATAATCTTAATTCATAGTTAGTATTCATTGTTTATATAATTAAATGAAATCAGTTCATGATAATAATGCTTAAAGTGCATTGTTGTTCTATATTTCATAAGTATTGAGATGGTTATCATATTAATGATGTTTCATGATGTGATGGTATGAGGGTATATGTGATGCTTCTTTATTTATTTGTTATTATAACGATGTTGAATGCTCATAATGGGTATGATATTCATTGAGATCTGTTGTGCTCTACAACAACCACCCATTTCATACCATTTTAATCATAAAACTATAATATGAAATGGGTCCCTTTTTGTTTTTAATTGGTATCAACTTTGTATTATTCAAAAAGGTCCGAAAAACAAAATGAAAGCATTATTAAAAACCTTTTTGACAAACCAATTATTTGGTCTTATAATATAAATAATTAATCTTTTATCATTGCGATAAAGCAATCGCAAGATCGCATATCGCAATGACAAAGGAGGCATAACTTAAAGGCCCGTTGGTTTTCTCCGATGTGATGACATGCAGTAGGCTATCAGATATCGACAATAATATGTTCCCATAACAAAAGTGCCTCCCGCTCCGATGCGATGCGATTAAATGCTTTTCGCTCCGATGCGATGCGATCACGTCCCTTTCGCTCCGATGCGATGCGATCACGTCCCTTTCGCTCCGATGCGATGCGATATCGCTATCGGCGATCGGGGATATACCATGCATGCTTTTTAAAGTGCCCATACTCCCAATGCGATGCGATGCGATATCGCTATCGGCGATCGGGGATATACCATGCATGCTTTTTAAAGTGCCCATACTCCCAATGCGATGCGATGCGATATCGCTATCGGCGATCGGGGATTTCAAAAGGTGTCAATATAAAGATTTAAGTTTTCCCCGACACCCGATTGCGATAAAGCCAAAAGCGCAAACTTCAAAAAGCCATTAAAGCAGAGGTATTACGATTAATTCGTATTTAAGGCCTTATCTTTCAAACAGTGATTCACCTGCGCTCAACCGCCAAAACGTCCAAGGCACGCTTAAACAAATCATGCGGCCGATAAGAGATATGATGAGCATTTAAAGGATTGGCAGGTTTTAATGGCCATTTAATGAAATAGTAAGCTTAAAAAATCTTCTCATAGATTGTATCCGCGGCCACTTTAAGTTAATCCCTCATCATGCATTGATCAATATATCTCACTCGTATTTGGTTTTTGCTACCAATTCTTTGTGTTACACTTATTTCCACTACTGTGCAGAATTCTTCCGAAGTAATAGATTCAAGCAGAATGGGGAAGAAGTCTAAGAAAACCACAGTCGCTTCCACTACACCAGCCACAGGACAAGCCGTCGCTGATCCAACAAATAAAAAGAAAGGATTGATATCTGATACTACATGTTCAGGACGTGCCAAGACCACTTGGAAAAGTACCTATAATTTGATCGAAGCCGAAGAACCAAAGGTGACGACAGTGCAAGCTACAACAGGTTCCAGTAGAAAATCTGATGGTACTTTGAAAGACTTGGCCGGCTCTTTCCTTCATCGGATAGCGGCTCAGGAACAAATTCTCCCATATACGGATGTAGTAAAGTGGGCAATTGAGGAAATCCCAATCAAAGACAGAACTTTCTGCACCAGAGATGGGAGAATCTTCAGTTCATTCAAGGCTGATGATTTGAGGCAAATGTATCATTTGCCTGAGCCAGAGAAGAAATACAACAAGGCATTTCTGGAGAAATTCCGAAATGAGAATGAAACTGAATCCGAACCCATTTAGGAATGGAGGTAAAATCCGGCAAAACACAAGCATGAAACTTCCGGTAAGTACTCTGTTGATTCTCTATGTTCTCCGTATTGTTATGCTGGGATAATGATGTGTAGATTGTGGGGGTTGCACGATTCCGCTAATTTCACTATAGAAATGGTTCCATTGATGGAAGCGGCATGTAATAGTGAGATAATGGATTGGGCAACCATACTGTCAGATAAGCTAGCGACCACAGTTCTTAGTTTTAGAACTAAAACTTCCGTCTCAGAAAGGATTATTCCCCCATTCTACTACAATGCTTATATACTAGATACCCTGTGTTTTAATTATGAGTTTCCTGTACTCGGCTGGAGGTGGACTCCCCAAGACCCCACGCCTATTCACATATACCATCAGAAATTGTGGAAGACTTCCTATAAGCACCATTTGTACCAAGTCTGCGACGGCTTCATGTTACCCATTCATTATTCTATTTTTAATAAACCTGCTCCCAAGATTTCTTACCAAGCAGGGATTGATTTAACATCAATAAGAAGATGGTTCGGAGAGGAGAAATTTACTTATGTAAGAATTTTCGGCAGCCAAGCCGATCCTCATGTCCTTCTTTTGTACATACCTGACAAACTGCTGGCAAGGGAGATAGCCTATCAGATTATTGCCGAGGGAGTTACACAAACTCTAAAGAAAAATAAGAAGCAGGTCTGGCCCTCCTTTCCTCTGAAATGTGGTGTCTACACTTTGCATGATTTTAAACATGCGGAAAAAGAAGCTACGAAGATGAAATCATTAACTCTAGTGACTCTCCCTAACAGGCGATTTGATCCCAACAAAGTCGCCTATAATGCTCTTGAACAGGCCAAATTGACAAAGTTTGATCATATCGAAGATAAATTTGATGACCTATTCTCCTCGGCTGAATCAATGTATCAAGTTAGATCGCTGGCCATAATGGAATACAAAGATGAAGGGTTAGTTGAATTCAACATACTTAGAGAACAGTGGTTGCAAACTCTGCCTCTAGATCTGTTAGCAACAGCCCCAACAACAAGACCAAGCAAGCCTGAACAAAAACATTCAAAGGAACCGCCGGTTACTGTTGGCATTATGATGCATGTGTTGTACTTGATGGCAACCCACTCATAGAAGATCATCTCACTTGTATACATTCAGATGAATCTACAGAAGAAATATCAGATGTGACAGAGTGCATGGGTTACCGGACAACACAAAAGGGATCAGATGACAGTTCACAAGTAAGCTTTGCCATCAAGTCCAAAGGGGGAGATTGTTGGCATTATGGCTAAAGTGTTGTCCTTGATGGAAACTCATACAGGTGATGGATCACAGTACAACCAGTCAGTAGCAAAGATTAATGAGTAGCCTCTCAGATTGGAAGAAAATAAGGGGTACGCAGGTACACCTTATAGAAGGTGCGTACACGCAGGTCTATCTTACATAAAGTGCGTACATACCCGCAGTTATCCCGTTCAGAAGGTGCGTACCCCCAATGCACTCACTTCAAGGTAGAGAAAAGCACACGTGGGGTTTCTTATGTTTAACCCTTGGTATTTAGCCGACAGAATTGTGTTATTATGGTTTTGGCTCATGGTATTGATCCATGATTTGAGGAAGAGCTTGCCTATATAAAGCAAAGGAGATCATTTGGCTTGGGTATGCTTTTGAGGTTGAATATCTTATGGGAGCTAGATCTAAAATACTATGATCTCTTAGGAGTAATGTCTAGATATAAATGAGTCGAATCTACTGATGGGTTGAGATCACTTCGGCGCATGATCAGATCTGTAGATCTGACAGTCTGGGTTATTCTTGAAGTCTTGAAATTATCTATACCCGAAGGTACGCAGGTACAGTGAAAGAAAAGTGCGGAGATACGCAGGCACAGAAGCGTTGCAGGTGCGCAGATACGCAGGCACAGAAGCGCTGCAGCTGCGGAGGTGCGCAGGCAGTTCATTGGACACAGAGCGCAGGTACGCAGGAAGTCTTTGAGGCACAGTGCGTGGGTACGCAGGTGCGCAGTTGGGAACAGTGCGTACTGTACGCAGGCATTACATGGGTGAAGCTGCGTACTTCTCTTGAAATATATTTAGCTGTCCATGTTTATCATTGCTGTGTTCTGGGTTTTGAAGTGATGTCTGGTTTCTGATATTATGACAGTATTCTGAGAAGTGATAGAGTTTGTTTCAGTTTTTGATAAATGAATGGATCGGGTTCATAGTGACTTATCTTCATGTGATCTGATGGACTAGATCTGGTTGATGACTCACTTGTATATGTATGGATCTAGTGCTTGGGTGATTCAGAAGCTTGTTTATGTTGTTGTTGGGTCCAGTATGAAAATTGGATGAAATGTGGCCTTTCAGATTATGTGTTGTGCTTCAGTGTATCCAGTCTGAAAATTGATGAAACGTGGTACCTGTAGGAGAGAATATTGTAGGTCAGCACCTACGTACTAGTATCTAAGCTAGTACAAGAGCTAAAGCAAATCTTTGGAGCATTGTAGCAGGTAGTAGCCTGTGTACTAGTAAATGGATCGGCTAGTACAAGAGCAAAGGGGGTTGTAGCTCCCGTGCTGGTATAAGACTGCACCAGTACAAAATATTGTAAAAGGATTTTCTTATTTAAGAAGATTGAGATGACTTGCAGCAGGTGGTTTTCTCCCGCATTGGGTTTCCACCTTATATCATGGTGTTCATGTGTGTGACTTATGTGTGATGATCTATTCTATGTTACTGCATTTGTTAACTGATAATATGGTTGATAATGTTCTAATGCACTCATTGAAGATCAATTAACATAATCATAAGAAGTTGTGGAAGTAGCATATATGAATCAGAGTTTGGAAATAAAAAGTTTTATAAATGTGATAATACTGATTCACCCACCCCCTCTCAGTATTATTTCCAACAATTGGTATCAAAGCAGGTCCTTTGATAGAAGCTTGATCGCTTGAAGGAGATCCATGGAACAATGGGAAAGAAGCTTAAGAAGAAAGCATCTAAGAAAAAGAAGTCATCTCAGAAGAACTATGACAGTGGGAGAATCGATTGGGGATTAGGCATAAGAAGCTCTTTAGATTCAGAATCATTATCAGGTATGAATGTGTTATCCTCTGATGTTCCATCTATATTTCCTTGTGAAAGAGATGGAAGTGATAGTGAAACCACTGAACTTTCTCTTATGGGTGAACAAGAAAGATATCAAATAGAGGCAGAATTTAAAAGGATGACAGACAAAATTAGAGATCAAAAAGATCTATTAAACAAAAGGGAATGTGACTTCAAAGAAGAAGCTACCAAACTAAAGGCCCAACTAGAAGAAGGAAACAAGGTAAGAAAACTACTCAAGGACAAGGAAGACCAATGTCAGAAATTGCAGCATGAAGTGACATCATTAAGAAAAGAAGTCAACGAAAGAAGCACAACCATCAAGAAACTCAAAGATAGATCCAGCTACTATGAAACTCTTGAAGCTACAATCCTCTCACTAAAGGGAGATCTTGAAGAATCAAAGAAGCAGAATGAAGATCTACATCAAGCAATTGAAAAACAAGACAACGAAGTCATCAGCTTAAAATCCCAGCTGGAATGTGCCCTCCAAGTTCGTCAAATGCAGCAGGATCTGAATGAAGAACAAGAAAAGGAGATTCTCAAACTAAGGGAACAAATGGAAGAAGGAAGAAAAGCTGAAGAAGATTTGAAAAGGCAATCTCTTGAAAAAGAAGAACAACTTCAGTTTGAGGTAAATATCTTGAAAGGTAAAATAGAAGAAAAGGATAAGCTTTTACGATTTCAAGATAGCTCTAAAGTCTTGGATGATATTCTTAGTAGTCAAAGGTTTCCTGCTATAAAGACTGGTCTTGGTTTCTATGAATCTGTCAAAGGTGAATCTAGTTCACAAGGTGAGGCAAGAAATTCTAAAGAGAAATCTAAAGTGATCAATGAAGAAATGAAAGATCAATCTCATCATCAACCAAGGAAAGAGATTCCTCAAAGAAAATCCTTTACTCCTCCTATGAATAATGTTGAATGTTTTGTATGTCATAATCTTGGACATGTTGCAGCTAGATGTAGAAGAAGAAGAATTCAAGACCATTATGCAGACAAGTCATCTCAATCAAGGTACTTTTATGGATATTGGTTTGCTTGCAATATGTTTGGTCACAAAGCTGCTGATTGTTACAGGAGGAATATGAAACATGTAAGATGTTATGCATGTAACAAGCTTGGACATATAGCTAAGGAATGCAGGAACAAAGTGTGGGCACCATATCAAAAGGAGAAAGTGTCATCATCACACTTGAAGATATGGAGGAAAAAGGAAGTACAGTTAGAAAAAGGTGGTACAGCACAATGTACAGTCATACCAGAATCAAAGGGAGCTGAAAGTACAAAACTTCAGTGTCCTGAATCTCATATGCAAACTCCATAAAGGGAAGTCACATATATACGCGAGTTGGATACTGCACAATCGCGTATATGATTGAAGAAAGGCAGTAAGAAAAATGAAATTGATCTATGAAGTATGATCTCTTGAGCACAATTGGGTCCTAATCTAAGGTACGCAGATCATTCACTGTGAAAGTGCGGGCGTACGCAGCAGAGCATAAGACCGAGTGCGGATGTACGCAAGTTAAGGCATAGTCCCTGTGCGGAGGTACACGTCTTATCAGAAGAGCACAAGCGGAAGGATGTGGCGAGACAAAAGAAGAGGTGCGTAGTAAGATCGTAGGTACGCGACGCGATAGAAGGATAACCTGCATAGGTTCATAGAAGTACGCGACATGATAGACGAAAAGGTGCGTGGAGCACGCGGCGCAGCTGAGGAAATAGATGCGTGGGCACGCGGTGTAGTTGAAGACAGTCTGCGTACGTACGCAGTACATCAGAATGATCTCTGCGTGTGTACGCAGGGTAGCAGAAGGTGAAGTGCGTGGCTACGCAGGGCAGATAAAGAAAAACTGCGTACCTGTCTTAAGGCATTTATTGGCTAACTCTTCTTATTGATATGCATGATCAGATCTGACAGATGGCACCAGTTCAGGGGGACCATCTGTTCTTAATGCATTGTTGGCATTATGGTCCTTGATGACGATGCTTATGATTCATCTTGCTATGGTTATGAGTTGTTCACATGGTTCTTGATCAGATTTGTGGTTGATTCTCTAATGGTGCTTGCATGGAGTCTTTATTGTTCCTGGCACATATATGGATGAGGATTGTTGACTGGATACATGGATGATTATTCAAAGTTGCATGGTTTGAGACTTGATGATGATGAGATCTTACCTATATGATGATAGGTTGTTTGATGCAGATGCTTCCTTTTGATGGCTCTTGGTTCATGTAGATCTGGATGGTTATGAATGAGTTGATGCAGAAGTACCTTGCTGTTGACAGATACTATGAAGCAGATCATACAATGTTGTTGCTGATGTTTATCTTAAGTGATTGGTCTTTACTCATGATGTAATAGTGGGTCTCTTTTGTAGTTATCTTTTTAGGTCATGTAACGGCCTATGTTTCCCCACTATGCCTGGGATGAATGATGTTATCATATGTAAACTTTTGATGTATCACCATTGTGATGAATGTATGTATTGAGTCTTTTGGTGATAGGAAGGTCATTTATGATATATAGAGTCATGTTCTTCTTGTAGAACATCTTTTTGCAGACCTTGCTTACAGTCAGGGGGAGCTTGAGCATGAACATCACTATATAGCAGAGCAGACATCTCAACTTGTTCTCAGAAAGAGCATGATCAGATTGGTGCACCATGGCATATACAAAGGGGGAGCTCATTCAGAGACTTCAGCAGATCTGGTTTATAGTCAAGAGGAGCATGTTCTTAGGGGGAGCATAACCCTTTGCCCTTGATGTCAAAGGGGGAGAGTGATTTGGTGTTGTTGCCATCAAGTCCAAAGGGGGAGATTGTTGGCATTATGATGCATGTGTTGTACTTGATGGCAACCCACTCATAGAAGATCATCTCACTTGTATACATTCAGATGAATCTACAGAAGAAATATCAGATGTGACAGAGTGCATGGGTTACCGGACAGCACAAAAGGGATCAGATGACAGTTCACAAGTAAGATTTGCCATCAAGTCCAAAGGGGGAGATTGTTGGCATTATGGCTAAAGTGTTGTCCTTGATGGCAACTCATACAGGTGATGGATCACAGTACAACCAGTCAGTAGCAAAGATTAATGAGTAGCCTCTCAGATTGGAAGAAAATAAGGGGTACGCAGGTACACCTTATAGAAGGTGCGTACACGCAGGTCTATCTTACATAAAGTGCGTACATACCCGCAGTTATCCCGTTCAGAAGGTGCGTACCCCTAGTGCACTCACTTCAAGGTAGAGAAAAGCACACGTGGGGTTTCTTATGTTTAACCCTTGGTATTTAGCCGACGGAATTGTGTTATTATGGTTTTGGCTCGTGGTATTGATCCATGATTTGAGGAAGAGCTTGCCTATATAAAGCAAAGGAGATCATTTGGCTTGGGTATGCTTTTGAGGTTGAATATCTTATGGGAGCTAGATCTAAAATACTATGATCTCTTAGGAGTAATGTCTAGATCTAAATGAGGCGAATCTACTGATGGGTTGAGATCACTTCGGCGCATGATCAGATCTGTAGATCTGACAGTCTGGGTTATTCTTGAAGTCTTGAAATTATCTATACCCGAAGGTACGCAGGTACAGTGAAAGAAAAGTGCGGAGATACGCAGGCACAGAAGCGTTGCAGGTGCGCAGATACGCAGGCACAGAAGCGCTGCAGCTGTGGAGGTGCGCAGGTAGTTCATCGGACACAGAGCGCAGGTACGCAGGAAGTCTTTGAGGCACAGTGCGTGGGTACGCAGGTGCGCAGTTGGGAACAGTGCGTACTGTACGCAGGCATTACATGGGTGAAGCTGCATACTTCTCTTGAAATATATTTAGCTATCCATGTTTATCATTGCTGTGTTCTGGGTTTTGAAGTGATGTCTGGTTTCTGATATTATGACAGTATTCTAAGAAGTGATAGAGTTTGTTTCAATTTTTGTTAAATGAATGGATCGGGTTCATAGTGACTTATCTTCATGTGATCTGATGGACTAGATCTGGTTGATGACTCACTTGTATATGTATGGATCTAGTGCTTGGGTGATTCAGAATCTTGTTTATGTTGTTGTTGGGTCCAGTATGAAAATTGGATGAAATGTGGCCTTTCAGATTATGTGTTGTGCTTCAGTGTATCCAGTCTGAAAATTGATGAAACGTGGTACCTGGAGGAGAGAAGATCGTAGGTCAGCACCTACGTACTAGTATCTAAGCTAGTAGAAGAGCTAAAGCAAATCTTTGGAGCATTGTAGCAGGTAGCAGCCTGTGTACTAGTAAATGGATCGGCTAGTACAAGAGCAAAGGGGGTTGTAGCTCCCGTGCTGGTATAAGACTGCACCAGTACAAAATATTGTAAAAGGATTTTCTTATTTAAGAAGATTGAGATGACTTGCAGCAGGTGGTTTTCTCCCGCATTGGGTTTCCACCTTATATCATGGTGTTCATGTGTGTGCCTTATGTGTGATGATCTATTCTATGTTACTGCATTTGTTAACTGATAATATGGTTGATAATGTTCTAATGCACTCATTGAAGATCAATTAACATAATCATAAGAAGTTGTGGAAGTAGCATATATGAATCAGAGTTTGGAAATAAAAAGTTTTATAAATGTGATAATACTGATTCACCCCCCCCTCTCAGTATTATTTCCAACAGTTACAATAGAAAAACAGGACAAAGTGCAAGAGGAAACCCAGAATAAAAGAGCAGAAACAGAGCAACATAGAGGTGAATGTGGATACTCAAATTGTTCCCAAATTTCTCCAGGAATGGCAGCAATTTGATTCAATTATCAGTAGTCTTGAATGTTCAAAAGACACCGAAACTTCGAAAGCAGCAGATACACAGGAAACCACTTCACAACAGGTTCCAAGTGGAACCAGCAGCCTACCCAGTTCAAAGGAAGTAGAAATAATCCCAAAGGACCCCTCCGATCAAATTATTTTGCAGATAGAAGAAATTCCTCCCTTGGATGTCTTCTATAGCCTAAGGCACAAAGCTGTGGTAAAACGATAGAGGAAGAGAAAAAGGACTGATCAACCTTCCCTTTTCCCAGAACAAACGGTCACGGGCAATGTGGTTTGGAAGGAGGAATTTGACCCCTCTGATGACCTAACAAAACTATCACAATATGTTGGAGCCTATTCGGCAGCAACAATAGACAAGGCATCAGAAGTGAGTCTTTTATTAAAAACGAAAGACCAGGAAATATTTTTATTGCAAGCACAACTAACAGAAGCACAAAAGAAAGTGGAGCAGGCAGAACAACAATTGTTAACACAACAACAAATAAATAATCAATTAACTCAACAATTGCGGGAAGAGAAACAAAGGATTGATCACAGCGCAATCCAGAAGCAGAAAGAGTTGTCTAAAGCCTTGGCACAACTGAGGGAAGCAAATGAACAAATGCTGAAGTCAAAAGATGAGCAGATTGCTCAACTATCAGCACAGCTTGAGAAGACAAAGGGCGTTCCATAGATAGCCGGATTCAAATTAGAAGCATTACAGATAAATAAGGCATTAATAACACAAATCAAGCTTCTATGTCAACAAATCGCCTAGGCGGAACCACTATGCGAATTGACTTCATCAATAAGTAAACAAACAGAAAAGGCTAGAACAGAATTGGATCAAGCTGAAGAAACATTAACTGAATTTCTTGACTGGCAAGATACCGATCAGGGACAAGCGGCAAATTTACCAAGAATTTTAGAGTCACATAAAGAAATATTGTTTACAGAATGGCAGTCCCAGTTAATGAAAGCAAAGAGGGCAATTTCAAGATGCAAATAAACCACAAGTAATTTGGTTGAATTGGTTAATAATACTCTCTACTTGTCAAACATGATTTCCCAATGCACTCCAGGTAAATTGACAGCGGTGAAAACATTGGAGCAGTCATGTTATCCAGATCTAGAGGAAAAGGGGAGATTAATTGCTGGAATTAACAGTTTAACATGGGACACCTATTGGTTCTTCTTGGTAAAACCACACAGTCAAAGAGCCGCCCTCAAATTCCTTACAGATGTAATCGGGTATATTATCCCCGATATTCAGGATGCCACCTATGCCGCCCAGCTTAACTCTCGCCTCAACAGACCGCCCGAAGTGGAGCCAATGCTTGCGATAAGTCAGCTCAAGTTTAAAGGCAAACATCCTACTTGATGATTCATGCTGCCGACTGTCACGTTGCTGAGAAGGAGATATTCAAGATCATTTGATACCAATTAAGTAGGATTTCAGTTTCATAGATAGTTAGTTTAATTCAGTATTTATAGACCCTTTCATGTTTTTAGAAAGGGTCGTAAAGTTTTGTACTTGACTTAAAACCTGAAGTTGCACTACTGTACTTCAAGCATATTCTTTTATAAAACTGGACCAATCATTCTGATTTTGGCAAAGAAGCTTTTATGCAAATGTGCACTATTGTCTTTGTTTGAAAGTGTTTCTGCGTTAGAGGAAGAATTTCAAATAGCGATTGATATTGGAGAGTGACTCGCAGCTCATATGGTACTATTATCTATGTCTGAATCCATTCTTTTTATATGAATTGTTATTTGATCGCCTGTGCTATTATCAAATATATGTATGTGTTTTAACAGCATTTCTTTATTCCCTCCACTATTGGATGTTTATGGTAATGCTTTTCTTTTGATCATATATGTATTGATGATATAAATGATGCGTGTAGCAATATTGCATTAATCACCTTGTTTAACTATTTAAGCAAAGTAATCCTTGAATGAGTAAATGTCCATGTTTATTAGATGGAGTCATCTACATGCCTGTTAATAAACATAGATCATCAAGCGCTACACTTCAAAGTACAATAGTTCCCGGGATTAGTAGTAATTCTTTTTATTTCGCTGATAAATTAAGTTATTCGCCTATCATTAGATTAGTCAATCAATAATTCATTCATCCCGTTTATTCATTGCTGGGAAACTGGTCCCATTATCCCCAGTCGGAGCCACCATTCCAAACGGAAAAGGAGATGTATTAAGGTCCGGACCGGGTGGTTATCCACCAATGTTGATACAACAATTTTCGGGGCATCAACAAGATCATGATGTTATGATAAGATGTATACTGACATGTGTTTCATTTATTACGTGAAGTCATGATATATCCTTGATGCAAATATGTTGATGTTATAACTTATGATGGCATTTCATGAGGTGAAGCATGTGATAGTTGCATACAAATTTATGACATACATGAGCATGCAGTTCGTTATTTTTGCGATTAACAATGATGAATGTTCTCATGATGACATGCAAGACTTGGCATATGGATTATTTTCTATGATACTATGATGGTATAGCTAATGCATTGGTTGCATGTTGAGGTGTGATGATTCACAGGAGTCCACAAATGGGCCGAAAGGGCCGGTTTATTCGATAATCTCGTGTGAGCCCATACGCATGAGAGAGAATAAGTAACACCATATGGGCTGGGGACAAACTCAATCAACACTACATATGTCAGTGGTTCCTTTGTCTTGTGTATAGCTCTTGATGGATAGCTCTAGAAGAGCTATGGGACCATCTTGAGGAGGCCAAGTGCCTGATGTTCTAGGCTTGGTGCCTGTTATTGGATTGGGATGCCGAAGTTTGGAAGGGATGTGAAGGACTTCGATGCCTGGGGCTGTGCGCCTTAGTAGTTGTGGAGGGAGTGGGCCAGCCATGCCAGATGCCCGGGGTCATTGAGTACCGGACCGGATGCCTGCCTTGGGGCAGATGAGGTCTAAGTCAGGCGCGAGCCTTGGGGCCAACCTTGGACTAGGATACAGATCGGGTCAGGCTTAGCCTGGTGCCGAAAGTGGGAAAAATGACAGAGATTCCTTGAGATTTCCCGGGGTGTTGGGGACTTTCGATGCCTGCTGGTTATACTAGTTCAGCAAAGGGTGTTGGTAACATGAAGTAAATTAAATGATAAATAATAAATAATAAAAATAATAAATAATAAATAATTCAACTTAACTTCGGGACGAAGTTCCTTAAAGTGGGAGAGTATGTAATATCCCTCCCCTTAATAATAAATAAAAATAATAAATAATAAATAATACAAAAATAATAATTAATAATATAAATTATAAATAATAATAAATAAATCACTTAATAATAATAAAAATAATAAATCATAAATGTTAAATAATAAATGATATTGAAAATTATATAAAAAGAAATAAGTAATAAAAATAATAAAAATAAAAATAGTAATAACCATACTAAAGTTCTAGATAAGAATAAGGAAACTATCAAAAAGAAGGAAATAAAACAAGAAAAGGAAACTATCAAAAAGAAGGAAATAAAACAAGAAAAGGAAACTATCAAAAAGGAAGAAATCAAAAGAAAGTTGCATGAGACACATGGAGTGTGTGCATGTGGTTCCTCTTCCAATGTTTGTTCTATTTAATAGATGGCGAGGAAGATGGGAGGCATTCATGCATTCCATCTTTCCGAGATTCTGTCTTTTGGTATTGCCAAAACCAACACCCCCACTATCTAGAATTCAATAACGATTATATCATACTGAACTTGCTCAAATTCACGGTTCCTGAGTCGACGAACCCGGCGGTCCAATATACAGAATGGTTCGACTTGAAGGGCTCCTTCCTCGAAAACCTGCAATTTTTCAAATTTCAAAACATGGGATGGGTCGGGTACATATTTTTTAAGCATAGAAACATGAAACACATTATGCATCCTTCTTAGATGGAAAGGCAGCTCGAGCTTGTAAGCAACTGGTCCAATCCTCTCTAGGATCGTGAATGGCCCAACAAATCTAGGCGATAGCTTTGTTCCCTTACCCATCCTAAAGGAACTTTTAAAGGGTTTGATTCTAATGAAAACTTGGCTTCCTTCCTCAAAGTTTCTATCAATTATCTTTGCATCAGCATAACTTTTTTGGCGATCCCTGGCTTCTTTTAGTCTCTGCTTAATTGTGGCCATTTGTTCTTCCATTTCTTGGAGCATTTCAGGTCCCAACATGACTCAATCCTCTAATCGATGCCAACTTAACGGAGTACGACATGGTATTCCATACAAGATCTTGAAGGGAGCTGCCTGTATTGAACTGTGGTAACTATTGTTGTAGGCAAACTCCTCTAAGGGGAGGTATTTCTCCCATTGGTTTTGTTGATCCATGGCATATATTCTTAGCATGTCCTCCAACACTTGGTTTACTCTTTCTGTTTGACCAGTTGTCTCTGGGTGATATGCAGTACTAAAATTCAGTTGTGTTCCCATAGATTGTAATAGACTTTTCCAAAATATGGAAGTAAAACGTGCGTCTCTATCAGATATTATCTTTCGTGGTACTCCATGAAGGTGAATTATTTCTTTCAGGAAAATTTGAGCAATAGCTGATGCGTCAAAGGTGGTCTTGACTGGAATGAAGTGAGCACTCTTAGTTAATTTATCAACCACAACCATAATACAGTCATGTCTCTGGGACGTCATAGGTAAGCCTCCAACAAAATAGAAGATATAACAAGGTTGAACCCCATGGGAAACCTTGAAATGAATTCAAATTGAATGAATAGTGCTTACCTGTTTACCTGTGGTCGAAGTAGGCTTACCGCAACAAGGTTTTGGGGACGACTCTCCACCCAACCGTAGGCTCAATTGTGCAACGTCTTGCTACAACTGGCCACCCCCGAGCCCTCAATCAACGTACTACTGCCAGTGACTCCTAGGTCTTAGTATACCATTCTCCCAAGAGAATGAAGACAGAATCTCGGAAAGATGGAATGCAAGAATGCCTCTCATCTTCCTCACCATCTATTAAATAGAACAACATTGGAAGAGGAACCACATGCACACACTCCATGTGTCTCATGCAACTTTCTTTTGATTTCTTTCTTTTTGATAGTTTCCTTTTCTTGTTTTATTTCCTTCTTTTTGATAGTTTCCTTTTCTTGTTTTATTTCCTTCTTTTTGATAGTTTCCTTATTCTTATCTAGAGCTTTAGTATGGTTATTACTATTTTATTTATTTTCTTTTTATATATTTTTAATCTTATTTATTATTTAATCATTTATGATTTATTATTTTTATTATTATTAAGTGATTTATTTATTATTTATATTTATTATTAAGGGGAGGGATATTACATACTCTCCCAATTTAAGGAACTTCATCCCGAAACATCGTTATGTCTATGTTACCTGTGATCAAGGTTTGCCAGATCACAACAAGGTTGTGGGGACGACTCTCCACCCAACCGTAGGCTCAATTGTGCAAGGATTCTGCTACAACTGGCCACCCCTGAGCCTCAATCAACGTACTACTGCCAGTGCTCCTAAGTCTTAGTATACCATTCTCCCAAGAGAATGAAAGATAGAATCTCGGAATGATAGAATGCCGGAAAAACATGCCTCTCATCTTCCTTGCCCTCTATTAAATAGAAGTCTCATGCAACTTTCTTTTGATTTCTTTCTTTTTGATAGTTTCCTTTTCTTGTTTTATTTCCTTCTTTTTGATAGTTTCCTTTTCTTGTTTTATTTCCTTCTTTTTGATAGTTTCCTTATTCTTATCTAGAGCTTTAGTATGGTTATTACTATTTTATTTTATTATTATTTTTAATCTTATTTATTATTTAACATTTATGATTTATTATTTTTATTATTATTAAGTGATTTATTTATTATTAATTATAATTTATTTTATTAATTATTATTTTTGTATTAATTATTATTTTTATTTATTATTAAGGGGAGGGATATTACATACTCTCCCACTTTAAGGAACTTCGTCCCGAAGTTAAGTTGAATTATTTATTATTCAATTTACTTCATGTTGCCAACACCCTCTGCTGAACTAGTATAACCAGCAAGCATCGAAAGTCCCCAACACCCCGGGAAATCTCAAGGAATCTCTGTCCTTTTTCCCACTTTCGGCACCAAGCTAAGCTTGACCCAGTCTGTATCCTAGTCCAAGGCTGGCCCCAAGGCTCGTGCCCGACTTAGACCTCATCTGCCCCAAGGCAGGCATCCGGTCCGGTACTCAATGACCCCGGGCATCTCGCAAGGCTGGCCCACTCGCTCCACAACCACTAAGGAGCACAGCCCCAGGCATCGAAGTCCTTTACATCCCTTCCAGACTTCGGCATCCCAATCCAATAACAAGCACCTAGCCTAGAACATCAAGCACTTGGCCTCCTCAAGATGATCCCATAGCTCTTCAAGAGCTATCCATCAAGAGCTATACACAAGACAAAGGAACCACTGGCATATGTAGTGTTGATTGAGTTTGTCCCCAGCCCATATGATGTTACTTATTCTCCCTCGTGCGTATGGGCTCGCACGAGATCATCAAATAAACCGGCCCTCTCAGCCCATTGTGGAGTCCTGTGAATCATCATACTTCAACATGCAACCAATGCATTAGATATATCATCATAGTATCATAGAAATTGCATTCATCATAGTTAATCACAAATACATGCTTCATCTCAAGAAATACTATCATAAGTTATAACATCAATATCAAATACCTATTCATCATGTAGTAAATGAATATGTTAATATACTTCGACATAACATCATAATCATAAGGATACACCATCACTATAAGAACACATGTGCATCACTATTCCCTTACCATAACAGTTCATTAAACTAAACGGAAATCATAGTGTATGTATCCTAAAGTTTAAACAATAAAACATGATTTAGATTCTCCATAAAAGTATCTGTCTTAGCTAAGGAGCACTATTCACCACACATTTTAATCAAGTAAATAAGGAAAGTCTTGAAAAATAACAACAAGGTTTTGGCAAGGTTGTTTCGGGTTTGTCTTTGCCGTTTAGGAGCCATGATCTACCCTGTAATATTCAGTGGATTTATTCATTACCTTTATGCCAAAAGCTACAATAAATTTAGAATATGTTTGAAATTTTTTTAGTTTACTCAATTGAAGTATAATACTTAAAGCATAGTTTGTCACAAATTTCAAAAAAAAACATGGAGTTTATGAGTTTATGAGTTCATCAATAATCACAATTTTTTTTTTGTAGTATAAGCCATAAAACTTAGAGAATTGGATCCATGTAAAATAAAACAAAATTCGGATGAGTAAAGCATTATATGACTTTAAATATCTGTTTATGCAATCATTACTTATGTAGAAAAATAAATGGATTGTTTTAAAATACGTATAAGAAAAAAATAGTGCTTACTTGTTTACCTGTGGTCGAAGTAGGCTTACCGCAACAAGGTTTTGGGAGGATTGAAATGAAGATTGCAGATAATAGTGCTCAAGGATCAAGGCTGGGCCCCGTGACTACGAAATGCACTGTTCGAAGATGCAGGGTTAGGGCTTGAGGGTTGAGATTACACAATGCATAGTTCAGGAAGGCTGAGTGAAGTCAAGTTGCTCAGGAGTGGAATTTTCCAAATAAGGCTAAGTGTGGGATCATTGAAGCTCAAGTGAACCAAGACAAAACTTGATCATGATCACACAACCAAAACAATTAGTGACAAAAAATTGATCACTCAGAAGACAATAACAACATGACACCCTCAATGTGACGACAATACAACATACCTCTCCAAGTGCAACACAAAAGTTACACTTTGCGACGAAATTTACGACACGTGAAACAATTTATGAAAAACTGGGAAAACATGTCTGTATGACTAGAAGGACTCATAAAAACCAAAGTTACCCTTTGAAATAAACCAATAGTCCACTTTACATGATAAGCGACACTTCCCCATGCCAAAAGATGACATTTTCTTTATGAATAGAAAAGTGTGAATGACACTTGCGATATGTGAGTGATGGTGAAAGAAATACATGCCAGAGCAAAGATAACATAAAAACAGCACTAATCAAGGTGAAATCAAGCGAAAGAGACAGTCGAAAACATGAAAACGACACTCACAAAAGTGAAGGCGTGCAAAAGAGACAATTTGAAAAAATCACCGAAATGGAAGTAAAACCACAACTAAAAGTGAGAAAACGTTAATGAAAGCACACACTGACTATTGACATACGTTGATTATCACGAAAACAAAGTCTTGATGGACCACGCTATGCTTGTTCAATCTTGCATAAAAGAATGCGCTCATGAACTTATTGCAGTTTGAGCATGTGTGAGCAAGTGACTTCAACAGTTTCAATCCAAGAAGGGAGCTCAAAAGTATCAATTGACAAATAAGTGACTGCAGAATAACCAATCACAAGGTCCACAGTAGACTCCAAAATTTGAGTGTAGGGAAAATTTTGGAGGGTGTTTGTCGCAATGAAAACAAGAAGTCATGATTTGATTATTGGATTATATAATTAAATTAAATTTTATTAAATTAATAAATGATATTTCTTGGGAATATTCTGGAAAGAGCACTTGAGTATTAGAGACTTCTTTCCAATTTATAAAAAAATGTTAGTGGGTTAATTCCTGCAAAAGTTCTCCTAAAAATCCCAAGGAAAAAGGTGTTAAATAAATTAGCATAATGGGAAAGAAATATTATGCTAAAAACTTATCTTGAGAGAAACGCTAAGTTGGGTAAAAAGTAGAATAAAGCACAACGAGAGCGAAATACATGCCTTAAAGGAATTTTTTTTTTTTTTTTTTCTTAAATTAAAACTAAAAAACCTAGGTAACTAAGGGATGTAAGCCCTTAAAGAAAAATGTTGTTAGGAAAAATCTAATGGGAATAATCTATAAGAATAACCACATTGGAATGTAGAAAATCTGACATAGGTCAACCCGATAATGCGATATAAATCAAAGCAGAATACTATAACCTATTTCTACTATCAATTTGCGGAAGCTTAAAGAATGAGCTGAACAATATAACCAGAAGAAGAAGAATCAATGGCACAATACACATGAAAATACTTTGGGGAAATCCTCAGCTAAAAACCCCACACTATTGTATTAACAATGTAAACTTTGAAACGGGAACTATAAACTCAAAACGGGAACTCTGGCCAAAAAACGCCAAAAAAACATCAAAAACAGTGCTAAAAACGAAAAGTGTGTATACTGGAACGATGGTTTTTTTTTAGGGACAATTTTGAACATGTTTTAGAAATGGCAGTGAAAACAAAATTTTCGTGCAAAATATAGCTTGAAAATGAAAAAGTGATTATACTGGAACGATGATTTTTTTTTAGGGTCAATCTTCAAAATTTAAAAAAAATTGTAGTAAAATGATCCAACAACATAAAAATGACTCATAACTTCTCATTAAACACCATATGGAAATAAAAATTTTTATTTCAACATATGATGCATACATCAGTTAGATAAGCTGTCTCAAACAATTATTCAAAATCACTCATATTTTCTTGCACACCATCAGAATTCACATCTTTAGATGAGTGACTGGATGCTAACGAAGATCTTCCATATTCTTCTCTTTCATCAACTAGTGCCCCATATGAGTCCACATGCATGCCCATCATTTCAGGTTTCAAAATTCTTCTTGATCTACGACTGGTTTCAGCAGACTCCCATCTCAACACTGTTGCTTCTGGTAACAACCTTTTTAGAATCTCTATCGTCTTGAAGCGAAGAGTTCCTCTCTTTGTTAAATTGAAGTCATAAACAAGTATGCCAACATCCTCCAATTTCAATGTGTCTATGCGGCGACGATTTATATTCGTACCCTTTCTTTTTCTCTTTCCGCCATTTTTTGTCAACTACCATCTTTGGCTTATACACACCATTGAATGGGTGTGTATTTGTGGCATACCAATCTAATTCAACACTTGTAACATCCTCGTTTTCTGTAAAGACCTTTATAACTTTAGCAACCCATAATTGATAGCAATTGGGATCTCCATCTGCTAGCACTGCGATCATGCAACCCTCCTTAATATCCTGTACTGAACCCTTGTAAAGGTCTTCCATGGCTTCACGTTGTGCACGAGATCTTCTGGAACCAATATACATCTCTCTTTCCTCTACCTGTGAAGAATTAATAATACCTTGAGATTGTTGTTGTTCAACAATGTTTATTTCCTGTGCATTCGACACATTTTGTGGCCAAACAAATGGATTTTTCAAAGGTATATCTTCATTTGTTCTTGTTGAAATGATATCACTTTGATTATTGAAAAATGATTCCTACCAAACTGAATCAATAATGTCAAAGTACTCATATGTATATCTAATACATTTTTTAATTTCTTCTAGGCAATCAGAATAATTTATATCTCTATTTTGTTTGCGTGCATTATGAACTTCACCAACTGATTGTAATAACAATATTTTTGATGCAAATATTGGATGATCTGGAATGAACTTCAAAAATTGCAAACCTGATGACGGTGCCCATTCTGTAGTGGTTGAATACTTCTCGCCCCATATTAATGTTTTCCCATCAATTTTTTTGATACAAAATTGATGTTGGAAGCTAATGGCATTAAGTTGTTGAATGCATTTCCCCTCACCATATGATCCCATAATAAACCTTCGCATGTCAACAGTTTCTTCCAACACATCAAAAGTAGGCTCTGGCATGTATGATTTCTTAATACATTCAATTAATGATGGCAAGCTCCCAACTTCCTTCCTCCTCAATGTAACTGAAAAACGACTGAACATCTGATCAATATGGTCATGAGTGTGCCCAACAAGAAGGAAACCAACCTTTACCTTTTGAAAAATTCTGAATTCAACAAGCATGTTTATATATCCAAAAACAACCTGATTTTTGTTTTCACGGCAAGTGTTGTCCAATTGTAGATACAAAACTTCAGGAAGATTACCAGACTAATGAGAAAGCACATCATTAATTATGGTTATGGTCAGATTTGCATCATTATGAATATTTGGAGCTGTGAAGTACACCTTTGGCAACATTTTCCCATTGAAGACCATACAACTGACCAAGTGATACTGAATAAAATTTTCCTCCTGTAAATTTTTGGGTGTGCGAACAAAACATGGTAAAAGTGTTTCTTCTGGTCCATACCATCAATTATCAAACCCAAATATTTATTCGGATTATCATAACAGTTCTTTAGATGCTTGTACAACTTTTTCCTTTCATTTGTTTGTTGTTCACGATGCTCCTGAAGTTCTTTGACAATTGAATCTACACAACATAAAAGAAAGCCATTAAGAAATATGTTTTCATACTTGATGAATATACAATTTAAAAAGTTAAAGTTATGAATGCCTACCTCTTTCTGACCCTTCATATTTGTGCCTTTTTGATTTAAGAGAAGCACATGTACTTCAAATCCCCATCCTTGTCTTCTTAGGAATACAGACATTATTGAATTCTTTCTTCCATACCTTCACAAAATATTGATATGTAATAAAGCGGCCATGTCCCTCAGCACCTTCTGCATATTCTTTGTATAAGTTGTAGATTTCACGTCTTGAAAAATTATCTGGAATATGTATTGTCTCTCTATTTGGCATACACTCTCCATGCTTTGAAAAGAAATCTTTCATCCATGACATTGCAGTATTTGATAATGGCCCAAACTGTCTTTTATGACGTACTTCAGAATAAAATGTGGGATCCTTTTCCAAATTTTCTTGAATTCTCGAGAGACGAAAATTCCCAATTGAATGAAACATTTTGAAATCTTTTCTACAGATAAATAAAGTCTTAATATGATAATCATAACCTGACAATGTAGATTGCATGCACCCAACTAAATATGAATTTTGCATGCTTTTATTCATTGACAAATATCTCTTCCTGCTCTCTAATGCAAATTTGAAATCCATATGTTTCAAGCAATCTTTTTGGCAACATTCACTTGAAATGAGTGCGCTGATAGAACTTCTTCTCGTCAGATATTCTGCTCTACCCCTTGTATAACTAGAACATCTTGCATTGATACGAAAAGGTCTGCTCTTACTCCTCGATACAATATTTCTTGGCAACATCTCCATCATTGGATCATCATTTGTATAAGGATTTTCATCATCATTAAGAGGAATGTTATCCACACTATGATCAACTATGCTTTTCAAATACTGACTTGGAGGATATTCTTCATCTTCCCCTTCTTCAGTGCTACTGTCATAGTCCATAGAATTCAGACTCAATGGAAAATTTGACTCGATGTTTATTGGATATTCTTCCTCATGTGCATTTTCAGTGTTGCTCTCACAGTCCATAGAATTAGGACTAAGTGTATCATCCTATCCTTCATCACTGCTACCTTTATACTCATTAGAATTAGGACTAAGTGCATCATCCTGTCCTTCATCACTACTGCTGTCATAGTCCTTAGAATTAGGACTAAGAGGACATTGTGACACTTCATTCTTTTGAAATTCATCATCATGCTCTTCATCATTGTTGCTCTCATAGTCCTTAGAATTAGGACTAAGTGGACACCGTGACACTCCATTCTTTTGAAATTCATCATCCTGCTCTTCATCACTACTGCTATCATAGTCCTTAGAATTAGGACTAACTGGACATTGTGGCACTCCATACTTTTGAAATTCATCATCCCGCTCTTCATCAAAGCTGCTCTCATAGTCCTTAGAATTAGGACTATCTGGACACCGTGACACTCCATACTTTTGAAATTCATCATCATGCACTTCATCGCTACTGCTCTCATAGTCCTTAGAATTAGGACTAAGTGGACACTTTGACACTCCATTCTTTTCAAGTTCGTTATCACGCTCTTCATCACTGCTGCTCTCATAGGTCTTAGAATTAGGACTAAGTGGATACCCTAACAATCCATTCTTTTGAAATTCATCATCATGCTTTTCAACACTGTTGCTCTCATAGTTCTTAGAATTAGGACTAAGTGGACACCGTGAAACTCCATTCTTTTGAACTTCACCATCATGCTCTTCATCACTGCTTCTTTCATAGTCCATATAATTAGGACTAAGTGGACACTGTGAGACTCCATTCTTTTGAAATTTGTCATCAAGCTCATCATCACTACTGCTTTCATAGTCCTTCGAATTCGGACTAAACGGAATTTGTGACTCTTTATTTATTTGCAATTCTCCATCCCCTCTTTCATCAGTGCTGCTCTCATAGTCCTTAGAATCAGGACTAAGTGGAAGAATTGACTTTCTATTCATAGTGGAAGAATTCCCGCTATATTCATCCATATGAATAGAGTTGTTACGCGATGAAGATGTTGATGCTGTATAAATCGAAACTTCACTATCAGGACAATCCATCCCTTTCAAATAGAAGATGTTGAATGATACAAATAGAGAGTCTCCTAAAGGTATTATATAGCTTAGAGAATGAAATTTTCCCTCCAAAAATTCCCCCCCCAAAAAATTTCGCGAAAATATTCCCTCCAAAAATTTTCCTCCCAAACATTTCGCGAAAATATTTCCCTCCTAAAAGTTTGTGAGATTTATTTCACTTCATTATTTTATTCTGCAATTTAATGAAAAATGTAAACTAATTTTTTTTATGAAATAAATCATTAAATTTAAATCGTAAACTACAACTTCTACCTAAATTATTTTAATAGTCAAAGTATATAATATTTACTAAACAATTGAATGTTTTTTTTTTTTCTTTTTTTATAATACATTCTGAAACAAATTAATCCCACATTCACCCTGCTGTAAAACAATTTCATACAATTCACTTTATCATATTTTCATTCGTCGCTATAAAAAAATTAACATGTTAAAATTTATTAAAACTGATTAATCCCGCATTCACTGTACGGTAAAACATCTCCGTAATTTCACCTATATATTCCATTATCAATATTACTCACATTACATCAAGGTTTTCTGAGGTTCGTTGAAAGACTTTCAACGAATTTGTGGAGCAGCTACATTGGTATCAACAACATATTCAACGAAGAATTCTCGCAATTGAAAGGTCAATTAAATTTTTTTCCTTGAAAATTCTCATATTAAATTAGTTTAATGAAGTAAATTTTTTTTTTCCCTAAACTTAAGATTTTTTATGAACCAAATTAACCAATATTTCCGTCGTGAGCATGGTGGGCCTGGGGCACTCCCATCCTGTAATCGACCGGCCACCCACTCCCTTCGCACACCCTTCCGGCCCCCTCCGCAAACTCACCCACCCCTTCCCCCCACGTCCTCCCCCCTACCCCATGCCTACCCCCCTCAACCCCCATCTCACTGCACCTCCCTACCCCCTACACCCCCCTACCCCACGGCTTGAAACCTGAACGACCACATCCATCTTAGTGATAATATCCCAATGCAAATTGTTTCACTCAAAATGGAGTTTGTATGAGGAAGTTAGAGTCCGCTAACTGTTTCACCAAACAACAAAAAAAATTGCAGGTACTGCCTAGTCAATAGTCTGTATTGCTGACATGGCAGTTCACAGGGTAGGTGATTGTATAGGTCAACGGGGTCAGCACCCACTCTGGGCTCGCTAAGAGTCACTGTTTGATTGGTTTGTAGCTCAGTGATGTGGCGCCTTTTGGTTGGTTTGTGGAGAACCAATGGGAAGGTGACACATGGCAAGCCCGAAGGCCGCCACGTGTCCCTCCCACAGGTCAAATGGAAAATGAGCATTTGGTCAAAATTTTATGGAGGCGTCGGGGTTCGACTCCGCAACCTCCTCTGCACTAGCCACACACCTTACCATCTCCACTATCATTTGGTACTTAACCAATATGGGGTGCACATTCTAATTAAAGAGTTAAACTTTAGCTGTTGGGAGTTAACATTAAATTTAACTGCCACATGTGACCAAAACATTATTAACCGCTAAAAGTTAATTTTAAATGGGGGCTGGATTTATTGGTCCAGCTAAATGTCCTATAAATTCGCCAAAAATTGGGGAATTTTTCGCTCCGATAGCGGAAAATGGGGCGAAATTGTAGGATCATGTCGGATTTGGTGCAATTGGTGGAGTGAATAGTGGAGAAACTATGGGAGGTCATAACTTCTTCAAATTTCGACCAAATTGAGCTCAGAAAAAGGTGTTCCTAGATCATTTCGATATTTTAAAGACAATGGAATAGGTTTTAGAGGCAATGGGTCACTTCTGTATGTGAGTTTTCCATATTGAAGTTTAATGAAGCCTAGGGCCACCAGGAGAGGAGGTCAAGCCCATAACATCTGTAGTCCATTTGCAGAGATTGAAGAATCATCTTAGGGGTTTTTGCATGCTCTAAGTCCATTGAAGTAGGTTTCAGGAGCTGTAAAGCATTGTAAACTATACATTTTTCCATTTTGAGCAAATACATAGGCCCAAGCCATGGCAACTAGACCAAGGAGATGTAGCCCATGAGGAGTGAACTCCTTTATCAAAACAGTGTTAAGTATTTTCTTGATGGCTTACTGTTCATTTACTTGCCGTTGTTCAACACTTCATTTTTTATGCTATTTTTATTATGAATGTCACATAAAACTTGACATAAATTTAACTAATTACAATCACAAACACCACAAGAGAACCATGCACATGAAGCAATTGACAAGCATATTTTTAATAATCTGAATTTGAAATTAGCACATCAAAACTAATATTCGACAATGAATCAAGTTGGTATCAGAGGAAAGGTTTATTTTCTTTATTTATTGAGATTTGTGTAAGGAGAATTAAAAATGTGAAAGTTTATGTGATGACAACTTCAACAAGTGATGTCTCTAACCTCTCTTCCTTAGCAAGATTATTTGATGAACAAATGTTGCAAGATTTCTTCATCATGAGAGATGTGGTGTAAGAGATGATTTAAGATAACAAGGAGAACACTATACTTCAAGAGGAGTTGATGACCATGAAGAAGGAGAAGCAAGAGCTTCTTGAAAAGATGCATGAGATGGAGATTTTACTCCATGATGCCAAGGAAACCCTATGCAAGTATGTGCATGAACATGAGGTATGCAGTTCAAGTTTATCTTCAATTTACTCTCAAAATGAATGTTTTGGTGCTTTTGAAAGACACACTAGAGGAATAAGGTCCAAATTATTGATGAAAATGGTTTATGAAGGTAAAGTGTTAGACACACATGCACAAGGCATAGTTGAGCCAATTGTTGTTGAGGAAAGGCCTAGGTATTTGGGTCTTGGTTATGAACAAGATGATGGAGAATGCTCCAAAGCCAAGGAGGCACATGAAGGTGTTCCAAGAGGGAATTTCATTACATATTCATACCCTCAAGCTTTTGAAGTTTGTGTTCATGAGGAATGCAAAAGTTTTATACCCACTTTGCAAGAAGATGCTCATAAGCATGCAACTAGTGGAAATGGAAAATAAGAGAATGTTGAAAGCTCTAAGGTCATTGAAACCATTGTTGGTATTCTGAAGAGAGTCACTACCTCATCAAATTTACCTCCTCAAGAAGGCGACAAAGGTTAATGGGAAAAGTATAAATATGCCTTTAATCAAGTTTCTTTTGATTACGATAAACACGGTAAATCTTCACATAAGAATTGGAGAGAATTTACATGTTATTTTTGTGGTTTGAATAACCATAATGTTTCAAGATGTTGGAAGAAAATGGCCACATACAGGAAAATTTCAAAGCAAAAGCGACAGAAAACAAGAGATCCATTGGATAATGGAAACCATGTTGCAAAGAAGATGCAATTGTTTTGCACTCATTTCCATAAGCAAGGTCATCTCATAGACAAATGTTGGACTTTGTATCCAACAACTCATCCATGACATTTGAAGAAGGTGGAGAGAGATTTTGGCAAAGATGGAAAAGAGGATTCCATAATTGATGTGGGTCAAGATGATTCACAAGATGATGTGCAGCTGAAAGAAGCGCCATGGAAATGGTTTGGTAAGAGGTGGTTTGATTTCTTATCCAAATAAGGCTTGCATTTCTTTTGTTGATAGATGTAATTCTTTGCCTTAAAAATGCATTTATTTTCCTTATGAATGCATTACTTTTCTATTAAAAGTATGTTGCAACTTGTATGATGCAAGATGTTGAAAGTGGAGTTCTGTTTGACTCACTTAAATGCAACAAAGAAGGCAATTTGTGGTTACAAGTTTGTATGTGAATGCATTTCTTTTGAATGCATTCTTGATGTTGCATATTTTCACCAGGAAGGTGTGTGAAAGTGGGGTGTTACTCACTTCATTTGTAGCAAATTTGTCAATTCAGCTCTTTATGTACCCATACATGTTTTTGGGTTTATTGTACTTATGTTTGTACTTGAGGGAGAGTTGAAGAATTGTACACATACATGAGAGTTTGTGTGTGTATGAACAATGGAATTTTTGCTAGTTTCATTGTGTTTGGATACATGCATGAGTGTCGACTTGTGTTGATTGTTGTCACATGTATGTCATATCGACTTGGAAGAGTTGATTTTATCTCCAAAGATGAAAGGGAGATGTTGACGGATTATTGCATGAGATGTGAAATTCTTGTTGTTTATGCAAATAATCGTCAAGTCGCTGCACATGCTTATGTTTGGCTCTCAAGTCAAGTCAATTATTAGAGCATGTTTAGTCGATGATGTTTTATCGACTTATGTTTAGTCAATGATGTTTTGTTGACTTATGTTTAGTCGATGGTGTTTAATCGACTTGTGTTAGTCGATTGTTTGTACACCAAGATGCAAGAGTACATGGCAATGTTACATGATGTGACTATTGTTGCTTTGAAGGAGAAAAAGAAGAGGTCGCCGATTTGCATTTCTTGTATAATGTGTTTTTCCATTTAATGGTTGTATTTGTGACAAGATGTCGCAAGATTTTGGAAGTTCCATGCTTGAGCAAGAGGTTCATGCTTATCCTTCATTCTCAAATCATAACATGAGTATCATATTGAACTGGAGGACAATAGAGGTAAGAAGCAAAAGTGGACGAGATGTCAAAAATTTGCAGCCATTGTAAATCATTGTGTGTGTTGACGCCAAGATTCTCAGTGGGAAGGCTATTAGATTGTATCAATTTTCCAAGCACCAAGGGATAGATGTGGTACAAAAAAGGTATTTTGCATCCAGAAAGTGTCCAACAAGTGTTGGATTAGGTCAGCAACAAAATAAGAACAATAGTTGAGGGACATAGCCATTTGCAATGCAAGGCATGTCAGTGTACCCAAGTGGTTGTCATGGAGATTTATTCAAGTAGAATCAGTTGATAGAACTTGGGAAAGAGAAGAGTATTCAACTCTCATTAGATAACCATCTTTTATGGGTCCAAAAGCCCGTCAGTGGGAAGGAGTGATCAGAATCTGGATTAGGGGCAAAAATTTGCTCAAAAATCAAAGTGTCCAAAATTGCTCTAAACCTAAAAGACCGTGTCCATCTCGGTGATACGATCTCAACATAACTCATTTAACTCAAAATGAAGTTTGTATGAGGAAGTTAGAGCCCGCTGACCATTTCACCAAACAATAAAAATATTTGCAAGTATTTCCAAGTCAGCGGTCCATACTGCTGACGTGGCAAATGACAGGGCAGGTGACTGTACAGGTCAACGGGGTCAATGCCCAATTTGGGCTCGCCAAGTGTCAAATTTTGATTAGTTTTCAAGTTGGTGATGTGGCACCTTTTGATTGGTTTGTGGAGAACCAATGAGAAGGTGACACATGGCAAGCTTGAAGGCCGCCACGTGTCCCTCCCATAGGTCAAATGGAAAATGAGTGTTTGGTCAAAATTTTGTGGAGGCACCGGGGTTCGACCCCACAACCTCCCCTCCACTAGCCACATGCCTTACCATCTCCACTATCATTTGGTACTTAACCAATATGGGGCGCACATTCTAATTAAAGAGTTAAACTTTAGCGGTTGGGAGTTAACATTAAATTTAACTGCCACATGTGACCGAAAAATTATTAACCACTAACAGTGAAGTTTAATCGTTGGCGGGATTTATTGGACCAGCTAAATTTCCTACAAATTCGCCCGAAAATTGGGGAATTTGTCGCTCTGTTAGCGAAAAATGGGGTAAAATTGTAGGATCGTGTCGGATTTGGTGCAATTTGTGGAGCGAATAGTGGAGAAACTAGGGGAGGTCATAACTTCTTCAATTTTCGACTAAATTGAACTCAAAAAAAGTGTTCCTAGATGATTTAGACATTATGAACACAATGGAACAAGTTTCAGAGGAAATGGGGCACTTCTGTATATGTTTTTTCCACATTGAATTTTAATGAAGCTTAGAGCCCACAGAAGAAAAGGTCAAGCCCATACTAGCTAGTCCATTTGCAGAGCTTGAAGAGTCATATTAAGGGTTTTTTCATGCTCTGAATCCATTGAAGCAGGTTTCAGGAGTTGTAAAGCATTATAAACTGTACTTTTTTCCATTTTGAGCAAATGCAGAGGCCCAAGCCATGGCAGCTAGACCGAGGAGATGTAGCCCAGGATGGGTGTTCTGCTTTATCAAAATAGTGTGTTAAGTGTTTTTCTTGATGGTTTTCTGTTCATTTACTTGATGTTGTTCAACACTTCATTTTTTATGCTATTTTTCTTATGAATGTCACATAAAACTTGACATAAATTTAACTAATTACAATCACAAACACCACAAGGGAACAATGCACATGAAGCAATTGACAAGCATATTTTTAATAATCTGAAGTTGAAATTAGCATAGCAAAACTAACATTCAACAATGGATCATATTCATTGTTTATATGCTAAACATTGTGATTTATTACTATATGTTGAAATGTGAACTAGATTAATGGTATTACTATGATGCATAATGCTTAGGATATTGAAAGAAATAAGAGACTATATGTGAAATAAATTGTGCATGCACAGGTCGAATGGTTATCTATGGTTATAATTGTTGTTATGCTTGGTGTGTATGTAAAATAAACCCCTTCATGTTTCCAAATGGTGGTAAATGTGTGGGATTGTACTCGTAGATTATATAGTTCAAATTATGTTATATATGAGTAATATTAACCGTGACTCTAGAAAGGATCAATTCTAATAATTGGAATTGTAAATAATTTGAAGTTAAGTCTTATTTAGCAAGTATGGAGGTATATAGATACATATATAAAGGAAAATTATATCATGAAATTATCTCAAATTTTCCCTGATATTGATTCTAAATGGTAGATTTGAAAATGATTACTGTGAATAAAAATAAGCTTAAGGTATGTTCACATCAAATCCTAGGAAAAAAACTAAAACCATGTAATTAAGATCCTTTTCATATGAGGAAGAGTAATGCTTATAAAGAATATGAGTTAATTCAAAAGAAAACCTAAGAAAGAAAAAACCATTTAATAGTTTGAGTGAGGAAACATGGAATGCCTATATAGTATTGTAAATGGAAGAGATAATAACACTTTTTGTAAGCCTAACTAGAGAAGGTACTCAATTGATAAAGTTAATAAACAATAAGAGCTTAAGTAAAATCCATATATATATATATATATATATATATATATATATATAATTCCCGAATCATGGAGAAATTCATTCTTTGGATTGTACCTAAATAATGGTCGAGCATATAAAAGTCTAGTATATATTCATACATCCTATTGTATAAACAAGAAATGTAAATTAGATAAAAAAAGAAAGAAAGAGATGTACATACATTCTATTGTATAAACAAGAAATATAAATTAGATCAATAAAAAAGAAAGAGATGTACAAGATATCTAGAAATAAAATTTAGTGTATATAGTTATAATAACAAATTGAGAAAACCAAAGAAATTGTAGAAATTGTGAATACAAATTTTTTTATCCACATAGTAGAAGCATGTCTTCCAACAAAGTTTATATATAACTATGAGAAGAACCAAAATAGATAAGAGCCCATGAACTATGGGAGTTTAATCCTTTGTTTAAATTACAAAACACAACAAATGGTGCATAAGCCAGAAGACTCTAAGAGCATAAAATAAGGCTATGTTTGAAATAATATAGTTAAAAAAACTATTGTCTTACATAGCCGAAGAGAGACAATGATACATCCAGGCATGTGTACAAAAAAGCGACCGTCCTGGATAAAGATAGGGAGAGTGGCCGACCTAGATAAATATAGAGAGTCCATTCAATTCCATTTATTGAAGAAATGTTTAGAAGGAACTGGTGTAATGCAATCGGTTGAGATGAAGGAACTAGGGTAATGGAATCAATGGAGACCCTACTTGTAACCATAAAATTAAGAAAACATTAAATCCTATAGCCTTGGTGGGGATATATAAACGAATACATTAAAAATTAAAAAAGAAAAAGGAACGAATTTGAGGGATATACCTGTAGAAGTCTAAAAAATATTTATATAGTAACCCTAGCACCGATAGAAATCAGGGTGGAATAAAAGATGAATAGAAAAGAGAAACATGGAACTGAGTAGGTTACATATGGATAGTGGATGCAGTTGGAAGACATATTGATGTTGATACTATAGAGAGTTGCAAGATGGAAAACCTTACTTACAACCTGTAGTAATATAAGAAAACCCCAGCGACAACAACAAAATAATAAAATGAATGAGTGATATTTTAATACAATAAAATGAATGAGTGATATTTTAATGTGTATTAGATTAAAAATAATTTATGGGATTATTAATAGCTATTTGCAATTTAATCTTTTTCTTATTTAAAGTGATGATGCACTGACGCAATTTTCTAATAGTCTCTTTACTAAAAGACAATGCCAAGGGACATATGCTAAGTACACACTTTTTTTGAGTCCCAAGTTTCTTTAGGTCTTTTGCAAGGTCCGGTTTCACACCAAAGTATCAGTTAGTTCATATTTGCTCTCAATAGAATGCTAACTCCAATGTACTTTTTTGTTGTTGGATACCACAAGTGGGGTTGATTTCTGAACATAGTATTTCTTCTATCTACCTAACTCTTTTCCCGATATACGATTACATAATTTTGCATAACAAAATTCTTTAACTCATTGCTATTTGTGGGATAAACATTGAGGTAAATTTCCATTTTTGCATCCATTTGTTGTTTTGTCTCATCCATGATTTCTTTCTTTCACTCTTGCCTTAATTGAAGATAACTTTGGACCATCTACCTACTCCCATTTGGTCAATTTTTTTTTCTTCTAGAAAATACCTAAAGAAATAACATTTCCATTAACTGATATGGCGATTGTGGACTTTGCAAGTAACCCAATAAAAGAATATTCTTGTAGTAGTAATTTCTCCAAAACTTAATAGAAAGTTCCCAAAATCTAGCCCAAGTTAAATGGAAATACTCCTAATTATGGAAAATAGGGTTCATCCAAAACCCCTTTTTGAATACAACTTGCATTTGACCAATGAGCCCAAAAGAATAGCCGTTGGAAAACCTTGGAATAGATTGAAATAGAACCTTCCAACAATTGTATGCAAGAGACATGGTAGAATAACAAAGGAAGTAAAGATATTTTTCACACTATGTGTTACCTGGGAGAGCTGGAAACTAATATTACGGTTATGGAAAGAATACCCAGAAATATCCTAAAATAATCAAGCCAATGCCAATGATAGAGGTCATAAAAAAGGACCAGTATAGCTTAAAGGTCAACTACCTCTCTAAAAAACAACTCTCTAAAAAAGAAAACACGGACAAAGAAGGAGATTTGGGTATGAAACCTAATGGGGAAAATCAACAACACGGACAAAGAAGGAGATTTGGGTATGAAACCTAATGGGGAAAATCAACAACCAAGAAGCTCTGAATAATATGAAAACCTACAATAAAGAATAATTCCAAGAGAAAGTTTGCCCAATAGGGCTTAAATCACATGTAAAAGACCAAGAAGACTCAAAGGCTTAGGCGCCAACAACGATGATTAAATATTTTTATATAAATATCAGTATAGAGATTAATCATAAATACATATTTAACATGAGTTGAGAGATGTAATTTCTTTAGGTGTAATATTTTTTTTTATGATGTAACATTATTTAAACATTTTATACAGACGGTTGTAAAATAACCTTTTGACTCAATAAATACTTTAACAAATAAAACAATAGGTGATGGAAAGCTAACACTAACTACACATAATGGCTGACTAAGAGCAAAAAAAATCTTATGTTTTCCCTTATATCATCTAACCATTCATTCTGTAAAAGATCTGGACCATCCACATGTGGCTTGGGTATGTGTAAGCATTTCTCCTTTAAATATTTTATTGATAGTGTTGTAATTGGTGCTTTGTGTACCTTTATTGTAAGAGTTAAGCGAAAACTGCAAGGCTAAAGTAAATGTATGAAGTTTCAAATAGCATGTGTGTGATGGGACTTTAGAAAAGGAAAAAGCTCGAGTGCATAAGTCTCAAGACTAAGCTATGACGTGAGGGAAGGGTGGATGACGTGTAATCTTAATCTACTAGGTTTTACAGGATAAGGTTGATATATTATATCATAAAGTAATGCTCAAAGATAAAACCTGCTTCTCATTCATAGATTTCTTTAATTAGAATAATGTAACATATGGAAAGTATTTAGAAAGTATTTAATGATGGAATTTTATATGAAATGTAAGGAAAATTTTAAGGATGGAAAATTTTTTTGAAGTTCAAAAACATTGACAAATCTTACTAATTCTTAATATGTAAATTATAAAATTTTTATTGACATATTTGTAAAATTATTCAAATTTATAATGATTTTATGTATTGTGATTTTTAAGGTAAAATAATTTTATATTCTAAAATTTGGGCGAATCATCTTTTATAAAATTGGAAATTAGCGAATCTTTTTTGTGATAAAATCATGGAAAATTAGCCCATTGGGCGAACATTAGCCTCTAAAATTTTCCATATTAAATGTAAAAAAACTGGTAATGGTTCCAAAGTGGAGCTTGGTGAGAAGTACAAAAGTAACTGGTATATATTTTAATTAAATGCATAAGACTTATATATATATATATATATATGTCTGTATATATGTTATATAGGTTTATATTTTCTCCGTAGGATATGAAAAGATAAAGTCAAGTGCCATGTGAATATCACAAGCAAAAAAATAACAAGGCACAAACAAGTGTAGAGGAAAAGTCATGGAATGACCATGCACATGTAAATAAAGTGTAATCTACTCAATTTTCAATTAGCATAGAATAATGACATTAAGATTAAAGTTAAGATTTTGTAAGTATGGTAGGGAATTTTTTTGTGGTATTGTAGAATTTTTATTTATTATTTTATCTTGCATGTGAATAAATAATTCATAAATTGGAAAATGTTGTACACAGTAGATAAAAAAATTATTGTAGAGTTAAGAAAATAAATTTGATATTTGATAGTCTACTATCTTAAAAGAAGAATTAGCTTTTACAATTGCTTCCCTGAGGTCCTCACTTTCACGATAACAATAGAAAAGTAAAGTCTTTTCCAGGTCCTTACTCTCAGGATAACAATATAAAAGTAAAGTCTATTCCACAATTCACCTGCAACATTTCTTAGTTTACTCTCTCTGCCATTAATTCTATTTTCATAAGCAAGTGTCTTTTTCTCCCACACACCTCATGACAATTTTTCACAGGTCACTAAAATCTCAGCTCATGACATTTTTGACAGGTCACTAAAATCTCAGCTCATGACATTTTTCTCGAGCTAAGAAAAGCTTTGGTAGTGCCATATTCCTTTACATAAATGGCAAAAGGAGTATTTTTCTTCTCTTTGCTCCTATCTCCTTTTGGGCATAATTGATTTCCAATTAGTTTTTGTGATAATTAAGAGTTAAATCTCACATGACATCCTTTAACACATGACATCCTTTAACACATTTCCAAGAATATTAACACATCAAAATAATTTCTCCTTTCATTAATTAAAATAAATATTTACATTATTATGTAATATCTTTAGTGTTTTAGCCTTTTCAACCAATAATTAAATAAAAAAGGTCATAAAGTAGTTGTTATTAGGAGATAAATCTCACATGACATCCTTTAATACATTTCCAAGAATATTAACACATCAAAACAATTTCTTCTTTCATTAATTAAAATAAATATTTACATCAACATATCATATCATTAGTGTTCTCGATTTTCCAACCAATAATTAAAAGAAAAACCATAAAGTATTTGTCCACAGAATCACATGTTATATATTCTATACATAGGTATTTATTTGAAATATGGATTATGATATAATATAATATAATATAATATTATATTATAAACCATTAAGAGTGTATCTAAAAAAAATTATAATATTAAAATAAAAATATATAAAATATTATGGTAATTAATTATAATTTAATTATACTTACATGGTATTTTTAATTACATAGATATGTGTTTATATATATAACGTCCACTAAGTCCACTAAGACCAATGCAATGTGGTCTGTGAGACCTCAAGAAAAGAAAAAGAATCTAATTATGATTCTTCAGAATCTTGTTTCTATGAGCAAAAAGAAGAGAAAGAAGCACTCCAAGATTGCTATAGTTGGGATGCCTTAATAAGTCAAGAAGATTGGAAGTGTGGCAGATGTTAGTGAATTGAGAGAAGATGTGAGTAAGAGCTTGGTAGTCTAAAAGGAAGTGTTTTGAATCTTCCACCTTCTTAGTATCTCAAATCTCACATATTCTATCATCCCACAAAGTCTTGGGAGTAGACCACTGCCGGGTTTCACTTCGAAGTTCATGAGAATTAGTTCTTATCCTAGCGATGTTCATTTTTTCTTAGTGCTCATAAACACAAAGAGCTAATTATAGCTATCAAGGGTGGGGTTTATCACCTCCTTATAGTATCTTAGCTTCATTTTACCCTTGAGTTCATTATCATTCTACAACTTGTCCTTAAAATTAGAGATAACAATATCTTTGACACTATCTTTGCTTCCCATGATGATCTCCTCCTTAATCCCCTAATGGTTGAGCTAAGACTGGACATCCTTATGCCACGTGCGAGGTGGGGGTTTTGACTAAAATTAGAAGTAATTTTGGGAAGCCTCTTGGATTCCATGTTGTAAAGATTCTTCTTATACATCAGATATCTAAAAATAGTCATACTTTCAATGGGGGACATGCCAACTATGATCAAGAGGATATGATAGGGAGTATTTCCTTTGATATTTAGGTTACACGTTATGAATTTCTTTTGGATCATCTCAATATTTCTCCACAACTCTCTGGATATATTGCAACCCGAAACTCCAAAGCTATATAAAACAACACCTGTGACGAGACTCTCAAAGAGGAACATTTTTTAGTCCAAATGCAAAGAACGATCGACTTACAATTATTTTCAAGCTCATAATAAGCTTTCTAGACTCCAATAATCCTTTTATCGATGCTATAATTCCAGTTGATCTCATGAGGAAAGTCAATACCCAAATATTTGTAAGAATAAACCTAATATAAACAATGGTTATCATAGACGAAACTACCATTGGTGGTCTTTTTTTATTTAATGATCACGACTTTAGTCTTACCAGTATTAATTGTCATACCCATCTTGGAGTAGTAGACATGAAGAGTCTTAAGATTCTTGTCTAGGTCATCATGGCTTTTTGCAAGAAGAATGATATCATCAACATAAAGGAGAAGAGTAATGATTATACCAACAAGCTCGGTGCCCTTGCAACCTACAGTTTCCAAACACTCCTCAAGCTTATCGATGTAAATGCCAAAAAGGGTAAGGGATAGGGGACACTCTTGCTTAACCCTAATATTGCATTTAATATCTTTAGACCACCCTTCATTGGCCTTAAGCTTGGCAATGATAGGCTCATGGAGGCAGATCATAAAAATCCTCAGTTCAGGAGGAACCATGTTCTCTTCCAGTCTCTCCCATATCTTATCTCGAGGAAGAGTGTCAAAATATTTTCTAAAGTCCACAAAACAATAGAAGAGATCAAATTTACTATTGCAACATTCCTCTACAATGATCCTCAGAGTAACAAGATGGCTGATAGTTGGGTGATGTCTCTGAAAACCATCTTTCCCTTTAGCTCTTTTTCCATGGTTTTCAAGCCAAAGTCTAAGTTTCTTTTCCAAAATGAGCCCATATAGCTTGGCTAGGATGTGGTTGATCATAATGATCATGTAGTTAGAGAGAATGCCTTTGTCCTCATTTTTAAAGATAGGAACAATAATATATCATCCTTAATAGGAGTGTTCAAGATGGTGCCCATGGTGTCCACATAGTCATACAACTTCTTAAGATAGCTGTCCCAATTTTTTAGGGGGATAGAATGATTATTTTTAGTTTTACGAATACATACATTCTGCCAAAACTTTCTAGGTGCAACTTTAGAAAAGTGGAGAAGATGCTATTGTCTCCTATTAATATATGACCTATTCTTCCTCTTGATGAGAGCTTTGTATATACTTATTTTCCGAAGCTTACTGATTCATTAAGTGAGCCTTCGATCACTTTCTTGGCAATTTTACAGTCTTTGTCATACCAAGGATTGGAAGTTCTATTTTTATGCTTATACAAAGTCTCATTAGAGAACTTGCTATTGGTAGTGGAAATGGTAGTAGTAAAATGGTAATAAGTTTGATCAATGCTGTTATTATAAGTTAAGAAGCCTAAATCCATTTCTAAATACCTTAATAAAAGGTCAACATTACTTCTATCAAAGCAAATGTATCTTTTTACTTCACTAGTCTCCTGCATGTGGGTGGTGTGCATAACAATATTGAGGGATAAAGATAGAGGTCTCTGGTGAGAGTGAAGCTCATACTTGTTAAGTAGCTTAAATTTTGTAATGCAGTTGGGGACATGGGTGTCATAAATCACATAATCCATGACACTGCTACCCAACCCACAGAAACAAGTCATCTGATCGGAGAGAGGCCACTTGTTAATACCATTAAAAATGATTAGGTCCTAGGAACTACAAACTTTGAGGAGCTCGGTGCTAAATAAGTTCTTGATTATGTCTTTAAATTTTTGCTTGAATATATTAGCTAAGTTACTATCTTCATCAAGCCATAAGGGGTTAGGGTTAGAGTTGTTAGTTAACATAATGGCTTGCTTAGTAGAAGTTCTAGCATTAAAGTCCGCAAGAAAAAGGATATTACCTTCATTCCTTAGGTTGCAAATGTCTTTTCTAGTGTATTGCAAGGACAATTCTTATCCAAGTTGTTTTTCTTATAGGATGTAGAATTGATCGGAGCGAAATAATAAATTGCAAGACAGATCCTATTGGCGGTAGAATGAGAGATCTGGATCCAAATGTACTGATTGAAGGGGTCAATTTTATAAAGTCAGATGTGAGAGGAAAAAATGTTCCTTATATAATAGGCTATACCACCAAAACCCCTCCGCGGAGATTTCTTATTCCAAGCTGACCAAAGAGTGAATCCGTCAAGGTGAGGGACCCTAGATTTTTCATGTTCCCAAGTTTCAACTAAAAGAATAAGATCAATATCACTCGAGATCCAACTTAGCATAGGACCTTTACACCATGGAAAGCCACAGAAATTACACAAGAGGATCGAGAGGGATGCAAGCCCTTATTTATCACTTGTGTTTGGGACTCTATCTCCAATAATAGGTTTCCTATTCCTAATGATTACCCATTTCCCTTCTTTCCTTGCCTCCTTGACCTTTTGGACTTCTTTCCTAAGCTTAACTTGGTCTTCTGGAATGAGATCATCACTTATAAAGATTCTTGTTCCTTTTAGGATTTGGGATTTTGTGAGTATATCCAATTATGGTCATTACAACTGACCTTGACACGGATTAGTCTGTGTTTATGTTCAAGTATCTTTCCTACCCTTATTGCTTTTGCGAGATAAGTTGTTTGAATTTGAGATTTTGTTTTTAATTGTTCTTTAACTATTTCTAATGTGTCTTCATTATTTTTTCTTCTATACCAACAATTATAAGGTGTCAGGCTCTTTTGTGGTGCTCATGGTCGAGTAAAATTAGTTTATTAATTTCCCCATTTATGGGTTTAATATCTAATTTATTCTTTATTTTATTTAGGGTTGATTTATTATATAGTTGTTCTTTTAGTTTTTTAATCTCACTTTTCAAGGAGTCATTTTCCTTAACCATTGCTTGTTTGCTATGTTTTATTTCTCTAATTCTACCTTTCATTCCTTAGATCTAGTGTGATTATTTTATTTTCTAACGATTTGCGATTGTTGTCAAGCATTGTAGTTAATTCTAGTTTAAAATGGATTTCCCTTTCTTCTCTTCGTCTCTCTAAAGATTGAATGTACTCATAAAGACTCCCAAAGGTAATTTTACTTGGTCTCCCTTTGCTAGAGGGGGGCTTAGAAATATGAGGAGGGTAAGTGGGAACGTATGCACCTGTTCGAGTTGTATTGAGTGTCATACAACCAATGCGAGGCTGCACTGTAGGGGTATTGTACCAAATGGTTGCACCTTAAGGGTATTGCACTACACAGCAGATAAGATCACCACAAATGTCTTGGAAGAATACTTTTCCCTTCAATTATAGAATATGAAAATCTGCTGCTCTCTTTGATTCCCTTCCCATGCCAGAAACTCTTTGCATTGCAGAGATGAATCAATGTGTTCACACTGGAGAGACAAATCAATAATAATAAATATATATACACTCTGCACACGTATTGTATCCACAACATATATATATGATGTAGGAGGTAGCACTGTAGATTTATATTACGTGTGCGAAGATGAATCAAATTGCTATAGAGAAATATTATAGAAATCCAACCACCACAATGCAGAGATGAAATATGTGAAGCATCGTACCACCGAGATGAATAAAATCACCACAGACGAATATATAACTTTGCACTATTATATTGGTAGGCTTGTTAATCCATGTGTTAAGACCAGATCTAAATTGTTTCCATAGTTGGCGAATACTAGATAATTATATGCCGACTCTAATACTTTTCCCTTCAATTATGGAATACGAAAATCCACTGCTCTCTTTGATGCCGAATTTACAATCCTCCTTTAAAAGTGCCCAAAATGAGAATTCGCTTCTTCCTCTGATCCAATGAAGAACATAATATACTGATAGCGTCCCCGAATAAACTTTCACAGAACCTCAACAACAAAATGGATTAGAAAAATGCCAACTTGCTCTGTCATATTCTTCAAAATTATCACGCACTTGCCGAACGAAGTCCTTCAAGAAAAGAGAAGAACGAAGACCGACTCCTCCTCTTCAATAGCAAAGAATCAACATGTTTACAACGATGAGTGCAAATTTATCTGCTCTAATGAAGAACTTGATATACTAAGAAACAACGTCCCCAAATCAAAACTCTAAAATAATCTCACAAACAAAATAGGTTTGTTGCATGAAAAGACATTTTGAAAATACATAAATTTTAAAATACAAAATAATTTTCAAAATATAGAGTGGTTATGCATATTTTGAAATATGATTTATAATATGGTTTTAGTGAAGATTATTCCTCTTCATCATCATATATATGAGAGTTATATTTGAGCAAAATTTATAATATTAAAATAAAGATAATACAATAATCATATACATTTCATAATCATTATTGTTAAAACAAATAAAATTAAGAAGTAAAATCAAATATAAACTAGTAAAATTAAAAAGTAAAATCAAAATATAAATAAGAATTATTTTTTCAAAAAAATATAATATTAAAACAAACAAACATACATACATACATATATATATGTAATATTAATTTTGTAATATTATAATATTTAATATTAATTTAGTTATATTTAAGTATGGCAATATTTTTAATTAAGTAAATAGGTGTATGGTTTGGAATGTGATTTAAACTATAATGTAATATTATATTTTTTTTTAACATGATCGGGTACTTATATATTATAAAACTGCTTGGAGCCAAATCCAGTTACATAAGTGGATGAAAGTAGATAGAGAGAAGTCCAAAATGGGTTCGCAGACCCTGACTTCTTATAGACAAACTTGAGTAGTGTAGATTGGAAAATAAAACGGCTGTATAGCCTTACAAAAAGACCTGCGAGAAGACAAAATTTGCTAGTCATTAGTTAGATTACTAGAGCTTATTGATAGAGTCATTAATCTGGGGTCCTTTCTTGACGCTTGCTCTAGTTGAAGTCCCAGCTTGCATACTCTGAGTGATGGATTTGATGTGGGCGATTGCCTCCTCCATGTGTTTGCATTTTTCCTTTAGGCTTTCTTTCTCTGCCTTTTGTTTTTCCAGTTTCTTTCTCTTTGATTTGCTATCTGCCTGAAAGTCCTCTTTGAGCTCGTTGAAATGTTTGAAAAACCTTGCAATCATAAAGCAATGGGCTTTACACAACGAGAAGTTGCTGTTTCCAATCACTCTGTCCAGAGGATTCTCGAGCATCTCTCGATTTTCCGGAGCCTCAGCAGGCTCTCTGTTTTCCGGGATCTCTGCCATTTCCAGGGAACTGATATGGAGGGAGATGCAGTGCGGGAACAGGGAAAAGGAGCTGGGGTGAAGAGGAAGGAGACCTGCAGGAAAGAGGGAAAATGCTACGAAGGGGGAACAGAGCAGGGGAGAAATCACACTTAAAATGGAGAACCAGGCACAGAGATTTACCAAACTGTCGTGGGGGAGAGGAGCAGCCGAGCTGAAGACGATATTCCGATCTTGGAGATTGCTAACTTCCCTGGGAGCTTTGGAGAACGATCTCACAACAGATTTGAACGGATAGCGGCCTCTCTTGATGCAGAACTTCTTGAGCTGATTGCCAGATATAGAACCTTTACTCTCCTGCGAAAAAAGGGACGTGTTTCTGATGTGCTCGTAGAGAGAAGGATTGGTGAATATATAGAGCGGAGTGGGAGGGTGAGCGGGCCGAGAGTGCGACATGAGCTCAGTGATCTGGCTAGGATTAGCCACCAGCTTAAAATCTTTGCAGCAGTCTAAGGAGATCTTGAAAAGACTTCTACCTAAATTCTGCATGGGAGAGTCACGAGAAAGCTGGGATATCGAGATCCTGTGATCGGACCAAAAATGATGAGAGGTGGGCATGGAGAAGGGGGGATCGAAATTCAAAGCCTGGCATGCAGCGTGCGACTTGACTGATTTTGGCCAGAGATCACAAGAAGGAGGGTGGGGAATGATAAGACAAAAGGTTGAATGGATGCTGGTATGACTGGTCGGAGAGTTTGACAGGCAACTAAGCCGACTACGGGATTGGTTTTTCATATATGAGATCATTTTCTTTAACTTGGCCGATCTGTCTGTTGGATGCCTTAGTGGCGTAATGATCCGCTTCAGTGTTGTTGTCTCTTAGGACATGTTTGAAAGTCGTGTCTCCCATTTCTTTGACATTATCCTCAATCCTGAGCTTTACATTATTAAGGGCCTCTTTTTTAAATTCTGTTCCCGCCACCATAGCTGCAATGACGATGGCCGAGTCTCCCACTATTATTGGATTCTTGATTCTCAGCCGGTTCAGAATGAGGGTGCCTAAGTAGAGGCTGTAAGCTTCTGCCAGGTTGTTGGACATTTGGCCCAATCCCCATTCGTAGCTTACCAGAGTTTTGCCTTGGCTGTCCTTTATGATACCCCCTGCTCCAGCTTCCCCCGGGTTATTTTTGGAGGCCCCGTCGAAATGCAAAGTAGGGCGATTCTGATCTAGGATCCATTGACTTACTTCTTCCCTTGTGCCTCTGAGCTTCCAGTGTATTCTTCTCGTGCTAGCTTTGGGGTGTGCTAGTTGATTGTTGCTGTAATTGATGCTGAATTTGTTATACCATTCCATCTCTTCTTTGTGCCAGCTTGATTGGTCTGGAGGAGCGACCAAGTTTGCACTTATTGTTTCAGATATGAGCGCTGTTGTTTTTGCCAGTATGCGGACAAGGTTGGGCTTCTTGTCATTAAAAATACAGTTATTCCTAGCTAACCAGATTTGCCAACTAAGGGTAGCTGGGATGCATTTCCACATACGGATGATATTGTTTTTACCTTTCTTAGGAAAAGGATAACATTTTACCCAGTTTTTTTGAAGGGAGGATAGCTGATCAAAAGTCTCTTCAATTTTCATTGGTCTGACTATCTGAGTCCAACAACTTTGAGCGAGGGGGCAGTGGAAGAATAGATGATGGCTACTCTCCTCCTCAGCGCGACAGAAGCAACATATTGATGGCCCCAAGATCCCTCTTTTCCTTAGATTTTCAGCTGTAAGCACCTTTCCTTTGAGGAGAGTCCAATTGAAATGTTTGACCTTTGGAATGCATTCTGATTTCCAGACAGTTGTGAAGAGGTTCCATTTGGCTGTCGAAGTGGATGCCTGGAGGAATTTGTAACCATCTATGACAGTGAATTTCCCACCGCTTGGGTCCCATATATACTTATCTTTAGCCCCTCTGTTGGTGGGTGCTGTGCCTGTGAGGGAGACCTTAAGATTGAGCCATAGTTCTCTGAGTTCATTGGGGATTTGAAGATCCTTCCAGCCCTGCCAGGTGTTTTGGTCCCAAGTTGAAATATCATACAAGGAGGTTAAGTTTTTAGCTTCCATCCAGATGTGCAGAGGCCTGAGATTTTGGATGTGGTTTCTTGGTCTGGCGCCCATGATTCTATCAGTCCAGATATTGACCTCCTTGCCGCTTCCAGGCACTTTGGAAATGTTCTCTCTGAACTGAGGAAGGACCTTTTTAATTAGCTTCCAAACAGGGGTGCAAGATCTTTCAGCTATTGTTTCGGAAAGTAGATTAAAATTTGGTCCATTCAGGTATTTCCTCTTCAATACTTCCACCCACCAAGAGCCTTTGCCGGTGAGGATTCTCCAAATTAGTTTAAAGCCCATAGCCCGGTTGGAGAAGCTCAGAATTTTAATGGCGAGCCCACCTTTGTCATAGGGAAGGATGACTTGTTCCCATTTGACAAGGCTAAATTTCTTAGATTCTTGCTTTCCCCCCTGCTAGAGAAAACTTCTCATTAATAATTCCATGTGCTTATGTGTGCTGGCGGGAGCCAAAGTGACTGCATATTGGTAGATGGGGAGAGCATAGAGAACAGCCTTTATAAGGGTCGATCTACCAGCCAGATTTAGCCAAGAAACTCCCCAACTTTGAAGGAGACCTCTCATCTTTTCTATGTGTTTGGCCCATATCTCAGCCTTAACTGTTTCTTTGGCTAAAGGCAGACCAAGATAAGAGAAATAACTCCAGTTCCTTTGCACTGGAATGTCCAGAATCAGAGAGATTCTTTGCCTGATTTGATCAGGGACATTCCAGGTATAGATCTTGCATTTTTTGTTATTCAGCATCCCTCCAGAGGCAGCTAGGAAGGCGTCCAAGACTTTCTTGAATCTTTTTGCCATTAGGCTTGAGGGTCCCCCTATGAGAAGGGTATCATCCGCGAAGAGCGAATGATTAATCTCTTTAGTCCCTCATTCTATACCAATTCCTGTGATCTCTTTTTTCTTACAGAGTTTTTCTAAGTGAATACTCAGAGTTTCCGCCATTATGATGTATAAGAAAGGGGAGAGAGGGCAGCCTTGCCTCAATCCCCTGGTGCTTCTAAAATACCTGCTTGGGCGACCATTAATCAGAGGAGCAGTCCAAGGATTGGAGATACAACCAGAGATGGTGCTTATGAATTTTTTTGAAATCCCGAACTTTTTGAGAACTGCAGTTAGGAAGTGGTGGTCGACTCTATCGAAAGCGTTTTCCATATCGAGTTTGATTATCATTCCTCGTTCCTTCCTGCTGATGCTGCTGTGAATTGCCTCTTGAATAAGTATGACATTATCTGTGATTTGCCTGTGGGGAACAAATCCCCCTTGGTTCTCTGAGATTAAATAAGGAAGGAGCTTTTTGAGCCTATTGGCAAGAATTTTGGTTACAATCTTGTAGGAAACATTACAGAGGGAAATTGGTCGGAAGCGGTCGAAAGAACGAGGGTTAACGTCCTTAGGGATGAGTGCAAGATGTGAGGATTTTGTGTTGTCTCCCATCTTGTGATTTTTAAAAACGTTTTTGACCATTCGCACAAAGTCTTTTTTGATTGTGTCCTAATGGTTTCGGTAAAAGGCAACCGTAAAACCATCAGGGCCCAGAGCCTTGTCCGGTTGCATACTAAATGCTGCCTCCCTAATTTCCTCTTCTGTGACCTCCTGATCCAGATCTCTGTTTTGAGGGTCTGAGATTTTGTTCTCAACTGCGCTGAGGAAGTCAGAGCTGTCCGACTGCTGAGGGGCTGCTACTAGAAGAGATTTAAAGTGGTTGAAAGCCGCCTCCTTAATTTCATCTTGGTCGCTGTACTCATGCCCTTCTGCCTCAATTTTATCTATCTGGTTCCCGGCGCGCCTGAGCTTTATGTTGTTGTGGAAGAAGGAGGTATTTTTGTCACCCGCCCTCAGCCATAGGCACCTCGATTTCTGCCTTTGTTCCTCTTCCTCAACTCGATTTTGTCTATATAGCTCCCTGTACATTTCATTTTCATGGATTATATCTTCATTTGTGGGTTGGCTGTTCTCCTTTTCTTTGTTCCACTGCTCCATTTGCGTATGCAGATCCGTTTTTTTCCTCTTCTCTGTTGCTGCGTTTTCCTTGGCCCATTGTTTAATGACTGCTCTTAGGGATTTTAATTTGGTTTCCCAGACGTAGTAAGGCGATCCCCACACTTCCTTTGCCCACTGATTTTGAACGAGGGAGCGAAAGTCTTCTTTGTAATCCCATATTTTATTGTATTTGAAGGGGAGGGGCCCCAGATTTCTCCCTTTTTCCATGTTCATCACCACAGGTTTGTGATCAGAGGCCGAAGCTTGAATGATTTTGCTCTTGATGGAAGAGAAGCTTGCTGCGATTCTTTCCTGCACGAGAAATCTGTCTAACCTCTCTTTGATATTGTAGCAGCCTGTTCTTTTGTTACTCCATGTGTATTTCCCGTTGAAGGGAGGTATGTCAATGAGATTATGAGACTGGATTATAACCTCCAGCACCTCTCTTGAGGGGTCTGAATGAAAGTTTCCTCCTAACTTTTCATCCACATTTCTTATGAGATTCAGATCTCCTCCCAGAATTATGCTACTGTCGTGGGAGGACTGTAATTCTAAGGATAATGAGTCCCAACATGTTGATTTGTCCCTGTAATGGTTTGGAGCGTAGATGTTGTATATGCTGTAGACTTCTTGAGAAGCTTTGTTTCTGAGTTCTGTTCTTATCCACCAATTACAAGATTGGAGGTTGATGTGAGTCCATTTATTCTTGTTCCAGAGTGTTCCTATGCCTCCTGATGCACCTTCTGATCCTATAGAGTAACCTTCAAAATTTTTGAATCGTTTAACTTGTTTTTGAAAGTCTTGGTCTGATATTTTGGTCTCCTGGATGAGGAAAAAGTCTGGTTGCTCCTGATTTATTAAGTCACGGACTGCATTTATTTTTAAGGAGGAGCCCATCCCCCTACAGTTCCAAGAGACCAGATTCATCATTTACCAGTTTTTGGGTGAGTCCCGCTTCTCTCCTTGGTTTTTTCCCCACTTCCTTTTTGCCTGTCTAGATAGGAGTCCATTGGTTGCTGTGCTCCAGTAGCCATCTCTTTTGCTGCTGCCTCGTCTCTAAGTTCCTTATTTGACTTTCTACCTGCCTTTCTTGGGGGATCTGAGGGAAGACTGGTTTCTTTCAGTTTATTTCTGGTGAGTATTCTCTCTATTGTTGGAGGAGGGGAGGGCAGAGGGATCGAAGGTGAGGAGATGACAGCTAATGAGTTGTTGCGAGGGGAAGGGGGAGGAGAAGAAGGATCTTCAACTTCCAAGGATTCAAAAGGGTTGGAGGTGGAGGGAAAAGAGGGAGCTGAGCTGGGTGGGGGAGGGGAGGGAAGGGGGGGGGGGGGGTTTCCAGGGAGGGCTTAGAGCTGGGCCCTTGAGAGGAAGAAGATTTTTTCTTTTTTACTTGTTCCCATTGGCCGTCCGGAGATTCTTCATTTTCAATGGATTCATTTGATTTTGATTTGCTACATCTATTTGCAAAGTGTCCGTATTCGTGACATACCTTGCATTTGAAGGGCAGTTGCTCGTAGTCCAGCTGTTGGATGTGCGTCCATTGGTCGACCTTGATCTTGATGGCTTCCGGCAGGCCTTTCCCAAGATCTACTTCTACACAAATCCTGGCGCACGCATGCATGTTCTCCCTTGGCTCGGATCTGTCGATATATTTGCCGACTGCATTCCCTATTGCCTTTACTGATTCGTCCCCCCAACAGTGGAGCGGCAGGTGTGGGAGGCGGACCCAAACCGGAACTGCGTTTGGGATGTCCATTTCCGGATCGAAGTCTGGTGTCCATCTGTTCAGATAGAGGCCTCTTGAGTCCATGAAGTAGGGGCCGTTTCTAAATATGAGATTCCTGTCCTCTTTTGTTTCGAAGATGAATGTATAATAGCCCCTTCCACAAAATCTGATGGCTATTTTCCCTTGTGTCATTGCGATCCAGTTGCGCTCCACCCATTTTTGGACTGATCTTGGAGAAGGCCAAAGGCCAGTGAACTGTCCTACTAGACCTCTTTCAGCGAGGGTGATTGCTGATTTCCTTGGCAGAGATGGAGGGAGAGATACCTCGGGGATTTCATCCAGTTTCTTGATAAACTTAGAGACAGAGGGGCGAGTTTTTGCAGAGGCATTATCAGGGATCAGGGAAGCGAAGAGCTCTGCATGGTTCTCTGGATCTGGAGGGGGGGGGGGGGGGGGGCATTCCCAGCCATTCAAGACTGAGAAGCCAGCTCAAAAGGGCGAGATCAGGGAATGGGCCCCAGCGTAGGGCCGGGCAGGAGGCCCGAGGATGGAAGCGCAGCGCGCAGGAGAGAGGAAGGCAGCGACTGGCGGCAGCCTGCCAGGTAGAGCCTGGGGAGCAGAACCAGTCAAGCGCGGGAGAGAAGTTTGAAATCGCCTCCAGCGGCCTTCAGCTAACCCTCGTCCGTCCATAATGTAATATTATATTATAAATCATAAATGAGAGTTATATTTGAAATATAGAATTTTATTTTTTAACATAATTTTCTTATAATATTAAATAAAAATATATAAATATTATAAAAATTAATTATAATTTAATTATATTTACTAGGTAATATTTTTAATGACATACATATTTATTTTGATATGTGATTTATAATATATTATTAAAAATCATATTATATTAATGAGAGTTATGTGTGTGAGGTTATATTTGAAAAAATATATAATATTAAAATAAAAATATAGAAAATATTATAATATTTAATGTAATTATATTATATTTACGCAAGTAGTATTTTTAATTAAAATGTTTATTTTGAAATATGATTTATAATATGGTTTTAGTGGACATTCTTCATCATCATAGATATCCATTATATTTGGAAAATATTATAATATTTTAATTGCCATAAAAATATCAATGAGAATTTGTAACATGCCTCTGTTAACTCCAGGCGTAAGTTTGTAAAATGTGATTTTTTATTATTTGACAATGCTGGAAATTCCACATGCCAGAGTTAAAATTACCTTACTAAAATATCAAGAGACAATTAATGAACTTTATACCCTTGTTTAATTACGTCGTAAGGCGTTCCCTCTGAGAAAGACATCCCTAAAATGTGACCTGAGAAAGACGTCCCTAAAATGTGACGTGTGCGATCTTGAGCCATTGATTATGTGTGTTAGATGATTGGGGTGTTTTCTGCCGTTCATTTAATCTGTTTTTTTATAGAAAAATGGTTTTTTTCCATGGTAATGGGCCATGAAAGGCCAGGCCTAGCCTGCTGGCAATGAGACTCTTCGCAGAGACTGCCTGGTGGCGATGAGACTCTTCCACAGAGACTCTTCATGTCTTTCTTCCCTGCTTTGTGGAAAATCTGATGCATTGTTTTTTTTTATTCCTAAAAACACCGTATTTTTCAGGTTTCTGAACGCGCCAGTACATGGAATGGGGCCAGATAAATCATTATAGGAGAAATTCAAGAGCCGAAGCATTCCGAGTTTGGATACAGGGTCGGGAACTGGCCCTGTTATTTTGTTGTGAGACAGATCTATGAACTGAACCAGAAAGAGCGGGTCGCCGATCGATGACGGAACTTAGCCTGCGAGACGATTGAAAGAGAGATTGAGGTACACCAGACCGACCCACTGCGTCATTTGGAAAAGATTTGCAAATGTCAATGTCCTCGGATTTGAACCCTGACAGGGTCTGGTGTATCGTCCTACGTTGGTCAGTTTTTTCACCAATTCACTTGTCTTTACATAACAAGATAATCAATCCATCCAGAGTATGCTTTGAATGTCTAGTAGACTGTATTTTGCAGGCATGGCACTTGCATTTCTCCTTTTCCCATTTGCATATATTGTCCCTCTGTGACCTATTCATAATAACAGAATATCATATTTTTCTTTACATCCACTGAAAACCATGGAGACCATGTAAGATTTATGAGACTAAGAATTCTCAAAACAGAATTTCATTTATAGTCTTGATGTACTTGTATTTTTCAGGTTTCTGAACATGCCAGTACATGGAATGAGGCCAGATAAATCATTATAGGAGAAATTCAAGAGCCGAAGCATTCCGAGTTTGGATACAGGGTCGGGAACTGGCCCTGTTATTTTGTTGTGAGACAGATCTATGAACTGAACCAGAGAGAGCAGGTCGTCGATCGATGACGGAACTTAGCCTGTGAGATGATTGAAAGAGAGATTGAGGTACACCAAGCCGACCCACTGCGTCATTTGGAAAAGATTTGCAAATGTGAATGTCCTCGGATTTGAACCCTGACAATACAATATTTTATTTTTTCAGATGTAAAGTGCCAATATGCCAATACAATATTTTATTTTTTCAGATGTAAAGTGCAACTTATGTATACTTTTTTTTTGGATTTTTTAAATCTTATTGGATGGTCAAAGATGATTTCATGTCTCAATTTTTTGAGCCCTATTGGGGTGGCATGATGATGTCTTACTGCTATTAATTGTTCTCCATAGTCCAAATGGATTTTTGTTACAACTTTCTTTCATGGCATACTTCCTGACGTTGAGCTGAGAGAGGGAGACACAGTCTGTGTGATATCAGGTACACAAAGAAACATTTAGTTTATTTATGAATTTAGTACCTATAGGATGCTCAAGCTAAGAATGTTGAGATTCATCAGGATTATAGCAACATGACAGTTCCGAATTGCAACAACCCATAATGGATTCTCTTGCAATCCTATGCTCTGTAACTAAGTGCAATAGCTGTAACTTACCTGACTCAAATTCTGAAAGCCAAGACTATCCGAGGACTGATATTTAAAACAACAATTCTGTCAAACAATCTCCTGCCTCAAGCGATGGAATATGTGTCCCTCTCTTCGCCTTTTAATTTATAAAAGTATTTACATTGCATACATGAAGATAATTATAGATAAGTAATTGGGTTGTTATAATTTCTTTCCTTATTTTGGTGTTGTCGTTGCCATTGCCAATAGTGTTATGCTTTTGTGAATCTGAAAGTTTGATTTTGTGTTGCAAGTTTTAGTATCATTCCTCGCGTTGATATTAATATGCAGACAATTTTGATGTAATGCTTTATGGGCTTTTTTTCATTTGTGCACTGTTATCTAACTAACAATGTTGTGATGGGATTTTGTTCCACATTAATAACTTATTTTCACCACTAATGAATTTATCGAGTTATGGATATCGAATGATCAGAAATTATATTGGTCTTATTGGATTTTTAAGATATATTATTGGATTTTTAAGATATAGTTTTGATTTTGTGATATCTTAACACGGTTGGATTTCCATCTGCCATAGTTGCTGCAGCTTTTCTCTGTGCAACCTAGGAGGTTTTGTCCCAGGAAGCAACCCATACAAGGAGACCATCCTCTCTTGCCCTCTTGTAGACAAGGTAGGCACATCAATACCATTTGTTTCAATGCAACCCTTGTCAATCTCAACCCAAGGCACATTTAATCAACACCACACACTTGCTATTTTATGTTCCTGAGCCTTCAAAAGCTTAATTTTAGAGCCTAATACAGATGGAATGCCTCCCATTTGTTTTATTTTTTTATTTGGTTTAGGAATGGGTGTTCGGCTCTTATAATCTAATACAAGAAGTCTTGATTGAGAAATTCTCGACACCTAAGAAGGAAAAATCAAGATCATCCTCAATCCCTTAGTGCCATGTTGGAGTGTTGGATGCCTTCTGTTTAAGCAGCAACAACAACAATACTTCACTAGAAGCTACCTTAAGCGTTAATCTCTACGCGTATGTGGCTGCGAAAGGCAGGAAGCTCAACGATTACTGCAATACATGGTGAATGCTTCAGCACAACACATATTAATCAAACATGGGATTGAAGGCCAAGAACTAAAAAACCAGTTCAACATTTGTGTGTTGATTTAGAGGGTTTTAATACCTTTAATTCCTTTGTAGGATTTATTACCTCTAAACGCTACAATGATCAGGGATTTGATCTAATGCTAGCTTATTGATTTCTATGATCCAAGACGTGGTCATAGATCGGGTGCCTAGCAGCTAGTTTATTGATTTTTATGACACAGTCAAAGCTGTTATAAGCTTTCCCAGGACTCCTAACATATGTAACAACGAAATTCGTGAGCCAAGAGAATTTGTTGAATTCGTTCTCTATACTTATTTTGTAACTCTGGGACAGACAAGTTAAATTACAAATCCTGAAAGTTTTAATCAATTATGTTCAAAATAAAAAAATCCTGCATTGAAGGTTCTGTGAATGAATGGAAAATGATCCTTTTTTGCTTCTGTGAATGATTTTATTGGTAACAACTATTTGTTCATGATGATTTCTATTTGTTTTGCCATTAATGTGGGCATGGTATGTCCCCGAGGGGGATTTTACTGACAAACTGTGTATGCCAACCATCATTATTAATTTGCGGTAAAATTTGGAGCGTTGAATGAAGTGAGTCGAGTAGGAGAAGGAAGTGGAACCTATTGTCTCAATTTCTTGAAGACAGTTTTTGGCTAGGAAATTGTGTCAAGAAATTAATTTAACCTACTTTAGGCTCAAGATGGTCCCTGAACCAGAGGGGCTCCCTCAAATGTTACGAGGCTAATTCACTGTTCATGGATATGAACAATAGCCTTTTGAGTACAGTGGCCAGATTTGTATGTGGTGTTTTTTTGAGAGATGGTTACTAAGGGTTGCAAGATCCTTGCTCCAACTAATGGAGCCGTCCCGTTGAGAAAGTCCAATCAAAGTGTCAACATCCAACCATGACAGAGTGACATTATCTTGAAAGATGTGGCTAGAAGACTTAAGAGTATCAATTAACACTTACACTCAGTCTGAACATTCATGTCATCTGATAAGATTATAAAAGCATGAAGAAGGTTCTTCAACAACTCAACAATAGCACAAATTGTGATTATGTTTAGATGTTGAGAAACTAACATAAATATACAGTTTATATAGTTTGCTTAGTAAAGGATGCAACTCTGTCATGGGAACTAAGGGAGATTGATTCCCAGCGTAGCCTCTCCTTATGATCTACACAACTTCAAAATGGACGAAGGAAAATATAATGAAACACAAGAAATCACTTACATAGTGAACAAAGTCCGTCATAAATTAAAGCCAGAAGCCTTTTGATTAAAACTCTGAAATATCAAGCTTTTTAGAGAGTACAAGTCTTTTTGGTACCCCAAAAGCGAGCCCCTATTCCATTACAAACGAAAGAATGTATAGACCAACATATTTCTCAAGCTGTTACAAGTGTTTAGAAAATAAATCTAACAATAAACTAAGAATGAGTAAAATATCTGATCAGTGGCAAGAGATCTAGAAAATCCTTCCTTGATTACTGAATGGTTTCCTTTATTCCTGTGATGGGTTGCTCAAATATTGTCTCAAAATCTCCCTTTAAATCTTAAGTAATCTTCTGCCTACTGATCCTCTGCCACCTATCTTCACCAGCTGTCCTTTATCCTATTTTGGAGGAATATATTTTTCACCTCTTAACTAAATTCTTTACCTTAACATTCTATATTCAACAAATAATTTTCTCATCATCTCAGAGCTACATTATCTACTTCATTTTCCATGTAGAATATCCATAATTAATAATGAGAAGATATTTCTGCTAGGTGTTCGTAATTGAGTTGTTCATATGTTACCTCAACAAGTCACTTACTTTTTTGTCAAGGCACACAGTCCATTCAATTAAACAGAGACAACTCCAAAATTTCACCTTTTTGTCATTGTTGGTCGTAGCTGAAATAGTTGTGAGACCACTTTATGTTGCAAGAGGCTGAGGTGCCTAAACCATATCAGTGATATCCCCATCATGAGCTTTATCTGCTGTATCAAGAATTTCTCCAGTCTCAAAACTTAACCATTGTAACATAAAATAAAATGCTACTGTAATGACCCAATCATCTAGTGAGAGAGTCATCCGGTCATAATGCAGAAATAACCTTTTTTCATGTTACAAAGGTATTGGTAACTACTTCAAACACTTGGGATCTTCATCAAGATGGTACCAACAATTAATTTTCCATATCAATGCAAATTGAAACCATGAAACTAGATTCTAAACAAAACAAGATCTCCATGCAAAGCTCTGTTTTGTAGCTTCCGACCAGGAACTAAGATCTCTAATAGAGATGCCTCAAAAAAACATGATATTGAAACCTTTCCATGATTCACTTATTGATGAAGAGCTCAGATGGTTTCACCATTTTGTGTAGAATCTACTGTTATACCAGATCCTCAGAATTTAGCATCAGATTTTGATTCAGGTGCGGTTTCTTTTTATGCAACAATTTTGTCAACATTAGGAAGAAAGCTATGTTATTCGAACATTTTCTTCAATTCACTGCTTTTCATTCCCTTGTGCACTTCTTCATCGCTCAGAATGTGAAAGTTACCAAATTGTGAGCCCAAACCTTTCAAAATATTCATAACTTTTCTACTAAGTCCACAACCTAGTTGATCTGGGGTGCCTAATCAATGAGAGAAAGCATGAGATTTTTGCCAATTCCCGACCAGCCTCCGAGTGATTAAACTCATCTGAATAATGTGCAAGTAGAAAGTGCAAATCATCATTAGTGATATTTGAAACAAGATGCACAAGAGCACTATAATTGTGTAGTAGAAAGGAAATTGGTATTCTTCAACTTTCACAAGCTGAAAAGTCATTCATATATCCCTGGTACCTGCTTTTGATTTCTTTGCTTGCATAATGACCTTTAAAACAGATCCCTAAACTTCTCGTTTCTCTTAACTCAGGTTCCTGGATTCTTAGATACATGTGATTCTTAAAACTTTGAACAATACAGATATATGAATTTCCACCATATCTGTCATTTGCAAAATATGCAGGGTTTAAGGATTCTGCCATGCAAAATTTGAGTAGGAATTATGATGTTAATATCCTGGTCAACCAAAGAATCGAATCTATGCATTAGTGACGTATCCAACAGAAGTGCAATATGTTCATGGCTGAGGATTTTCATTCTCTCCCAAAGTCTTGTAGGTGATTTGTTTACCTAGAGAAAAATACGTTCTTTAGAACCGACCCTACTTTTCTACCTGCTCCGATAATTGGGATATCTTAACATTTGCAAATCTCTTTCCCTCCTTGAGTAAATTTTTCCAATCCGTTGGTAGCATTGCTTTCTGTTTTGAAATGACACATCCATTATAGGGATTTGACAGATTGTTTCCTTTTGAAGTCAATGCTACCCTCTTATTTTTGTAAGAAGTCTTGAGAACACACATACCTTCGAACCACTTCCAAACTTGCTCCATTGCTGAGGTGGGTGTCAGAATTGTCGATACAAGCCGCACCATGGCTTGAGCAGAACACAGAAGTGCCAATAGGTCTGTATGGGCTTCTCTTTGTGACACTGTCGAAGTATACTATAGGGCATTATTAAGAAGAATCCTAGAAGCCTCTTGAATAGAAAAATATGGGAATTTTCCATGCCAATATGGCAAAATAACAGTCAAAGGCTCAACAATTCCCTCAAGCATTGCAAGAAGCATCCAAGGAACAATATCATGCTTGGAAACTACATGCAAAAGGTTTCTTGCCCAATTCTCACGATCAACTGCTTCAACAAGACTTACATCTCCCATGAGAAGGAAATCAAATGTGATACATAAGGGAGAGCTTAGCCTTACGCTAATTTCCAATATCCATAGAATCGGCCGTGACTGTAAAATGCATGATATATCCCTGGCAGGTAGAATCTTCCATGTATAGCTTCTCTTCAAATCTTCTACACATAACCTTAAATAACTATGCTCGAAATACCGTCTATATCAATGAAATATGATCACATGATGTGTCACCATTGGCATACCACCCAACAACACTGCATTATGCAAATTGCTAGCAATACTATACTCAATGTAACCAGCAATAATATACTCAATGTAACCCCTATTCAACATTTTTTGTAAAATTATGGCCGATATGAAGAAATGAATCAAGTAGAAATTCAATCTGTCTTATGAAAATGTCACTAACTATCTAGGTATGTTTTTGCTATGTATGCACCCTAGATTACACCGAACAGAAACTGATACACATCAAATATTTTACTAATCCCCTCTGCTTTTGCATTTGTCCATTTTTCTCTATCAAACATATGCTTGTCACAAAAGGCAAGTAATTGCTTATGCTTGCAGTCACACTATTTTGTATGAGACGATTTGCAATTAGCGTTACAATAATTAGTGCAAGAACAGAGTCCATTCAATAAACAATGGAAACAATTTGCATCTCTCACAAAAATTTCCTTCTCAGTGATCATCGAAATGAGCTTTGTGGGATTGTGGCAACGCCTTCAAACGTGAGGTTCTTGGTAATCTGGATAGCTGATCTAGGCATTTGTTGATGATAAAAAATAAACACCAGTAAAGAAACAAAATTGCATAAAATTTGGACTTCTTTCTTCTATGCTATTGTTTCTTATGTCATTTGCATAAAATTTTGACTTCTTTCTTCTATGCTATTGTTTCTTATATCATTGCCTTACAGCGTTTCCTTTGCAACATGTGGTGCAAATGCTAGTATAATTTCCTTGGTAATCCTTGAAATAACGTTTTGAAATTATTATAATGAAGATTATTTGTATGATGTGAATCTCAACCCCAACTTAATAATCTTAATGTTTATGTTATATCCTCGTGCATTACAATACTATTAACATGAGGCCTATGGATACCCGAAGGATAATTTAACACAATATAATCTTGTTTATCATAAGATTCATCGAACCTTCTGGAAGTGGCTAGCTGGCATGCTTGGTTTTTTCGCCAGATACGTCATGTCACAGATTGGGCAAGTGAGGTGTCACCAATCCATATCGTTGATGTTTAGGGTTTTCAGATCAACGATGGTGATGGAAAGTTTTTAGTTATGGAAACTACTACACCCATACCTTATTGCCGACACTCAGTTGCACCCTCTCAACCTCGGATGAGCTCTGCAACCCTTCTCTCATGCTTCGTCAAAATTTTCATTGTTTCACAGACTCTATGGCTCTGAAACCCTTTGCAATAGGCAATATTGGTTTGCTTGTAAGGATTTTCTCCTTAGTGTCAAAAGTTTTCGATCATAGATTATTTGTACAGTTCATTATCACATACTCTCTTCGAGTTTTCTTTCTTCAATATTAGGGTTTCCCATGGGTTTTGTCCTAATTGAAACCATAGATACCCACAAACGAGGGCATTTATGATTTGTTGAAGAGTGTTTACTCACAACAAAATTTATGGGCATTAGAAGGGTCAAAGAGACATGGTTATATTGGTAAGTACCCAGTTTGGCCATGCACTCATGAAAACTCTAGATAAGTTTTTTTTTTCCAAGTTCTTTCTAGTAACTAATTTTGTGATTATGTGCATGGTGTGAGAGCCATGAAAAAAGTTAGAACTCTTCCCCTTTAGGTAATAGCCTGGTCATTAGGGTTAATTCATATATTCCTTTCTTTTCCTTAATGAATTCACACTAACTAAGCTCCCTTGCGCCCGAGGCAAGGGGGGGTTTCCTTCCACATGTGAGAGCTTCATCCCTGGTGGTGACGAAGGTTTAAAGCTTTAAAACAATGTTGTGCTATCAATTTACTAGGTTCTTATTTTGTTTCCTTATCTTTATAATTTCAATTCGAACTAAGAGCCTTGTCTCGGTGTGGGGACCTTATGGCTTGGGGTTCAAAACCCTCGCCATAGGCTGTCTATTTTAGAGATAATTGTTACCTTCATAGTGTGTTTATGCCCACCCAAAAACTTGGATTTACTTTACTTAACAGTGCCCTTCGAGGCTGCCTGTGAAGATTATGTTCTGTAGATATAATTTTTAAAATTTTCTATAAAAACAATGTTAATTGTACATGGGTTTTATAAACAATATATGGGTACAATGTTTGGAGAAATATGGTCTCCTTGGCTGACTGCATGTACTAAATTTTATTTACATTTTATTGAAGGATAATAAAGGGCTATTTATTGTATTTGATATCTTTTTTTATACAATGTTTCTTGTGATTATTCATTTTTCTTACAAGAGAAAAATCAACCTTTTGTTTCTAACAATTATACTTATTTTAATTATTATGGGTACAAACAATGTGAAATAAACGTGGGTGATAAACTCTGTAAGAATCTGCTTGATATATATCACTGATTTCTAATTAATTTTCTGTTCTTCTTTAGTTCTCTTGTATTGTGTTATTGGGATTTGTTAGTTTATTCATTTTTCATGGTTTCTTACAATTTGTATTTGGTTTTATTGAAGGACTTATAGTTTGTCTATTAACATGGGTAACTAACATAACCAAAAAGAAACAATTTTAGTCCTATTTATTGGTTCCATAGTCTGCAAGTTATAGAAAAAATATGCATTGAAATATCATAGACACAAAAACAAAAACAAAAATACATAATAAATTTTTGTTTACTTATCTGAATAAACTTCTTAGCGTGCCACAAAGCCACAGTGAATAGAAATATTGTCCACCCAACCAATGAGAATTCGTACCTCTACCATAACTCCCCCTAAGCCAATTTCACACCCATAATAACATTTTCATAATAAAGATCCTTCGAGGTCCACATATGATTCCGCTTGGTAGTGTCTTGCCTTCCTCAACACAACATCCTATCCTTAAGGAATGTAGCACAACAACTACTCATCTTATTTTGGCCTCCTCATACAAGACTCCAAGATCACAAGGTTTCCTTAGGATTTATGAGCGCCAGTATTGCAGCAAGGATGCTGAAACTCTTGGGCTACCAACTTTACTTATCAATTGTTGGAAATAATACTGAGAGGGGGGGGGGGGGGGGTGAATCAGTATTATCAGATCAATATAACTTTTTCTCTTTCCATATTAAGATTCATATGTGATGCAACAAGTATATATCCATTAAACATATGATTCAGTTAGTTGATCTCTAATGAGTGCATCAGAACATTATTAACCATATGAGCAGTAAACCAGAGCAGTAAAATAGAACAGATCATCACACACAAGAAGCACACATGAACACCATGATGTAAGGTGGAAACCCAATGTGGGTGAAAACCACTTGCTACAAGTCGTCTCAATCTTCTTTAATAAGAAATACCTTTTACAATAGTTCTGTACTGGTGCAGACTTATACCAGTACACAGGATTCTACCTGCAGAAGGCTACAACCTTCTCTCGTTCTCCAGACTCTCCTGGAAGGGAGCTACAACCCCCTTTGCGCAGGCTGCTACCTGCTGAAATGCTCCAACCTTTACGTGTTTTCCAGCTGCTACTAGAAGGGAGCTACCACCCCCTTGGCTCTTGTACTAGCTGATGTACTAGTACGTAGGTGCGGACCTACCGAAGGCTACAACCTTCTCTTTCTTCCTCCAGGTACCACGTTTCATCAATTTTCAGACTAGATACACTGAAGCACAACATCATAATCTGAAAGGCCACGTTTCATCCAATTTTCATACTGGACCCATTAATATCATTGAAGCTCATAATCAATCAATACTAGCATCATCAATCTCTGAATTACCCAATACTGAATCAATGCTTTCACCAAAGCCAACCCGCATACATATCTACAAATATTTCCTTATAACTTTGTAGCTGTTCCATACATCAGACATACCTAGATCATACCATTCATAAAACATACGTCAATAATTCAGATCTAGTCTATCAAACCAGATAATGATAAACATTCCAATCCTTAAGATCCCGAACCATCAAGTATCAAATAGATCTGCAATCAACCAACTTCCTTGTGCATAAGCTGAATTAATACTTTCTTAGCACACAACAACCAGATATCAAATCAGAACCTTGAACACCACAGTAATAGATAAAAAACAACTAAAACATATTTCAAGTAAAGTCTGCAACTTCACCAACAGAAACCTGCGTATAGATCTATAAATTCATTCTTTCAAACATTCAGATATTAGTTAACCCAGCTTATCAGATTTATAGATCAAGCATGCACCACATATCACAGATCAAAATCATATAGAGATACCACTATTCCAGCCTTAAGATTTTGACCCATCAATAGAACTTATCCTTCTCCTTGCGCTCAGGTTCCTTCTTCATTCAGATCTAGATCTGCACCATAACCCAATCACTGTATTCCAGATCTAGCACTTTATTAGATATTCAATTAATCAAAAGATACCTTGCCAAATGATCTCCTTCCTCTTTTATAGCCTTAGTCCTTTCTCAATACCACGGTCCAAAACCATAGGATCAAAAAACTGTTGGACTAATACCATGAACCAACCATGAAAGTGCGTGAGATCAACACTTTTGGATGCAATACCACGGGCCAAAACCATAGGATCAAAAACTGTCGGACTAATACCATGAACCAACCACGAAAGTGCGTGAGATCAACACTTTTGGATGCAATACCACGGACCAAAACCATATGATCAAAAACTGTCGGACTAATACCATGAACCAACCATGAAAGTGCGTGAACTTTTCTCTTGCATGAAGGGAACTTTTCTCTGCATGAAAGTGCGTGAACATTTCTCTACATGAAATAAACTCTTCTCTGCATAAAAGTGCGTGAACTTTTCTCTACATGAAATAAACTTTTCTCTGCATAAAAGTGCGTGAACTTTTCTCTACATGGAATAAACTTTTCTCTGCATAAAAGTGCGTGAACTTTTCTCTACATGGAATAAAATTTTCTCTGCATAAAAGTGCGTGAACGTTTCTCTACATGGAATAAACTTTTCTCTACATAAAAGTGCGTGAACTTTTCTCTACATGGAATAAACTTTTCTCTGCATAAAAGTGCGTGAACTTTTCTCTACATGAAGGAAACTTTGTTGCACTATAATTTATCAAATAAATTTGCTGCACTATAATTTATCATTTGTGTGATTTGCCATCAAGGACAACACTTGTCTCATAATGCCAACAATCTCCCCCTTTGGACTTGTCATACTGAGAATTGTCATCTGATATCTCTTTCGTAGATTCATCTAGATATATATAAGTGAGTTGATCTTCTATGAGTTGTTTGCCATCAAGTACAACACATGCATCATAATGCCAACAATCTCCCATGCATCATAATGCCAACAATCTCCCCCTTTGGACTTGATGGCAACAATACCAAATCACTCTCCCCCTTTGACATCAAGGGCAAAGGGCGGACCAAGATATTCTCTTCCTTTGCTGTCCATACTCCCCCTGAGTACCTGCTGAAATCTCTGAATAAGCTCCCCCTTTGTATATGCCAAGAAGTACCACTCTGTCCATGCTTCCTCTGAGTACCTGCTGAAATCTCTGAATGAGCTCCCCCTTTGTATATGCCAAGGTGTACCAATCTGTCCATGCTACATGCTGAAATCTCTGCTCTGCTGAAGTGTGTTGTTCATGCTCCCCCTGACTGTAAGCAAGGTCTGTAAAAAGATGTTCTACAAGAAGAACATGACTCTATACATCATAAATGACCTTCCTATCACCAAAGACTCATACATACATCTATCTCCCATCACAATGGTGATATACCAAAAGTTTACATAACATAAGAGAATAACATCATTCATCCCAGGCATAGTGGGGAAACCAACATAGGTCGTTACATGACCTGAAGAGATCTCATCAAATGACTACAATAGATAGAGACACACTATTACATCATGAGTCTTGATATGACCTTTACATCGAATGATATACATGACATTTATAACAGAGACCAAACACCTAAATAAGATCATGATAAACATCAGCAACAACACTGTATGATCTGCTCCATAGCATCTGTCAACAGCAACTAGACCAACAACTTGTATTAGTGCATGAATCATCAAGATATGGCCGTATCAACTCATCCTTTTGAACAGAATTCTGTATATACAGAATCATTCACATTATATCATATGTGAGAAACACCATAGCCATCCAGATCTGCATGAACCAAGTATCATCAATTGGGAATATCTGCATCAATCAACATATGAAACAACCTATCATCATATAGGTAAGAACTCATCATCATCATGTCTCCAACAATGTAACTTTGAATAATCATCCATGTATCCAGCCAACAATCCTCATCCATATATGTGCTAAGAACAATAGGAATCCTGCATCATAACTGTAGTATATGATCTTTATGCATATGACGACAATATCATATGAGTGACTCATCATCAAGTAAAGAAGATGTGAATTATGTACTGCTCCTTATCCTTATGAAGATCACCATGTAAGCACCATTAGAGAATCAACCACAAATCTGATCTAAATATCAACTATGTAACCCCAAGAATCATCTGAACAACTCATAACCATATCATAGCAAGATGAATCATTTATCCATATAAGCATCATCACCAAGGACTATTAACCAGAATGCCAACAATGCATTAAGAGCATATGCTCCCCCTAAACCTGTGCCATCTGTCAGATCTAATCATGCATATTAATAAGAAGTATCAAGACATTAGCAATATCAAGTTAGAACCAAAATACTTCTAACCATCATATCCACACATCATTAGCAAAATGCAACCATTATCAATTAGAGCAAAACTGATCCTTTTCTTGAATCTGTCCCTACTGCCTTTCTTCAAACAATCATATACGCGACTGTGCAGTAACAAATTCGCGTATATATGCAACTTCCCTTTATCAAGCTTGCGTAGGAGATTGAAGTTTTACACTTCCGGCTCCCTCTGTTATGTCTGTATAATGTGTTGTGCCGCCACTTTCTGACTGAACTTCCTTTTTCTTCCATATCTTCAAGTGTGATGATGTTTTCTCCTTTTGGTGTGATGTCCGTGCTTTGTTCCTGCATTCCTTTGCTATATGTCCAAGCTTGTTACATGCATAACATCTTACATGTTTCATATTCCTTTTGTAGCAATTAGCAGCTTTGTGACCAAACATATTGCAAGCAAAGAAATATCCATTAAAGTACCTTGACTGAGATGATCTGTTTGTTTGATGATCTTGAACCCTTCTTCTTCTACATCTGGCTGCAACATGTCCAAGGTTATGACATACATAACATTCAACATTATTCATAGGAGGAGTAAAAGATTTTCTTTGAAGAATTTCTTTCCTTGGTTGATGATGAGATTGACCTTTCATCTCTCTTATCTCCTTGTTGATCATTTTAGATTTCTCTTTAGAGTTCCTTGCCTCACCTTGTGAACTAGATTCACCTTCAACAGATTCATGAAAGCCAAGACCAGTTTTGATAGTAGGAGATCTTTGACTATTAAGAATATCATCCAAGACTTTAGTACTATCTTGAAAACGTAAGAGCTTATCCTTTTCTTCTAATTTACTTTTTAAGATATTTACCTCAACCTGAAGTTGTTCTTCTTTTTCTAGATATTGCTTCTTCATGTCTTCTTCAGCTTTCCTTTCTTCTTCCAACTGATGCTTTAGCTTGAGAATCTCCTTTTCTTGTTCTTCATTCAGATCCTGTTGTATTTGACGAATTCTGAAGGCACATTCTAGCTGAGATTTTAAGCTGATAACTTCGTTTCCCTGTTTTTCAATATCTTGGACTAGATCTTTATTCTGCTTCTTTGATTCTTCAAGATCTTCCTTTAGAGAGCGGATCGTGGCTTCAAGACTTTCATAGTAACTGGATCTATCTCTGAGTTTCTTGATGGTTGTGTTCTTTTCATTGAATTCATTTCTTAGAGATGTTGCTTCAACCTGCAACTTTTGATATTTCTCCTTGAATAACTCTCATTGAGCCTTTTGTCTAGTAACAGCTTCTTTGAGGGCACCACTCTTTATGTTCAGAAGTCTTTCTTGTTCACTAATTTTGTTTGTCAGCCTGTTAAATTCTGCTTCTATTTGATATCCTTCTTCCTCACCCATAAGAGCACATTCAGTTTTTTCGTTATCACTTCCGTCTTTCCCAAATGGATAGATAGCTGGAACATCAGAGGATAGCAAATTCATACCTGATAGTTCATCTTCATTCTGAAATGATTCCGAATCTGAATCTGAAGAGCTTCTTATACCTAATCCCCAATCGATTCTCCCACTGTCATAGTTCTTCTGAGATGTCTTCTTCTTCTTATGAGCTTTCTTCTTAAGCTTCTTTCCCATTGTTCCACGGATCTCCTTCAAGCGATCAAGCTTCTACCAAAGGACCTGCTCTGATACCAATTGTTGGAAATAATACTGAGAGGGGGGGGGGGGGGGGGGGGGGGGGGTGAATCAGTATTATCAGATCAATATAACTTTTTCTCTTTCCATATTAAGATTCATATGTGATGCAACAAGTATATATCCATTAAACATATGATTCAGTTAGTTGATCTCTAATGAGTGCATCAGAACATTATTAACCATATGAGCAGTAAACCAGAGCAGTAAAATAGAACAGATCATCACACACAAGAAGCACACATGAACACCATGATGTAAGGTGGAAACCCAATGTGGGTGAAAACCACCTGCTACAAGTCGTCTCAATCTTCTTTAATAAGAAATACCTTTTACAATAGTTCTGTACTGGTGCGGACTTATACCAGTACATAGGCTTCTACCTGCAGAAGGCTACAACCTTCTCTCGTTCTCCAGACTCTCCTGGAAGGGAGCTACAACCCCCTTTGCGTAGGCTGCTACCTGCTGAGATGCTCCAACCTTTACTTGTTTTCCAGCTACTACTAGAAGGGAGCTACCACCCCCTTGGCTCTTATACTAGCTGATGTACTAGTACGTAGGTGCAGACCTACCGAAGGCTACAACCTTCTCTTTCTTCCTCCAGGTACCACGTTTCATCAATTTTCAGACTGGATACACTGAAGCACAACATCATAATCTGAAAGGCCACGTTTCATCCAATTTTCATACTGGACCCATTAATATCATTGAAGCTCATAATCAATCAATACTAGCATCATCAATCTCTGAATTACCCAATACTGAATCAATGCTTTCACCAAAGCCAACCCGCATACAGATCTACAAATATTTCCTTATAACTTTGTAGCTGTTCCATACATCAGACATACCCAAATCATACCATTCATAAAACATACGTCAATAATTCAGATCTGGTCTATCAAACCAGATAATGATAAACATTCCAATCCTTAAGATCCTGATCCCTCAAGTATCAAATAGATCTGCAATCAACCAACTTCCTTGTGCATAAGATGAATTAATACTTTCTCAGCACACAGAAACCATATATCAAATCAGAACCTTGAACACCACAGTAATAGATAAAAAACAACTAAAACATATTTCAATTAAAGTCTGCAACTTCACCAACAGAAACCTGCGTATAGATCTTTAAATTCATTCTTTCAAACATTCAGATATTAGTTAACCCAGCTTATCAGATTTATAGATCAAGCATGCACCACATATCACAGATCAAAATCATATAGAGATACCACTATTCCAGCCTTAAGATTTTGACCCATCAATAGAACTTATCCTTCTCCTTGCGCTCAGGTTCCTTCTTTATTCAGATCTAGATCTGCACCATAACCCAATCACTGTATTCCAGATCTAGCACTTTATCAGATATTCAATTAATCAAAAGATGCCTTGCCAAATGATCTCCTTCCTCTTTTATAGCCTTAGTCCTTTCTCAATACCACGGTCCAAAACCATAGGATCAAAAAACTGTTGGACTAATACCATGAACCAACCATGAAAGTGCGTGAGATCAACACTTTTGGATGCAATACCACGGGACAAAACCATAGGATCAAAAACTGTCGGACTAATACCATGAACCAACCACGAAAGTGCGTGAGATCAACACTTTTGGATGCAATACCACGGACCAAAACCATAGGATCAAAAACTGTCGGACTAATACCATGAACCAACCATGAAAGTGCGTGAACTTTTCTCTTGCATGAAGGGAACTTTTCTCTTCATGAAAGTGCGTGAACATTTCTCTACATGAAATAAACTCTTCTCTGCATAAAAGTGCGTGAACTTTTCTCTACATGAAATAAACTTTTCTCTGCATAAAAGTGCGTGAACTTTTCTCTACATGAAATAAACTTTTCTCTGCATAAAAGTGCGTGAACTTTTCTCTACATGGAATAAACTTTTCTCTGCATAAAATTGCGTGAACTTTTCTCTACATGGAATAAACTTTTCTCTGCATAAAAGTGCGTGAACTTTTCTCTACATGGAATAAACGTTTCTCTGCATAAAAGTGCATGAACTTTTCTCTACATGGAATAAAATTTTCTCTGCATAAAAGTGCGTGAACTTTTCTCTACATGAAGGAAACTTTGTTGCACTATAATTTATCAAATAAATTTGCTGCACTATAATTTATCATTTGTGTGATTTTCCATCAAGGACAACACTTGTCTCATAATTCCAACATCAATCTAGGTTTCAAACAAACTTGGAGGTGACAGTGTTATATGCAAAAGTAAAAAGTGATGGTTCTCCCTGTTGTCACTGTTCAGCTGGCGAGAGACCACTGGGGTTCCAAGCCAGACTTCTATGGAGTCAGAAGAAGCTTGATTCTTTGATGGAATAAGGTAAATCTACTCTAAGGAGTTACTCTACTGCAGTAATGGAGAAGGCCAACATGTAATGCTAAACCACACCATACCTTAATTAACCATTTAAGAAGCTACGCTAAGCAGAAATGCTAAATCCACATAAAACAAATGCTACTATCTAAGCTGCAGAAGTAAGAAGCATCAAACAAGACTAATGTGCAGTTAAAGAAACTAAACTAAATCTGTTTTCACTTTTTTTGGTCTTTTTATGCAAAATCAAGTATGCAAACTAACTGTTCTTGTGAATGTGACAGGTGGATTAAGAGTGTTTGAGGATGGATAGAAAGTTTATGGAGTGGTTGGATGGTGTGGAGGGTCCCTAGGAGGATTTTTGTGACTTCCTATAGGTTTTCCATCAATTCAACCTCAAAACAGGCTGTTTCACGAAAACCTACACGATGTACTAGAAACCTATAGGATGATCCTGTAGGAATTACAAGAAACCTACAGGATGCAGCTGAGAGCTAAATGTGAGGTGTTGGAGGTGATGGGAGGCTTATGAAAGTTGTGTGATGGGTGTAATGGAGTGTTAGAAGGTCTAGGATCACTCAGGAGTCAATATCCAAGATGATAGATGACTAGATTCGCTCAATGTGCTTGGGATAATTTCAATGAAAAATGATGGAAAACTAGCGAGGGTGATGGTGAAAACAAGGGATGGCTAAGGTGGATGAAGTGGAAGGTGGCTACTCGGTGTGAAGTCTTCGTCTCCTCCTGAAGCATCTACTCTTCATAAAACATGTGCGTCTTTCAAAAACTTACGTAACAAGATACATTTTTATAAACTAGAAAAGTAGAACTAATGAATCAACTGCCTAAATTATGCATGAAGAAAGTTGCTGAAGGGAATGAAAGCACAAGTGAGATCTACTGCAGAAATGGAGATGGAAAAGATGACAATGGAATCTACCTTGCAACATTAACCAAATACTAAATTAAAGACAACAAACTCCAAAGCTTATAAAAGAACTAGAAATCTGTGTTTTTGGTGCTGCTTAAGGGTCCCTTCCTCAAGTCATGGTCCCGGAGGGAGGAAGTGAGGCCGAGACACCTACTAACAACCTTGTGGTGATCCTTTTTCTCCATGCTAACCTACTACTTGCAATAAGGCACAAATGGAAGCAAACTATCACACAACCAATATAATCTACACTACTTGTAATGGAAATGCATCTAATAAGAAAATTAATAATTAAGCTATGAATCTACACTAAACATACATGTACAATCAAGAGGAGCCTTGGCTGCCAGGGTTGGGCCCTAACCCAAGAGCTTCATCCCTCTGAGTTAACTCAGTGCTGGCTCAAAATATAACTCATTCTTATTACCAAAACAACAAATTATATAAAAAATAATTGTCACAAGTTTTACATCTCAAAAATAGAGTAGAGTTTTACCATAAAAAATTTGAATCCTACTGAGGTCCTAGGCCTCTCTACTTATACATCTGAAGTCCCCAACGACTTCCTTAAAATTAGGGAAGCTCGACTCCCAAACTCGAGATAAATTGGTGCTTTGTCTCTCACTTGCTCAGCTACCTTCTAGTCCTCATGATTTGGTTGTTTGCACTCCGAGCTGATGGAGGAATATTCGAATGGAGGGGTAGTAAATGAGGAGGATTTACCTCCTATAATCCCTCTCCCTTGTCCCATTCAAGTTTTGACCTTGGTATTTGCCAAAATTCCTTGATTTTCTCCTTTAATGCTACATTAAATGCACATTAGACCACAAAGCATACTATCCAACTCTAACTCACCTCATAAACAAAATATAATCAAAAGCATGCAATAAGTTATGAGAATAGTTGGTTTGACTAAGCTAGGAGGTGAATTAAGGCCCATATAATTACCCCATGATGAGGGTCATCATCACCTCGCTACTAAAAGTGTTTCTCATCCTCTGAGCAACATAATCAATATCCATATCCTTCATGGCTCTGGTAGCATCTCTAACATCCCATGCCTATGCTGTGGTCTCCTCTTCTTGTTCATAGAAGGCTATTTTCTTTTCTACCTCTTCCCACTGCCTCTTTTCTTCTTCTTCTTTTCTCCCTTCTAGCATCCCTAAGAGTAGTGGTGGAATGAGTTTTAGGCCTATCTAATTCACCTTCAACCTTTGCATAGATTGCTTATACATAGGTGTCCTGTTGAGTGCCTCTCTCAACCTTTGAGGGGAGTGATATTCTCTTATCTTTAAGCTGTATGGCAGGGTGTTCCATCTCCTCAGGCAAGCATGTATACTATCATCTCCTAGCAACCTGAACATGTCCTCAAAATGTGAAATTGCTTGCTCTTGGGCAACAAGATATCTAGGTGCCAGTTGAGGATCATTTGAAATCAAATTATGGGTACTAATGAGGGCCATGGGATTTTATTGTTCAACTCTGATCAGAAGAGGTTCCGTTTGCTATCTTATCAATATCCTTTTCATCTCTGCATCTCTTGAATCCTCATGGTTCATCCATGATGCCAAAGCCATTAATTGTAGATATCCTAGCTTGGCATTAGGGTCCCATACATTCATGTCTTTGAGGGCCATGTTCTGCAAATAAAACTCAGCCATTTTGGCCCTATCTTCTAGTGTAATTTGATCACAAAGATCAATAAATTGCCTGTAGTTCTGAAATGGCATGGTTCCTCTTTGTGCCAGGGTCTTAATTTGAAACTGCAACCATTGTTCTTTGAGGTAGAGAGCATAGGATTTAGCTGGCATCTTGCACTGTATTTCTTCCAAGGAGAGACTAGCCATACATTCCAATTGGTTCTCTCTTTCCTGCAACTATCCCCTCAGCCATGCATTTCTTGTCTCTAGTTGATTTCCCATTACAACTTCTCTCTCCCTCAAGCCACTTAGCTCTCTGCCCATCTCCTTGAGTTTCTTTTCAATATTCCTAATGTCTTCCACCCCCTTTGATTTGGCAATCTGCATCCATCGGTGAGTTCTAGCCCTCTCCTTCTCAAGCTCAAAGAACAGTGTTATGCCAAATTTTGAGGTATGACCCTACCTCCTTTAATAAAATGGTAAAGGAGTCTAGGTTAGGTTGGGGGCTGGGTTCTTTTGTCTCTGGGTCCTCCTCTTTAGTTTCTTTCTGCTCCCCTACCTTCCTTTCAAATTAGGACTATTTTTTCTTCCTGTAGATTCAACAGAGTATCCCGTAGGACTGTTTTTGCTTCCAATGGATTTTGCTGTGTGTCATGTAGGATTGCCTTTCCCTTGGAGGAAGTTGATCTAGTAGTATGCCTCCTCACATAGGTGATATGGGGCTTAGGGGAAGACATTTTGTGTTTTTGTGTAGGGGAGTCTTCAATCACAATAGTAATTTTGGTTGATGTTTATGGCTTCCCCTGTCTTATTCTTGTGCTCTTTCTTGTCCTGAAATATAATGGGGTCTGCCTCTGCCTTTTTCCTCTTTGCTTGATTGGGGTGCTGACAGCAGTGAGGGCAACTACTGCCTCCTTCTCAGTGGCTTCTGGAGACACCCTAGGTGACTCCTCCTTGTTTTCTATCCCCTCTTTTCCATTGCCTTCTTCGTCTATGTCCTTCCTGCCTTCTTCTTCTTGTAGATATTCATCATCTCTATCAGCTTCCCCTTTAATTTCCTCCTCTGTTTCTTCATCCTCCTCCTTCTCTTCTCCCTCTTCTTCTTCATCTTCATCATGTTCCTCTGTGTCAGCTCCTTCTTCATCCATCTCATCCTTATCTCCTTCTGTATCTTCTTCTTCCTGTTTTACTTCCTCTTCACTCACAGTAGGACTAACATCGTAAGTGAGAGCTTTGATGTCATTCTCCGCTGGCATGTCTCTAAAAGCCAACCATGTTATAGGAGTTTTGAGGTTTTGGAGGGAATCTTCTACGAGGATCCTAATAAACAGATGGTGAGATAACTGCTGGGATTTTCCCTCCTTCACTTTGATGCTTTATTCTGTGAGTGATTGAAGCAAGAATTATGGTATGCTGAGCCTTTGGTGAGGGGGTGTTTCTGCTCCAAATCTTAATTCTTCAAGGATCCTGAAATGATAGCCATAGAAAACAATATACCTACCCTCACATGAGATGTATTTGATTAGTTGGTAGCCTACCTCATTCTATGGATATGGTAGACTTTCCCTCCTTACTCCATTTTTGTACTTAGTGGGTTCCTCACCTTCTAAAAAGAATTTTCTTTTGGCAACCTGGCTATCTCCTTTGCCTTATTTTCTCCATGGTATTCCTAAGGGGGGTGTGGTGACTCTGCTGATGAGCTCAGGGGTAAGATCTATAGTGAGGTCCCTTATTACAACAGTGGCAAGGATTCTGGTGAGTGGAGTGAGGGAGAGAGAAAATTCTTGAGCCACCTCATCATCATACCCTCTGAATTTTTTGAAAAACCCCATCCAATTATGTCTTGTGAAGATTTCAAGAACTTAGGGGTGTCGTTGGATTCTCACAGTGTTGGTGGGCTCTCTCTTATTAAACCCTCCTGTCATCTTGCTAGTGAAGATTGAGGAGAAAATGAGAGGGTTGAAACAATTTTTCAATTGCAGAACCAAAACAAAGATGACTATGTATGTAATTCCCTTCACCCAGTTGCTAAATTCATTAAAATTTAGAGGATTCTTGGTTCATTTACTTGAAAAGAGGGATGTAATTATAAAACCTACCTCTTTAGATTGTTTGCAGTGGCCAACTCTCGTGATATCCCTTATGAACTCTTCTATGCCAATCCTGTAGATAGTCTCTGTGTATCCTGTAGATGGTCTCTGTGTATCCTGTAGGAATTCCTGTGCATGCTCCTATAGGAATTCCCGTGCAGTCCTGTAGGAATCCTTGTGCAGTGAAACATTGGATTTTTTCTTCTGGTGGGTTTCCTGGGTGTGAGAGCAACTTGAGTGAGGGAGTTTCGTGGAGGTGAAATGCATGAATGCATGGGAATGATGTTCTATTTCCTATTATGGTGATTCGAGATGAGGTGGTGTGCTGGAAGCAAAGGTACGTTTCCATTTTTGGACCATTGGTCCCCACTACCACCTCATCATTTCCCACTCGTAATCAACTTCCACCCTATGGATCCGTAGTTAACCACTTTTTGTCCTACTCCTTCTCTGTCTTTGAGTTTACTGCAGCTGCGTGTGAGAGGACACTCGGTTGTGCATGTGTGACTGAATGAAGGTGGCCAAGTTAATTGGCCACCTTTTCACTTATAAACCAACTATCTCATAACCCTTACATTTTTTTGACTACATGATGCATATGAGAGAGCGAGCGGGATACTTACCTGTGGTTCCAATGCTATGTTGCAGTTGTCGAAGACTAGAGGTGTTGTTGTGTATATTTGTTGCATGCCATTCTTCTTCCTCCTCTTGTTGTCTACTAATGGCTTATTTGTTTTTGTAGGTACCTATGGTTGAAGATATGATGTTGCTGCTTTGGAGCTCCTGGATCATCATTGTGAAGACTTGTTGCTGGTGTGATTGGTATTCTGTGGGATATGCTGCTACACGATTTCCTACAGGATGTCCGGTAGTTGCTTCTCCCTCAGAACTCTTTAATCATTTTTCTTGCTGGGGCTGTGAGTATGGTGACACGGATGGAAAGGAATGGGAGTATGGAGAGCAAAGAATATCCTTATTTTTTTTTTCTTTTTGAAGGTTGGAAAAAAAAACTCTTGAAACTGTTTTTTTTTTGAATCGCGAGTGTAGGGATGATGATGGTGGACAAGGTGTGGTGATATATCATGAAGAGGGTGAATTTTAGGGACTAAAAAGTCCATCATTTTCCTTCAGATTGCTTCCTGTAGGATTTCTGGGTCATTGTAATTCCTACAGGATCATCCTGTAGGTTTTTAGGGGATCCTGTAGGAATATAGGGGATCTTGTAGAAAATACAATCTTTTTATAAACTGAAGCATTGGAGTGGAAAAATGACAAAAATGATGGAGGGATGCATGGTAATGAGTGAAAAAATAAATATGTGAGTGGCAGGGGTCTCCTTGGGATCCTCTTTTGCTCCTTGACTATCCTTCTTGCCCACCTGCAAATGGAAATTTCATGATATATATATATATATATATATATATATATATATATAAATAAACAACTAGGCTGCCTCTGAGAGGTTTTCACCCTAGCTGTTTGCCCTGGGTGCCTCAAGAAAGGTTTTCATCCAGGGATCTTTCTTATTCCCTTTTTCTTCTTTTTGGTTTTGTTTTGTTTTGTTTTTTTTTTGACACCACTGAGTCGCCTTAAGAGGCTTTCAACCCAATGATGGGACTCAGGTGCCTCAAGGAGGTTTTCACCTGAGTCCTTATTCTTTTTTCTTTTTCTCAGTGATTTGATGAGGGAGGAGCTGGAACTTGCTTCACTATCATCACTATTCCATTGATATCATCAATGGACTCTTGTTTTGATAAAGGTCTCTTGTAAATTTTCAATCGATTTCTATTAACAAGCAAATGAATGGCTTCTTCATCTATGGTTCTGATTTGCACTGAACCATTATCATGACTTCTTTCCACAACATAAGGTCTGAGCCATCTTGTCCTTAACATGCCCTTGAATTATTTATACCTAGAATCAGATAACAATGCCCAATCGCCTTCCTGAAATTGCTTCTCCTTGATATTTTTATCATGCCAGATCTTCCTCTGAAGTTGGACTACCTCTATATGTAGGAGGGCCTGAATTCTGAATTCATCCAAACCATTCAATTGGAACAATCTTTCTTTCTATGCATTGTTGAGATACAGATCTAGTTTGGCTGCCATCCAAACCATTCAATTGGAACAATCTTTCTTTCTATGCATTGTTGAGATACAGATCTAGTTTGGCTGCCATCCTTAATGTGTTATATTCAAATTCAATGGACAACAAGGCCTTTTTCCCATAGACCAGCTCATAGGGTGTGAATCTAGTGGTGGTCTTCCATGTGGTATTATAGGCCCAGGTGGCCTCAACTAGTCTTTCTGCACAATCCTTCCTATTGCTGCTCACCACTTTGGTCAAGATGCCCTCCAGTGCTTTGTTGGTCACCTCCACTTGCCCATTAGCTTGTGGATGATAGGGAGTGGAGGTTCTATGATTGATCTTGTGATGGATGAGCAAGTCTTCAATCATGTTGGAGGTAAACTGGCTACCTTGGTCTATGACTAGATCTCCAGGGTACCCAAATTTGTAGAATACATTCTCCTTTAGGAACTCAACCACCTTCTCCTCTGTTGCTGCCTTAATTTCCATGGTTTCAGCCCACTTAGTCAAATAATTAGTAAACACAATAATGTAATGTTTTTGATTTGAAGGAGGGTCAATAGGCCCAATGAAGTCCATGCCCCATTTGTCAAATGGCTTGAAAGTCACTTGAGGCTGCAGAGGCATTTCAACTCTTGGAGTAGGCCTTCCCATCCTCTGGCACCGACCACACTGACTAGTGTATTTTTTCACATCCTGATGAAGAGTGGGCCAATAATAGCCTGCTTGTAACACTTTTAATGTTGTCCTCTTTGCTGCAAAGTGACCTCCATAAGGCCCATGATGATATGTTAGAAGGATGTTAAAGACTTTCTCCTCCCTGACACATCTTCTCAAGATTTGATCTGGGCCAAGTTTGAAAAGGTTGCCCCCAATCCAAGTGAAGGGGGCACTTTTCCTGACTATCTTGCTCTTTTTTTTAGAGGAAAATTTTGGTGGGAACTATCCTGATACCAAATAGTTTGCTATATCAGCAAAGCATGGAGAGAGAACTGAAATAGCAAATAAGTGCTTGTCTGGTAACTGGTCATCCACCATTCCTTCTTCACCTGCAGGAAAATTTACCCAAGACAAAAACTCCGCAACAACATTTTCCTTACTAGGTTTGTCAACAATGGTTAGATCAAACTACTATAATAAAAGTAACCATCTTATAATTCAATCATTCACATTTGCTTTGTTCATTAAATATTTGGTTGCAGCATGGTCAGTATGCACAAATGTTTGATAAGCTATAATGTAATGCCTGATTTTGTTTAATGAATGCACAAAAACCAGGAGTTCTTTTTTGGTCGCTGTATAATTTAGTTCAACCTTTGATAATTTCTTACTGATAAAATAGATAGCATAATGCAGTTTTTCATCTATCTGACCTAGGGTTGATCCTATGGCTTTGTGTGAGGAATAAACATGAATATGAAAGGGGAGGGCCCAATTTGGGCCTCAAATAATTGGTGCAATGGTTAAATTATACTTTAGGATGTCTAAGGCTTCTTGACAACTTTTTGACCATATAAACTCAGAATCTTTGGCCAACAAACCAAATAAAGGAGATGCCAACTTGCTAAAGTCCTTTATGAATCTTTGGTAGTATCCAGCTAACCATAGGAAACTTCTGACATTTCTTTGATTTTGAGGAGGTGGTACCCTTTTGATGATAGCTATTTTGTTTGGGTCCACCTACAGTCCTTGATGATATATTGAATGACCTAGCACGGTCCCTACAGTAATTAAGAATTCAAATTTTTTAGGACTGAGAGACAGGTTCATTTCAATACATTTGTGCAATACTTTGCCTAGGTTAGACATGGCTTCTTGAAAATTATAGCCATAAGGTGTAAAATCATCCATATAAATCTCCACTGCATCATGGACTAATTCAGTGAAAATACTCAAGACTGCTCTCTAGAAAGTGGCAAGATCATTGCATAGGCCAAAAGGAAGGACCCTATAGGCAAAAGTACCCAAAGGATAATGAATGTGGTCTTATCCTGGTCTTCTAGTCAGATTTGGATTTGGTTGTGCCCACTTAATCCATCTAGGAAAGAGAAAAACCTTTTCCCTGCCAGGCCATTTAGCACTTGGTCAATGAAGGGTAGAGGAAAATGATCCTTCTTTGTGGCTTTGTTCAACTCCGTGTAATCGACAAAAATTCTCCACTTACCATTTTTCTTGGGAACTAACACCAAAGGAGAGACCCACTCACTGTTAGAGAGAGGGTAAATGAATCCCGCATCTAGCAGTTTTTGCAGTTCTTCTTTGACTATATCTTTAAGAGCTAGATTCATCCTCCTTTGTAGTTGCCGGACCGGCTTACAACCTTCTTTGATGTATATGTGGTGAGTACACACCAAGGGTTGCACTCCCTTCATTTCCTTGAAACTCCAAGCGAAGGCTTCTAAATTTTCCTTTAACATGTTGCATAGCTCCTATTCTTCAAGAGTAGAAAGAGAAGGATTGATTTTCAAGGTTCTCTCTGGGCTGAATTCTATGGTTTTGATGCAAAGTTGGTTGGAATTGGCTAAGCATAAGTCAATTGAATGATTGTTCTGGTTTTTCTTTATTGCTTCTTCTAAGGGTAATGAACCGGGAGTTGGACTTTGGGGAAAGTGTTTAATCAAGTCATCCTCTTCCTGTTGTCCTCCTCCCATGGTTGCTTCTAACGCATAAAGTTGGGTGGAATAAACTTCATCTTCTTCCTCCTCCTCCAACCATAAAGGTAAGTCATGCTGTAGAAAAGGTTGGGCAGGAGGGTATAGGACTAAATTATTGGACATATGCCCATTCTTGATGGTCATATTCCCAGCTTTGTAGATAATGTAAGCATTGACAGTGGCCAACCATGGCCTTCCAAGGATGAGAGCATAACTAGTAAGCTTAGCCTTAGGCTGGAGAACTAGGAAATCTGCAGGGTACTCCGAAGAGTCAATGGAGACCATCACATCCTCCATAATTCCCTCAGGGTTTACTGTGGAACGGTCTGTAAGTTGCAGAATTGTTGTGGTCTTCCTTAATGAACCTTGGAGGTTGAGCTTGAGCATGGTGTCCTTGGTCATCACATTAATGGCAGCCCCAAGATCGATCAGAGTGTGTGGGAAAATGGTGCCTATTAGTGTCGGTATCTTCATCCCTCTATTAGTGATCAAATTCTCTTTTTGCATGCATTTTAGGTGTCCCATCCGATCAACTGCATTCCATTAGGTCATGGATCAACTGATGGTAGTGGTTCTTTATCAAAGTTCCCTCATGGTTTTTACCTGTTGGCCTATTTACACAAATTTAGGTCATTTACAGTGATTTTTTATCATTACACTTGCATAAGTCATTTTAGGTTTTCAAGTCTCATTAGGTCTAGGGTTTGCTACCATGGTATTCAAAAGTTCAATAAGAGGTCAGCAGGTACATGAGGATGTTTAATAAGTTCATAAAATCACAAATTTCACTGATGATTTGCTTCATAAAGGGTCTTTACCTCAAAACTCTATATTGAGGTGAAAACATAGTTTTTCTATTTTCATGTACAAATTTATGTAATTTTAATGTTTTCATATGTAATAAAGCTTTAGCTACAGCCCTTGGTCACCTTGCCAAACTCCAGCACTACAGCTAGTGCAAAAGAAACAAAAACATCCAAGATCATGTTCATCAAATGACAAAAAGAGCCAAAACTGCAAAAAATAGGGTTTTTAAAGCAAAGTGAATTCAACATTAAGAAAGTGGGTTTTTTCTAAATGAAAAATTAAAGTCAAAATGTATATAAAGTGATCCTTTGTGTTAGAAGACCTCATTTGTGCTAAAGAGAGAGAGAGAAAGAGGAAAAAATGCATTTGAGGAGAAACAAGTGAAAGTTGCAGCAGAAAACTCCAGTTTTCACCGGCACAATGCACCTGGGCACTGGCACGATGCACCTGTCAGGCGCTATGCACTGGGCGTAGGATTTGCAAAGGAATTTCAACGCGCTCTATGCACAGGAAGTGCGCTACGCACCTGGGCATTGGCACGACACATCTGTTAGCCAAGATTAAAAAACTCATTCCATCGATTTTCCAAGCCTCCAAATTTGCAAACAACCTCTCTACAAGTAAGTACATCCTCCCATTTGCCCTAGCAAGAGATTTTTTCATCCATGATGGTGATGTGAGTGCTTAAAAAATGAAACCCTAATTGCCTCAAAGTTGTGTTGTCAAAACTGCCTAGGGTTTTTGTTATTCTTGCTGTTTTCACTCCCTTGTATGATTTTCCCACATCCCATCCCCCTGCACTAAATTTCCCTAATTCCCTTCCCCTTTCCCTCTCCCATTGACACTCACCTTACCCCCTATCACCAAACCCTAAGCCCTATATATAATTCCCACTATTCCCCAAACCCTAATTCCCTTTTCCTAAATCCTATCATTCCCTAAAAACCCCACTGCTATCATCAAAACCCTCCTTTGCACTTATACTATTAGTCAACCCTTTTAATCCCAAAAAAGAAAACAACAATCACCTATACTTACGAAAATCTCTTCATGCTCATCATTCTACATTCTACATTTGAAAATATGGAAATAGATTCAGCTTATGAAAGGGATGAGGAAACTGTGAGTGATTCCTCCCAAGAGATTCATGCACAAAGAAAACCACATAAGGGAGGAAAACACATCCGGGAGGAGCCCACCACACTCACAGAGTTACTAGCTTTCCCTCTTGCAGTAACATGTTTTAAACATTAGTCTTGCTACTAGTTTTGTGAGATGGTGGAAAGGGTGAAATACCACCATGAACTTGCAAGGCTATTTGCCCTTCATTTTCACAATGGCCAGGTGAACTTAGCGGGTGTTTCCTTCACTTTGACACCTGAAACCATAACTGCATCAACAAGTATTCCAAATGTGGGTAAATAGTGGAAAAAAGGACAGCTTGTGGGCAAAGAGCATTATGAGCCTTATGTCAAGGCTAGTTATCAAAAGCAAATCAGTAGGGTCTTTCCTTTCAGATACCTACAAGACACTTATGCTCCACTCATGAAGCTCATTATCAAATATTTCACCTGTGAAGGGAGGTTTTCTCGCTTGTACACTTACCATGTTAGATTATTCATGCATTTCACTAGAGTGAAGATGATGAACCTCCCCTATTTCATATGTAGAAATATTGAGAAGATGGCTACATTGGTGCAAAGGAAACCTATTCATCAATAGTTCAGTAGCCTTTATCATTTTCCATTGATTGTTGTTTTGCATCAGCTGAGCTTGTTGAGTATTTCATGGGATACTTTCATTTCACATGAGGTTTTCAAAAGCCCTCAGGTGACCCCATCAGTGTTTCAAGAGGAAGGAGGGCCTTAAAATTAGCCAGAGGTTCATAAGACTCAAACTACAGGTGTGCCAGTATTTTTCACTTATGAAAAGTGCACAAGGAGACTATTTAAAGCTGCCAAATGAGTATTATCTCCACCTCGGGTGGAAGGGGTCTTGTTTCCTTCACTAGACAACAGGCAAATGCTATCTTCACCTGAGGTGAAAGGGGATTTGCCTTCTTCTTCAACAGAGCAGGTACAGGACAGAGGAAATAAACCATTGCATGATGAAGGGCCTTCTGAAGGCCAAGACAAGGATTCCATTTTGATTGAGGAAGAGGACACTGATTTGGGCTCACTCAAGGATGAGATCATCAAGGAGCAGGAAGCTGAGATCCAAAGCCTATCACTTAACATTGAGAGGGCTAAATGGATCATTAATTACCTTGAGCAACAGAACAAGCAACTGGAGGACAAACAAACTATCATGGAGCTACAAAACGTAAGGGAAAACCGGCAATTGGAAAAAAGAAAGAAGGTCAAGCTAACTTCACTAGAGAAAGAAATTGAGGCTGACCGGGAATCAATGCTAGAGAGGGCAAACATGCATTTGGAAAAGTTGCTAGACAAGGCCAACAAGGAGAAGAAAATTTTGCGCCAAGTTAAAGAGAGCTTTGAGGAGAAAGAAAAAGAGCAAGATAAGCTCAAGATTTTGGCTGAAGCATCATTGGCCCAACATAGCACTTAACATAGATCACTCATGCCAAATTTCAAGAAATTTGGTTAGCTTTTTGGCATTTTTGAATTTTTCAGGGAAAAATAGGTTTTTCCGGCAGGTGCATAGCGCCAGTAGCGCTCGCTTTTGATAGGGACCTCCATTTGAAGAAAACTCGGCATTTTTGGATTCCTTATGAAAATTTATGCATGCTCAAAAATTACTAAGAAATTTTGACAAGTTTTGGACCTCCAAAAGGGCCAAAAACACCCAAAAATGTCCTCTCTGCCACTTTTTGGCCACACAGGAAGAAGTCTTGGGAGATTGCAATTTTGGAGGGGCAAATGGACTCCAAATCAAAAAATTCATGTTGTTCCAGAAAGTAGACTCACACATCTTTCCAACGAGCTATCCTTCACCTGATTTGGACCTCGGGAAGCCCTCCAAAAGTAGCTTGAAAAAAAGCGCTACGCACAAAAAATGGCATTACGCACAGGATGAAAAAGTGCAAATTTTGCTTAAAAACTCTGTTTTTCGCCTAGTTTTCTTCTAGTTTGACTTTTTCTCTCTTATGGTCAAATTCATGACGTGACATGATGTAAATTGATGTACTATGATGTAAAAATGATAAAAATTGACTTGATAAGGTAGATACATCAATTGTAGGTGGTTTAGAGTTGAATAAATAAGTTTTCTAGGTTTTAGAGGCAAGTCGTTCCACTACCTATTTTTGTGTTCCTAGTTTAGATATGGTTGAAACCACCTCTGTTCTCATGGATTTGACCCTTGGTGGATAGCACAAGTGGTTTGGAGGTCTATATCATGTGTTTTTCCAGTCATTTGTAAAGGTTGGACTCTTGTGGATGCATTGAGCACTATTGTACATCACTTCTACAGTTTGGCAAGGAAATAAACCAGGGTTTTGCAGCATTTTGTGGGATTCTTGTGGTAATGTGATTTAGCATTGTTTTCTTCTCAGTTATTCAGTGATCTTGTGTTTATGAGTGCCATCATATCTTTTATTCTTCACAGCTAAATGAATCAAGTGTAAAAGGTAGAATTCATTGATGTTTTAGTGCTCTGCCTTGGGGTTTATTTAGTTTTAGATGTTTTCTACTGTTTGAAGAGGACTCATGACTTTTGCATGCCCTCTCCAGCTCCTCACTAGTCTTTAGACTCACCATTACACTCATTTCAAAGTTCTAAACACTTACCTACCTCGCCCCATAGAAACCTCTACAAATCTGTGTTCATTTCCTGGACCAAAAGCTGCCTTCCCCATCTGATCCAACAACCAACCATTAAATTCAATCAAATTCCTTTGAGCAAGCATGCCTAGCCTAAAATTAGTTTTTATATCAGTCATCTCAAGCCTTCCTTGATAAATTTTCATTGAGATTGACAAGGAGAGATCCCTTTCCTGACTTGGTAGGGCTATCTACCAGGTTAAGCGTGGTTTGATGTTACCCTAGACCTGCCTTTCTTAGCTTGAGGTAGATTTAGGCCCTAACGTAGTGGCGACCATACTGGGGAAGAAAAAATTGTTTGCTTGTTATTGTTCTTTGCTTTATAAACTATAGACGGAGCCTGAAGTTGGACAGGCAGCCTTCGAACTACTCTTGCTTTGCGAGTGCATAAGTAGATGAATGCTGCTTCAGTCAATCTCTGGTTTAGTTTTATAAACTGAGCATTTGACTTGCAAATTTCCCCAGTACATTAAACAATTCTAGACTTTTGGATGATGAGTTTAGAATTCAGCAGGATGACAAGATTGTAATGTCAATTTTATTTTTGGGAATAATTCAACACACTGGCTTCCAGACGATACACCAGAGCCAATCCTGATCCTGATCCTCCTCCCGTGTATGAAAACCCAAATCTTATTCCAAGAATTCTCTGCCAAGAAAGTTCTATGATTCCTGTGTTTAGATCTCATTCATGCCCGGTTGTTTTTGAATATCTTGAAGATCTCCCATTTGATGAAAATTTTGAGCTATCGCTGTTTGAAACTAAATCTGAAAGTGTAGTTTGTGCTACTATTCTAAATCCAGAGTTTGTAAAATATCTTGAAACTAAAAGGGAAAATCGATCAATTGACGCTTACATTTTGAATCTTCAAACTTCAATTGTGGCTGCCAATATTCCTGAGTTCTTAGAATCTGCATTTGCTACTCTTGGTTCATCTGCTGTTGTGTCTAGTTCAGAAATTCCTACTGAGCCTCCTTTTATTCCCACCATTCCCGTACAGCCCGCCATATCTGATCAGAAATCTGCAGTGCCTTCACCCTCATCCACTCCTTCTACACCTCAAACATCAAGGATTTCTTCACCTCCTTCGACACCTCATACACCCATCACATCAGTTGCTATCATTGTTCCAACTCCTCCTACATCCCCAAGGTCAGTTGTAAATCCACCTCGAGCAATGGTTGCTAGATATGCAACTCTCGTTCTTCCACAGAACTTGGATGCCATGCCTACTGATTACCAAAGTAAGATCCCATTGTTTGATGCTTCCCAAGGTATCAAAACATAGCAGCATGTCGATAGGATGAGTGATTTCTTTGATCTCCACAAGATAGATGCAGAGAATGTAACTATGAGATTATTTGTGCAAAATTTTCGAGGTGAAGTGCGAAAGTGGTTTCGAGCATTGATTACTAGAACAATCAATTCATTGGAGGTTCTTCATAGAAAATTTCTGGATCATTGGGAGGTAAAGAAAAATCCACTTCAAATCCTTTCTGAGTATGAAAACATAAAGAGAAATGTTGGTGAAAGTGTCCAGGATTATTGTGTTTTATAATGCCATTCCAGCTGAAATCAAGCCACCTATGGGGTTGGCTTTGATCAAATTTCCCGATGGTTTTGATCCCGACATGGCATATCAATTGAGAGAAAGAGACTCAGCTACATTGGAGGATATGCAGAAAATTGCAGTAAGTGTGGAGGCAAATCTGCTAGCTAAGAGAGCTAGGACAAAGACGGAAAAGAAAGTGACCATAAAGGAAGAAGCTTCCATCTCAGATCAAGTGCTTCGTAAGCTTGAGAAGATGTTTGATAGATTAACCATTACAGATAAGCCCGAGACACAAGTTTGAAATCCAAATTTCCGTGGTCAGCAGCAACCACAGTTCAGAATCAAGCAACAGGAGCAAAGAGCTCAAGATCCATCATCTCAACAGCAAGTCAAAACACCATTACAGTAGAACTATGTCCATGGCACTGAATCAGAAGATGATGAGACTCCAATAGGATAGGAGAATCACTTTTTTACACCAGATGATTTTCCAATTTATATCATTGAAGATGAAGAGTATTAAGAAAGTTCAGCTGTACAAAAAGATAAAGATTTTTTATTGGCAAATGAAACAGTCCTAGAAGAGGAATTAGATGAATATCTGAGAGGATACATGAATGCATTGACAGCATAACAAAGGAAATACTCGCTCAGTAGTAGGGACGTACCAATCAATCCAATTCATAAGTGGAAGGAAACAACACCACCAAAGAATGATTCTCCAAATGTGCAGAAAAAGGGGAACGAGCCAACAGATCCTACTTCCAACAAAGTGCAATTAACAAATGAAAAGTCAAATCAGCAAAGGGAAACAAAGGAGAAGACTGAAAAGAAAGATGCTCCAGTCAAAGAGGTAGAGAAAACTATAGTCTCTAGCTTAGAAAATGAAATCGCTAAGTTAAAAGTGTCAATACCTTTGACTGAATTAATGAAGAATAGCAGCTATAAAGGTCAAGTGGCAAAGATTTTGAATATAGATCCTTTGTCTGATATGGTAAATGTGGAAGATGACCAACCTGAACTTATCTTTGGTCTAGCATTAGAAGGCCAATCTAAGGATAGTGATGTAGCTCCTTTTTACATCAGCCTTAGATTGCATGATTATGTTTTGCACAACGCCATGTTTGATTCAGGAGTGTCTCACAATCTGATGCCAAAGGCAATTATGGAAAAATTGGGTTTGGACATCACTCGCAAGTATCATGACCTTTATTCCTTTGATTTTGGTAGAGTAAGATGTATTGGTCTCATTAAATATTTGGTTGTGACTTTGGATCAGATTCCAGCGAAAAATGTTCTTATGGATGTAGTTGTGGCCAACATTCCCCCTAGATTTGGCATGCTTCTATCTAGATCATGGGGTGCAAAACTCAAAGGGACATTGCAGTTAGATTTCTCCTATGCCACTATTCCCGTGTTTGGTCAGATGAGGAAATTATATAGGGAGAAAAAGATGAAGTATATGATCACGAGCAAGGAGAAACCTTTAAATCATCCAATTAATTATGTACATACAGATTTAGAGTCTTTTGTTCTTTATTCTGACAGTGGTTTCAATGATGTAAATAGTCAATTAGTTGAAGTTGAAGATATACCAGAGATAACAGAAAATTTCAGAGCTGTACTTGATCAAGAGAGACAAAGGCTTGATAGTACCGCTGAACAATCAACATTCCGTCAACAACAAAAAATTGATGGACAACAGCCAAAGGTAGAAGAGCAGGAAGAATTCCAACACTTGGAGGAAGAAGCCGGTTTGTGGAGTATGGACTTTGATGGAGCAGTAGGTAGGGAAGGTGCCAGAATTGGTATTTGGATACGCAACCCTGTTTTCTCACCAAATAAAGTCCCGAGTAATGTAAGAGTTTGTTCATATAAGTTGGCTTTTGATTGTTCCAATAATGAAGCCGAATATGAGGCATTAATTGCAGGCTTGAAAATCCTTAAGAAGTTGAATGCAAAGAGAATTTCAGTTTATGGCGACTCCGAATTAGTAATCAAGCAAGTCAAGGGAGAATACCAAGCCAAACATCCTCAAATGAGGGCTTACCATAATGCGGTTTTAGATATTTTGAGGTTGTTTCTAGATTATACTTTGACATGTGTTCCTCGTGTACAAAATGTTATTGCAGATTCCCTTGCTACAGCAACAAGTAACTTGAAGATTCTGATGAATTCAAACAATAAGTTTGAAATTCATGTGAAACATCGCCCAGCTGTCCCTGATAATCAAAGATATTGGTAGGTGTTTCAGGATGACAAAGAGATTGAAGAATTTCTGCGAAATGAAGGCAAATATCAAGACACTTCTATAGATGGTGAGCAAGATAATGGTGAACCAGACTTAGAAGTAAATCAGATGGAAGTTTTGCAGCTGAAAGACAATGTCATCCCTAAAGGCCTCATACCTTTAGAGGAATTATTTGACCAAGATGATGTAGCCCGGAAACCAAGTTTAATGCCGACTGAAAAGGGAGTTGAAGATGTGAATATTGGAACAACAAAAAATCCAAAGATGGTGAAATTGTCAAAGGAATTACCCCCTCAGGTAAAGGCAAAATACATTAGTTTATTGTCTTCATTTACTAATGTATTTGCATGGGACTAGTCAGATTTGAAGGAGTACAATAAAAGTATAATTCAACACATCATTCCAATGAAGGCAAACTAGAAGCCATTTCGCCAAAAGTTGAGAAGGATTAATCTGAAGTTGTTGCCATCAATAGAGAAGGAGGTGAATCGATTATACAAGGCTGGTATAATCGTTCCAATAAGATTTTCAGAATGGATTTCCAATTTGGTGCCCGTGCAGAAAAAGACAGGTGAGATTAGATTATGCATTGATTTTAGAAATCTGAATAAAGTGTATTTGAAAGATAATTATCCGTTTCCAAAGATGGACCACATACTTCAAAGAGTGGTTGGGGCATCTCGTATGTCGTTTCTCGATGGGTATTCTGGATATAACCAAATTTTGGTCCATGAGGATGATAAAGACAAAACAACATTCACCACTCCGTGGGGAACTTTCCATTATGCCAAGATGCCATTTAATTTAAAGAATGTTGGTGCAACTTTTCAGCGGGCTATGTATATCGCCTTTGCAAATGAGAAAGAAGTATTTTTAGTAGTCTATCTTGATGATTTGACAGTTTTTTCGTATTCAGATGAGGAGCATCTTTACCATTTGAAGATTGTTTTTTAGTGGTGTAGAAAGAATGGCATATCTTTTAATCCCAAAAAGAGCTTGTTTGCCATGGATGAAGGGAAGCTTCTCGGTCATATCATATCCAAGGAGGGCATCTACATCGATCCTGCTCGAGTGGAAGCTATTCAGAAAATTTATTTTCCTCGTAGTAAAAAGGAGATCCAAGCATTCAATGGTAAGATGAACTTCTTATGTCATTTTGTGCCAAATCTAGCTGAACATTTGAGGGAAATCACAAACATGTTGAAGAAAGATAGTGTGGTAAAGTGGACCGAAGAAGCCATCAAGTCTTTCAATTTGGTAAAGTTGGCTCTTTCTTTAGCTCCGATTTTGATCAGCCCAGATTATTCCCAAGATTTCATTTTATTTTCATTCGCTTCAGAGCATACTATGGCAGCGGTCTTAATGCAGAAAAGAGATCAACTTGAGAAGCCAATCGCCTTTTTCAGTAGAACAATAAGAGATGTAGCCTTAAAGTATAACATTATTGAGAAGCAAGCTCTTTCCTTGGTGAAAGCTTTGAAAGATTTCCGAGTATATATTTTGCATTCTTATATTCTTGCTTATGTCCCTAACGCAGCCGTCAAAGATATTTTGGTACAGACAGATCCAGAAGGGAGACGAGGCAAATGGATCACAGCTTTGTTAGAATATGACTTGGAGATAAAGCCAACAAAGCTCATCAAGCGGCAAGGTCTAGCAAAACTAATGGAGAAGTCTAATTTGCATGCCTTGGACATAAACTTGATTGCTGCTATGTCCGAAGAAGATGAAGACAACTCACTTGTTCAAGTATTTGAATTTTTTATCCATTCTCCTTCGTATTTAGATGTTGTATATGTGCTCCAGCACCTTTCACCACCACCAGGGATGGTTAGAAATAAAAGTAGAACTCTGAAATTAAAGGCTGCTAAATTTTGTATTATGAATAATGCATTGTATTGGAAAGATCCTGGAGGTATGTTGCTGAATCTTTTGGTTGAGGAAGAAGCAAAACAGGTCATGGATGATTTTCACAAGGGATATTGTGGAGGTCACCTATTTTAGAAGACGACAACAAATAAAATTTTGAGAGCATGGGACTATTGGCCTACCCTCTTTGCTGATGTTTATAAAATTGTTACAAGCTGCCATGAATGTCAAATTTTTCAGGGAAGGAGAAAATTACAGCCACTTCCTCTCAAGTCGGCTGAAGTAAGTGCTTCGTTTCAGTAATGGGGCCTAGATTTTATTGGAGAGATCCACCCTACATCTTCAGCTTAGCATAAGTGGATCTTAACAGCAACATATTATTTTACAAAATGGATTGAGGCAATCCCCACTTGGCAGGCCATAGATGCGGTAATAATTCAGTTTCTCGAAAATAATATTTTGTCACATTTTGGTTGTCTTAACAAGATGATTACAGATAATGTAGCAGCTTTCAAATCTAAAAATATGATTGATTTTTGTAACAAATATCAAATTACCTTGGGGAATTCTACTGCATACTATCCGCAAGGTAACGGATTGGCGGAATCTTCAAATAAATCATTGGTCAACATCATCAAAAAGCTATTGGAAACAAACAAAAAGAGCTGGCACAAGAAGCTAGTTAATGCACTATGGGTGGATAGAGTAAGTCAAAAGAAATCAATTGGCATGTCTCCGTTCGAACTAGTATATGGTGTTGACACGGTGTTCCCAACATCTCTCGTAGTCCCGGTGGTAAAACTTCTGCAGGAAGCTGGCAGCGAAGAGGATCATTTTTAGCGAAGGATAAACCAAATGTACCATTTACAACAGATGAGAGACGATGTTTTCCAGAATACCTTCAGACTGCAAGAGAGAATCAAGAAAATCTATGATCAGAAGGCAAAGGCAGATAAGTTTCAGATTGAAGACATAGTGCTCAAGTGGGATGCTAGAAACGAGGACAAAGGAAAGCATGGAAAGTTTGAGAATCTATGGAAGGGACCATATAGAATTGCTGCATATCGAGGTAAAAATGCTTTTCTCCTCAAAGAAATGAACAGGGAAGATTGTCTAGGAGGGCCGGTCAATGGTCGGTTGTTGAAACGGTATTATCTTTGAGAAATTTTCTGCTATCATAATTTGTCACTGTACATACCATTTTATTTCCTTCATTGCAAGCGTGTACTGTCGTCATTCATTCACTTTGGAGCCCGAAGTGAAGGCTATAAAACTGAATTTCTGAGGTCAGTTTTTGGTTATTTAGTGTGGATTGTTTGAGTCAGTTTCAGTCCTGTAATTGAGTCAGTTTTGAGTCAACATATTGGTTTTAGTTTGCTGAAGCTATTGACTCTTTTTTTACCCAATGGAAGAAGGCACTATCTACTTTCCAGAGATCTGTAGTTCTTGGCACCTCCCAAGAGCTACCATCCCCATTGGAGCCAATGTTAGTGTCGGTATCTTCATCCCTCCATCAATGATCAAATTCTCTTTTTGCATGCATTTTAGGTGTCCCATCCGATCAGCTGCATTCCATTAGGTCATGCATCAATTTATGGTAGTGGTTCTTTATCAAAGCTCCCTCATGGTTTTTACTTGCTGGCCTATTTACAAAAATTTAGGTCATTTACAATCATTTTTTATTATTACACTTGCAGAAGTCATTTTAGGGTTTTCAAGTCTCATTAGTTCTCGGGTTTTCTACCATGGTCTTCAAAAGTTCATTAAGAGGTTAGCAGGCACATGAGGATATTTAATAAGTTCATAAAATCACAAATTTCACTGATGATTTGCTTCATAAAGGGTTTTTACCTCAAAACTCTGTTTTGAGGTGAAAACAGAGTTTTTCTATTTTCATGTGCAAATTTGTGTAATTTTAATGTTTTCATATGTAATAAAGCTTCAACTACAACCCTTGGTCACCTTTCCAAACTCCAACACTCTAGCTACTGCAAAAGAAACAAAAACATCCAAGCATCATGTTCATTAAATGACAAAAAGAGCCAAAACTGCAAAAAACAGGGTTTTTAAAGCAAAGTGAATTCAACTTTAAGAAAGTGGGTTTTTTATAAATAAAAAATTAAAGTCAAAATGTATATAAAGTGATCTTTTGTGTTAGAAGACCTTATTTGTGCTAAAGAGAGGGAGAAAGAGGAAAAATCACATTTGAGGAGAAACAAGTGAAAGTTGCAGCAAAAAACTCCAGTTTTCATCGGCGTGATGCACCTGGGCACTGACATGACGCACCTGTCAAGCGCTACACACTGGGCACAGGATTTGCAAAGGAATTTCAATGCACACTATGCATAGGAAGTGCGCTACGCACCTGGGCATTGGTGCGTCACATCTGTCAGCCAATCTTAAAAAACATTCCATCGATTTTCCAAGCCTCCAAATTTGCAAACAAGCTCTCTACAAGTACATCCTCCCATTTGCCCTAGCAAGAGATTTTGTCATCCATGATGGTGATGTGAGTGCTTAAAAAATGAAACCCTAATTGCCTCAAAGTTGTGTTGTCTAAACTGCTTACGGTTTTTGTTATTCTTGCTGTTTTCACTCCCTTGTATGATTTTCCCACATCCCATCCCCCTGCACTAAATTTCCCTAATTCCCTTCCCCTTTCCCTCTCCCATTGACACTCACCTTACCCCCTATCACCAAACCCTAAGCCCTATACATAATTCCCACTATTCCCCAAACCCTAATTCCCTTTTCCTAAACCCTATCATTCCCTAAAAACCCTACTGCTATCATCAAAACCCTCCTTTGCACCTATACTGTCAGTCAACCCTTTTAATCCGAAAAAAGAAAACAGCAGTCACCTATACTTAAGAAAATCTCTTCATACTCATCATTATACATTCTACATTTGCAAATATGGAAACAGATTCAACTTATGAAAGGGATGAGGAAACCGTGAGTGATTCCTTCCAAGATATTCATGCACCAAGAAAACCACAGAAGGAGGAAAACACATCTGGGAGGAGCCCACCACACTCACAAAGTTACTAGCTTGCCCTCTTGCAATAACATGTTTTAAACATCAGTGTTGATACCACTTTTGTGAGTTGGTGGAGAGGGTCAAATTCCACCATGAACTTGCCACGATATTTTCCCTTCATCTTCACAATGGCCAAGTGAACTTAGCAGGTGTTTCCTTCACTTTGACACCTGAAACCATAGCTGCAGCAACAGGTATTCCAAATGTGGGTGAACAGTGGAACAAAGGACATCTTGTGGGCAAAGAGAATTATGAGCCTTATGTCAAGGCTAGTTATCAAAAGCAAATCAGTAGGGTATTTCCTTTCAGATACCTATAGGACACTTATGCTCTGCTCATGAAGCTCATTATGAAATATTTCACCTGTGAAGGGAGGTTTTCTAGCTTGTACACTTACCATGCTAGATTATTGATGCATTTCACTAGAGTGAAGATGATGAACCTCCCCTATTTCATATGTAGAAATATTGAGAAGATGGCTACATTGCTGCAAAGGAAACCTCTTCCTCAATATTTCAGTAGCCTTTATCATTTTTCATTGATCAAGATTGTTGTTTTGCATCAGCTGAGCTTGTTGAGTATTTCATGGGATACTTTCATTTCACATGAGGTTTTCAAAAGCCCTCAGGTGACCCCATTAGTGTTTCAAGAGGAAGGAGGGCCTTCAAATCAGCCAGAGGTTCATGAGACTCAAACTATAGGTTTGCCAATATTTTTCACTTATGAAAAGGGCACAAGGAGACTATTTGCAGCTGCCAAACGAGTATTATCTCCACCTGGGGTGGAAGGGGTCTCGTTTCCTTCACCAGACAACATACAAATGCTATCTTCACCTGGGGTGAAAGGGGATTTTCCTTCTTCTTTAGTAGATCAGGTACAGGACAGAGGAAAGAAACCATTGCATGATGAAGGGCCTTCTGAAGGCCAAGATAGGGATTTCATTTTGATTGAGGAAGAGGACACTGATTTGGGCTCACTCAAGGATGAGATCATCAAGGAGTAGGAAGCTGAGATCCAAAGCCTATCACTTAACATTGAGAGGGCTAAATGGATCATTAATTACCTTGAGCAACAGAACAAGCAACTGGAGGACAAACAAACAATCATGGAGCTGCAAAACATAAGGGAAAACTGGCAATTGACAAAAAGAAGGAAGGTCAAGCTAACTTCACTAGAGCAAGAAATTGAGGCTGACTGGGAATCATGGTTAGAGAGGGAAAACATGCATTTGGAAAAGTTGTTGGACAAGGCCAACAAGGAGAAGAAAATGTTGCGCCACATGGCTTATCACTATTTGGTCCGAAACAAAATTTGCAAGACAAGGATAAGAAGCCTGAAAGCCAAGTTAAAGAGAGCTTTTAGGAGCAAAAAAGAGAAAGATAAGCTCAAGATCTTGGTTGAAGCATCATTGGCCCAGAATAACACTTAACATAGATCACTCATGCCAAATTTCAAGAAATTTGGTTAGCTTTTTGGCATTTTTGAATTTTTCAGGGAAAAAACAGGTTTTTCCCGGCAGGTGCGTAGCGCCACTGGCGCTCGCTTTTGATAGGGACCTCAATTTGAAGAAAAATCAGAAGTTGTGGATTCTTTATGAAAAGTTATGCATTCTCAAAAATTACTAGGAAATTTTGACAAGTTTTGGACCTCCAAAAGGGCCAAAAACACCCAAAAAATGCCCTCTCTGCCACTTTTTGGCCACACAGGAAGCAGTCTTGGGAGATTGCAATTTTGGAGGGGAAAATGGACTCCAAATCAAAAAATTCAAGTTTTTCCAGAAATTAGACTCATAGGGCTTTCCAACGAGCTATCCTGCACCTGATTTGGACCTCGGGAAGCCCTCCAAAAGTAGCTTGGAAAAAGCACTATGCATAGAAAAAATGGCGCTACGCATAGGATGAAAAAGTGCCAATTTTGCTCAAAAACTCTGTTTTTTGCCTAGTTTTCTTCTAGTTTGACTTTTTCTCTCTTATGGTCAAATTCATGATGTGACATGATGTAAATTGATGTACTATGATGTAAAAATGATAAAAATTGACTTGATAAGGTAGATACATCAATTGTAGGTGGTTTAGAGTTGAATGAATCAGTTTCCTAGGTTTTAGAGGCAAGCCGTTCCACTGCCTATTTTTGTGTTCCTAATTTAGATATGGTTGAAACCACCTTTCTTCTGATGGATTCGATCCCTGATGGATAGCACAGGTGGTTTGAAGGTCTATATCATGTGTTTTTTCAGTCATTTGTAAAGGTTGGACTCTTGTGGATGCATTGAGCAGTATTGTACATCACTTCTGCAGTTTGGCGAGGAGATAAACCAGGGATTTGCAGCATTTTGTGGGATTCTTGTGGTAATGTGATTTAGCATTGTTTTCTTCTCAGTTATTCAGTGATCTTATGTTTACGTGTGCCATCATCTCTTTTATTCTTCATAGCTAAATGAATCAAGTGTAAAAGGTAGAATTCATTGATGTTTCAGTACTCTGCCTTGGGGTTTATTTAGTTTTACATGTTTTCTACTATTTGAAGAGGACTCATGACTTTTGCATGCCCTATATAGCTCCTCACGAATCTTTATACTCAAAGTGATCAAACGCTTACCTACCTCACCCCACAGAAACCTCTACAAATCTGTGTTCATTTCCTGGACCCAAAGCTGCCTTCCCCATCTGATCCAACAACCAACCATTAAATTCAATCAAATTCCTCTGAGCAAGCATGCCTAGCCTAAAATTAGTTTTTATATCAGTCATCTCAAGCCTTCCTTGACATATTTTCATTGAGATTGACAAGGAGAGAGCCCTCTCCCGAGCTGGTAAGGCTAGGTACCATGTTAAGCGTGGTTTGATGTTACCCTAGACCTGCCTTTCTCAGCCTGAGGTAGATTTAGGCCCTAACAGTTCCATTGATGTGCACATCTACTACAGGGCTTCCAGGGTCCAAATATTTTGGACAGATTACCTGCCCCAACATTAAGTCAGACAACTACTGATCCGGATTTAAACAGGAACGCAATAAAATACAGAGATAATCATAAAGACAGATATGCAATGGAAATAATACTTCATTTCATTACTGTAAAATATTGAAATATGCTTATAAACAGAAATGGAAATAAACCAGCCAGGGCGATGGTAGCTTATCTCTGAGAAGAGATGTGGTGGCTACATGACTTTGAACTCTTCTAAACTATCTTACAATGAGGCTCGAAGGCCTATTTATTGTTGGGAAATAATGGAAAACCCTTCACATTCCAAAACATAACCCTAGAAGATGAAACGCCAAATTGTGGGCCCCTTTTTTGGGTAAGTTGGTACATCAACTTCCGGGGTCGCAAATTGGTCGTATTATCTCCGTTTGACGCGCATGATATCCCGTTGCAAAGATCTCTCCGAGGACTATGACGGAAAAGATGATTTTTTGACAGAAAAGTCACTGGCGGTAGATTTCCCAAAAAACGTCGTTTAGGGCCTCAAAATGGCTCCGGAAGTTTAGGATCCAAAAATCTACTAAAAATAGTAAACTGTGCTATAATTAAGGAAACTGATAATTTGAAAGGGATAGTTGTGGGGGTCCAGATGGGATAGGTGGGTGGTCACCAACATCCACCTGGATCATTCCTCCTCCCTTATGAAGCAATGGTCCCCATTGCATTGAGTTCCTCCTTGAGATGAGGAAGCTTCTGCTGAGCTGGGTCTCTGGTGAGCTGTTCTACAATCTCTGATGTGTCCAGAAATGGTGGGAAGCATGGTCGACGACGGTCCACATTGAACACTCGGTGCACACGAAGGAATGGAGGAATGCTGTGCTTCCAAGCATTGTTTCCCGTAGCCTTGGTACTAGTGTAAGAACCATGTCGGAGTGGTCTGAGTTTCTGAAGGGTTCTGGTAAGGCATTCTTTCTGTAGATGTAACCAAACTTTGTTGCCCACCTGAAACTTGTGTGGTACCCCTGTGGGTGAGGAGAATTTGTTCCTGTGTTATGTCATGACAGTATCCCTTTGCTGCTACTGCTGTGTGGAGGAACCCTTTGCGGGTGTCATGGATGTAGCAACGATCTTCCCCTTACTTTGGGAGCGAACCAGACAGAAAATGAATTTCCTAGTCTGGGAGATGAGCTTGCTTCCTTTCCTGGCAGTGATCAAAGAGGTGGCGGTAGGTGGGGCTACCTCCGGTATCCTGTATAATGAATTATCCAAAGAAATAATGACAGCGCGAGGCCTTGACTCATACAAAGCATGTCGCCTCCACAAGTATGGCTGGCCTAATAGTACATGGCAAACATCTAGAGGTGTAACATCACACAATACCTCGTCTGTGAAGGGCTTGATGTTGTAGGGAAGGCGACACTGCTGGCGAACTTTGAGATCTCGTCCTTCATGAATCCACCCGATACTGTACGGCTGTGGGTGTGGTGTAGTCGGTAGGCCCAGCCGCTTCACGACCTCTACTGAAATAAGGCTCTTTTGGCTGCCACTGTCGACAATGAATTGCAGTGGCGAACCCTTCACCCACATCTGTGAGTGGAAAAGACGCTCCCCCTCCTCTGGGTTTTCGGGTTCATTCCTCTGGATCCGTGCAGTGGCAATAGTGGCACTGGGATCCGCATCAATGATTTGCTTCCCTTTGCCATTCCCCTTGTCAAGTTTTGGCTCAGGGTCGGAACATGCATCTGATTTGGAAGCCTTCAACTCGGCCACCAGCGACTGCTTGGTCCGACACTCACTTGTGTTATGAGTGGGACTCTTGTGGAACTCACACCACTTTCCTGTGTCCTTCTTCGGCTTTGTGGTGTTGTTCTTTTCTTGTGGCTTTGACGAGTTGTCTTGGGTCACCCCGCTTTGGCTTTGTCCTTTGGGCTTCGGATTTGCAGATCCAAAGTCTCGCTTCTTCTGTTTGAACTTTTGCTCGATTTTGACAGCGTATCGGTATGCTGTTCCAAGTGAGGAGATGTTCAAGAACTCCATCTCTTCCTGTATGTATCTGTGTAGGAAGCCGCGGTATTTGAGTACCAGATGTAGCTCAGAATCTTTGATACCCAACTGTGTGCGAAGGGTATGAAAAATGTTTGTGAACTCCGACACATCTTGGTCTCGTCCCTGCCGCAGTGTGGCCCATTTGATGTATTTGTCCTCATAGCTTTTGACAGGGTAGTACTGCTCCTTGATGGCATCTCGGAAGTCATTCCAAGTGGGTGCGGCTGAAAACAGTGAGCCTGTACTTTCATCCTTCTGCTCGCAGTAGGTTTCCCACCAGTCCTTGACGTGGGGGGATGATTTGAGAAGAGCAAAAACAATCTTTTCCCGACTTGAAAATTCATGAACAGAAAAATACCCATCTAGCAGATTTAACCATTTATCTACGGCATCTGCGTCTATTTGACCCTCAAAGATGGGGATTTCAAAATTAACTTGTACCTTAAAGGGTGTGGCATTTCCAGAGTAGCTGTTGGAAGCCGATGCGTTGCCTCTGGGTAGCCACTGAAGGATCTAGGCAAGGCTGTCCATCATCGTGTTCCTTTGTCGCTCGAGGGCTTCTTCGACCAAGATTTTGATAGGATATCTTGCCCCCTTGTTTTTCTTATCATCCGCCATGGGAGGTAGTCGGGATTTGCGAGGCTGGTCTTGCAAAGGTTCGACCAGTTCAAGCCCTAACTCCTTATATCCTGACCTCGTTGGGGACATGCAAAGAAAAAACAGAGAAAAAGCAGACCGCTCTGATACCACTGATCTGGATTTAAACAGGAACGCAATAAAATACAGAGATAATCATAAAGACAGATATGCAGCGGAAATAATACTTCATTTCATTACTGTAAAATACTGAAATATGCTTACAAACAGAAATGGAAATAAACCAGCTAGGGCGATGGTAGCTTATCTCTGAGAAGAGATGTGGTGGCTACATGCCTTTGAACTCTTATGAACTGTCTTACAATGAGGCTCGAAGGCCTATTTATTGTTGAGAAACAATGGAAAACCCTTCACATTCCAAAACCTAACCCTAGAAGATGAAACGCCAAATTGTGGGCCCCGTTTTTGGGTAAGTTGGTACATCAACTTCCCGGGGTCGCGAATTGGTCGTATTATCTTCGTTTGACGCGCATGATAGCCCGTTGGAAAGATCTCTCCGAGGACTACGACGGAAAAGATGATTTTTTGACAAAAAAGTCACTCGCGGTAGATTTCCCAAAAAACGTCGTTTAGGGCCTCAAAACGGCTCCAGAAGTTTAGGATCCAAAAGAATACTAAAAATAGTAAACTGTTCTATAATTAAGGAAACTGATAATCTGAAAGGGACAGTTGTGGGGGTCCATATGGGATAGGTGGGTGGCCACCAACATCCACCTGGATCATTCCTCCCCCCAGGAAGCAATGGTCCCCATTGCGTTGATTTCCTCCCTAAGATGAGGAAGCTTCTGCTGAGCTCGGTCTCTGGTGAGCTGTTCTGCAATCTTTGATGTGTCCAGAAATGGTGGGAAGCATGGTCGATGACAGTCCACATTGAACACTCGGTGCATGCGAAGGAATGGAGAAATGCTGTGCTTCCAAGCATTGTTTCCCGTAGCCTTGGTACTAGTGTAAGAACCATGTCGGAGTGGTCTGAGTTTCTGAAGGGTTCTAGTAAGGCGTTCTTTCTGCAGATGTAACCAAACTTTGTTGCCCACCTGAAACTTGTGTGGTACCCCTGTGGGTGAGGAGAAGTTGTTCCTGTGTTCTGTCATGACCGTATCCCGTTGTTGCTGCTACTGTGTGGAGGAACCCTTTGCGGGGGTCAAGGATGTTGCAACGATCTTCCCCTTACTTTGGGAGCGAACCAGACAGAAAATGAATTTCCTAGTCTCGGAGATGAGCTTGCTTCCTTTCTTGGCAGTGATCAAAGAGGTGGCAGTAGGTGGGGCTACCTCCGGTATCCTGTATAATGAATTATCCAAAGAAACAATGACAGCACGAGGCCTTGACTCATACACAGCATGTCGCCTCCACAAGTATGGCTGGCCTAATAGTACATGGCAAACATCCAGAGGTGTAACATCACACAATACCTCGTCTGTGAAGGGCTTGATGCTGTAGGGAAGGCGGCACTACTGGCGAAATTTGAGATCTCGTCCTTCATGAGCCACCCGATACTATACAGCTGTGGGTGTGGAGTAGTCGGTAGGCCCAGCCGCTTCACGGCCTCTGCTGAAATAAGGTTCTTTTAGCTGCCACTGTTGACAATGAATTGCAGTGGCGAACCCTTCACCCACATCTGTGAGTGGAAAATACGCTCCCCCTCCTCTGGGCCTTCGGGCTGATTCTTCTGGATATTGGTAGTGGCAATAGTGGCACTGGGATCTGCATCAATGATTTGCTTCCCTTTGCCATTCCCCTTGTCAAGTTCTGGCTCAGAGTCGGAACATGCATCTGATTCAGAAGCCTTCAACTCGGCCACTAGCAACTTCTTGGTCCGACACTCACTTGTGTTATGAGTGGGACTCTTGTGGAACTCACACCACTTTCCTGTGTCCTTCTTCGGCTTCGTGGTGTTGTTCTTTTCTTGCGGCTTCGACGGGTTGTCTTGGGTCACCCCGCCTTGGCTTTTTCCTTTGGGCTTCGGATTTGCAGATCCAAAGTCTCGCTTCTTCTGTTTGAACTTTTTCTCGATTTTGAAAGCGTATCAGTATGCTGTGCTGAGTATTTGAGTACCAGATGTAGCTCAGAATCTTTGATACCCAACTGTGTGCGAAGGGTATGAAAAATGTTTGTGAACTCTGACACATCTTGGTCTCGTCCCTGCCACAGTGTGGTCCATTTGATGTATTTGTCCTCATAGCTTTTGACAGGGTAGTATTGCTCCTTGATGGCATCCTGGAAGTCATTCCAAGTGGGTGTGGCTGAAAACAGTGAGCCTGTACTTTCATCCTTCTGCTCGCAGTAGGTTTCCCACTAGTCCTTGACGTGGGGGGCTGCTTTGAGAAGAGCGAAAACAATCTTTTCCCGACTTGAAAATTCATGAACAGAAAAATACCCATTTAGCAGATTTAACCATTTATCTACGACATCTGCGTCTATTTGACCCTCAAAGATGGGGATTTCAAAATTAACTTGTAGCTTAAAGGGTGTAGCATTTCCAGAGTAGCTTTTGGAAGCCGATGCGTCGCCTCTGGGTAGCCGCTGAAGGATCTGGGCAAAGCTGTCCATCATCGCGTTCCTTTGTCGCTCGAGGGCTTCTTCGAGCAAGATTTTGATAGGATCTCCTGCCCTCTCGTTTTTCTTCTCATATGCCATGGGAGGTCATCGGGATTTGTGAGGTTTGTCTTGTAAAGGTTCGACCAGTTCAAGCCCTAGCTCTTTATATCCCGACCTTGTTGGGGACATGCAAAGAAAAAACAGAGAAAAAGGAGACCGCTCTGATACCACTGATCCAGATTTAAACAAGAACGCAATAAAATATAGAGATAATCATAAAGACAGATATGCAGCGGAAATAATACTTCATTTCATTACTGTAAAATACTGAAATATGCTTACAAACAGAAATGGAAATAAACCAGCTAGGGCGATGGTAGCTTATCTCTGAGAAGAGATGTGGTGGCTACATGCCTTTGAAATCTTCTGAACTGTCTTACAATAAGGCTTGAAGTTCTATTTATTGTTGATAAACAATGGAAAACCCTTCACATTCCAAAACCTAACCCTAGAAGATGAAACGCCAAATTGTGGGCCCCTTTTTTGGGTAAGTTGGTACATCAACTTCCCGGGGTCGCGAATTGGTCGTATTATCTCCGTTTGACGTGCATGATAGCCCGTTGGAAAGATCTCTACGAGGACTACAACGAAAAAGACAATTTTTTGATAGAATAGTCACTTGTGGTAGATTTCCCAAAAAACGTCGTTTAGGGCCTCAAAACGGCTCCGGAAGTTTAGGACCCAAAAAACTGCTAAAAATAGTAAACTGTGCTATAATTAAGGAAACTGATAACCTGAAAGGGATAGTTGTGGGGGTCTAGATGGGATAGGTGGGTGGCCACCAACATCCACCTGGATCAACTGCCCAATGAAATTAATGGTAAGGACATCCATTTTTCGCCTTCCTGGATGCTTAAAGCACTTCTCCTTAATCAACTTATTGTAAATGGGAACATCTTTTATTGCCTAGAGAAGTGGGTTCTTTACACATAGATTTTTAAATTCTCCCAGAAGTTCAGTCTCTTCTGGGGTAGACTGTAGTGGTTGGGCTAATCTCTCAGGAAAGGGTGGATTTACTTTAAGGTTGCTTTCCTCTCTTTCTTCCTTAGCCTCCCTAGGTTAAGGTGGAGGTTGGTTATTTGGGAGAACTCTCACAGATCCACAATATAAGCTGGATATGATGTCTCTCCACTATATACTTGCTGAGCCTGCCTGTTATTCGGGTTCAGATTTGGCTAGGCAGGCATCTGGGGTTGCTTGGGTGGAGCAGAGTGTAGGAGCTGTGGTTGGGTAGGTGGTGGAGGCAATAGAGTTGGAGCATTGTTATATTGGGGCCTCCACCCCTGGAGTTGTGTATTCCATTGAGGTTGTGGCAGAGCATAAGGTTGAAATGACTGGTTGGCTAGCTGGGAGTGATACTGAGATGCATAGGACCAAGGAGGGGTTGTAGACCAAGAAGGATGAGCAGGGGGTCCCCAAGAAGGTATGACCGTGGTTTGGTTGGGGTTGTAATATGCATGGGATGACCCTTGCATGCCCTGCTGGTATGGTCTAGGCCCATGAGGTCTCATTTTGTTAATGTAGAAAAGCTACTTAATGACCCCTTCAGCTCCTTGATATACAACTTTGACTCTGGGTAAAGAAGGGCACTTGTCTATGGAGTGGTTTTCTTCACAGACCGAGAAAATTTCAATAGAGTTCAATGGGCATTCATTCCTAGGATGCCTCCTGGTGCATCTAGAACAAAAAATGGTCAAGGCTCTCTCTGCTTCTTCTTGATTCCTCTTAATGTTCATGGTGTCCATTTGCAAGGCAAGGGTTTGCAGCATCTCACTTTTGAAATATTCCAGAATGTTTCCAATTTCACCCTTGATGGATGAGTTGGAAGATGATGTACTGGCCATAGGTTGACTACCCCTACCCTTTTTCCTGGCTGCCCTAGAATGGTTTCTAAAGACAATCTTGATTTCCTCATAGGGTAATTGGTAGATATCTCCTCCTGCTAAAAAATGTAAGGTATCCAACAGATATTCTCTTACTCCCCTAATCAGGACCAACTTTAGTGACTCAAGGTCAAGTGTGCACCTAGCCCTTTTGTAACTAAGATGGAATATTTCTTCGGAATCCTATAAGTATTCATCATTGCTTATGATCATCCTGAAAATTTATTCTTTAGTATCCTTTGACTGACAGTAGTCGCGATATTTATTGTTAAAGGCCTGCTACATCTGAGCCCAAGTTGTGTTGATATCTCTAGGTAAATCCATGAACCAGCACAATGCTGCATCCTTGAGGGTAGATGGAAATAGTTTTAACTTTTGCTCATCATATGTATAGTCATAGGTTTTTCATATAACAACAAACTCAAACAGGAAAGTGTCGGGGTCCTCTGTGGTCAGGCCATGGAAATGATGTAGGGTAGAGGGGCTTATATTTTTCATCTTAGTGTCCCCACTGGTTTCCCTGATGGGGAAGGCACCCTCAACTCTCTCTCTATTCCCTCTGTCATTTCGGTTTTCAGCCATTGGTTTAGTAGGAATGGGTTCCTCTTCTTCTTCTTCCCCTATAGGTTCTTCAAATATGTTAGGTTGATCATGTAAGGGTTCCTCCAGTTCATAGCCACCAAAGAAGAGAGAAGGTTGGTTTTTGGATGTAGTGGGGTATTTGGAAAAAAATTCCCTAAGTTGTCCCTATTCCTAGGAGGCATGAAAGGAAATATTTTTGGGTTGGTTTTCTATTTTTTTAAACTTGGAAAGTACTTGTAGAATTGAAATTGCTGATTGAATGAAGATTACTGACAGAATGAAAAAGCTACTTGCTAAATTGAAATCTTACTTAAAATGGAAAGGAAAGCAGACAATGAAAAATGAAATAAAGGAAACAACTAGATTACTTTTGCAGAAATAAACTAATGGCAGAATATTAAAGACAAGAAATAGAAGAAAAGAACGCAGTAATCACATTCTACTCAGACACATCCCTGACAATGGTGCCAAAAAGTGATGAGCACCAGTATTGCAACAAGGATGCTACAACTCCTGGAATATTGGCTTTATTTGTCAACTCGGGGTTCGTACAAACTTGGAGGTGACAATGTTGTATGCACAAGTAAAAAGTGATGGTTCTAGCCAAGTGATCTCCTTTCCCTTTTTATAGTCAAACCCTTATCTACACCATGGAAAACCATCAAAAACCAATACAAGGGATCCAAACCGGGGTTCAATAAATTAGATCCTATACCACGGGCCAAAACCATAGGATCGCAAAAGACGGGCTAAAAACCAAGGGCCAAACATAGGATACCCCATGTGAGCGTGCTTCTCTGCATTGGAGTGAGTGAACTGGGGGACTGCACCTTATGAACGGTGAACCTGCGGGTATGTCCGCACTCCCTGGATGGCGAACCTGCGGGTCCGCACCTTTTGAACGATGCACCTACGAACCTCTTAATTTCCATTATTTTAAGATCCTGAATAGAGTTTCGCCACTTGAGTGAGTTGCCATCAAATACAACACCTGTACCATAGAGCCAAACCAGAATAATAATGCCAACAATCTTCCCCTTTGGACTTGATGGCAACCTCAAGATCCTCATCGTCATTCTCCCCCTTTGACATCAAGGGCAAAGGGTTATGCTCCCCTTGAGACCATGCTTAAATCTTTAATCATGCTCCCCCTGACGGTAAACCAGATCTACAAACCATAATCCACCATACACCATAAGAGAAAGAGATAGAGACATATTGCAGCAATATTTAGATCAGCATCCATGTTCTCCTTCTGTGCTACCATAATGCCAACAATGCATTATATGTGCTCCCCCTGAACCTGTGCCATTCGATCTTCGACCAATCCATAAGCCAGCAAATGTACGCGTATACCCCATATGAACCTCGCGTACAACCAACAATCTCTGAAACAGATGAGATTCAACAACAAGATGATACATCAACAACCCCCAGCTTTTGCCTGAGGTATTCAAAGGTCTCCCTGGGCAATGGTTTGGTGAGTATATCAGCAACTTGTTCCTTAGAAGGAACATACTCCAACTTGACCTTTTGTTCAAGCACTTTTTCCCTGAGAAAGTGATACTTGATCAGTATGTGCTTGGTATTTGAATGCATGACTGGGTTCTTTGAAATGCTGATTGCACTTGTATTATCACATAAGATGGAGATAGGTGGAGTACAAGTGATTTGAAAATCCTGCAAGGTCTGCATCATCCAAAGGAGTTGAGTGCAACAAGATGCAGCAGCCACATATTCCGCTTCAGCTGTAGATAAAGCAATCGAACTCTGTTTCTTGCTGAACCAAGATACTAATATGGAACCCATAAAGAATGCACCACCACTTATGCACTTCTTGTCATCCACGCTTCCGGCCCAATCTGCATATGTATAAGCATGAAGTGTGAGATCTGTATCTTTAGGATACCATAAGCCATAGTTTTGAGTTCCTTGAAGGTACTTAAAAATTCTCTTCACTGCCTGAAGATGAGTTTCCTTTGGATTTGCCTGAAATCTTCCAACTATTCCCACTGCATGCATGATGTCTGGTCGGGTACCTGTTAAATAAAGTAGACTTCCAATCATATATTTGTAGGTTGGTTGGTGCACTGCTGCTGATTCATCATTTGCATTGAGGCTACATCCTATGACCATGGGGGTACATACTGGTTTTGCATCTTCCATGCCATATTTCTTCAAAATCTGCTTGAGATACTTGGTTTGAGACAAGAAGATCCCGCCTTCATTTTGTTGGATTTGCAATCCAAGAAAATATGTCAGTTCTCCAAGCAAAGACATTTCGAATTCTTTCTGCATCACCAAGGCAAAGCTTTGACTCATAGCTTCTTCATTGCTGCCAAAGATAATATCATCTACATACACAACAAGTATTAGTAATTTGTCATTTTCAATTTTTATGTAAAGATTGCTATCTGCTAATCCCTTTGAAAAACCTTGTTGATGAAGATATTTGTCCAAACGGTAGTACCAAGCCCTTGGAGCCTGTTTAAGACCATAGAGAGCCTTCTTTAGTCTGCATACGAGATTTGGATCATTCCCAAGGATGAACCCATCTGGTTGCTCAATGTACACTTCTTCTTCTAAGTCCCCATTCAGAAAGGCTGATTTCACGTCCATTTGAAAAACTTTGAACTTCTGAAAGCTTGAGAGAGCAAGGAACATTCGGATGGCCTCAAGTCTAGCAACGGGAGAAAACGTTTCTTCGAAGTCTATTCCTTCTTGTTGAGCATACCCTTTACACACAAGTCTGGCCTTGTTTCTAATTACTTCTCCATTTTCATTCAACTTATTTTTGAAGATCCATTTTGTCCCTATGACATTCTTATCTTTTGGTCTAGGAACCAATTCCTAAGTGTTGCTCTTTTCGATCTGCTCAAGTTCTTCATCCATCGCCTTGACCTAGCATTCATCTTTGCATGCCTCTCTTACATTCTGTGGTTCAGTGGAGGAGAGCAATGCCAAATAGCTTGAGGCTTCTGCAATTGTTCTTCTTGTTTGTACACCTGCTTCTTTCTACCCCAAAATCTGAGATTCTGGATGATTCTTTTGAACGTACCTGGATGGAGTCTTCTCTTCTATCCTTATTTGCTCCTCAGGTGCCTCTTGAGGTTCTTCTTCATCATTTTTCTGATTTGGAGAGTAGTCTTCATCCTCTTCGATATTTTCATGATTTACTTGCCTAGGGATGTATCCTTTTTCATCAACCACTACATCAATGCTGTCAACAATTCTTCCAAGTATTTTATTGTAACACTTATATGCTTTGCTGTGGGGAGAATAACCAAGGAGAATGCCTTCATCTGCTCTAGGTTCAAGTTTGCCAAGCTGTTCATCAGTTTTCTTGATATAGCATTTGCTCCCAAAAATTTTGAAATGCTTTACCGAAGGAGTCTCACCATACCAGAGCTCATGAGGAGTTTGAGTGCTGTTCACTCGGACATTTGTTTTGTTGAGGATAAAAACCGCAGAAAATGCCGCTTCACCCCAAAAGGTTGCGGGAGTCCCAGACTCATCAAGCATAGCACGAGCCATTTGTTGGACCGTTCCGTTCATCCTTTCTACTACTCCATTTTGCTGAGGAGTCCTAGCTGTAGAGAATTCCCTTCTTATTCCATGTTCTTCACAGAAATCGAAAAATTCGTTTGAGGTAAACTCCCCACCTCTGTCGGACCTGAGGCACTTAATTTTGTGATCTGATTTGTTTTCTGCCAAGGCTTTGAAAGATTTGAATTTTTTGAATGCTTCGTCCTTGTGTTTCATAAGTCCCAACCAAACCATCCTAGAGAAGTCGTCAATGAATAATATAAAGTATTCTTCTCCTCGAGGTGAACTTGTCCTAAATGGACCACATACATCTGTATGGACTAGTTCAAGAGGCCTGCTGGCTGATCCTTCCTTCTTAGGGAAGTTAGTTCTAGTTTTCTTACCAAACTGACATGATTTGCATATGGTGTTGTCTGGAATTTTGATATCTGGAAGACCACGAACTGCCTGGTATTTGCATGCTTTCCTTATTTGTGAAAAGCTTAGATGCCCCAACCTCCGGTGCCATAACCAATGTTCATCATCTTTGCTCAAATAGCATTGTTGTTGTCCTTCTTCAAATATGTATAGATTATTTGGAGTTCTTCTGCCTTTGATCACTGTTTTTCCTGTATCAAGATCACGAACGCTACATCCATTTGATCGAAATATTACCTCGGTTCCTTGATCGCACATCTGACTGACACTCAGTAGATTATGCTTCAAGCCATCAACATACAAAACATTTCCAGCTTTGACCTTTTCTTTCAAATGAGTAGTGCCTTTTCCTTTTATGGCTGCAGGGGTATCATTTCCGAAAGAAACTTTCTTACCCTTTTCTAAAGCAGTATATGATTCAAGTTTTTCTTTATCACCTGTCATATGCTTCAAACATCCACTGTCGATGTACCATAGATTTTCCTGTCCTTCTGCATAAAAGGCTATCCCACATCTTTGTGGTTGCGGTTCCTTTATTCTCCATGTTCGGGTGCTTGAGGCTTGTTCCTTTGTCTTCCGAAACCTGCTCCTGCATTCAGAATCTTCATGACCGAAGTTATTACAAATAGAACATTCAATTTCATTTTCAAGGGCTGAAAAGTTGTTATAGGTCCTTTTTGTAATCCCGGTCATACTTCTTTGTTTTTGAGCTTCTCTAGTCATGATTGTCTTATAGGCAACACATTGAGCTGCTTTGTGACCAAATTTATGGCACGAGAAACATTGACCATTGAAGAAACTTCTGCGATTATCAAATCTACCAGCCAAATGATTGTAATCTCTATTATCATCCATTCTTGAAGCAATTTGAGAAGTTTTTACCTGTGGCTGGTTGTAGCTTTTGTTCACCCTTAAGATGGATTGCCTCTGGTTTACCTGGTAGTCTCTGTTTGTTCTTGATGTAATTCGTCCCTGCTTTACCTGATGATCTCCATTGGGCTTTTGCTCATTCCTCCTTGTTGCATCAAGATAACTCTTTGAGGTGGATGCTTGAGATGTTTCTCCATTATAACCCAGACCTGTCTTAATTAGTGGAGAACACTGTACATTGATAATCTCATCCAGAGTTTCAGATCCTTTAACAAACTTAAGATTAAGAACCTTTGTTTTCTCAATTTCTTTTCTAAGGCCAACAATTTCACATTCTAACTTCTCAAGAGATTTTTCTTTTTCATCAAGTTGAAATTGCAGAGTATCAATGATCACATTCTTTTCTTCTAAACATGTCTTGAGTCTAGAAATCTCTTCACAAAAGTCATCCACATCTATAGCATCCATGTAATCATCATCTTCAAAGGCCATTAAAAGTTTATAATCATTACCTCGTTCATCTTCGTCACTATTTGATAGGCCATCACTGTCTTCATGAGTGTAGTAACTTTTCTTAGTTGCATTCTGTTTCTTGTTCCATCTAACAGGTTCCTTCCCTTTGTCAATCTTATCCTTGTGAGGACATTTGGCAGCATAGTGACCGACTCTTCCACAAGCAAAGAATTTGAAAGGTAACTTACCTCGGAACTGTCCAGTACCCCGTTGAAGATTTCTGACAAAATTTGATTCTTCTTCTTCTTCTGACACGTGTCCTGACTCGTAGTACTCGCCTTTGCCTGAAGCCTTGAAGGCAACTTCTCTCCTGTCTGATGGACCTCCTTTCCTCATTTCATAAGCAGTTATAATTCCGTGCAGCTGTGACATTTTAAGGCTTTGTATATTCTCTCTTTCTTCTATAGCAGAAACTTTAGATTCAAACCTAGGGGACAAAGATCTTAGAACATTTTCAACCACAACAACCTCTTTTATTTCTTCACCTAAATTTTTCATACAATTAACAATCTCATCTACACGAAGAAAATAGTTAGCCACACTTTCATCATTATACATCCTGAGATTTTCATACTGAATCCTGAGGGTTTGAAGTTTTGCTCGTTTTACCTGATCATCCCCTTCATAGCTCAAAACAATCTTGTCCCATATCTCTTTTGCAGATTTAAACTGCATTACCTTGACAAATTCTGATTGAGATAAACATCCTAATAGAGTATTGACTGCCTTTGCATTTGTTTCATATTTCTTCTTCTTAGCCGGATCTGTAGGAGTTGCTGATGGAAAAGTATACCCTGTATCTATGATATCCCAGACTTCTGTACCAAGAGATTGAAGATAGGCAGTAACTCTTACCTTCCAATAAATGAAGTTTGTCCCATCAAAAATCGGTGGCCTGATTGATGCTTCCCTCTCGTAGTTGCTCATGATGCAGGATCTTTCTTCAAGCGATCAAGCTTCTTCTGAAGAACCTAATCTGATACCAATTGTTCGAAATAATACTGAGAGGGGGGGGGGGTGAATCAGTATTATCAAATTCTTTTCAATATGCCTTCCAGATTTATACTTTAATTTATTCTTCAGATATTGATCATTAATTTGTATGTCAGTGCCATATAATAATGAACAAGAGCAAGAAAAATAGATAAGCACACCAAAGAACACCAAATATAAGGTGGAAACCAAATGTGGCAGAAAACCACCTGCTGCAATATGTCTCTATCTTCTTTCGATTAGAAACTTCTTTTACAAGGATTTTGTACTGGTGTAGTCCTTTACCAGTACGCAGGCTACAACCTGCAGAGAGCTACAACTCTCTCTCATTTTCCAGTCTCTCCTGGAAGGGAGCTACAACCCCTTTTGCTCTTTTACTTCTTTAAGGACCACGTTTCATTAATTTTCAGACTAGATCCAAGAAGATCAAATAATCATCAAGTACATGCAAATCACCCAATCTCCTTATACAATCAACCAATGAATCACCCAACTTCTCAGAATGCTATAAACAGAAAAGTAATACCAGAAATCTAAACCCAGAACTCTGCAGCAATAGATAAAAGACAACCGACAAATGTTTTAAGACAGGTCCGCAACTTCACCGATTAAACCTGCGGATATCCGTAGCCTTTCTATGCTTGAACTACGCAGATCCGCACCGTATCCTTCTGCTGCTCTGTGTACCACCACACTTTCTCCTTCTGCTGAACTGTGTACCTCAACTCAGATATGCACTGTACTCTATGTCTGACCGCGTACCTCCGCACTGTTCCTTCTGTGCCTCTGCGTATCTCCGCACTTTGTTTTCTTCTGCGCTGCGAACTTCGCACTGCGCCTTCTGTTGCGTTACGTACCCCCGCACTGCATCTTCTCCTGCACTGCGTACCCCCGCAATTACAACGTGTATCGCCTGCGAACCTTTGATTAGGGCCAAATTAACAGCCCTCCAATGTGCCACAGTCAGTCAGATCCACAGATCTGATCATGCGCCCGAGAGATCATGACTTATCAATAGATTCGCCTTAAATTTTCTCCTTGATTTAGATCTAGCTTTTAAAACCAATCACCCAAACATTCAGATATTAAGATATTCAAATTTCACAAGTGTCTAGCCAAGTGATCTCCTTCCCCTTTTTATAGTCAAACCCTTATCCACACCATGGGACAAAACCATCAAAAACCAATACAAGGGATTGTTGAGCCCCAAACCTGCACTTCCCTATATACCCTTTCAGCCTTCTTTTTCCATTTACTTCATCCACCAAGCTGTCAAATCATTGCATATTAGTCTAAAAAGAGCTTATGAAATGGTTTCCTAACTATGTTTATGACTGTTGTTTGATTTAGATTTTTGTTCAAACAGCTGCAGAAACTTGTCACTTTCCGCAGCCAGCCCAAGTTTCCACAGCCATTTTGTTAAAGGCTATGTTACAGGTGTCCAATGGAGAAACCGGCCACATGGGCAAGCTGCAAGTGACGTGCACATGGAGTGTGTCCCCTCAGTTTAGCCAAATCACTCATAAACGGTCATGGTCAACGACGGTCAAAGGAAGGGCCAAACGAGGAGTTTTGCGGTGGCACGGCTCTGTTTTGCCCACGTGAAGGTTTGTGTGGCACGATCCTTAGTTTCCGGAGGTACTGGCACACCTGTAGATCAGCCCGTGAATTGAATCGAGCAGCCACCACTCCATGGATTCAACTATCATGATGACCATAACGCTAGATCTCAGGCCAAGGAGATTTACGTGTCTCTTGGCAGCATAAAATCTAGGAATTAGTTGCAGCACTTTCACTTATAAATAACGCGTTGATATACGCTGGATAGTTAGCTTTTGGAGATGTAATTTTGACTGTTGTTATCAGCCCACTGTACTGTGCTTTACTTTGTTTTATTACTGCACTTTAAATATATGAGAAGACAACATTCCTGAATTCGATTTGTGACTAAGTGATTGACTGGCCGAGGTTGCAGAGGGCCCCTGTACACCAAAGCTTTGTATAGTTTCTTACTTGCTTTCATTTACTGTTTTTATAATCATTGCTTGTATATATATTGTGCTGTTCTGATGTTCATTGCTGTTCATATTTCCTTTATGTTTTCTTTTATAACTGTTAGCTGACTAGTGCTTCTTTTACAGGTTTTTGTAGGCAGCCCAGGCAAATTTACATATTTTTGATAACTACTGACATGAGATCATCTTGTCCTTTCTGCTGATTTTCATTTCCTGAGTTTAATTCCAGCACTGTCATTTCTTTCAAGTTTTTTTTTGCTTATTTACTTTTCTGCTACTTAGACATCATATTACTCATCTGTTTATGATTTCCTTTCTATAGCCAAGCGACCCAATTAGTAAGGAATTAGAATATTACTTGTGGTAGTATGATTTATTTTGCTTTCCTGCAAGTTAGAGATTGAATTACTTATGTCATTTTCAAGAGTTGAAATATGAATGAGTAGTTAAATCTTAGTTTCCTTTTATGCAATTTAATTTCCTGCAATTTAGATATCATATTACTTAGCTTGTTTATGATTACTTCCTATAGCCGGAGTGAGTCGAAAGGTGAAGGGTCAGAATGTGGGTTGAAGTAGTGTGATTTAGTTTGCTTTGCTTTCAGTCTTTGAGTTGCTTTAAGTTCAGTTTTTATTTTCTTTTTCATACAACAGTAAGGATACTGGGCCATTGTCACTAGTTCACTGTTTTGGTACATTTACTTCCTTTTGAGAATTGATTTCATTACAGTCAGTTTGAAACTTTCTTTTTGAGAACTTTTAAGTTTGGAAAATCACTGTAGAAATCCATACTTAACTTTCAATTTCGCCATCTCACACTAGGGAATCCACAGAAGATAAACCCAAAAACAAACTAAAAAATGAAAAAAACCTAAGAAAACGGTTATCTTGCACATATAGTGCACTTCACTTCATCAGTTTACGAATCCCGGATTGAAATTTTAAATAGAAATTTAGGACACACTAAATTTACCAAACATTTTGGCGCCATTGCCGGGGAAGTGAAACTAGGTAGCCAATTTCTTAAAAAAAAAATAATAAAAAAAAATTTCAAGGAAGGAAAATTGATAACCTCTCAGAGTATGCTCTTCTCTTGCACTTAGTGTGACCTGGAGGATCAGAAAAGAGAAATTTATTGGTTTAATATTTTCTTGAGTATGCTCTCTTCTTGCACCTAGAGTGACCTGGAAGATCAGAAAGAGAATTATTAGCCCGACTTGAAGAAAAATAAAAATGACATGCATAGAGCAAGAGATTCTAGGGGAAGGTTTTTAGCTAGAGCCAAGAGTTCGATTTTCACAACTCCATCTACTTCAAGGAATAGACAAGAGACACCTCCATCATCTCCAACCCACACTCCTAGCCTTAGGATTCCTGGAATTCAAGAGGCAGTAGTTGAATTAGGAGACTCTCCCACACCATCCATCGAATCTGAATTAGGAAAAGATCCTTTCTTTCCTTCTACAGGGAGACACATTGTAATTGAAGAAGTAGAATCACCTGAGGAAGAAGAGGGAGAAATTCCTCCTCGTTCGCCATTAGTAGAGGAACCAGAGGACTCTGAAATCTCTGAGGAAGCTATCATGACAGAAGAGGTAGTTAACGGATTTGGTAGAGGTAGAGGTAGAGTAGGGGGAGGAGGAAACAATGGAGGAGGTAGAGGTAACAATGGGGGAAATAGGGATGGAGATAACTTATTCAGATTTCTTATAGTCGATGAGGATTCTCGAGCAACAATGAAAAATATTTCACCATCTATCCTCCCAAACTTTCATGGGTTAAGAAATGAGGATCCTGAAACATTCCTATTTGAGTTTGAGGTCGTGTGTCGAACTTATGATTATCTGGAAGACTCTCAAAAACTCAAATTGTTTCCTTCAACATTGAAAGGAGCTGCTTTGAAATGGTTCATGGGATTACTCACTCAATCCATTAGGACTTGGAATGATATGAAACAAATATTTTTGGATAGATACCTGGACTATTGTATGCCCACCAATCACAAGGATGAAGTATTCAAAATGGTGCAAAGAGAAGATGAAAACTTGGAGGATTTACTTGAAAGATTCCAATACAACCTGAAAAGAGAAAAAATGAGTAACTTGGATGAGGAAACCCTGAAAGCCCTTCTATTAAAATCCATTAGAGATGAATGGATAGATATTTTGAACATGATGGGAAAAGGAGATATATCTCAACTTCCACTTCATGATATAGCAGAGCTATGTGTCCATCTCTCAAGGGGAAAATCTAAAACTGGAAAAGGGCCTAGAGATCCTTCTCTCATCAGAGAAAACAAATCTGCAACTAGATCAGTAAGTAGGGCTGAGATTGGCAATATGGTTGATGAATTCAAAACTGATATCTTAGGGAGTCTTAGTGAGCAACTAGACACTCTTAAGATACACAATAAGCAGAAAGCAGAAGCTGAAGCTTTGGCCATCTTTTGCCCAAAATGTAGGAAGAAACATGCTCTAAGGGAATGTCCCTTGGATGCAAAAGTTGTAGAAACATGTATGATTTGTTCAGAGAATCATGAGACCAAGGATTGTCCTTCAATTCCTGGGCTCAAAGCTGTCTTTCAAGAAGATCCAAATACAATTGAGTCTCTTTGTTTTGTTGTAAGGAGACCCTGGCAGGGGCAACAAAACCAAGGGTTTAACAACTCTATGAACTTTCAAACCCCACCAAATTGGAATCCTTGGCAACAACCTTGGTCCCAACCTCAAAATCATTTTCAATCATGGGTACAAGGCATGAAAAATCCTTATGGGAGATTTGCTCAATTTTATCAATATCCTCCTTCTTTTCAAAACCAACAAGCTCCACAACTTCCAAATCAAAATCCACAACTATCATTGCCATTTCCACAACAACAACAACCTTCTCAACAGAATCTAAATTCTCAACTCTTGCTTCCATTCCAACAGAAGTCAAATCAACTTCCTTCCCAGCCATTGCCAAACCCCAATAATAAAAACCCTCAAAATGCTTACATGGTAGAAGGTCAACAATTTCCTACCTATATGATTGTTCCTCTCAATGATGTACAACTCAGATCTGGTAGAGTTTTAGATAAACCTTTTATAGATGCCCAAAAGCAAATAATTTCTGAGGAAGATTCTCTTGAAGCCAATAAAGGTTCTGAAGCATCTCTTCAAAACCCAAGCACTCAGAAAGAAAAAGAAAAAGATTTAACCCCCACAACTCCTATAGTTGAGCAACCTGCATCTTCATTCACGCCTCCTTTTCCTGAAAGATTACAAATTGACAAAGGGGTGGAAAAACAAATCTTGTTGCCTGACTATGATTTTCTAGATGAATTGAAGAATGTCTGTATCAAGATTCCCTTCTTACAGGCCATTAGAGAGATTCCTATTCTAGCAAAAACAATAAAGGAGTTGAGTCTTAAAAGACCAGGAAGGAAACCTAGAGATACAAGAAGAATCCACCTGGTAGGAAAAATTGAAGATATCATGATGGGAAAAATTACTATGCAGAAGTATGTAGATCCCAGTAGTCCAATTGTCAAAACACATATCAATGGGGTAGAAATTCCAAATACTTTGATTGATTTAGGGGCTGCTATCAACATTATGAGTAGACAGACTATGGAACAACTGAAACTTCCTAATCTTCTTTTTACACCTACTTTACTGCAACTTGCAGATCGATCAATTATCAAACCAGATGGTGTATTAGAAGACATTTCGGTCTCCTTAGACTCTTGGGAATATCCAATAGATTTCATGATTTTAACTCCCAAGAGTAATTTAGGAGGACACCCTCTCATCTTAGGAAGATCTTGGCTAGCCACAGCTGATGCTTTTATCAGTTGTAGGTCTGGGGATATGTATATTTCTGATGGTAATTCGACAAAGAAATTCAATCTATATCCTCCAGCAAAAGCAATTACAGAAATAGGAGATAATGAGTGGGTTGATCATGAGGATACTATACAATCTGTCTTTACCATTTCTGAAGTCAGTGAAGATAGTCAAATTCTGAACACATTAGAAAACTTTGAAACATCTTCAGAATATGACCACACACAATTTCAGTTAGATTCTGACATTGAGTATCTATCATCTAGACAAATGTCTCTTTTCTCTATGGAAGAGTTTGGTAGTTCCGCCATTGAGATCTTTCCATGTAAAACATTGAATATCAACAAAAACTTGGAAAGATCACAATAGGAAGAGCTAACCAAAATCTTGCAAAAACATTCTACTGCATTTGCATGGGAGTATAGTGATATGAAAGGTATTGACCCTAAGACTTGCATTCATCACATCTACATAGAGGAAAACAGTAGACCAATCAGACAACCTCAAAGAAGGATGAATCCAAACCTTAGGGAGATAGTGAAAGAAGAGCTCCAAAAACTACTCAATGTAAACTTCATTTATCCAATTTCAGATAGCCGATGGGTTTCTCCTTTGGTTATAATACCTAAAAAGAATGGTAAATGGAGGGTATGCATTGATTACAGGGAATTGAACGAAGCAACTTTGAAGGATCACTTTCCTTTACCCTTTATCGATTAGGTATTAGATACTTTAGCAGGCAAAAAGTATTTTTCATTTTTGGATGGTTTCAGTGGCTATAATCAGATTCAGGTAGCACCTGAAGATCAGGATAAGACCACATTTACCTGTCCATGGGGAACTTTTGCTTACCGAGTACTTCCTTTTGGATTATGTAATGCACCTGCAACATTTCAAAGGGCAGTACTAGGAATCTTTTCTGATCTAATCCATGATTGTGTAGAGGTTTATATGGATGATTTTACAGTTTATGGTAATTCGTTTGAAGAGGCATTAGAGAATTTGAAAAAAGTCCTTATAAGGTGTAAAGAAACAAACCTATCATTGAGTCATGAAAAATGCTTTATGATGTTTATTGAAGGGATTGTTTTAGGACATCATATTTCAAGGGATGGGATTAAAGTTGATAGATCAAAAGTTGAAGTCATCTCCAAGTTGCCTATTCCAAATTGTCAAAAATATGTTAGAAGTTTTCTTGGATTTACTGGATACTATAGAAGATTTATTGAAAACTTCACCAAAATAGTATCTCCACTCTTCAAATTACTTACAAAAGACTGTGAATTCAAATGGGATCCTGATTGTCAATCTGCATTTGAAACTTTGAAAACAAGAATATCTGAAGCACCCATTTTGAGAGGGCCAAATTGGAAACTTCCTTTCCATATTTCCACAGATGCTTCAGATACAGCTCTAGGAGCTGTGTTGGGTCAAAAGGATTTAGTTCCTTATGCCATTTACTACACCAGTAAAAATCTGACTCCCACCGAGTTAAACTATACTGTGACTGAAAAAGAGTTCTTAGCTGTTGTTCATGCAATCAATAAGTTTAGACATTATATAACAGGCTATGAAACTTTTGTCCATACTGATCATTCTGCAATTAGATATCTCATGAACAAACCTGTTACTAATGGCAGAGTTACAAGATGGCTCTTACTTTTACAAGAATTCAATATTATTGTGTTGGATAGACCAGGGAAACAAAATACAGTAGCTGATTTCTTGTCTAGAATCCAAAATACTAATGAAGATTCTCCTGTAGAGGATAAGTTTCCAGATGAGTATTTATTTGCAGTAACTACTAAGACTCCTTGGTATGCATATATTGCTAACTATTTGGTTACAGGAAAGCTACCTCCACATTTATTTCCTAGTGAAAAAAGAAAAATTATTCAGGAGAGTTCAAATTATTCATGGATTTCTAATGAATTGTTTAAAACAGGGCTAGATTGTGTGATCAGAAGATGTGTTCGGGAAGATGAAATGCCTGACATCCTCAAGGCATGTCATGATGAACTATGCGGTGGACACTTTGCTGACAAAAGGAAGGCCTATAAAATCCTTTCTTTAGGATATTATTGGCCTTCCCTTTTCAAAGATGCAAAACAATATGTCAGAAGGTGTGACAGCTGCCAAAGAGTTGGGAGACCGACTCTTTCAAATGAAATGCCATTACAACCACAGGTACTCATCGAACCCTTTGAAAAATGGGCTTTAGATTTCATTGGACCCATTAATCCACCATCTAAACAGAAAAAGTATATATTGGTATGCACTGATTATGTCACTAAATGGGTAGAAGACAAAGCATTGCCTTCTGCCACTGAAAATTCAGTTGTTCAATTTCTTTTTGAGGATATTTTTACTCATTTTGGTGTTCCAAGAGAAATCGTGACAGATCAGGGAAGTCAATTTACATCTAACTTGATGGAGAAGCTAATGGAAGAATACAAAATCAAGCACAGAAAATCTATTCCTTACCATTCGCAAGCAAATGGCCAAGTGGAGTCTACAAACAAAGTTCTTGAGAGCATCATCACCAAAACTGTTCATCTACACAGAATAGATTGGGCAGAAAGGCTTCCTGAAGCCTTACGGGCCTACAGAACTACAAGGAGGAATACAACAGGACATTCTCCCTATGAACTTGTTTATGGGAAAGAAGTCTTGCTCCCCATTGAGTTTCAAGTCAAGACTTTCAAGATGGTAGTCCAGTTGGGGATGAATCTATCAGAAGCCCAAAAGCACAGAATGGAGCAGCGGAATGAGCTAGATGAGATCAGACAAGAAGCAATTTTAAGGACTGATCTAGTTCAACATCAAAGAGCTAAGTGGCATGACAGATATATCAAAGAGAGAATGTTTCAAGAGGGAGATTGGGCGTTACTGTTTGATTCCAAGTTCAAAGACTTCAAAAGTAAATTTCAGACCCATTGGCTTGGCGTTATAGACATTTTTGGGCCCTACAACCCCAAGCATGAAATGTCCATAAACCAAGGGCTCCTAAGTCCCTAAAAGTGTTGTTCTAACCCCTAAAGGAACAAGGTCAACATATTACAGCTTCTCCCAGAAGTTCTCCATGAGAAACTACTCAGAATTGGTCAAAACAGGATCATTGCAGCTGCTCCACTGGTTAAGTGCGTTGCATCTCACCTAAATACACTGTGTGGGTGCGTTGCATTTCAAAAATCCCTTCTGTGGGGTGCGATGGGCGAGAAATGACAAATGGCAGTGTCATTCCGCGAGGTGGAGAGGCAATGGAAGCTTCCATAATCTTCTCCTGTGACACTTGCCTCACTGAATTCGACCAAGGATGAGTAAGAGACCATCAGTCTCCAAGTGGAAGCAAGAACTATCAGAGAGAAGACACTAATCAAATCACAAGCTGACTCATCCCCCTTACAGATATCTATATATGGATCCCTCATCCCAGAGATCCAGAGGCTGGAATTTTGCATATTGTAAGGAATTGCTGTTGGTTTCTTGAGACAAACATCAGATTGTTGGGTGATCTAAGCTTTGTTTGAGGTGAAGAGGGGCTTCTTTGCTGGGAGGTTGATGCTGGGTCAGAACAACTGGTTGTAACTCCTCTTGGCTCTTTTCTTGGATATCAATAAAAGCTATTTGAGTTTTCCTCCATGCTTTTGTGTCATTGATGCTTGCTACATTTGTATGGTCAATTTACATCTGATCCTAGATTGTTTATGATTATAGATCCATGTCTTTGTATAGTGCTATGCTTCTGTGATCTTACAGGTACTTTGTGAAGCTGGGTGTGCAAGGGAGCAGGTAGCTGAGGACTATCAAAGAAGAGAGGGATCAAATCGGGAGATTAGCGCAAGACAGAGGTTGGTCTTTCTGTTCCTCTCTATCTATAATTCATAAAGGAAAAACGAAAGTAGCTTTTCTCTGTTTGTTTCTAAGGCAGCTGTCACACCTTAGTGGGATAGAGCAGTTCTATATAGACACTTTTCCCTGTAACACTTGGGCCATATGAAATTGAAAAAGTCTTTAACAATGGAGCGGTAAGAATCAAAACCATTGATGAATTTTAGATTCCTCTTATTGTGAACGGCCACCTATTGAAAATTTATCATAAGCCATTCTCAAAAGAAAAATTTGTCAAGATGTTCCAAGAGAATTCTGCGATAAGGCTGGTGGAGAAGAATCCTTCTTCCCCACCAGCCTAGCCTTTGTTTCTTTCAGTTAAAAAAAAAAAAAAAATTGTATAAGCCTGAAAACCAATCACAGATTGGCAGTCTTATACAGAAAATATAGAGTGAAAACCAGGGACACCTGACACTCTATATTTTCCAAAAAAAAAAATATCCTCTCCTTCTTTTTCCATCTTCACTCCACCTCATTTGCCATTCCACTCCATCTCCATCTCATTCACATTTTCGCTTCACTTCACTCCGCTTCATTTTCACTCCATTCCACTCGTTTCATTTTCATTTCATTAATAAAAGTTCCTTTCAGGACTATTTTCACTCAGTTAGTTCTTTTCTAACTATCTTTGTTTAGCTAAGTGGGTGCTGTCCCAGTTTCCGCAGCTGGAAGCAGTTTCCGCAGTCAGAAACAGTTTCCGCAGCCAGAAACGATTTCCGTAGCTACCACCGCTCTGTTTTTCAAATTCACAGTCAAAATGTTAGTACAAAAATCATGAAAATGCAGGTGTAAGTGAGCAAATGCCATGAAGACATGGAGCATCTCCAAGACATCAAGAAAGAACAGTTGGTTAAAAGCTATGAGCAAGAAATGACATAGTTTCCAAAGGTATGAGCAATTTTTTTTATCAAATAGCAATTAAAGTCATGATTATGCATAGTTATCAAACCATAAAAAGTTCTATTATGTGCAATGATTCGATATGATAGCTCCATTACCCACTCCTATTCCACGCTATTACTCCATACACCATGCATTCATTTCTTAACGGTCTCATGATGGATTTTCGGGTTTAAACTCAAGTTGACTGCACTTTCATTTGCCACCTGCGCTCATAAGATGTGACCAATCCCTTTACAGCTCCTCTCCACCGCATTTCCCGTAGCCATCTATTAAAATGTGTGATCTCCCATACGCAGCCGTTAATTCAAAAAAAAAGATCTCGCCTCCACTCCGTTCACTTACCATTTCATTAAAGATCTTGCTTTTCATATACACGCATTTCAATTTGTGAGCTTATTTGCGATTGCTTATCCTCTGTTCCGCCTGTAATCTGAAACATTCCCTTTACCTGCTACCGATTGCAGCCACTGCATTTTACCATAAACCCTGCAACCAAGCTACCTTCCCTCTGCTAAATCCTCATACGCAATTTCATCCTCAGTTGAAATTTAAAACAGAGAAAGGAATGGGAAAACTAGTAAGGGCAGAGCCAGAAGGACCAAAATATCTAGAAGGTTACCCTCAAGCCAAGGATTTGCTGAAGAAAGCCAAATGGTTACGCTTCATCCAAAAGTTTAAAGGCTATAACAAAGAAGTAACCAATGCTTTTTCACGGTCTTTCGATGGTCAAATGGTGGAGATTGGAGATTTGAAGCTCACGATGACCGAAACAACAGTAGCAGCTGCCACAGGCTTACCCCAGGAAGGTGAGCGATGGTTCAAAAACAAAAGCGTGGATGAACAGGCATGGAGAATTATGCTAAGAAACCTAGGTATGGACACCACTGTGTTTACTAAAGGAATTCCTGTTCATGCATTGAAGGAAGAATGGGCCAGTCTACTGTTAGTTATCCAAAAATTTGTCACTTGTGAAGGACGCTTTGGTTCGATGTACATGTACCATGCTAGACTGTTGATGAATTTCTTAGAGAATTAGACTCTTAATTTGCCTTATTTCTTACTGTTGAGTTTGAAGAAGATGAGTATTACAGTCCAAAAACACATAGGCAATATAGAACCTCATCTATATCATCATGGACTTATAAAAATTCTTATTGAAGACCAACTAAAGAAAAACAAAGATACCTGTGAACAATTCTTGATAAGAAACTACTTCCAAGAGCCATCCGAGGCCTCTGAAAGTAGTACACCAAAGACACCAAGGAAAAGTAGGAGAAGAGAAAAGAGCACCATAGTCCAAGACTCCCCTACTACAGAAACTCAAGAAATTGGTCAAAAAGAAGAAGAAAACAGAACTAAAGACAAGAAACAGAGGAAAGAAAAAGGCAAAAGGACCATCCAAGAAGTCTACTAATCACCTGAGCCATCCATAGAGGAGGATTATCAACCACTGTCAGAAATATTAGTACATCTTTAGGCTGCTATAGCAAAGAAAAAGGAAAAAGGAAAACAGAGCATACAAGAAAAGAGTACTAGTCCACCATACTTAAGGAGAAGCACCAGGCTAAGAGGAAAGGGGAGTAAAACACAAATAAAATGGCCCCACTTCATCGACTTGGGTGGAGAGACACCTGAGAAAACTCTAGCTGGCCGTAGTCCACCTCGTCCTCAGCCAAGCATTGAAACTAGTCCTCCACATGATGAAAGCCCTTCTCGGCCAGAGCTAGAGAGCAGTCCTCCTCCTCCACCAGATTTTGAACTCAGTCCAAGAAAGACACTTGAAGTAGATCCCAATCAATAGGAAGTATATGAATACTTGGAATCATTAGAAAAATCAGCTGCAGGTCCGAGTACCACTCTGCCACTAGATGCACAAGTTCAGTCCTTAAAGCAGGAGGTATTTGAATTAGAGGTCCTAAACAGGCATATCAAGCAGGAAAATGAAGCACTCAAGGAGCAGAGCAAAGTAGATAAAATTATTCACGATAACACTATGCTCCATTTGGGACTATGGCAAAAGAAAAACAAGAAACTGAAGAAAAAGTGCAAAAAGTTGAGCAGAGCATTGATCAATCTCAAATTCAGATGTCTAATAAGGAAACCAAGGATGGTGGTAGCACCAAAGAAGAAGAAAAGAGGGCTAGATGTCCTAGAAGAAGCATCAGAACATATGGATTAGAGGGGAATGACTAAATTTTGGTTGCATGAGGACATGCAACACCTTCACAATGGGGATATGTTGAGCCCCAAACCTACACTTCCCTATATACCCTTTCAGCCTTCTTTTTCCATTTACTTCATCCACCAAGCTGTCAAATCATTGCATATTAGTCTAAAAAGAGCTTATGAAATGGTTTCCTAACTATGTTTATGACTGTTGTTTGATTTATATTTTTGTTCAAACAGTTGCAGAAACTTGTCACTTTCCGCATCCAACCCAAGTTTCCGCAGCCATTTTGTTAAAGGCTATGTTACAGGTGTCCAATGGAGAAACCGGCCACATGGGCAAGCTGCAAGTGACGTGTACATAGAGTGTGTCCCCTCAGTTCAGCCAAATCACTCATAAATTGTCATGGTCAACGACGGTCAAAGGAAGGGCCAAACGAGGAGTTTTGCGGTGGCACGGCTTTGTTTTGCCCACGTGAAGGTTTGCGTGGCACGATCCTTAGTTCCCGGAGGTACTGGCACACCTATAGATCAGCCCGTGAACTGAATCGAGCAGCCACCACTCCAGGGATTCAACTGTCATGATGACCATAACGCTAGATCTCAGGCCAAGGAGATTTACGTGTCTCTTGGTAGCATAAAATCTAGGAATTAGTTGCAGCACTTTCACTTATAAATAACGCGTTGATATACGCTGGATAGTTAGCTTTTGGAGAAGTAATTTTGACTGTTGTTATCAGCCCACTGTACTGTGCTTTACTTTGTTTTATTATTTCACTTTAAATATATGAGAAGACATCATTCCTGAATTCGATTTGTGACTAAGTGATTGACTGGCCGAGGTTGCAGAGGGCCCCTATACACCAAAGCTTTGTATAGTTTCTTACTTGCTTTCATTTACTATTTTTATAATCATTGCTTGTATATATATTGCGCTGTTCTGATGTTCATTGCTGTCCATATTTCCTTTATGTTTTCTTTTATAACTGTTAGCTGATCAGTGCTTCTTTTACAGGTTTTTGTAGGCAGCCCGGGCAAATTTACATATTTTTGATAACTACTGACATGAGATCATCTTGTCCTTTCTGCTGATTTTCATTTCCTGAGTTTAATTCCAGCACTGTCATTTCTTTCAAGTTTTGTTTTGCTTATTTACTTTTCTGCTACTTAGACATCATATTACTCATCTGTTTATGATTTCCTTTCTATAGCCAAGCGACTCAATTAGTAAGGAATCAGAATATTACTTGTTGTAGTATGATTTAGTTTTCTTTCCTGCAAGTTAGAGATTGAATTACTTATGTCATTTTCAAGAGTTGAAATATGAATGAGTAGTTAAATCTTAGTTTCCTTTTATGCAATTTAATTTCCTGCAATTTAGATATCATATTACTCAACTTGTTTATGATTACTTCCTATAGCCGGAGTGAGTTGAAAGGTGAAGGGTCAGAATGTGGGTTTAAGTAGTGTGATTTAGTTTGCTTTGCTTTTAGTATTTGAGTTGCTTTAAGTTCAGTTTTTATTTTATTTTTCATACAACAGTAAGGATACTGGGCCATTGTCACTAGTTCACTATTTTGGTACATTTACTTCCTTTTGAGAATTGATTTCATTACAGTCAGTTTGAAACTTTCTTTTTGAGAACTTTTAAGTTTGGAAAATCACTGTAGAAATCCATACTTAACTTTCAATTTCGCAATCTCACACTAGGGAATCCACAGAAGATAAACCCAAAAACAAACTAAAAAACTCAAAAATGAAAAAAAACTAAGAAAACGGTTATCTTGCACATATAGTGCACTTCACTTCATCAGTTTACGAATCCCGGATTGACATTTTAAATAGCAATTTAGGACACACTAAATTGACCAAACAGGGATCCAAACCGGGGTTCAATAAATTAGATCCTATACCACGGGCCAAAACCATAGGATCGTAAAAGACGAGCTAAAAACCAAGGGCCAAACATAGGATACCCCAAGTGAGCGCGCTTCTCTGCATTGGAGTGAGTGAACTGGGGGACCGCACCTTATGAACGATGAACCTGTGGGTATGTACGCACTCCCTGGATGACGAACCTGTGGGTTCGCACCTTTTGAACGATGCACCTGCGAACCTCTTAATTTCCATTATTTTAAGAGCCTGAATAGAGTTTTTCCACTTGAGTGAGTTGCCATCAAGTACAACACCTGTACCATAGAGCCAAACCAGAATCATAATGCCAACAATTTATGGAGTGGTTGGATGGTGTGGAGGGTCCCTAGGAGGCTTTTTGTGACTTCCTAGAGGTTTTCAATCAATTCGGCCTCAAAATAGGCTGTTTCAGGAAAACCTACAAGATGTACTAGAAACCTACAGGATGATCACGAAGGAATTACAGGAAACATACAGGATACAACCGAGAGCTAAATGTGAGGTGTTGGAGGTGATGGGAGGCTTAGGAAAGGTTTGTGATGGGTGGAATGGAGTGTTAGAAGGTCTAGGATCACTCAGGAGTCAATATCCAAGATGATAGATGGCTAGATTCACTCAATGTGCTTAGGAGAATTTCAATGAAAAATGATGGGAAACTAGTGAGGGTTATGGTGAAAAAAAGGGATGGATAAGATGGAGGAAGTGGAAGGTGGATGCTGGCTATGAAGTCTTGGTCTCCTCCTGAAGCACTTGCTCTGCATAAAACATATGTCTTTCAAAAAGTTATGCAACAAGATACATTTTCATAAACTAGAAAAGAAGAACTAATGAATCAACTACCTATATTATGCATGAGGAAAGTTGCTGAAGGGAATGAAAGCATGAGTGAGATCTACTGTAGAAATGGAGATGGAAAATATGACAATGGAATCTACATTGCAACATTAACCAAATACTGAATTAAATACAACAAACTCCAAAGCTCATAAAAGAACTAGAAATCTGTGTTTTTGGTGTTGCTTAAGGGTCCCTTCCTCAAGTCATGGTCCCAGAGGGAGGAAGTGAGGCCAAGACACCTGCTGACAACCTTGTGGTGATCCCTTTTCTCCGTGCTAACCCGACACTTGCAATAAGGCACAAATGGAAACAAACTATCACACAACCAATCTAATCTACAACACTTGTAATGGAAATGCATCTAATAAACAAATTAACAATTAAGATATGAATCTACACTAAAAATACATGTACAATAAAGAGGAGCCTTGGATGCTAGGGTTGGACCCTAACCCAAGAGCTCCAACCCTCTGAATTAACTCAGTGCTGGCTCAAAATAGAACTCATTCTTATTACCAAAACAACAAATTACATCAAAAAGATCTGTCACAAGTTTTGCAGCTCGAAAATATAGTAGATTTTTACCATCAAAAATCTGAATCCTACTAAGGTACTAGGCCTCTCTACTTATACATCTAATGTCCCCAACGACTTCCTTAAAACTAGGGAGGATCGGCTCCCAAACTCGAGATAAACTGGTGCTTTGTCTCTCACTTGCTCGGATGCCTTCTAGTCCTCATGATTTGGCTATTTTCACTTCGAGCTAATGGAGTAATATTCGAATGGAGGGGTAGTAAATGAGGAGGATTTACCTCCTATAATCCCTCTCCCTTGTCCCATTCAAGTTTTGACCTTGGTATTTGCCAAAATTCCTTGATTTTCTCCTTTAATCCTGCATTAAATGCACATTAGACTACGAAGCATAATATCCAACTCTAACTCACCTCATAAAAAAAATATAATCAAAAGAATGCAATAAGTTATGAGAATAGTTGGTTTGACTAAGCTAGGAGGTGAATTAAGGCCCATATAATTACCCCATGATGAGGCTTGTCAAGGATATTCCCATCCCACCCTCTTGGCCAAACTTCTCCCAAAACTGAGATAATCTATCTTGAGGAGAAATGAATATGGGAAGACAACTACCTATGCTCTTTTTACCTTCTTGGGATTTTCCTAACTATATTAATTGTCCGAGTGTGAATTTTCTCTAACATCTCTCCCCCACCATAATTTACATAGCTCAAGAAATGGAACATTTTATTAATATAAAATTAGAAAAACATTTATTTACATCACACATTCATACTTGGCCCTCAGCATGGGCCCATAGTCCATAAAAGTAAATTCACAAGAAGGTAAATGAAATATTTGCAAGTCACTAGGGGGCATTACATATTTCTCCTTAAAAAAAAAAACCAACCTCGATGTGTTCCTAATCCTTGAATAGACTCGGGTATGTCTCATGCATAAAAAGTTCATCTTCCTAAGTAGCCTCTTCCAGGCTGAAGTTCTTCCACTACACTTTAACCTAGGTGATTACTCGCTTCTATAGCATAGTTTCTTCTTGATCTAGTATGCACAGAGCCTCGGCTAGGAATTCTCCATCTAGCTTGACCCACATCCACAACCATTATGTCAACCATGAGTTTCTAACATTTATCAAGAAAAACATATATAATCATTACAACTTCATTGTTTACCTGAACATCCTACCAATTAATAATATGCTTAGGATCATGTACATATCTTTTAGCAATGAAACATGAAATACATTATGCACGCATATATTACTACGTAAATCTAGTTGATAAGCTAGAGGTCCAATCCTCACAAGTACTTCAAAAGGGCCACAAAATCAGGGAGCTAGATTTGTGCAGGTTTCCCATCTTAAAGTGATTAGTTTTGGCTTGACCTTAACATATACATGTTCTCCCACCTGAAATTCTTTATAAGTTTGCCTTTGCCTGCATATGTTTTCTGTCGGTCCTTGGAAACTTTCAAGTTTCCTTGCACATTTTTCACAGTTCGTTCCATTTCCTTAAACATTATATCGGGTCCCAATATCGGTCTATCCTCGCGATGACTCAAGTTAGTAGGTGTTCTACATCTTCGTCCATACAACACTTTGAATGAGATCATTCTTAAAGAAGCATGATAACTATTATTATAGGAAAATTATACTATGTGAAAATATTCTTCCCACTTGGTAGGTTTTTGCATGACATACATCCTTAACATGTCCTCTAATACCTAATTTACCTGCTCTGTTTTCCCATCTGTCTATGGATGATAGGAGGTAATAAATTACACTTAGTTTCCCAATCCTATGAATACATATTTCTAGAAAGTGGAAGTAACTTTTACATCTCGATCATAAATTATTATCTTAGGTATACCATGCAAGCGAAAAATTTCTTTCATAAATACATCAGCAATTTGAACCACTTTATAATTTGTTTGCACATGAATAAAATGCACAAATTTTCTTAACTTATCTACCGAAACCATTATTGAATCGTTTTTCCTCTTTGACTTGGGTAGACCTGTGATAAAGTTGAGAGTGATAGATTCCCATTTCCATTCCAGAATGGTCAATGGGTGAAGTAAATTATCTCGATGTTGATGCTCAACTTTCACATGTTGGCACTCTAGAAATTTCGATAAATATTCTATTATCTCCCTCCTCATGCATGGCCAAAACGAATCCCTCCTTAAGGCAACAATCAATTTTTGGTACCGAGGGTGGGCAATATAAGGACTGCTATGATACTCATCTAAGATAAGTTATTTAATAGACTGCTCGTTAGGAACATAAATCCAGATTCTATAGATCATCAAATCATCACTATTATTATCACATCCTAGCTGATTTTCAGTGTTGTTTTCTTGTTTATTTGTATGCTGTAAAAACTGATATTTTGGGTCTTTTAAACTGCACTTTTTATCTAATCTGAAAATTAGATTTCGCTTAGCTAAACAAAATTAAACCTTCTGGTTAAGGAAACCACGACCCAATTTTCCTTACCTTTTAAGCGTTTTATATCAAAATTGAACTTGCTAAAAAAGACAGTCCAACGCGCTTGCTGGGCATTAAGTGTAGGATGTTTAAATAAACTAGTCTAGCTAATATGATTAGCCATTAGGATAATTTTATTTAATAATAGGTAGTGTCACCATACCTTTAAAGGATGAACCATGATTGCTAATTCTAAGTCATAAGATGGGTACCTTTTCTAATGCTCCTTCAATTTTTAGGACTCATAGGTTACCACCCAACCCTCTTGCATTAATACTCCGCTAACTCCTTCATGTCATGCATCTGTGTAGTCTACAAATTCTTTCTTAGGGTCTGCAATTATCAGGACAGAGGATGTAATTAACAGGTGCTTAGACTAATTGAAGCTATTTTGACATTTGGGTGTCCATTTAAATTCTCTCCCCTTCTTCTTTAAGGAGGTCAAGGAGTAGGCTACTTTTGAAAACCCAGCTATAAAGTGGCGGTAGTACCCTGCTAGGCATGAAAAATTTTAGGGACTAGTATTCGAAAGTGGGCTAATTTTCCATGCTTTTGCCAAAAAAAAGATTCGCCAATTTCCATTTCTTTTAAAAATGATTCACCCACATTTTGCAGTGTAAAATTATTTTACCCTAAAAATCGCCAAAATTATATGGACTCTACATATAAAATAATTAGAATTTTGGGTATTTTTATAAATATGTCAAAAAAATTTATACAATTTTCATATTAGACACTCTTGATATTCACCAAGATTGATAAACTTTAAAATAAATTTCCATCCTTAAAATTTTCTGTGCTGCTAGGCCCATAAAGGACCTAATATATGTAACATTCTTAGGAATGGGCCACTCCATAATTATGTTTATCTTTTCCATATCTACTATTATTCCTTCTTTGTTGATCACATGCCCCACATACTTTTGATATTTAAATAACTCACATTCACTATACTTAGCATATAGTTGATGTTCTCGTAGAGGCTGCAGGATAATTTGTAGATGTCTTTTATGGTCTTCTAGATTTTTGGAATAAATCAGGATATCATCAATAAAAATTAACACAAACTTGTCTAGATAGGGATGAAATATACTATTCATCACGCTCATAAATGTGGGCGAGGCATTAGCAAGCCCAAAACGTAGGACCACCAACTCATAATGTACATAGCGAGTCTTAAATGCACTTTTACAGATGTCCTCCTCTCTAATTCATATTTGGTGGTATCATGAATGTAATTATTTTTTAGAGAATATAGTAGTGCCATTAACCTGGTCAAACAATTCATTGATTCAGGGTAATGGGTACTTATTTTTAATGGTTAATCTATTTAGTTGTCAATAGCCAATGCATAACCTTAAAGTACCATATTTCTTTTTAACTAAAAGTATAGGAGCTCCCCATGACAACACACTACAAAAAATGTAATTCTTGTCCAACAACTCCATTTTTAGCTTTGTTAATTATGGTATACTCATATGATAGGGTGCCTTAGATATTGATGCAACCCCAAAAATTAGTTCATTTGTAAAATTAATATCTCATTTAGGGGGTATCCCTGCGATATCTTCAGGAAATACATTTGCAAAATCTTGAGCAATGGTAATATTTTCCAAAGTTACTATCTTTTCTTTTGAGTTAGAGTATCAATTGCAAGGTTGTAATCTATATTAACCTTACATGTCTCACTATTCCTTTAATCTCCTTCCTAAAACGCCCCTCATTAATATAAAAAAATGGTTTTGTCTTTACAATTTACAATATACCCATGTTTTTCCTTCCAATCTATCCCAATAAAAATGTCATAAGAATCCAAAGGTAAAATGTTTAGATCCAGATCTAATGGTTGTCCTTCCAGTTCTAGTGGTAAATTTTAAACTTTTGTTGTTACCCTCCTTTTGGATCTAGTGGCCAACTTAACTAACCACGGAAGTTTAAATTTATTAACTTGTAATTAACACAATTCCGTTATCTTGGAACTAATACAACTCAAAATTTCCCCAGGGTCTATTAAAATTGACACAACATGGTTGCATATTTTAGCTTCAAACTTGATCATTGTGGATTGGTGCTCGTCCTATCGATCTTCTAGGCAAGCATTGATTTTTGGAAAACTTCTCACCACCTCTTCTACAATAGTTGGCTCTAGAACATTTGTTGCTTGTTCTATCTTTTCACAATAAGGGCACTCTCCTAGGTAATGTGGTCCCCCACAACCCCAACATTTTATTGGGTGTTTGTGGGCATGATTGAAATCCATTTTATTTGATAACTCTAACTATTTATATGCATTATAAGATTGAGTTTTTTGAAGACTTTTACTAATAAATTTACCTCTTTTCCCTTTGCTAAAATTCTTCAACACAATGCCTTTTACACCCTTATTGTTTGGAGGATATTTCAGCCCCTTCTTACTTGACCAAGATTTATTATTTCCCCCCTTATGTTTATGTTGTTGATAGAAAATCCATTCCTTATGGATAGATTCATCCATAGTTTTGGGATTATCAAACTCCAAATTTTCTTGTGTGGTGATCAAGAAACTACTTATAAAATGTTTTACTTTAGCCTTTTCCTCTCGTATATAAGGAACACACCTCAACAAGGAAGTAAAATTTTCAACATATTCATCCACAGACAACTGACCCAATTTGAGGTCATTAAATTCCTTGGATTTTTCATCATAATACTGATCATTTAAATATCTATTCTTAAAATGTTTTTGGAAGTTATCCCGCAATATTCCTTGCTCATCAATTCCATGAAATGCTTTGATTTCTTCCCACCATAAAGTTGCCCTCCCTTGTAGTTGATAAATTTCCAGGGATGCCTTTAGATTACTGTCATATTCATACACCTGAAAATACTTGTTAATGTTTATCAACCATGCTTCTACTCCTTCCTTAGACTCACCATCAAACATTGGAGGTTTGGTTTTCTTAAATTCTATTGGAAGCTCCATTTTCTATTTTTTCGCTAGTGTTTGAGCTTTATGTTGAGAAATATTTTGTGACTCTTCTTCCTCAGTTTCTACCACCCTTAGGTTCACGTGTATGATTTTTCTCAAGAACACTATCCTATCTCCACCTATATGACTTTTCTTTATTTCCATTGCCAAGAGTTGGGGCTGAAACCCTTTGATTCTTCTTATCAATTATACTTTTAAATATCCTCTCTTGATCTCTCAACAATCATTCATTGTTAGCCCTCAGGATGCCCATTTCTGCTCTTAATTGCTGCACTGTGTCAAACAACATTGCAAACATGGACCAATGTTCTTCACCTAATTGTGCCCACATTCATAAATTAGGTCCTGGAAAGGGTGAAAAACTTGGTCTTATAGGAAATGATTGCATATTACTAGCTCCGCTTTCTTCAATTTTGTGAAACATAAAACACAATTTTGTTACTTTAGGTTCGCTTCTGAATAGGTCATAATGTTGTAATCGTGGCTCTAATACAACCTGTAGCATGCCTCTATAATTACACATGTAAGGTTACAATTTATTTATTTATTTAACAATGCTTGAAATTCAACCTGCCAAATTTAAAATCACCTTACTAAAATATCACCAAAAAATTATTGAACTTTATACCCTTGGTTAATATAATTTCCTTGATAATCCTTTATTGCAAATGGTACGTGCTTTGTAGTTTTTTATATCACCATGTGAATTATTGACGATCTTTGTAACCTTATAGATTTTATGCATCCATTAATAATGCTATATCTATGTCACTAAAGTGTATATTTGACATAAGATTTTGAATTTATTAACGTGGAGTATTTGTAAAATCTCAATCTCAACCCCAAGTTAATAATCTTAATGTTTATGTTATATACTGGTGCATTACATTATTATTAACATGACTACTATGGAAAATATGAAGGATCATTAAAAAATATACAATCTTGTTTATCATAAGGTTCATCAAACCCTCTAGAAGAGACTAGCTGGCATACTTGGTTTTTTCGCCAGAGACATCATGTCATAGATTGGGAAGGTGAGGTGTCACTGATCCACGACATTGATGTTTAGGGATTTTAGATCAACAATGGTAATGGAAAGTTGTTATTTATGGAAACCACCACAACCCTACCCTGCTACCAACACTAAGTTGTACCCTCTCACAATCTGGCAACCTCTACAACCCTTCTCTCATGCTTTGTCATATTCCTCACCATTTCATAGACTCCACATATCTAAAGCCCTTTAAAATAGGTAATATTGGTTTTCTATTAAGGCTTTCCTCCTTGAATGTCAAAACTCTTCTTTAACAAAGTATTTGCACAGTTAATTACCATATATTCTCTTCAAGTTTTCGTTTTGCAATATCAAGGTTTCTCATGGGTTTTGTGCTAATTGAAACCACACATACCTACAAATGAGAGAATTTACGATTTATTGAAAAGTATTTACTTGTAACAAAATTTCTTGGTGTTAGAGGGGTTAGAGTGACATGGTTATCTTAGTAAGTACCCAATTTGGCCATGTACTCATGAAAACTCTACATAATTTTTGTTTAAAGTCTTGTGTTTTCTTTCCAAGTTTTTTCTAGTAACTAAATTTGTGACTATGTGTAGGGTGTCAGAGCCATGACAAAAGTTGAAACACTTCCCTTCAGGTAATACCCTGCTCATTATGGTTAATTCCTATATACATTTCTTTTGCTTGATGGATTCACACTAACTAAGCTCGCTTGGGGGCATTGTACATCCACATGTATGATCTTCAGCCCCTCGCAACGACAAAGGATAAAAAATTTAAAATGATGTTATGATGTGAGTTTACTAGGTTCTTATTTTGTCTCCTTATGTATATAATTTTAGGTACCGACCAAGAGCCTTGTCTAGGCATGGGGACCTTACGACTTATGGTTTAAAACCCTCGCCAAGGACTATCTATTTTAGATATAACTTTTTCCTTCATAATGTGTCTACGACTAGCCATGACCTTGGATTTACTTTACTTAAATATGCCCTTCAAGCCTGCTTGTGAAGATTATGCTATGTAGATATAATTTTAAAAAATTTCCTTACAAACAATGTTGAATGTACAAGGCCCCCGAATGGGGTGCGTAAGAGGATCTTGACATAATCAACAAATTTAATGATGAATGCCTCAAAAGTTCAACCCACCACCTTCCACATGTGTGGCAAGGCTGTCAGGGTCATGTCAGGCAGTTGGAGAAGTAATATGCATGAGGGTGGCGGTAGGAGGTGTATTCATCTCCATTACCACTATGAGGTGTTGAAGGATTGCATGTGGTTAGATACTTGGAGTCTGCAAGGAGATCGAAGAAACGGTGGGTGAATAGACCAGGGATGCACACAGCCAACCACTGCGAGGGTGAATTCATCTGTAGTCTACCCCATCTCCCTATTCACAATGATGGAAGTTTATGGGATTTATGATCTGGGCTATTAGGGCATCATTCAATGGGGTTATGTGAGTCGGAGTCCTGCACTATCTAGTTTTGTGTCGAATCGGGGGGTCTACATTTGAAATTTTCCTAGAGGCCTGACCATTTACCTATTATTTGGCATCTGGCTGTCTTGCCAGGGGATATTCCTAACCTTGAAATATGGGAGGATTTTTAGGGAGGCTAGGCATGGCGGGCTAATTGCATGCATGAGACCCATTGGGCTTCTTCCTGAATGGCCTTGGGCAGAGGTTGATGTCAGGGGTGATGGATGATCCCCCGTAAGCATAAAGATGAACTAGCTTGGTAAAATGGTGGCTTGGGCTCTACAACTAAGCGAGGTTGACCCGAAAAAGAACTAGGTAGTTAGAAAAAAACCTTTGCACAATGGGTGCTGGAAGTCTGAGGGAAATGGGGTTGAGGGAGAGTAGGGTAACTGGGTGCAGGGGGACATAGTAGTGGCGACAACCTCTTGTCAACATGGGGAGGTTAATCCCTCAAGTCACACTCATGCGAGGAGAAATGTACGGGGCTAGGCGCCTCACAATCACGATTCTGAGTCTGAATTGACTTGTGTCATTTTTGGAAATTGTATTAAAACTTGTAATGAAATTCGAATGGATGGTGAGAAGTTCTTTCGGGTTTTATGTATGCTGGGTGATATTTGTATAGGTAAGTTATTTAGAATGAGTCCACGACATTTTGAAACCTCCACAAAATACATTGTAGGAGGTGGGACAAAATGGTTCGTGCAGCGCCAAGCTCTCACAGGCCAGCCTCGCGTGGCTAAGGAAAAGGTTGGAAAAACAAGGGTAAGCAAGGGGAAGGGAAACCTAGCAATCTAGGGGCAAGAGGAGAGGTCACAAACTGACGACGAATATTATCAATGAAGTAGTGGGAACCTATCATGAAGGCATAGATGAGGAAATATGACAATTGATAGAGAACTGGCAGGTCGATCTGAATCAACAGGCAGGTTCTGTGGAGATTGAAGCCGATGACTAGCGGGTCTTAGTGCCAGATCCTGACCACAGCCATGACTAAGTGACCCAATTAAAACACACTCTTTTCCTCAACTGGTCGATGAAGGGAATCCTGGGCAAGGCCGTGGAATAAATGAGTCTGAATATGGCACTTGCAGTGTAGACATTCCCGGATTACAGAAAGGAATTTTAGAAAATCATGTTTCATATGAAAATGCAGGATGTGTGCCTCCAACGAATCGAAAATCATTTTCCATGCATACTGCCAGCAGATGAACTCCTGAGGTCAAATTCAAAAGGCCCAACTCTAGTTGATTTTGCCTTGATAGGAGAAGCAATTTAGTGAAACAATGTCTCTTCTTTAATAGTTTTTGATGCGGATAACATTTACTTTTAATTGCAATTACAATTATGTTAGTTGGCAGGTGGATAGAGGGATATATATGGACATACATTCATATGGATATTGGATAGAAAGACTCAAAATGTTTCGTTTTGGGATGGATTACCATACTGGTAGGTGGCTAACAGACTTGGTTTCCAGCAAGGCAAGTTGATGCCACCTAACAAATCTCATAACTGGTTGTAACTTGCTGATTAAAATTAATAGAAAAATGAGGACCTATAAAGCTTAAAAAAAAAATGTTGAATGTACAAGGGGTTTTATAAACATTATCTGGGTACAATGTATGGAGAAATATGGTACCTTTGGCTGACTGCATGCACTAAACTTTACTTACATTTTACTGAAGGATAATAAAGGGTTATTTGTCGTATTTGTTATCTTGCTTTCTGCAATGTTTCTTGTGATTATTCATTTTCCTTACAAGAGATAAACCCTTGTGTTTCTGACATTTATTTTTATTTTCATTATAATGGGTTCAAACAATGTGAAAGAAAGCATGTGGGGGATAAACCTTATAAGAGTCTACTCGAAATATATCACTTTTAAAAATTATTTTTCGGTTCTTCTTTATTTCTCCTGTTTTACATTATTGGGCTCTGTTAGTTTATTCATTTCAAAATTTTTCTTACACTTTATATTTCAAAAAGTAGCTTGAAACCCTTTTTAAAGTCCTTAGTTTGCATCGGTAGGATAACAAAATTTAAAAATTTAGAGTAAGAAATCAAACAATATTACAATGAAACTGCACTTTCATTTACACATTTATTTATGTTTTGTATATATACAGGCCTAAACCGGGGCCTGCAAAAATTTTCAGACCTATTAATTAGGGTTTAAGATTGTTATCGTCTCGTTGAAGGACTTATAGTTTGTCTATTAACTTGGGTAACTAATCTACCCCAAAATAATCAGTTTTAGTCCTATTTATTGGTTCGATAGTCTACACATTACAAAACATAGATGCATTGAAATATACACAAACACGTAAACATAAATAGAAAACAAAAACATAGATAACTGGCCAAATGCAACATTTTATTAATAAAAAATTAGAAAAATATTTATTTACATCACACATTCATACTTGGCCCTCAACATGAGCCTATAGTTCGTAAAAGTAAATTCAAAAAGTAAATTCAAAAGAAAGTAAATGAAATATTTACAAGTCAATGGGGTATATATATATCTATATATAGATATAGATATATATATAGGAGTAGTTTTTAAGTGTAATTAGCTAGAATCTCATGAAAATTTTTGTGATCAAATCTTGATTTGCCTTGTTTAAACTAGTTTTTTTTATTATATAAAATTAAGTTCAAAATTGAATATTTTATTTTTTGGTGACATTTTTTTTTGTTTTTGATATTTTTTAATTTGTTAATATAAATATTATTTTATTATTTTTAAATATAACATGGCAGGTCAACATATCTCTCATATTGAGCTATAGATCGCCTCTAGAGGTAACAGCAAAAAAATGAATTACAAATCTCCTTAAAAAAACATATTAATGGAATATGACCTCTATATATATATATATTTGTTTTTTAAATTTTATTTTATTTTATATAGCATATTCTTAGTTAACATTGAAATATTCTATTTATGATTAACATATTACACATTAAAATGTTAATACATTCCCTAATCATATTTGGAAGTAGAAAACATATATTCATAGAAGACACTCTCTCTCTCTCTCTCTCTCTCTCTCTCTCTCTCTCTCTATAAAAATAAATAATGTTACATATCAACTCTATGTTAAAAATTGAATGAATTACAAACCTTCCTAAAGAGCTGGGAATACAAATTCTCTCTTTCAATATATATAATCCATATTAAACATTTTTTTATTATTAACATATTTTAAATATTATATATCAAATCCATATTATGAATGCAATAAATTACCCATATTCCTTACAATCTAAAATTAAAATATAAAAAAATATTAAATTACTTTGATTTTGTTTATGTAAATTTGATATAACACTATGTTATTTAATATAGATATTTAAATATCTTATGTATGAATTACAATAAAATATTTTTTTGTTATTACATGCAAACTAAACATAAAATGAATTACATATAATGTAATATTAATTGTATAATTTTTACATGGCATTTGTCAACTCCATAATAAGTAGTGATAGAATTACATATCTCTTTAATATAAAAAGTAATTATTTTTCCTTTACTTTCAATTACTTTATTTTTATATAAACTCCATGTTAAAAATGAATGACTTACAAACCTTCCTAAAGAACTCATTTAATGGGAATAAAAATTCACCATTTCAATATATAAAATCTATATTAAACTTTTTTATCATTATTAATATAGTTTAAATATTATATATCAACTCCATATTATGAATGCAATGAATTACCCATATTCCTTACAATGTAAAATGAAAATATATTTTTTTTTTGTTAAATTACTTTGATTTTGTTTATGTAAACTTGATATAAAACTATGTTATGTAATATAGATATTTATGACTCATAATAAAATATCTTTTTGTTATTACATGTAAACTAAACATAAAATGAATTATATATCATGTAATATAAATTGCATCATCATTGTTATAGAATTACACATCTCTTTAATATAAAAAAGTTTTTGTTTTTGCTTTTGTTTTTTTTGTTTTGTTTTGTTTTTTTGATTTTGATTTTGTTTTTTTTTTTGTTTTTTGTTTGTTTTTTTGGTTGTTTTTTTGTTTTTATTGGTTTGTTTGTTTGTTTGTTTTTGTTTTGTTTTTGTTTTTGTTTTTGTTTTGTTTTTTGTTTTTTGTTTTTGTTTGTTTGTTTGTTTGTTTTGTTTTGTTTATTTGTTTTGGTTTTTTGTTTTTGTTTTTTTGTTTGTTTGTTTGTTTTGTTTTGTTTTGTTTTTGTTTTTGTTTTTGTTTTTGTTTGTTTTTGTTTTGTTTTGTTTTGTTTTGTTTCATTTTTTTGTTTTTGTTATTTGTTTGTTTTTGTTTGTTTGTTTGTTTTTTTGTACTTTCAATTACTTTATTTTTATATAAAGTGGAAGTAAAATTAACGTGTAAACTGAAGTATTTTATTTACGGTCCACGTTGATTATTTTTTTTTTTTATTACTATATTTTTAATTTGTTATGCAAGTACTATTTTATTATTTTTAAATAGGTTACCCGAAAACATTTTCTCTATTCGAGGATGTAGAGTGTCTCTTGGCATAAAAACTAGACTAGATCCATCATAGGATTTGTCAAGTGTAGAGAGGGACAAAATCTCTCAAGTTCTGCACTCAAAAGAGAGGTTTTCACCTTGGGAAATTTTATCCCTCTCTACATAGATCGAGAGATAAGATAGTGTAACACCCCTCAGTAAAGCTATATATATTTTTGTTTTTACCGCAAATGAATTGGTAAACTATGGGCTAGGTAAAGGCCTAGGATGGATGGTAAAACATAAATGTTATTTTATCTATCTGAATTTATAATTTAAATTATTCAAGTTATGATTAGCCATAAAAAATTTCAAAGGGAGTGCTAAAAGAGAGTTTCATTTACCATAAAACAATTATTCCTCTCCCTAGAGATAAATAATCTCAGTTGGGACAAGGGAGCTAAGAGGGGAGAGCCAAGAAAACTTGAGGCAACCTTGAAGACTTGGTACTTGGTTGGAGGAGGTAAAAGTAAGGAGAATGAAGTTGTAAGCTTGTGGATTTACAACATGACGTTGTTGAAATAGGAAGGACACTACCAAGAAAGGATTCTTGTGCTGGTTGGCGAGTTGAATCCAAACCTAGACCTATGTGTTCTGTTTAACCCTAAGGTTTGACCTGGTGTGTGGGTTAGAGAATGTCTAGGGTTGGACCTATTATGGTCACAAAAAAACTAACTAGTTGGAGGTGAAACTAGCTCGAGGGGAGAAATGGACGTAATTTCCATTCTCATCGGTTGGGTGGAGCATTCCTATCCCTATGATTTTGTGGTTGGACTAGACAACGAATAAAAATAAGTATTTGACTTAATATCTATGATGAATAATTTTATGTTCCATGAATGCTAATAATATTTATTATGATAAGGTGTGTTCATTATGTATATGTAAAATTTATTGTAAATTACTGTATAAAGGAATTGGTGATGTAGATTAGTTCTACGCCAAACAACTTAACGATAGCCCAGAACGGTTTTGGCATTGGGTAGGAAGAGAAGTGGAATACCTGAGTGGGTCCCAAGAATGTGTCCCTTCCAAGGAAATTCCAGGCTAATTATGACAAATAAAATGATTAATAAGAACATAATGTAAGCATTTAATTATTTAAAGTAAGTACACTAAGTACATACGTAGTTTATGTTTTAACTGTTCATAGTAGTAATACGTAAAGTAATCTAATCCTACGACATTTCAAGGGAACTCATTGGAAATTAGGGTATTTGTGGCAAAACAATATATAAAATAATTTAGTATTAATCCTAAATGTCGAAAATGGTAAACAGGGGTCTTGTCGAGTTCATTCACTAGTACAAAATGACTAATTAATTACTAAAAAAGCAACTAAAATTTGCATATAAACAACCATTTTTCAGTCGATGACCAATAATATCTAATTTACGGTATCTTATAACGCGACCAACTTTTAGTCATTTTTAGCTCAGTCATTAATTGGTTTCCTCACTTTTACCATCTAGTAGTATATTTAGTCATTAATTTGGTCACTTATTTTTCATTGGTTTAGTCATTAATTGTCGCAATTAATGACCAGATATACAACAAAATATATTACTATATGAATCCTTGAGAAAACCGTATAATGAACAAAGAAATATGACCTGTTATCACCCCAAGAAACTCTCCTAGGTTGTATCTCGGAGATGCTCGGGAATATTACAAACTCAACAAAATGTTGGAGATGGATGAATGGAAGGAATGATGCTTGTCCAAGCCAGATAAACACTTCTACTATGCTTAACTCCAGACATGGGTGAACACCCCCAGACTACAAGGCTTTAGGCCACCAATTACTCACAGTTTGAGGATTAGGTGAACATGGAGAATACTGATCACACCAGCAGATGCACAAGACCATGTGATGGCCGGCTACAACCAGTAAAGAGGTCTGCAAATCTATTTCCTAATGCACAGATAGGATGACAGCTCTCTGGCACTAAGTCAACAGAAACCTGCATAACAGATTCAATGATACATACTAGGCTTCAACACAGAGGTGGGATGATAGCCCTTCTAATGCTAAATATCAAGATCACATGAACAAATGTATAACAGGAACAACCTAGAAAATAGTAGAAATGGAAAGTGAGCAATTAACAACAAAATAAGCTTGTATTAGCTGAAAATGAAGACCAGATGCTGCAAGTATCAAAGTAGTTACAGTCTCCAGAAGTTGAACCTTACATAAAAACAATAACCATCAATCCTCATTACATTTGTCTTCTGGGTATATATAGAGTTTGATTACAAAGGTATTTTTCTATTCCAAGCGTGGAGGGGTCATAATGGACCACCAACCACCTTAACTCTCTCAAAGAGTCTCTGCTACAATCTGTGTGTTTTAATGAACAAAATTGACCTTTTCTGTTGTTCGGCGGTCCTTCTCTGAGCAGGTGGCGTGTAATATGAATGAAAGCTCCGTAACTGCTGAATGAATTCAACTTCTCGAGGCATGTTCTTCTCGTCCTTCGGCCAAAATGCTCTTGAATGTAGTTGTTGAAGAGTAAATGCGCCAAACGCTGATAGATGGCCACTTCTGTCCTTCAGGAGCATGGTACAGGTCGAGGACACGAAGACTGCATGACGGACGGATGATCTAGTCAGGAGGGCAATACTGGCGATTGGATGGAACAGACGGACGACGGAGATCGATTTGCAGGCACTATCGGGAGACATGAGATCGGGATGGATGAGGGCCGTTGGATTAAACACGGGAAGATCCAACGGTGATCGGGGGCGGAAGCTGCATGGGGACTTAACGGCTGGGAGAATGGTTTTGAGAAATTTGGAGGAAAACAGAGGTAGCGGGAGTTATAAGAGTGCAAGGCAAAAGGGGGGGGAATGAAATAGACTGCTGCGAGCTCCCTTTTTGCGTAAACACCCCGATCAGGCCTGTATTTGGTCCTCCAAATGATGATTTGAATAGTAGAGCTAACACTGGCTCCTTCTGGGGATGAGATCCTCCCTGTGAGGTCTCAAGAACTTGCAGATCAATGCCTTTTTGATGAAAAACAAATTAAAAAAATTCCTAGTGTTCCATTGGGCATGGAGTCTGACTGAACCTACACTAAGACTGATAAAATCAAATATTTACAATTTTAAGGCCAAAAGACCTTAAATCACATAAATTTTCAGAAAACGCCCATTAACTGGGCCATCAAAAACTGCTTCTCCCCCCATACTTTTCAGTATGAAGGTTTTGTTCCCTTGAATATGAGAAATTATGAAAGGCCCTATCGAGAAAGCAACAAACTTCCCATGATTGCCCTTCTTTTCCTTCAATGCATCCCACTTCAGAACCAGATCTCCAACCTGAAAATTATCTGATTTTGTCCCTTTGTCAAAAGCTTCCTTGATATTTTTCTGATGTGTTGCAGCCTTTTCAACTAGCTATTCTCGGATTTAATATACCTCTGCCAAATCAATGATCCTTTTTGCCATGTCATCTCCCTCACTATGTTCTTGTTGCAGGTATTTTGCCACATGGGGTTAGCTGAATTGGAAACACAGCCTCAGTGCCATATACCAACTTGAATGGAGAATTCCCTGTGGATTTCTTAATGGTCACCCTGTCAGCCCACAGTGCATACTTGAGCTTAGAATCCCAATTCTTTTTGTTGTCCTCTAGTAGCATTTTGATTATCCTTATCAGGCTTTTGTTAGAGGATTCTGCTAGACCATTGCCTTGAGGATAATATGAGGTGGAATGAACCAATTTAATGCCCATTGAATCACACATTTCCACCAATTCCTTTGCCCTGAAATTTGCTGCATTATCTGTGACTAATTTATGTGGACATGCAAACCTGGTAAAGATGTCCTCTGTCAAAAACTTCAGGACCACATTATGATCAACCTTCCTGGTAGGGATTGCTTCAATCCACTTAGTAAAGTAATCAGTGGCTACTAATATCCAACTGTGCTGGCAACTGGAATGTGGATTGATTCTCCAATGAAATCCAGGCCCCACTGCTGAAAAGGACCTTTTGCATGTATTGGTTTTAAGGGTAGGGACTTTCAACTGCTGCTTTCCTTTAAGTATTTGGCACCTGTCACAAGATTTAACAAATGAAAATACATCAGAAAATGAGGAGGGCCAATAGTACCCAACTCTGAGGATTTTATGAGCTGTAGTCTTCTAATAATTGTGCCCTCCACACATGCTGGAATGAAACTGCTGCATAACTTCCATTGACTGTTCTTTGTGCAGACACCTCAAAAGCACTCCAGATGGATCCCTCCAATAGAGAAGATTGTTATTAATGCAATATTTAGCTGCCCTAAGCTTAATAGTCCTGGCTTGACTTGTGCTTGAGCCTGGAGGGATTTCTAGCTTAAGCAAGAATTTAACTATTGCAAAATACCAATCATAAGAAGCTAGATGTTCTGCCACCGATTGCTTTCTCTCTGGTTCAACTGTTTCCTCTTCTTCTATTTTCCCCCTTTCTGCATCAGTGCTTATGAGATTTATGTCCAATGTTCTACAATTTTCTTCAGCCAATAGTCTGGAAAGGCCTTGACCTCTGACCAGCTTGGTGGGCTTCAGCTCTATATTAAATTCAATTAACTTTGCAATCCATTTATCCCTTCTTCCATCAGCATCAGGTTGTGTTAAGACATCTTTTATTGCAGCAGAGGGTACATATGCAATTATCTTGGAATGCATAATGTAAACTCTGAAATATTTCAAGGATTTAATAAGAGCATATGCCTGTTTCTCCACAATATCATACCTCAGTTCAACATCCCTCAATGTTTTGCTGAAAAATGTCACTGGATGCTCTGAGCCTTCTTCATCTGCTTGCAATAAAACTGTTGCAAGGGTGTCATTAGAGGAAAAAGAAAATATATGGAACTCCTTGCTGTAATCTAGATTGCTTAAAGTGGGAGCCTCCATAATAGCCTTCTTAATGGACTCAAAGGATTTTCTTGCCGAATCAGTCCATTTGATTTATGACCCCTTCTTCAACATGGAGGTAATATGCTTCATCAGCTCTGCAAAATTTGGGATAAACCTCCTCACAAAATTTATTTTGCCCGGAAAGGATTGGATATATTTCTTTGATCTCGGGATAGACAAAGATTGTATTGCTTTTAGTCTTTCTGGGTCGATCCGGACACCTGCAACAGAAACAACATGTCCTAACAACTTGCCTTCTTCTAAAGCAAATTGTGATTTTTTAGGATTGACTGAAATCCCAAACTTTCTGCACTTCAAGAACACTTTTTTCAAATGCTGCAAATGGTTTTGATGGCTGCTGGAGTATACTGTTATGTCATCAAGGTAGATAAGGACAAACTTATCCTTCTCTCCCACAAATGCTATATCCATAGCTCTCTGAAAGGTAGCTCTAGCATTCATCAACCCAAAAGGCATCTTGGAATACATAAAAGTGCCCGAAGGAGTGGTGAATGCAATCTTCTCCTAATCATTTGGATGTACAACAATCTGGTTATAGCCTGAAAATCCATCCAGGAAAGACATTACTTTGGCTCCTGAGACCTTTTGAAGCAAATGCTCCATCTTGGGTAGGGGATAATTGTCTTTCTTTGAGCACTTGTTTAAGTTCCTGAAATCAACACACAGTCTGATTTCTCCATTTTTCTTCCTCACCACCACCAAATTGGCTACCCATTTTGAATATCTGAGAGGGACTATGATTTTAGCACCTAGCAACTTTTTAATTTCTTTTTCAATCAGAGGAAGGAGCAAAGGATTATTGGTCTCAACTTCTGCTTGAAAGGTATGGTGTCTTTCTCCAAGGGGATTTTATGCTGAATAATCTTTTTGTCATATGTTTTCAGGTCACTATATTCCCAGGCAAAGACATCAGCAAATTGCTTCATTAATTTGCAGTATTCAGAACTCTGGTCAGCAGACAGATGAGTGGACAGATTGATGTATCTAGGCTGACCTGGACTCCCTATGTTATGCTTACACACTGCAGGTTGAACTTCTTTTTGGGCGGTCTTGTAAGGCACATCATTTTGGTCAAACAATCTTTCTAGAGGAATTAAACCCTGAGGTATATAATTGTTGGGTAGTTGGAGAATGCTATCTTTTCCAATTTTGTTTCTAAGCTGGGATTGGGGACTTTCTTCCAAGGCTTCATTTTCTTGGTCAATTTGCATTTCGGAAAACTAATCAATGACTTGCAGAAACCTATTTATTTCATCATCATCTTCAAAAACTTTCCAATGCTGGACATTATCGGGCAAGGGTGGCCTATACTTCATTTGGACTTCATAAACTAGTTTGGGAGGCATGGGAGGGATAAACATGCTAGCAGACACAACAACGGAATCAGCAAGCTGATTTTTGGCTCTAGGGATATATGAAATACAAAAATTATCAAAAGAATATTTGAGTCTCCATACCTCATCTCTGTATGCTTTCAGCCTTGGGTGCTTTGCTTGAAATGTTCTGTTTACTTGCTAAATGATCAAATTAGCATCTCCAAACACCTTTATGTTCCTGATTCCTCTGTCCTTAGCTGCGTTAACCCCCAATATCAGAGCCTCATACTTTTCTATATTGTTTGTGACTCGAAAAGCCAGCTTGAAAGACAGATGGGTGCTTTTTTGTTCTGGAGATATCAGCACCACCCCTGCTCCTGTAGTCTCCCTGGAACATGCTCCATTGAAGAAAATCTCCCAAACCTGACTTCCTTGCTCCTTCTTGGCCTGATTTGTTGATTTATTGAGTTGCATTGAGGCCTTATGAGATTCTTCTATTTGGAGAATACATGCTCCAAAATCAGTGTCCACAGCATATATGGGATGATTAGTAGGATTCTTCTCATCACTAATGATGTATGCCAACTGTGCTTCTCTGTACAATCTCCTGCTTTCTCCTCCAAAAACTGGGACAGTGACATAAGACAAATCGTTCTGCAATGTCCCACCTACTCTCTTAATCCATCCCCTGGACAGCAGCATGCCAAACTTGGGAGGGACATCTGCTACCACAATATCCATCATCATACTCTTCATGGGTAGCTAAGTTAGGGTAATGGCCAGGTCTTTGATCAATCCTAGACATTTCACCTTTCTTGAATCAAATGAGAATAAATCATGATATGGTCTGGTGATGTCAAGGCCTAACTCTTCCATGATAGCTTTAGGCATCAAATTGTGGCTGGCCCCTGTGTCTAGCAGGAAATTGTGGAGGATTTTTTCATGAATGGTCAAGGAGACATAAATGATGGAGAATTATTATCAGTAGGTTCAATCATGGGGCTAAGCACAACAACATGCTTATCATCTTGCAAATTGACAGAGTTAGTGGAGGTTTGTGTGGTCTCCAGCTCAAAAGCTTCAAGGATAGGCTTTCTAAATACTTCACTCTTTACCAACTCTACCAGAGGCACATATATTTTTAATTTCTGGACTTCTGAGTCAAAGTTAAAAGAGGAAGGTAACCTGTCAGAACCTCTTACCTCTTGAACTGGTGCTTTGAGGATGACTAGGTCAACTGCTAGTCTTCTTTGTTTGATATTCTGTGACTCTGTTTGGACAACAACTCTTTGGGTAGGATTCTCCTTGACAATTTTTTGCATTTGACCTCAGATTATATCTTTGCTATTCACCAGTATACAGAACAGCCTCTCTGTCCCACTCCTGACTTATTTGGTCCTACAGCAGTGATTCTTCATATGCAGCCAATGTCAAAAAGGCAACACTACCTTTATCTTCCATGCAATGAATTTCATCCTCATCTTCAAACTATTCCTCCTCCATGACTACATTCTGGAAATGAGCTTTAAACTTTTGTTCTTCATTTGTTTCTTTACCCCTTTGAATGATTTGCAACTGTTCATTTGCTCTTCTAAATGGATTTTGATTTCTTGGAGCAAATGTGTTCTGCTGCCTTATCTTTCCTGAATTCTACTCAACCTTCAGCTTAGATATTTCAGCAGCCAATGACTCTATCATTTTAGTCATTTTATCCAATTTCGGTTATGAAGATGAAGCAAAGGAAGAAGAAGCCTCACCTCTCTGCCTCCTTTTATCATCATGACTCTTTAGCTTTTCTACAACCATAATATTGGATTCCACCTCTAGTGTTGCATCCTGCATGTCAGCTAGAGTGGCACATCTTATTTCTCTCAACAATAGGCAGAAATCAAAGTCAAAGGAATTGGCATAAGTAAGTTTGGTAGAGGTGGGGGTAGGCCTTACCTCAACTGGTATCTTACTATACATACGATTGAATCTTTTATTAAAATCAGGCAATGATTCCCCATTTTCCCTTTTTAGGTTACCAAACTCAGTATGGTAATATAACAAGTCCTTTTTATCTCCCTAGTGCTTCAAAAATGCTTCATCTAAGGCTTCAATATCAACAATAGATCTAGGGGGAAATTCTCTGAACCAAATTCTAGCCTCTCCATCAAGGCTCTATACAAAAAATCTCATCCACACATCATTTTCACTTATATCTAAGTTATCAGCATAACTATAAAAAGCCTCAAGGTGTTCTTCAACTGTTACTCCCTCTGTGCCAGTGAACTTGGGCATATATTTTTGATATTCTCCTGTAGGCATAACGTTCAAAGGAACAGGCAAGACCAGAGGTCCATGCCTGGCAGCTACAATTCTTTCTATCTTCGTAGGTGCTTGCTGTCCTCCCATGACTGGGATATGTGGAAGGATACTAGGAGATTGAATAGTAGGAAGTGATGAAATAGATGACAGAAATGAGGGAAATTGATGGACTGTATGGGAGGCCTTCTTTGGATTGAGATTCAAAGGGTAACTAAATGGGCAAGGAGCTTTAATAATCTCTAAAGGAATTTCTTTACTAACAGTGCTGGGTTCTAGATCTTCAAACTGTATATCCTCAGCTACAGCCTTATCTTTTAGAGATGCATAAGTTTTCTTAGGCTTACCTGATCCTGATGCTCCTTTCTGTGATGTTTTCTTCTACTTAACGATCTTCTTAGGGTCAGGCACTGATTCAGCTGGTGATTTCTGAGGATTTCTTCGGGTATGTCTCATAAAATGAGCCAGAACATCAATGTGGAATCGCCAAAGGTTGGTCTTCCTCCAGTAGAGTTGCCAAATAGATGATTACAACCAGAAATGTGCCCAAACCTTGTCTATCATCAAAATCTGGACCTGTGTCATTCTCCCAGGGAAGTTGAGCTTTAATCTCCTCTCCCGGGCAACGGTGCCAATCAATGTTATCACCCCAAGAAACTCTCCTAGGTTGTATCTTGGAGATGCTCGGGAACATTACAAACTCAAAAAATGTTGGAGATGGATGAATGGAAGGAATGATGCTTGTCCAAGCCAGATAACCACTTCTACTATGCTTAACTCCAGACATGGGTGAACACCCCCAGACTACAAGGCTTTAGACCACCAATTACTCATAGTTTGAGGATTAGGTGAACATGGAGAATACTGACCACACCAGCAGATGCACAAGACCATGTGATGGCCGGCTGCAACCAGTAAAGAGGTCTGCAAATCTATTTCCTAATGCACAGACAAGATGACAGCTCTCTGGCACTAAGTAAACAGAAACCTGCATAACACATTCAATGATACATACTAGACTTCAACACAGAGGTGGGATGATAGCCCCTCTAATGCTAAATATCAAGAGCACATGAACAAATGCATAACAGGAACAGCCTAGAACAGAGTAGAAATGGAAAGTGAGCAATTAACAACAAAAGAAGCTTGTATTAGCTGAAAATGAAGACCAGACGCTGCAAGTATCAAAGTAGTTACAGTTTCCAGAAGTTGAACCTTACATCAAAACAACAACCATCAACCCTCATCACATCTGTCTTCTGGGTATATATAGAGTTTGATTACAAAGGTATTTTGCTATTCCAAGCGTGGAGGGGTCATAATGGACCAGAAACCACCTTAACTCTCTCAAAGAGTCTCTGCTACAATCTACGTGTTTTAATGAACAAAATTGACCTTTTCTGCTATTCGGCGGTCCTTCTCTGAGCAGGTGGCATGTAATATGAATGAAAGCTCCACAACTGCTGAATGAATTGAACTGCTCGAGGCATGTTCTTCTCGTCCTTCGGCCATAATGCTCTTGAATGCAGTTGTTGAAGAGTAAATGCACCAAACACTGATAGATGGCCACTTTTGTCCTTTGGGAGCATGGTATAGGTCGAGGACATGAAGATTGCACGGCGGACGGATGATCTGGTCAGGAGGGTAATACTGGCCGTTGGATGGAATAGACAGACGGCGGAGATCGATTTGTAGGCACTATCAAGAGATATGAGATTGGGATGGATGAGGGCTATTGGATTAAACACGGGAAGATCCAACGGTGATTGGGGGCGGAAGCTGCACGAGGACTTAACGGCTGAGAGAATGGTTTTGAGAAATTTGGAGGAAAATGGAGGTAGCGGGAGTTATAAGAGTGCAAGGCAAATGAAGGCGGGGGGGAATGAAATAGACTGCTGCGAACTCCCTTTTTGCATAAACACCCCGATCAGGCCTGTATTTGGTCCTCCAAATGATGATTTGAATAGCAGAGCTAACATGACCAAAATGTTGGTCATGTTATAAGTTATTGTAAATTAGCTACTAATAGTCATATATATGAAAATTTTAGTCATTGTTTAAAACCAATTAATGACCAAATAATATGAATAAATTTTAGTTGCATTATAAGATACTGTAAATTAGTTACTAATAGTCATATATATGCAAAATTTAGTCATCATTTTTTTTTTTTTTTGTTTTTTAATCATTTGTAGTAGTCATTTATCTTTTTTTGGTATTTTCATATTCATTATTTAAACGACTAATTTAGTAGTTTCTATTAATTTCATTTAATTTCATCATAATCATTATAAATGACTAATTTAGTCATCTATTCATTTTATTCGTGTTCATCATTAATTAATATAAACTGTTAATTTAGTAGTTTTAGATTGATTTTATGTGTTCATTATTAACCAACATAAATTAATTAGTATGATTTTTCAACTAAATTTTAAAAAAATGCCATACAATGTGCATGTCTATCTAATATGATAATGCAAAGTTACATATGTTAATTACAAGACTAAATAATATAAAGTGCAAATAAAAATAATTTCAACCATATAAATTTTATTATATAAATATCAAGTATTACAATATGAGTTTCGAGCTTAATATCAGTTGGACTACAATTTACACATGCAATATTGTTTCATCATTTCAAAACATTATCATTGTGTTTCCAAAGCATTACAAGTGAATTCACGAACTTTGAAGGCTCGACCATCAGTCTCTATGAGCGTGTCTTATGCAAGATATTGGCTCTAAGTGTATCACTAGACATATTCTCTTCTCTCTCTAATTTTTCATTTGTCACTCCATTGTTATTTTTCTCCTGTTTCTTCAATCGCTACTTCTTACCATCAATATTGAGTTACTATCCTAAAAATGAAAGAAGATACAATGCATAGTATAAGACATGAAAGATGATGAATACTTAAATATAAAATATAAAGTAGACTAGAAAAGAATTATACAACATACACCTCAACATTCAATAGTGGTGACTATGTGGCTAGATGACATGCATAAACAAAGAAAATAAAACATCACCATAGAAAATAACACCTTAGGAACTTAGTATTCAACCTTAAACAAAACCTTACGCACAATCATACCAACTAAGTTACATGTTAAAAATATTAGGCAATTGATAACTTGGGAAAACAAATGGAAAAAAAAAGGATCCGTGTAAAAAATATCCTTATTGCTTGTTCTAAAAGAGTCATGTTCCTTAAATTTGGATATTATTTTGCCCACATTAAAAGTTCCTTGCTATTATGACCTATGTTTTTTGGATCATGAGATTGATCCAACATCATATTGTTCGAAATAATACTGAGAGGGGGGGGGGGGGGTGAATCAGTATTATCACATTAATAAGACTTTTTCATTTCCATAATCAGATTCATATATCCTACTACCACAACTTCTTATGATTAAGTTAATCGATCTTCAATGAGTGCATTAGAGCATTATCAACCATATTATCAGTTAACAGATGCAGTAACATAAAGTAGATCATCACACATAAGGCACACACATGAACACAATGATATAAGGTGGAAACCCAATGCGGGAGAAAACCACCTGCTGCAAGTCATCTCAATCTTCTTCTTAATAAGAAAAATTCTTTTACAATATTTGTACTGGTGCAGCCTTATACCAGTACGGGAGCTACAACCCCCTTTGCTCTTGTACTAGCCGATCCATTTACTAGTACGCAGGCTACAACCTGCTATAATGCTCCAAAGATTTTCTTTAGCTCTTGTACTAGCTTAGATACTAGTACGTAGGCGCCGGCCTACAATCTTCTTTCCTTCAAGTACCACGTTTCATCAATTTTCATACTGGATACACTAAAGCACAACCCATAAACTGAAAGGCCACATTTCATCCAATTTTCATACTGGACCCAACAACAACATTGAAGCTCAAACAACCTTCTGAAACACCTAATCAACTGAAATAACTAGATCAACAATAATAGGACCAAACCCAGAATACAATAATGATAAACAAAGATTTTAAGAGAAGGAAGCACCCTGCTCAACTGCTAGCCTGAGTCCGGACTCACCCTGCTCAACTGCTAGCCTGAGTCCCGGACTCACCCTGCTCAACTGCTGGCCTGAGTCCCTGGACGCACCCTGCTAAACTGCTAGCCTGCGTCCCTCGCACTGAGACTACTGAACTGCCTGCGTCCCGGCGCACCTGAACCCTTCTGCGCCTGCGTCCGGCGCACCTGAAACTCTTCGCTCCTGCGTCCCGGGCGCACCTGAACCCTTACTACACCTGCGTCCCTCCAGGCATAGATGATTTCAAGACTTTAGAAGTAACCCAGACAATCAGATCCACAGATCTGAACATGCGCCAAGAGATCTCGGTCCATTAATAGATTCGCCTTCATTAGATCTAGACCAGATCTTACCTCATAAGATATTCAACAAAAGACATACACAAACCAAATGATCTCCTTTGCTTTATATAGGCAATCTCCTCCTCAAATCAAGGAACAATACCACGAGCCGACACCATAGAAACACAAAACCGTCGGCTAGATACCACACAAGAAACCCCCACATGCTTTTCTCTGCCTTGAAATGTGTGCACTGGGTGGACGCACCCTCTGAACGGCTGGGCTGCGTCCCTGGACGCAGTTTCTGCATGGTGTACCTGTGGGTACACACCTTCTGAACTGGCTTCCTGCGTCCTTCATAATTTTTCAATAAAATGAGAGCTGATCATCAACTTCTGCTGCTGACTTGAAGAATAGTGAACTACCATCTGAATGGGTTGCCATCAAGGACAACACTTTAGCCATAATGCCAACAATCTCCCCCTTTGGACTTGATGGCAAAGCTTACTAAGAACTTGCCATTGGATTCCTTTGAGCTGTCCTGCATCTATGTATTATGTTACATCTGATATCTCTTCTGAATGTATATAAGTGAGATGGTCTTCTATGAGGGGGGTTGCCATCAAGTACAACACATGCATCATAATGCCAACAATCTCCCCCTTTGGACTTGATGGCAACAACACCAGATCACTCTCCCCCTTTGACATCAAGGGAAAAGGGGTATGCTCCCCCTAAGAACATGCTCCCTTTGACTATAAACCAGATCTGCTGAAGTCTCTGAATGAGCTCCCCCTTTGAATATGACATGGTGCTCCAATCTGATAATGGTCTTTCTGAGAACAAGCTGAGATGTCTGCTCTGCTATATAGTGCTGTTCATGCTCAAGCTCCCCCTGACTATAAGCAAGGTCTGTAAAAAGATGTTCTACAAGAAGAACATGACTCTATAAAATACATACATCCATCACCCATCACAATAAGGATCATCCATCCAACCAAGTGGGAATACATCAGAAATATGAAAACCAAATACATTACATCTTCATCCTATGCATAGTGGGGGGACATAGGCCGTTACATGACCTGAAGAGATGACGATAATAGATAGACTATTACATCATGAGTCTTGCTACGACCTTCCAAACATCTAAAGATCATGACAAAAAACAGCACTGTATAATCTGCTCCATAGTATCTATCAACATCAACTCATAACCATCCAGATCTACATGAATCAAGAGCCATCAAATGAAAGCATCAGCATCAATCAACATATGTATGAATAATCATCCCTGTATCTAGCCAACAATCCTCATCCATTTGTGCCAAGAAAGAAATCATGCATCTTTCTCATGTCAACATCATCATGAAATGCATATGAGTAACTCATCATCATCATGTCTCCAACAATGCGACTTTGAATAATCATCCACGAAATCAGCCAACCTCATCCATATATGTGCCAAGGATAATAAAGACTTCATGCAAGAATCATTAGAGAATCAACCATACATCTGATCATGTGACCAACTCATAATAGCAAGATGAATCATAAGCATTGTCACCAAGGACCATAATGCCAACAATGAATTTAGGACATATGCTCCCCCTGAACCAGTGCCATCTGTTAAATCTGATCATGCATATCAAGAAGAATCAGCCAATAAATGCTTTGAGACAGGTACGCACTTCATATTTTGCTGCGCTGCGTCCTGTTGCTGCAGGGACGCACCCAAAAACACTATCGCGCTGCGTACTTTTACTCAGGGACACACCCAAAATTACTATCGCGCCGCGTCCTTTTGCTTCAGGGACGCACCTTATCCTCAGTCGCTCTGCGTCCCCACGCAGATCTTCAGTTACTGAACTGCGTCCTGGACGCACCTGGACTTGGTCTGGCCTGCGTCCGCACGCAGGTCTCCTGTTACTGCACTGCGTCCTGTACTTTCAGCTTCCTCTGATTCTGGTATGTCTGTACATTGTACTGTGCCATCCTTTTCTGACTGTACTTCCTTTTTCCTCCATATCTTCAAGCGTGATGATGACATTTTCTCCTTTTGATATGGTGCCCAAACTTTGTTCATGCATTCCTTGGCTATATGTCCAAGCTTGTTACATGCATAACATCTTACATGTTTCATATTCCTCCTGTAACAATCAGTAGCTTTGTGACCAAACATATTGCAAGCAAAGCAATATCCATAAAAGTACCTTGATTGAGATGACCTTTTTGCATAATGGTCTTGAACTCTTCTTCTTCTACATCTAGCTGCAACATGTCCAAGATTATGACATACATAACATTCAACATTATTCATAGGAGGAGTAAAGGATTTTCTTTGAGGAATCTCTTTCCTTGGTTGATGATGAGATTGATCTTTCACTTCTTCGTTGATCACTTTAGATTTCCTTTTAGAGTTTCTTGCCTCACCTTGTGAACTAGATTCACCTTCAACAGATTCATGGAAACCAAGACCAGTCTTTATAGCAGGGGACCTTTGACTACTAAGAATATCATCCAATACTTTAGAGCTATCTTGAAATCGTAAAAGCTTATCCTTTTCTTCTAGTTTACCTTTCAAGATATTTACCTCAACCTGAAGCTGTTCTTCCTTTTCAAGAGATTTCTTTTTCAAAACTTCTTCAACTTTCCTTCCTTCTTCCATTTGTTCCCTTAGTTTGAGAATTTCTTTTTCTTGTTCTTCATACAGATCCTGCTGCATTTGACGAACTCGGAAGGCACATTCCAGTTGAGATTTTAAGCTGGTGACTTCGTTTTCTTGTTTTGCAACAGCTTGGAGTAGATCTGTATTCTGCTTCTTTGATTCTTCAAGATCTCCTTTTAGTGAGAGGATTGTAGCTTCAAGATTTTCATAGTAGTTGGATCTATCTTTGAGTTTCTTGATGGTTGTGCTTCTTTCGTTGACTTCTTTTCTTAATGATGTCACTTCATGCTGCAATTTTTGACATTGGTCTTCCTTGTCCTTGAGTAGCTTTCTTACCTTGTTTCCTTCTTCTCGTTGTGCCCTTAGTTTGGTAGCTTCTTCTTTGAAATCACATTCCTTTTTGTTTAATAGATCTTGTTGATCTCTAATTTTGTCTGTCAGCCTTTTAAATTCTGCCTCTATTTGATATCTTTCTTGTTCACCCATAAGAGCAAATTCAGTAGTTTCGCTATCACTTTCATCTCTTTCACAAGGAAATATAGCTGGAACATCAGAGGATAACACATTCATACCTGATAATGATTCTGAATCTGATTCTGAATCTGAAGAGCTTCTTATGCCTAATCCCCAATCGATTCTTCCACTGTCATAGTTCTTCTGAGATGACTTCTTTTTCTTATTAGCTTTCTTCTTAAGCTTCTTTCCCATTGTTCCACGGATCTCCTTCAAGCGATCAAGCTTCTATCAAAGGACCTGCTCTGATACCAATTGTTGGAAATAATACTGAGAGGGGGGGGGGGGGTGAATCAGTATTATCACATTAATAAGACTTTTTCATTTCCATAATCAGATTCATATATCCTACTACCAAAACTTCTTATGATTAAGTTAATGGATCTTCAATGAGTGCATTAGAGCATTATCAACCATATTATCAGTTAACAGATGCAGTAACATAAAGTAGATCATCACACATAAGGCACACACATGAACACAATGATATAAGGTGGAAACCCAATGCAGGAGAAAACCACCTGCTGCAAGTCATCTCAATCTTCTTCTTAATAAGAAAAATTCTTTTACAATATTTGTACTGGTGCAGCCTTATACCAGTACGGGAGCTACAACCCCCTTTGCTCTTGTACTAGCCGATCCATTTACTAGTACGCAGGCTACAACCTGCTATAATGCTCCAAAGATTTTCTTTAGCTCTTGTACTAGCTTAGATACTAGTACGTAGGCGCCGCCCTACAATCTTCTTTCCTTCAAGTACCACGTTTCATCAATTTTCATACTGGATACACTAAAGCACAACCCATAAACTGAAAGGCCACATTTCATCCAATTTTCATACTGGACCCAACAACAACATTGAAGCTCAAACAACCTTCTGAAACACCTAATCAACTGAAATAACCAGATCAACAATAATAGGACCAAACCCAGAATACAACAATGATAAACAAAGATTTTAAGAGAAGGAAGCACCCTGCTCAACTGCTAGCCTGAGTTCGGACTCACCCTGCTCAACTGCTAGCCTGAGTCCCGGACTCACCCTGCTCAACTGCTGGCCTGAGTCCCTGGACGCACCCTGCTAAACTGCTAGCCTGCGTCCCTCGCACTGAGACTACTGAATTGCCTGCGTCCCGGCGCACCTGAACCCTTCTGCGCCTGCGTCCGGAGCACCTGAAACTCTTCGCTCCTGTGTCCCGGGCGCACCTGAACCCTTACTGCACCTGCGTCCCTCCAGGCATAGATGATTTCAAGACTTTAGAAGTAACCCAGACAATCAGATCCACAGATCTGAACATGCGCCAAGAGATCTCGGTCCATTAATAGATTCGCCTTCATTAGATCTAGACCAGATCTTACCTCATAAGATATTCAACAAAAGACATACACAAACCAAATGATCTCCTTTGCTTTATATAGGCAATCTCCTCCTCAAATCAAGGAACAATACCACGAGCCGACACCATAGAAACACAAAACCGTCGGCTAGATACCACACAAGAAACCCCCACATGCTTTTCTCTGCCTTGAAATGTGTGCACTGGGTGGACGCACCCCCTGAACGGCTGGCCTGAGTCCCTGGACGCAGTTTCTGCATGGTGTACCTGCGGGTACGCACCTTCTGAACTGGCTTCCTGCGTCCTTCATAATTTTTCAATAAAATGAGAGCTGATCATCAACTTCTGCTGCTGACTTGAAGAATAGAGAACTACCATCTGAATGGGTTGCCATCAAGGGCAACACTTTAGCCATAATGCCAACAATCTCCCCCTTTGAACTTGATGGCAAAGCTTACTAAGAACTTGCCATTTGATTCCTTTGAGCTGTCCTGCATCTATGTATTATGTTACATCTGATATCTCTTCTGAATGTATATAAGTGAGATGGTCTTCTATGAGGGGGGTTGCCATCAAGTACAACACATGCATCATAATGCCAACAATCTCCCCCTTTGGACTTGATGGCAACAACACCAGATCACTCTCCCCCTTTGACATCAAGGGCAAAGGGGTATGCTCCCCCTAAGAACATGCTCCCTTTGACTATAAACCAGATCTGCTGAAGTCTCTGAATGAGCTCCCCCTTTGAATATGACATGGTGCTCCAATCTGATAATGGTCTTTCTGAGAACAAGCTGAGATGTCTGCTCTGCTATATAGTGCTGTTCATGCTCAAGCTCCCCCTGACTGTAAGCAAGGTCTGCAAAAAGATGTTCTACAAGAAGAACATGACTCTATAAAATACATACATCCATCACCCATCACAATAAGGATCATCCATCCAACCAAGTGGGAATACATCAGAAATATGAAAACCAAATACATTACATCTTCATCCTATGCATAGTGGGGGGACATAGGCCGTTACATGACCTGAAGAGATGACGATAATAGATAGACTATTACATCATGAGTCTTGCTACGACCTTCAAAACATCTAAAGATCATGACAAAAAACAGCACTGTATAATCTACTCCATAGTATCTATCAACATCAACTCATAACCATCCAGATCTACATGAATCAAGAGCCATCAAATGAAAGCATCAGCATCAATCAACATATGTATGAATAATCATCCCTGTATCCAGCCAACAATCCTCATCCATTTGTGCCAAGAAAGAAATCATGCATCTTGCTCATGTCAACATCATCATGAAATGCATATGAGTAACTCATCATCATCATGTCTCCAACAATGCGACTTTGAATAATCATCCACGAAATCAGCCAACCTCATCCATATATGTGCCAAGGATAATAAAGACTTCATGCAAGCATCATTAGAGAATCAACCATACATCTGATCATGTGACCAACTCATAATAGCAAGATGAATCATAAGCATTGTCACCAAGGACCATAATGCCAACAATGAATTTAGGACATATGCTCCCCCTGAACCAGTGCCATCTGTTAAATATGATCATGCATATCAAGAAGAATCAGCCAATAAATGCTTTGAGACAGGTACGCACTTCATATTTTGCTACGCTGCGTCCTGTTGTTGTAGGGACGCACCCAAAAACACTATCGCGCCGCGTACTTTTACTCAGGGACGCACCCAAAATTACTATCGCGCCGCGTCCTTTTTCTTCAGGGACGCACCTTATCCTCAGTCGCTCTGCGTCCCCACGCAGATCTTCAGTTACTAAACTGCGTCCTGGACGCACCTGGACTTGGTCTGGCCTGCGTCCGCACGCAGGTCTCCTGTTACTGCACTGCGTCCTGTACTTTCAGCTTCCTCTGATTCTGGTATGTCTGTACATTGTACTGTGCCATCCTTTTCTGACTGTACTTCCTTTTTCCTCCATATCTTCAAGCGTGATGATGACATTTTCTCCTTTTGATATGGTGCCCAAACTTTGTTCCTGCATTCCTTGGCTATATGTCCAAGCTTGTTACATGCATAACATCTTACATGTTTCATATTCCTCCTGTAACAATCAGTAGCTTTGTGACCAAACATATTGCAAGCAAAGCAATATCCATAAAAGTACCTTGATTGAGATGACCTTTCTGCATAATGGTCTTGAACTCTTCTTCTTCTACATCTAGCTGCAACATGTCCAAGATTATGACATACATAACATTCAACATTATTCATAGGAGGAGTAAAGGATTTTCTTTGAGGAATCTCTTTCCTTGGTTGATGATGAGATTGATCTTTCACTTCTTCGTTGATCACTTTAGATTTCCTTTTAGAGTTTCTTGCCTCACCTTGTGAACTAGATTCACCTTCAACAGATTCATGGAAACCAAGACCAGTCTTTATAGCAGGGGACCTTTGACTACTAAGAATATCATCCAATACTTTAGAGCTATCTTGAAATCGTAAAAGCTTATCCTTTTCTTCTAGTTTACCTTTCAAGATATTTACCTCAACCTGAAGCTGTTCTTCCTTTTCAAGAGATTTCTTTTTCAAAACTTCTTCAGCTTTCCTTCCTTCTTCCATTTGTTCCCTTAGTTTGAGAATTTCTTTTTCTTGTTCTTCATACAGATCCTGCTGCATTTGACGAACTTGGAAGGCACATTCCAGTTGAGATTTTAAGCTGGTGACTTCGTTTTCTTGTTTTGCAACAGCTTGGAGTAGATCTGTATTCTGCTTCTTTGATTCTTCAAGATCTCCTTTTAGTGAGAGGATTGTAGCTTCAAGATTTTCATAGTAGTTGGATCTATCTTTGAGTTTCTTGATGGTTGTGCTTCTTTCGTTGACTTCTTTTCTTAATGATGTCACTTCATGCTGCAATTTTTGACATTGGTCTTCCTTGTCCTTGAGTAGCTTTCTTACCTTGTTTCCTTCTTCTAGTTGTGCCCTTAGTTTGTTAGCTTCTTCTTTGAAATCACATTCCTTTTTGTTTAATAGATCTTGTTGATCTCTAATTTTGTCTGTCAGCCTTTTAAATTCTGCCTCTATTTGATATCTTTCTTGTTCACCCATAAGAGCAAATTCAGTAGTTTCGCTATCACTTTCATCTCTTTCACAAGGAAATATAGCTGGAACATCAGAGGATAACACATTCATACCTGATAATGATTCTGAATCTGATTCTGAATCTGAAGAGCTTCTTATGCCTAATCCCCAATCGATTCTTCCACTGTCATAGTTCTTCTGAGATGACTTCTTTTTCTTATTAGCTTTCTTCTTAAGCTTCTTTCCCATTGTTCCACGGATCTCCTTCAAGCGATCAAGCTTCTATCAAAGGACCTGCTCTGATACCAATTGTTGGAAATAATACTGAGAGGGGGGGGGTGAATCAGTATTATCACATTAATAAGACTTTTTCATTTCCATAATCAGATTCATATATCCTACTACCACAACTTCTTATGATTAAGTTAATCGATCTTCAATGAGTGCATTAGAGCATTATCAACCATATTATCAGTTAACAGATGCAGTAACATAAAGTAGATCATCACACATAAGGCACACACATGAACACAATGATATAAGGTGGAAACCCAATGCGGGAGAAAACCACCTGCTGCAAGTCATCTCAATCTTCTTCTTAATAAGAAAAATTCTTTTACAATATTTGTACTGGTGCAGCCTTATACCAGTACGGGAGCTACAACCCCCTTTGCTCTTGTACTAGCCGATCCATTTACTAGTACGCAGGCTACAACCTGCTATAATGCTCCAAAGATTTTCTTTAGCTCTTGTACTAGCTTAGATACTAGTACGTAGGCGCCGGCCTACAATCTTCTTTCCTTCAAGTACCACGTTTCATCAATTTTCATACTGGATACACTAAAGCACAACCCATAAACTGAAAGGCCACATTTCATCCAATTTTCATACTGGACCCAACAACAACATTGAAGCTCAAACAACCTTCTGAAACACCCAATCAACTGAAATAACCAGATCAACAATAATAGGACCAAACCCAGAATACAACAATGATAAACAAAGATTTTAAGAGAAGGAAGCACCCTGCTCAACTGCTAGCCTGAGTCCGGACTCACCCTGCTCAACTGCTAGCCTGAGTCCCGGACTCACCCTGCTCAACTGCTGGCCTGAGTCCCTGGACGCACCCTGCTAAACTGCTAGCCTGCGTCCCTCGCACTCAGTCTACTGAACTGCCTGCGTCCCGGCGCACCTGAACCCTTCTGCGCCTGCGTCCGGCGCACCTGAAACTCTTCGCTCCTGCGTCCCGGGCGCACCTGAACCCTTACTGCACCTGCGTCCCTCCAGGCATAGATGATTTCAAGACTTTAGAAGTAACCCAGACAATCAGATCCACAGATCTGAACATGCGCCAAGAGATCTCGGTCCATTAATAGATTCGCCTTCATTAGATCTAGACCAGATCTTACCTCATAAGATATTCAACAAAAGACATACACAAACCAAATGATCTCCTTTGCTTTATATAGGCAATCTCCTCCTCAAATCAAGGAACAATACCACGAGCCGACACCATAGAAACACAAAACCGTCGGCTAGATACCACACAAGAAACCCCCACGTGCTTTTCTCTGCCTTGAAATGTGTGCACTGGGTGGACGCACCCCCTGAACGGCTGGCCTGCGTCCCTGGACGCAGTTTCTGCATGGTGTACCTGCGGGTACGCACCTTCTGAACTGGCTTCCTGCGTCCTTCATAATTTTTCAATAAAATGAGAGCTGATCATCAACTTCTGCTGCTGACTTGAAGAATAGTGAACTACCATCTGAATGGGTTGCCATCAAGGACAACACTTTAGCCATAATGCCTAGACATATTGGATTGTGGAGACAAAAAGATTCAACTTTCCAAGATGAGTACCTCACTTGGTTGAATGAAGGTGCAAGCTGTGAGTAGTGTCAAAAACTTAGGGAAGTAGAACACCTAATAAAATATTTCACCACTTGTCCACTGAAAGAAAAAAAATTCAATCCCACAACGGCCTCTGCATTTTGTTGGATGGATATCACACTCTGAGAGATGATTGTCTAATACAATGAGAAGTGTACATATATTGTCACATTGCCCCTTACAGCCGGACCCTATAGTTGTGTCCTATAATATTAATCATATTATACTATTTAATTATAAATTATGACTATCAGAGTATTATTAGTTTGAATAATTAGTCTCAAAGTTCGTTTTTAGTATTTTTGTATACATGAAAATATTCAGAAAAAAAGGTATTTTTTGTGACTAGTTAATTTCAAGTGAATATAAATACACAAGAAATTATGGTGCCTCAATGTTTCTCTAGTGGTTATTTTCTCATTGTACCAATTTCTCCCATGTCCTATACTTCTTTTGGTGAATTCCTCTTTGATGATGTCCAATGCCAATGCAATGGACATTTATCCTTGATGTTTTTCTCATGAGACAAATGGAAGCTCCACAAGTAACAACAAAAAATTAGCCTGAAATATATTATTATGGGCCAAAATGCAGTAATTATATGACAAGCCAAGAAACACTGCACGTTAATCATCATCCCTTTAATATCGATTAATAATTTCTTTGCATGATCATGTCATACTAAAGTGTCAAGTAGCGATATTTAAAGTTAGTCATCCATCAATATCACCTTTGAGAGTTCTTAGTAGTTAATTCTTCCTATTACACAAACAGTAGATCACCAACTTCAAGGATAGCAATATAAACACAACAAAAATGAAATTAAAAGAAATGCTAGGAAGTCAAATGCGACTAATATTGAGTCAAGAAAATACCAAGCCCTTCACATTAGCAAGGAATTATTAGGCACTAAAATAGAAAATCCCTCCATTGCATCATTTTAAAATTTAATTTAATTTCTTTAATTTAGAACATAACTTTCAAAAAAAAAAATCATTGAAAAAGGTCTCAAAATCCTAACAAATGCTTGAGTGATTGTCGTATCAATTAAATAGAAAGGAAATCGTTCGATATTCTTTTAAATTGAGGAATATATTGAAGAATATGAAGCTTTCTCATCCCTTGCCCCTAATCAAATTGTAATCCGTGGGTTCCAATCAAGTAATCAATTTCCCTCCAAGATAGTTAAGATATCACTTTGGAGAAGGAATTCTAGAAACATTGGGATAGTAGAATTTGATTAACTAGGAGAAAAATGAAGCACTTTAGTGGGTGCTCCAAAATATTTGAACGCAACTGAAAATGATTTTATACACCCTCCACACATTTTAAGGTAGAAACCATTTAGCTGCATCTCATTTATTTTCCACCTTTCTGTAATATGTAATTCTTTGATCAAGAATAGAGCATTCTTAAATATTGTCATGAAAGAGGAATATTCATAACACTAATAAGTTGGGCTCTAAAAAATAAAAAATTTCATGTAGTGAATAAATCTTACATGGTATATTTTAGTGATTAAAATTACAACTTTATTCTTAATCTCTTTACAACAAAAATAAATTCAACCCTAACTAGTTGGGATCTAACAAATCAAGAATTTCATGTAGTAAAGTAAACTTACATGGTAGATCCGAATTATTTGCAATGAAAACTTTATCCTTGATCTTATTACAAAATAGATAAATTCAAGAGTACATACATATTTCCTTATTTGAGACAAACTTTGAACACATTCTGAGATTTCATAGAAATATAATGATACGATTTACCTGTAGGACATGAGAAAGCTATCTAGATCTAGCACCCATCACTGGACAATACTGTTATTGAGACACCGTCTCATGGCATTCGAATCATATAGATAGATAGTGTTATAGAGATACCTTGCAACACCTATTCAAAACTACCTTCAAGCTTCAAATTCATCAATCGATTTACTTTAGTAGCAAATTCGAGTGGGATTTCATTAAATACAACCCGAAAAAATCCATTTATGATAGTTGTCATTGCCTTCTCTCGATCTATCTCCCTCTACAAATAGAATAACTGATATTCCCCAATTTTTGAGGTACTTACTTCATGTTCAACATGGGCTATTGGGTTCTTCATGTGCAAAAGCTTGCAAATATTAGATGTATAATGTAAACAAGCATGCAATTCAAGTTTTCTCCCAAAGTATCTTGGGTGAATTGTAAAACACCATCTACTTAAAACATGATATATGGTAGTAACAAAAACCTACCCAACGTCCCAATTAAGAATTCAAAATGTTGCAAATAGGAGATGTCTTTAACAATATCAACTATTTAAGTGCATAAGCACACTAAAATAGACAAATATTTAAAATATTGAAAAGTGTGAAAAAAATGGAGTTGGAATATTATAGTTATGTCACGGTAGATATAGCTATGTAAAATGTAACTTCTATCTAAAAAAAGTAAATGTAACTTCTATAGCTACATGAAATGTAACTTCTATATAAAAAAATGGAGTTGGAATATTATAGTTACGTCGGGTTAGATACAACTGTGTGAAATATAACTTTTATATAGCATTCTAAATATCCTTTTGCAGTCATTTAAGAGACTAACATTTTTTTTATCTTCAGTTAATAACTTAATATTCCACCAAAAATAACATTGAATTGGTTCTTCGCCAATCAAGGGGAAATTTGAAACCAGTGTGAAAACGCTTACTCATTCCCCTGCCATATTTTTGATATTTTATTTGTGTGCAAATTTAAGGTAATGTAATGTAACTTCTACATATTTGACAATTGAAATGTAAAAAATTACCTAGATTGAAGCTATACAATTAACATACGCACAATAAAATACAATTTGCATGAGTTATAAGTAATATGACATTTACATGTTATATCAAGGCAAACTTTTTCTCATCTCATTAACTCTTATCTTATAGTTGGTGATGGATATAGACTTTAAAATTATGAGCCATCCTTGTAATATCTTATATTTAATGATGGATATAGCTTTTAAAAGCATCAAACTTGTTTGCTATTTTATGTATGGTCAATTTAAATGGAAGTGCTCATAATTTTATTCAATATTACCTTGTACAACTTGAAATAAAATGATATGGGGCGATGTTTCTAGTGATTTTCAAACTTGTTTTAATTACTTAAATTTAGCCTATTTAAAGTAAATAGTTGCACTGACCATATTATCTTCAAGTCAGTAACTTTTCTTGAGGGCATCTTCATGATATAAACCATCTCTGAAAATTATGAAATATTAGTAGTATCTTGCACTAAATGGACACTGTTGGCATATAATATTTTATTGTTTTTTTTAATCCGTGTCACAAATTTATTGATATTTTATGATTCTTGGTTTCGATTTCCATGCTAAGATTGGATTCATCATGCATTATAGGATTTTTAGTTGTGCACACACCATATTGCTCACTTCTAATTGTACAAAAAACAGAGAGTATGCACAATGACATGTAGTGACATGTGGGTGTCTATTTTACTCAATGATATGCTTGATTTTTAACCCATTCCAATCCTACCACAATGAAACTGAGAGAGACAAGGACACAAGAAGGACTATCAATAAATGAAATTAGAGACTTTAGATATTGGGGAATGAAACATTCACATCACACAAGAACATAATAGCATAACTATTGTTGTAGAAATATTGTGAAACGTCCACATGAATTCTATGTCTAGACTATTCAAATTAAAGAGAGACATTTGATAGTCAAAGGACTAAATCGATTATATATAAAAAGGGAATTAAAATAACGATGAAAGATCAACACACAAAGAAATAAACATGGTGGGTACAACTATAATCTTTACATAACATTTTCAACAGAGACAAAAAATAAATAAATTATACTATATGAATCACGGGCGATATAAATATATTATCAGCCCAAGGCTGCAACGAGTACCAACTAAGAAAAAAATCTTGACAGACAAATCATCAAAGTAATCCTAAGGGTTTCTATAGTATACAACTTAATAATTAAAAAGAAAGACTAACTTTGAACTATAAGTGGACACAAGCCTAAACCTTACGAAAACCATCAAAAACATGGATATATATATATATATATATATATATATATATATATATATATATATATATATATATATATATATATATATATATATATATATATATATATATATATATATATATATATATATCTATATATATATGAGCACTTAAACATATAGAACATAGTACTCAAGTATAAAACTTAACCTAAGCTCAGTACGAAACCTTCTATGCGAGGGAATACAAATTAGTGTAACCCATAAACCTTTACATTTCTAAAGGATTGTATTGAAGTACCGAGAGTGGCCATAACCATTGTAGGGTAAACCACAAATTTTGTGTAAAAAAAATTATGAACATTCTAACCAACCAAACTTTTCATATAATTGTAAAAATCATAAACTAAATTTATATGCAACATCCTGCAACTGTTTGAATCCTCAGTTGTTATATAATGAGTTCACAACTAGTAAATAATATCCACTAGGAAAAGGAAATGATAGTATTAACAAATAAATTTAATGACTAGTGAGTTTGAAATATAACCCTGACCTAGTTTCGAAGGAAACTAAAAATTCCCATAGGAAATTAGAATACCCTTATCTAGGTTTGATTGAGATGCAAGGACCTGCAATAATCACAAAACGGGGATTTGAGCAAAAACTTGATATAAGGTGGAATGAAAATCCATTCTCCCCATAAATTTCCGTGAGAAAATGTACCTGTAATGGTGAAGTGTAGGGTTAGCAAGGAACCTAATGCTATAAATAAATAACAAGAATTAGCACACAGGGTAACCAAAATTACCTGTAGAGTAAGGGCAGGGTTTATCTCAGTCTCCAAACAACACTGCACAAGCAAAAACAATGGTAATGAATTTTAGAACCCTGGAAAAAGTAAACAAATAGATTGTGATATTAAACTAGAAGCTCACCATGTGGAAGAAAAAAAAGTGAAAATATTTGTTCCCTCTCGTATCAGAACTACCCCAATCAACTATGACCCTAGAAACAATTTCCACTTTATAAATTACATACAGAAATGATCAAATTAGCTGTCTAATAAAGGTAGTAGAATGAATCTACAACCCGGGAACTTACCCGATGGATTGGTGAGGGTTTGGTTGCAGAGCCATCCTTCAATTCATGCCCATGAAAATGAGAAAAGGTTGGTAGGGACATAGAAGAGTAGTTTTTGTCGTAATGATTCCTACTTGAAATCAACGGCTCAAAGTTAATCTCTAATCCATAGCCCACGGATGAGTGACAACTCAAATTCCAGTTGTATCTCACAAGCTTCGCATAGGATGATCCTTGTTTTTTTTAATAAAACAAGTTTGTGCACCATATTATATTAAGGAAGCATCCAACTTTGTAATAATGTATGTATAGTTAACCTTAAGGTAAATTAGAAGGGTATGAAACCCATGTATTCCCATTGGAAAGAAATGATCGTCACAACACAAGGTCCTACGAGTAAGAACTAAGATATAACATCATACTTTGACCTAACAATGGAAGAGCATAGAAACCTCAGAGCATCAAATATAACAATGAGAGTTTAAATATTGTTCATGGATGGACAAAAAATATATATTATCATAGATTAGTTGTTGTTAGTAAATTTTTTTCTTGATGGGTAATTTTTATGTTAGCAAAGATATGATAATACTGATTCACCCCCCCTCTCAGTATTATTTCCAACAATTGGTGTCAGAGCAAGTCCTTCAGAAGAAGCTTGATCACTTGAAGGAATATCCATCAATATGAGTAATCAAGAAAGCGGGGGATCCATCAGACCACCAATATTTGATGGAAGCAACTTTGTTTATTGGAAGGTAAGAACCACAACCTATCTTCAATCTCTTGGAACAGATGTCTGGGAAATCGTGGAAGGAGGATATACATTTCCATCAGCAATTCCTACAGATATGGCAGGTAAAAAGCAATATGAAACCAATGCCAAGGTTGTCAATACATTGTTGGGAAGTCTATCACAATTAGAGTTTGTCAAAGTTCAACAGCTCAAATCCGCCAAAGAAATATGGGACAAAATCGTTCTAAGCTACGAAGGAGACTCTCAAGTAAAACGTGCTAAACTGCAAACTCTTAGAATTCAATATGAAACTCTCAAGATGCACAATGATAAAAGTATAGCTAGATACTTGTTACATATTGATGAAATTTTTAATTGCATGAAGAATCTAGGTGAAGAAATAAAGGAAGTTACTTTAGTTGAAAAAGTTTTAAAATCCTTTTCTGCTAAGTTTGAATCAAAAGTTTATGCCATAGAAGAAAAGCAGGATCTACAGACTATTACTATGACACAGCTGCATGGAATCTTATTTGCCTTTGGGATGAGAAAAGGAGGTCCATCAGATATGAGAGAAGCCACATTTAAAGCTTCAGCGAAAGGAAAAGAAGAACTCAATGAATCAGGACATCTTTCAAAAGAAGAAGAGGAAGTAAACTTTGATAAGAATCTTCAACGGGGTTGCAGAAGATTCAGAGGTAAAATACCTTTCAAATGTTTTGCTTATGGAAGAGTTAGTCATTATGCTACCAAATGTCCTCATAAAGATAAATTTGATAAAGGGAAGGAATATGAAAAATGGAATAGAAAACAAAGTGTAAGTAAGAAGAGCTACTATACTCATGAAGATAGTGATGGTTTATCAATTAGTGATGAAGATGAAAATAGTAATGACTATAGACTTCTGATGGCTTATGAAGATGATGATTTCTTGGATGCTTTAGATGAAGATAACTTTATGAAGAAATCTCTAAACTCAGAATCTGTTTAGAAGAAAAGAATATGATTATAGATACTTTGACATTCCAACTTGCTGAAAGAGAAAAACATAATGAAAAACTAGAATGTGAAATTATGGGTCTAAGAAAGGATCTTGAGAAAACAAAAGCTCTCAATCTCAGATTTGCTAAAGGATCAGAAACCTTTAATGAAATTATCAAAGTTCAACGTTTTCCTCTGATAAAGACAGGTCTTGGATATACTGAAGGAACATCTCAAGCACAGAAGCCGTCAACCTCCACTAAAAGCTATCTTGATGCAGCAAAGAGCAATGAACAGTTTGACAATCGTTAGCAAAGGCATAAAGCAGATCACCAGGTAAATCAGGCTCAATTTAATTCAAGGATGAACATAAGCCACAACCAACCTCAGGTAAATCATACTCAATCTGATTCAAGGATGAATATCAATGTAAACTACAATCACCAAGTCAATAGATTCGATAATCACAGTAACTTCTTTAATGGCCAATGTTTTTCATGTAATAACTTTGGACACAAAGCTACTGAATGTGTTTCTTACAAAACCATCATGACTAGAGAATCACGAAATCAAAAGATGTGACAAGGATCATGAAAAGTTCATACAATAACTTTTCTCTTCTTGAAAATGAAATAAAATTCTCTACCTACAACAACTTCGGTCATGAAGAATTTGAATGCAAGAGTAAATTTCGGCAAATATCTCAAAAGGAGAAGACTCCATTAATACTCAAAATATGGAGAAAGAAAGAACCACAAATAGAAATATGTGGCATAGTCTTGTATGCAGAAGGACAAGAAAATCAATGGTACATCAACAGTGGATGCTCAAAACACATGACAGGTGACAAAGAAAAACTTCACTCATATAATGCCTTAGAAAAGGAAAAGAAGGTCTCATTTGGAAATGACACTTCTGCTGTCATAAAAGGTAAAGGCTCTATTTTCTTGAAAGAAAAGGTTAAAGCTGGGAATGTTATGTATGTTGATGGTCTAAAGCATAACCTGTTGAGTGTCAATCAAATGTGTGATCAAGGAAATGAAGTAGTATTTCAATCAAACAGATGTGTTGTTCGTGAGCTTGATACAGGAGAAACCATGATCAAAGGTACAAGAACTCCAAACAACTTATACATACTCAAGGGAGGACAACAACAGTGCTATCTAAGCAAAAATGATGAACACTGGCTATGGCACAGAAGATTGGGGCATCTAAGCTTTTCTCAAATAAGAAAAGCATGTAGATTCTAGGCTATTCATGATCTTCCTGATATCAACATTCCTGAAAATACAATATGAAAATCATGTCAATTGGGTACCAGATCACACTTCCTTAAAAAGGAAGGATCAACTAGTAAGCCTCTTGAACTTGTTCATACAAATTTATGTGGACCATCAAGGAAAAAGTCACCTTGTGGAGAAGAATACTTTATATTGTTCATTGATGATTTTTCTAGAATGTGTTGGATAGGTCTTCTAAAGCATAAAGATGAAGCATTTGAAAAGTTCAAAGCATTGAAATCTTTGGTTAAAAATGAATGAGATCGCAAAATCAAATGCCTCAAATCTGATCGAGGAGGGGAATTTACCTCAGATGAATTCTATGACTTTTGTGAACAACATGGAATAAAAAGGTAGTTCTCCACCGCAAGGACTCCTTAGAAAAATGGAGTGGTAGAATGGATGAACAGAACTGTTCAACAAATGGCTCGTGCTATGCTAGATGAGTTTGGAACTCCTGCAACCTTCTGGGGTGAAGCTGCATTCGCTACCATCACTATTCTCAACCAAGCAAATGTTCGGGTAAACAACACTCAAACTCCACATGAACTTTGGTATGGTAAGACTCGTATTGTAAAATACTTCAAAGTTTTTGGAAGCAAATGTTACATCAAAAGGACTGAAGAAAAAATTGGTAATTTTGAATCCAGAGCAGATGAAGGTATTCTTCTTGGTTACACTTCCCGAAGTAAAGGATATAAATGTTATAATAAAAGACTTGGGAAAATTATTAAAAGTATTGATGTTGTGGTTGATGAAGCATGCAAAAATCCAAAACAGATAAAAACCAAAGATTATGAAGAAGATGAGGATTATATTCCCACACCAAATCACACTAATTTTGAAGAAGAAACCAATGAAGCACCTGAAGAAGAGATAACGGTAAAAGAAAAGACTCCGTCGAGGTATGTTCAGAAAAATCATACAGAAACTTAAATTTTGGGATAGAAAGAGGCAGGTGTGCAGACAAGAAGAAATATTACAGAAGCTTCAAGCTATCTAGCATTACTATCTTCCTCCGAACCTCAAAATGTAAATGAAGCATGCAAAGATGAATGTTTGGTCAAGGCCGTGAAGGAAGAACTTGAGAAAATTGAAAAGAATAATACTTGGGAACTAGTTCCTAGACCTCATGATAAAAATATCATAGGAACTAAATGGATATTCAAAAACAAGCAGAATGAAAATGGAGAAGTTATAAGAAACAAGGCTAGACTTGTTTGTAAAGGATATGCTCAACAAGAAGGTATAGATTTTGAAGAAACTTTTGCACCTGTTGCTAGACTTGAAGCCATAAGAATGTTTCTTGCTCTTTCTAGTTTTTAGAAATTTAAAGTATACCAAATGGATGTAAAATATGCATTTCTTAATGGACACTTAGAAGAAGAAGTCTATATTGAGCAACCAAATGGATTTATTCATGGAAATGATGCAAAACTTGTATGCAGACTCAGAAGGGCTCTCTATGGTCTAAAACAAGCTCCAAGGGCCTGGAATTACCGTCTTGACAAATATCTCCACCAACAAGGCTTTTCAAAGGGATCAACTGATATCAATCTATATACAAAGATTGACAATAATAAATTGCTAATAATTGTTGTTTATGTTGATGATATCATTTTTGGTAGTAATGAAGAATCCACGAGTCGAAATTTTGCTTCAGTAATCCAGCAAGAATTTGAAATGTCCCTACTTGGTGAGCTTACATATTTTCTTGGTCTACAATTTCAACAAAATAAAAATGGTATTTTTCTGTCACAAACCAAATATCTTAAACAGAACTTGAAAAAGTACGGCATGGAAGATTCTAAACCAGTATGTACCCCATGGTAACAGGATGCACTATCAGCTCAAATGATGAATCAACAACAGTACATAAACCAAATTACAGATCCATGATTGGCAGTCTGATTTATCTAATAGGTACCCGACCAGACATCATGCATGCAAAAGGAATAGTTGGAAGATTCCAAGCAAATCCAAAGGAATCACACCTTCAGGAAGTCAAAAGGATTTTCAAATATCTTCAAGGAACACAGAATTTTGGTTTATGGTATCCTTGAGATATATATCTTACACTTCATGCATATATAGATGCAGATTGGGTAGGAAGCATTGATGACAAAAAAAGCATTAGTGGTGGTGCATTCTATATGGGTTCTAGGTTAGTGTCCTGGTTCAGCAAGAAACAAAGTTCAATTGCATTATCCACAACTGAAGCAGAATATGTGGCTGTTGCATCTTGTTGAACACAACTACTTTGGATGATGCAAACATTGCAAGACATTCATATCACATGTACTCCACCCATCTCCATTCTATGTGATAATACAAGTGCCATTAGTATTTCAAAGAATCCAGTCATGCATTCCAAGACTAAGCACATACCCATCAAATATCATTTTCTACGTGAACAAGTCCTTGAAAAAAAGGTCAAATTGGAGTATGTTCCCTCCAAAGAACAGGTTGCTGATATATTCACTAAACCACTACCCAGAGAGACATTTGAATATCTCAGACAAAAGCTAGGAGTAGTTGTTGCATCATTTTGTTGTTAAATCCTATCTTTTTCAGAGAAAGGTGGTTATACGCGAGTTTCATGAAGCGTAGTCACGTACATACGTTGGTTTCTGTGGGTATAGTCACGTATATATTGGTTTGAGGAGAAGCTGTGGGCTAGACTCAGGAGAAAGGGATCTGATATGGTTCAGTGAATTATCTGCTCTGCTTGATGATGGTTACAATCTGTTGATGACATGTGGAAATATGTTGGCTCTCATAAGTTGTTGATACCTTGATGTATATCTGATTGATGATGATGCTTTGATAACTCTTCTGATATATGAAATGATCAGATCTAACAGTGAACATCTAACACAGGTTCAGGGGGAGCATATGTTTCTAATAATGCATTGTTGGCATTATCTCAGAAGATCTTGGTACAAATTCACATAGTTGTTTTTGATTCAAGTGGAATAGGTTCACGAGGAGACCATGGTTGCTGGTCTGGATGCTGATTGACAGATGTTGCTGATGATAGTTGCTGATGACTATCATGGTCCTGCTTAAAATGTTTGGTCTCTGTTATATATATCATGTATATCATTTAATGTAAAGGTCATGAAAAGACCTGATTTGTAACCCCACTATGCATGGGATGGATGATGTAATGTTTCTTGTATAAATAATTGGTATATCCCCATTTTTTTGGGAAATGGATGTATGTATGAGTCTTTGGTGATAGGAAGGTCATTGATGATGTATGTATAGAGTCATGTTATCTTTTTGCAGACCTTGCTTGTGCTCAGGGGGAGCATGGACTCGATCATAGGAGCTCAATCAGCACACTTCAGCATATTAGAGAATTCAACATGTACTCAGGGGGAGCATGACCCTTTGCCCTTGATGACAAAGGGGGAGAGTGACTTGGTGTTGCCATCAAGTCCAAAGGGGGAGATTGTTGGCATTATGACACAGGTGTTGTCCTTGATGGCAACTCACTCAGATGACAGATCATAGTTCAACAGGTTAATAGAACAAAGTTACAGATCAGACTTCACAGAATGAAGAAAGAGAGGTATACGCAGGTTCACAATTTCCCAAGATGCCTATACACACGGGTTCATTGTATACAAGTCGCATATAAGTACACACACATTTTCATGAAAGGAAAAGCGCACATAACTTGTAAATCTAAGTTTTGATCCGAAGTTTTTGGTCCATGGTATTTTGATCAATGGTATTGATCCAATGTATCGGGTTCGAGGTATTGACCCTAGGTATCTGGTCCAAGGTGTTGGTCCTAAGTGGTTTTGGTCCATGGTATTGAGAAAGCCCTACAAACTATAAAAGGAGGAGAAGATCATTATACCAAAGCATGCAAGTATCGAATATCTGATGAAGTGTAAGATCTAGTATGTAGGTTATTGGGTTATGGTGCATAGCTAGATTTGAACCAAGGATGAACCTTAGCTAATGATGAGGAATTAGATATAATGATGAATCGGGATCTTAAGGTGTAAAATGAACTATATTTTGTGTTGAAGCTCACGTATATTCTAGATCTGAACACTGATGCATATATTATTCTATAAATGATATGATCTGGGTATAACAAAAGTCTGGAATAGCAACAGAACTCTGAATTTATGTTTGTAGATGTATATGCTGGTTGGCTTTGAGAAAAGTGCGTGTACATGCTGGTTCGACACATGGAAGTAGCGTATACCTTATAAAATATGTTTTAGTTGTTGTTGTTTGTTATTACAAAGTTCTGGGTTCTAGCTTGGGTTCTGGTTACTGTATTCTGGTGATAACATTCTAAAAGATCAGATTGATGGGTTGTCAAAGTGATTGATTGATTCGGTTGTGTTTGAAAGGAGATTGGTTGATGCAGATATATTTGATGATTGAATGATGTTGTTGATGGATCCAGTCTGAAAATTTATGAAACATGGTCCCTAGAAGAAAAGAGAAGGTTGTAGCCTTCTGTAGGCCAGAACCTACGTACTAGTAAACACATCAGCTAGTACAAGATCTAGGGGGTTGTAGCACCCTTCTAGTAGAAGCTAGAGAACGAGAGAAGGTTGTAGCCTTCTACAGGTAGAAGCCTGCATACTGGTATAAGACTGCACCAGTACAAAATTGTAAACATATTTTCTTATTATTAAAAGAAGACAGAGACGACAGCAGCAGGTTGTTTTCACCCACATTGGATTTCCACCTTATATCTTGGTGTTCATGTGTGTTCCTTGTGTGTGATGTTTTATTCTACTTTTACTACACTGTTTAATGAATTCCTGATATACTGGTTAAAGATCAATGCATGATAATTTGGGTAAATCAAGAAATCTCTGCATATATGCTGGTTGCATTAAGTATAGTTGCATATACACACTATTTCACTAAACTGAAGTACCGTATACAAATCAGTTTTGAAAATTAAATTATTGATCTGATAATATTGATTCACCCCCCCTCTCGATATTATTTCCAACAAGCAGGGGATGTGAAAATTGGTATCAGAGCCATATGTTCAACTATGAGGCCTAAGGGCCAACCTAGAGCTGAAAAAGTTTTAATAACTATCAATGTTACATGGAAATTAAGAAATAGCAACAATAGCAAGAAGAAAAGAACCTGCTATAGGAGATTAGATATGGGCAGATGTAAGGGATAAAGTATATAAAGTCTCACCTCCTATAGCAATTTCTAGAAGAAAACAATGATAAAATAACTCTTAACAAAGTCGATAAAGAGTAAAATCCATATAAAAAAATATGATTGATTACTTATAGATATGCGTACAAATAAGCATAAATCTCTCATGCACGCCTGAGATGTAGGTAAATGTGCATCCAAAATGGTAAGGCTTATTTAACCAAAGACAAGGAACTAATTTAAATAAAACATAAGGTTTTGTTGAGATTATGAAGGCAACAATTGGCTATAGGAGTACAAATTACACCTGCGAAGAGCCAACTCCATGAAAGGGATATCGATAATGTGTAATACCTGTATTAAAATAAAAAATAATTTAGGAAAAAAAAAGAATTTAATGGCAAATTCTGAAGTGAACTATGGTGATAAATAACCATCAAATCTAATTAATATGAGTAGTTCACAGAAGAGGGCTAATAAGCCATGAGAAAGCGATAGTGTATGGGTAAACTATGGATAAGAAAAAAAAGGTTTATGAATTAAAGGACAAACTTATGTCAAAAGATGTTCGTGGAATAAAAATTAACCTAGACAGGTTGGATATTAAGCTTACATTAAAATTACACATGCACGTAATAATTAGTGGTTCCACTCACATGGTTCCAGAAGAACCAACAGATATTGTGATATTGGTTATGAGAGCATTAGAAACCTTGGGATGAAAAAGAATATATGAATGGTATGTGGTATGTGAACTAATTATGAATCATAAGGATTTTTGCTGGGATGTTCAAAAAACAAAAGAGCCCCATGTACTCTCTCGATACCTTAATCACTAAATTTCTCAAATAGAAGAGAATTTAGAGAAAATCATGTGTGAGATGTGTCGAGAAGATATTGTAAAGTGGTTAGGAAATTCATCCCAAATAATTTATACTATAAGGAGTCAATAATTGTTGCATGGAACATGACTGAAATATCACCCCAACCTAGTTTCTGAGGAAACTGAAACTTCCTATAAGAAATTTGAATACCCTATTTCGAGTTTAACTGAAAGTGAAGGACCCGTAATAATCACAAAATAGGGGATTTGAGAAAAAACCTAGTATAAGGTGGAAAACATATCTGTAATGGTGAAGTGGAGGGTTAGAAACGAACATAACCCTATAAATAAATAACAAGAATTAGCGCACGAGGTAACCAAAATTACCTGTAGACTAAGGGAAGGTTTTATCGTAGTCTCCAAACTACACTGCACAGAAAACAACAATGGTAATGAATTTTGGAACCTTGGAAAAATTAAACAAATAGATTGTGATCTTAAACCAGAAGCTCACCCCGTGGAAGAACATAAAGATAAATCTTTGTATCGGAACCACCCCAATCAACTATCACCGCAGAATACCTTTCCACTATGTAAATTTTATATGGAAATGGTCAAATTAGTTTCCTAATGTATGCAGTAGAACGAGTCTGCTACCTGGGAGCTTACAAGATTTATTGACGAGGGTTTGGTTGTAGAGCCTTCCTTGAAAAATGAGAAAAGGTTTGAGGGGACATAGATGAGCAGTTTTCATCATAGCAATTCCTATTCGGAATCAACGACTCAAAGTTAATCTCTAATCTGTAGCCCATAGATGAGTTCCATTTCCTTAAACATTATATCGGGTCCCAATATTGGTCTATCCTCGCGATGACTCAAGTTAGTAGGTGTTCTACATCTTCGTCCATACAACACTTTGAATGAGATCATTCTTAAAGAACCATGATAACTATTATTATAGGAAAATTATACTATGTGAAAATATTCTTCCCATTGGGTAGGTTTTTGCATGACATACATCCTTAACATGTCCTCTAATACCTAATTTACCTGCTCTCTTTTCCCATCTGTCTATGGATGATAGGAGGTAATAAATTACACTTAGTTTCCCAATCTCGTGAATGAATATTTCTAGAAAGTGGGAGTAACTTTTACATCTCGATCATAAATTATTGTCTTAGGTATACCATGCAAGCAAAAAATTTCTTTCATAAATACATCAGCAATTTGAACCACTTTATAATTTGTTTGCACATGAATAAAATGCACATATTTCCTTAACTTATCTACCACAACCATTATTGAATCGTTTTTCCTCTTTAACTTGGGTTGACCTGTGATAAAGTTAAGAGTGATAGTTTCCCATTTCCATTCCAGAATGGGCAATGGGTGAAGTAAATTATCTCAATGTTGATGTTCAACTTTCACATGTTGGCACTCTAGACATTTCGATAAATATTATATTATCTCCCTCCTCATGCATGGCCAAAACGAATCCCTCCTTAAGGCAACAATAAATTTTTGGTACCGAGGGTGGGAAATATAAGGACTGCTATGATACTCATCTAAGATAAGTTATTTAATAGACTGTTCGTTAGGAACATAAATCCAAATTCTATAGATCATCAAATCATTACTATTATTATCACATCCTAGCTGATTTTCAATGTTGTTTTCTTGTTTATTTGTATGCTGTAAAAACTGATATTTTGGGTCTTTTAAGGCTGCACTTTTTATCTAATCTGAAAATTAGATTTCGCTTAGCTAAACAAAATTAAACCTTTTGGTTAAGGAAACCACGACCCAATTTTCCTTACCTTTTAAGTGTTTTATATCAAAATTGAACTTGCTAAAAAAGATAGTCCAACGCGCTTGCTGGGCATTAAGTGTAGGATGTTTAAATAAATTAGTCTAGCTAATATGATTAGCCATTAGGATAATTTTATTTAATAATAGGTAGTGTCACCATATCTTTAAAGGATGAACCATGATTGTTAATTCTAAGTCATAAGATGGGTACCTTTTCTAACGCTCCTTCAATTTTTAGGACTCATAGGTTACCACCCAACCCTCTTGCATTAATACTCCGCTAACTCCTTCATGTCATGCATCTGTATAGTCTACAAATTCTTTCTTAGGGTATGCAATTATCAGGACAGAGGATGTAATTAACAGGTGCTTACACTGATTGAAGCTATTTTGACATTTGGGTGTCCATTTAAATTCTCTCCCCTTCTTCTTTAAGGAGGTCAAGGAGTGGGCTACTTTTGAAAACCCAGCTATAAAGTGGCGGTAGTAGCTTGCTAGGCATGAAAAATTTTAGGGGCTAATTTTCAAAAGTGGGCTAATTTTCCATGCTTTTGCCAAAAAAAAGATTCGCCAATTTCCATTTCTTTTAAAAATGATTCACCCACATTTTGCAGTGTAAAATTATTTTACCCTAAAAATCGCCAAAATTATATTGGCTCTACATATAAAATAATTAGAATTTTGGGTATTTTTATAAATATGTCAAAAACAAGTTATACAATTTTCATATTAGACACTCTTGATATTTGCCAAGATTTATAAACTTTAAAATAAATTTCCATCCTTAAAATTTTCTGTGTTGCTAGGTCCATAAAGGACCTAATATATGCAACGTTCTTAGGAATGGGCCACTCCATAATTATGTTTATCTTTTCCATATCTACTGTTATTCCTTCTTTGTTGATCACATGCCCCACATACTGAATTTTATCTTTAAATAACTCACATTCACTATACTTAGCATATAGTTGATGTTCTCGTAGAGGTTGTAGGATAATTTGCAGATGTCTTTTATGGTCTTCTAGATTTTTGGAATAAATCATGATATCATCAATAAAAATTAACACAAACTTGTCTAGATAGGGATGAAATATACTATTCATCAAGCTCATAAATGTGGCCGAGGCATTGGCAAGCCAAAAACGTAGGAACACCAACTCATAATGTACATAGCGAGTCTTAAATGCACTTTTACAGATGTCCTCCTCTCTAATTCATATTTGGTGGTATCATGAATGTAATTATTTTTTAGAGAATACAGTAGTGCCATTAACCTAGTCAAACAATTCATTGATTCAGGGTAATGGTGACTTATTTTTAATGGTTAATCTATTTAGTTGTCAATAGTCAATGCATAAACTTAAACTATGATATTTCCTTTTAACTAAAAGTATAGGAGCTCCCCATGACAACACGCCATGAAAAATTTAATTCTTGTCCAACAACTCCTGTAATTGCATTTTTAGCTCTGTTAATTATGGTATACTCATACAATAGGGTGCCTTAGATATTGATGCAACCCAAAAAATTAGTTCAATTGTAAAATTAATATCTCGTTTATGGGGTAGCCCTACGATCTCTTCAGGAAATACATCTGCAAAATCTTGAACAATGGTAATATTTTCCAAAGTTACTATCTTTTCTTTTGAGTTAGAGTATCAATTGCAAGCTTGTAATTTATATTAACCTTACATGTCTCACTATTACTTGAATCTCCTTCCTAAAACGCCCCTCATTAATATAAAAAAATGGTTTTGTCTTTAAAAGTTACAATATACCCGTGTTTTTCCTTCCAATCTATCCCAATCAAAATGTCATAAGAATCCAAGGGTAAAATGTTTAGATCCAGATCTAATGGTTGTCCTTCCAGTTCTAGTGGTAAATTTTAAACTTTTGTTGTTACCCTCCTGTTGGATCTAGTGGCCAACTTAACTAACCACGAAATTTTAAATTTATTAACTTGTAATTAACACAATTCCATTATCTTGGAACTAATGCAGCTCAAAATTTCCCCAAGGTCTATTAAAATTGACACAACATGGTTGCATATTTTACCTTCAAACTTGATCATTGTGGATTGGTGCTTATCCTACCGGTCTTCCAAGCAAGCATTGATTTTTGGAAAACTTCTCACCACCTCTTCTACAATAGTTGGCTCTGGAACATTTGTTGCTTGTTCTATCTTTTCACAATAAGGGCACTCTCCCAGGTAAAGTGTTCCCCCACAACCCCAACATTTTATTGGGTGTTTGTGGGCATGATTGAAATCCATTTTATTTGATAACTCTAACTATTTATATGCATTATAAGATTGAGTTTTCTGAAGACTTTTACTGATAAATTTACCTCTTTTCCCTTTGCTAAAATTCTTCAATACAATGCCTTTTACACCCTTATTGTTTGGAGGATATTTCGGCCCCTTTTTACTTGACCAAGATTTATTATTTCCCCCCTTATGTTTATGTTGTTGATAGAAAATCCATTCCTTATGGATAGATTCATCCATAGTTTTGGGGTTATCAAACTCCAAATTTTCTTTCGTGGTCATCAAGAAACTACTTATAAAATGTTTTACTTTAGCCTTTTCCTCTCGTATATAAGGAACACACCTCAACAAGGAAGTAAAATTTTCAAAGTATTCATCCACAGACAACTGACCCAATTTGAGGTCATGAAATTCATTGGATTTTTCATCATAATACCGATCAGTTAAATATCTATTCTTAAAATGTTTTTGGAAGTTATCCCACAATATTCCTTGCTCATCAATTCCATGAAACGCTTTGATTTCTTCCCACCATAAAGTTGCCTTCCCATGTAGTTGATAAATTTCCAGGGATGCCTTTAGATTATTGTCATATTCATACACTTGAAAATACTTGTTAATGTTTACCAACCATGCTTCTACTCCTTCCTTAGACTCACCATCAAACATTGGAGGTTTGATTTTCTTAAATTCTACTTGAAGCTCCATTTTCTATCTTTTCACTAGTGTTTGAGATTTATGTTGAGAAATATTTTTTGACTCTTCTTCCTCAATTTCTACCACCCTTAGGTTCACATGTATGATTTTTCTCAAGAACACTATCCTATCTCCACCTATATGACTTTTCTTTATTTCCATTGCCAAGAGTTGGGGCTGAAACCCTTTGATTCTTCTTATCAATTAAACTTTTAAATATCCTCTCTTGATCTCTCAATAATCATTCATTGTTAGCCCTCAGGGTGACCATTTCTGCTCTTAATTGCTGCACTTTGTCAAACAACATTGCAAACATGGACTAGGGTTCTTCACCTAACTGTGCCCACATTCTTAAATTTGGTCCTGGAAAGGGTGAAAAACTCGGTCCTATAGGAAATGATTGCATATTACTAGCTCTGCTTTCTTCAATTTTGTGAAACATAAAACACAATTTTGTTACTTTAGGGTTGCTTCTGAATAGGTCATAATGTTGTAATCGTGGCTCTAATACCACCTGTAGCATGCCTCTATAATTACACATGTAAGGTTACAATTTATTTATTTATTTAACAATGCTTGAAATTCAACATGCCAAATTTAAAATCACCTTACTAAAATATCACCAAACAATTATTGAACTTTATACCCTTGGTTAATATAATTTCCTCGATAATCCTTTTTGCATATGGTACGTGCTTTGTAGTTTTTTATATCACCATGTGAATTATTGACAATCTTTGTAACCTTATAGATTATATGCATCCATTAATAATGTTATATCTATGTTACTAAAGTGTATATTTGACATAAGGTTTTGAATTTATTAACGTGGAGTATTTGTAAAATCTCAATCTCAACCCCATGTTAATAATTTTAATGTTTATGTTATATACTGGTGCATTACATTATTATTAACATGATGAATATGGAAAACATGAAGGATCATTAAAAAATATACAATCTTGTTTATCATAAGGTTCATGAAACCCTCTAGAAGAGACTAGCTGGCATACTTGGTTTTTTCGCTAGAGACATCATGTCATAGATTGGGCAGGTGAGGTGTCACTGATCCACGACATTGATGTTTAGGGATTTTAGATCAACAGTGGCAATGGAAAGTTGTTATTTATGGAAACCAGCACAACCCTACCGCGCTACCAACACTAAGTTGTACCCTCTCACAATCTGGCAACCTCTACAACCCTTCTCTCATGCTTTGTCATATTCCTCACCATTTCATAGACTCCACATATCTAAAGCCCTTTACAATAGGTAATATTGGTTTTCTATTAAGGCTTTCCTCCTTGAATGTCAAAACTGAACTCTAAAAAAGTATTTGTACAGTCAATTACCATATATTCTCTTCGAGTTTTCATTTGCAATATCAAGGTTTCTCATGGGTTTTGTGCTAATTGAAACCACACATACCTACAAATGAGAGAATTTATGATTTATTGAAGAGTATTTCCTTGCAATAAAATTTCTTGGTGTTAGAGGGGTTAGAGTGACATGGTTATCTTAGTAAGTACCCAATTTTGCCATGCACTCATGAAAACTCTACGTAAATTTTTTTTAAAGTCTTGTGTTTTCTTTTCCAAGTTTTTTCCAGTAACTAAATTTGTGACTATGTGCAGGGTGTCAGAGCCATGACAAAAGTTAAAACACTGCCCTTCAGGTAATACCCTGCTCATTATGGTTAATTCCTATATTCATTTCTTTTGCTTGATGGATTCACACTAACTAAGCTCGCTTGGGGGAATTGTACATCCACATGTATGATCTTCGGCCCCTCGCAATGACAAAGGATAAGAAATTTAAAACGATGTTATGATGTGAGTTTACTAGGTTCTTATTTTGTCTCCTTATGTATATAATTTTAGGTACCGACCAAGAGCCTTGTCTAGGCATGGGGACCTTACGACTTATGGTTTAAAACCCTCGCCAAGGACTATCTATTTTAGATATAATTTTTTCCTTCATAATGTGTGTACGACTAGCCATGACCTTGGATTTACTTTACTTTAATATGCCCTTCAAGCCTGCTTGTGAAGATTATGTTATGTAGATCTTATAATTTTTAAAATTTTCCGTACAAATAATGTTGAATGTACAAGGCCCCTGAACGGGGTGCGTAAGAGGATCTTGACATAATCAACAGATTTAATGATGAAGGCCTCAAAATTTAAACCCACCACCTTCCACATGTGTGGCAAGGCTGTTAGGGTCACGTCGGGCAGTTGGAGAAGTAATATACATGAGGGTGGTGGTAGGAGGTGTATTCATCTCCATTATCACTATGAGGTGTTGAAGGATTGCATGTGGGTAGATACTTGGAGTCTGCAAGGAGATTGGAGAAACGATGGGTGAACAGACCAGGTATGCACTTAGCCAACCACTGCGAGGGTGAATTCATCTGTAGTCTACCCCATCTCCCTATTCATAAGGATGGAAGTTTACGGGATTTATGATCTGGGTTGTTAGGGCATCATTCAATGGGGTTTTGTGAGTCCGAGTCCTGCACTATCTAGTTTTGTGTCGAATCGGGGGGTCTACATTTGAAATTCGCCTAGAGGCCTGACCATTTACCTATTATTTGGCATATGGATGTCTCACCAGGGGATATTCCTAACCTTGAAATATGGGAGGAGTTTTAGGGAGGCTAGGTAGGGTGGGCGAATTGCATGCATGAGACCCATTGGGCTTCTTCCTGAATGGCCTTGGGCAGAGGCTGATGTCAGGGGTGATGGATGAGCCCCCGTAATCATAAAGATGAATTGGCTTGGTAAAATGGTGGCTTGGGCTCTACAACTAAGCGAGGTTGACCCAAAAAAGAACTAGGTAGTTAGAAAAAAACCTTTGCACAATGGGTGCTGGAAGTCTGAGGGAGATGGGGTTGAGGAAGAGTAAGGTAATTGGGTGTGTTGGGTATACGACCAAAGTCCCACATTGACTAGAGGTGGGGAGGATCATGGATATATAAGGATGGACAAATATCTCCATTGGTATGAGGCCTTTTGGGGTAAGTCCAAAAGCAAATCCATGAGGGCTTAGGCCCAAAGTGGAAAATATCATACCATTGTGGAGATATGTGGTGTCCAGAGTCCTTACAAGGTGCAGGGGGACATAGTAGTGGCGACAACCTCTTGTCAACATGGGGAGGTTAATCCCTTAAGTCACACTCATGTGAGGAGAAATGTACGGGGCCAGGCGCCTGACAATCACAATTCTGAGTCTGAATTGACTTGTGTCATTTTTAGAAATTGTATTAAAACGTGTAATGAAATTCGAGTGGATGGTGAGAAGTTCTTTCAGGTTTTATGTATGCTGGGTGATATTTGTATAGGTAAGTTATTCAAAATGAGTCCATGACATTTTGAAACGTGCACAAAATACATTATAGGAGGTGGGACAAGATGGTTCGTGCAGCGCCAAGCTCTCGCACGCCAGCCTCGTGTGGCTGAGGAAAAGGCTGGAAAAACAAGGGTAAGCAAGGGGAAGGGGAACCTAGCAATCCAGGGGCAAGATGAGAGGTCACAAACTGACGACGAATATTATCAATGAAGTAGTGGAAGCCTATCATGAAGGCATAGATGAGGAAATATAACAATTGATAGAGAATTGGGAGGTCGATCTGAATCAATAGGCAGGTTCTATGGAGATCGAAGCCAATGACTGGCGGGTCTTAGTGCCAAATCCTGACCACACCCACGACAAAGTGACCCAATTAAAACACACTGTTTTCCTCTATTGGTCGATGAAGGGAATCCTGGGCAAGGCCCTGGAATAAATGAGTCTGAATATGGCAGTTGCAGTGTAGACATTCCTGGACTACAAAAAGGAATTTTAGAAAATCATGTTTCATATGAAAATGCAGGATGTGTGCCTCCAATGAATCGAAAATCATTTTCCATGCATACTGCCAGGAGATGAACTCCTAAGGTCAAATTCAAAAGGCCCAACTCTAGTTGATTTTGCCTTGACAGAAGAAGAAAATTAGTGAAACAATGTCTCTTCTTTAATAGTTTTTGATGCGGTTAACATTTACTTTTAATTGTAATTACAATTATGTTAGTTGGAAGGTGGATAGAGGGATAGATATGTACATACATTCATATATATATATATATATATATATATATATATATATATATTGGATAGGAAGACTCAAAGTGTTTCGTTTTTGGATGGATTACCATACTGGTAGGTGGCTAACAGACTTGGTTTCCCGCAAGGCAAGTTGATGCCACCTAACAAATCTCATAACTGGTTGTAACTTGCTGATTAAAATTAATAGAAAAATGAGGACCTACAAAGCTTAACAAAAAAGAATGTTGAATGTACAAGGGGTTTTATAAACATTATCTAGGTACAATGTATGGAGAAATATAGTACCTTTGGCTGACTACATGCACTAAATTTACTTACATTTTACTGAAGGATAATAAAGGGTTATTTTTCGTATTCGTTATCTTGCTTTCTACAATGTTTCTTGTGATTATTCATTTTCCTTACAAGAGATAAACCCTTGTGTTTCTGACATTTATTTTTATTTTCATTATAATGGGTTCAAACAATGTGAAAGAAAGCATGTGGGGGATAAACCCTATAAGAGTCTACTCGAAATATATCACTTTTTAAAATTATTTTTGTGTTGTTCTTTATTTCTCCTGTATTACATTATTGGGCTCTGTTAGTTTATTCATTTTAAAATATTTCTTACACTTTATATTTCAAAAAGTAGCCTGAAACCCTCCTTTTTAAAGTCCTTAGTTTGCATCGTTGGATAACAAAATTTAAAAACTTAGAGTAAGAATTCAAACAATATTACAATGAAACTGCACTTTCATTTACACATTTATTTATGTTTTGTATATATACAGGCCTAAACTGGGGCCTGCAAAAAATTTGAGACCTATTAATTAGGGTTTAAGATTGTTATCGTCTCGTTGAAGGACTTATAGTTTGTCTATTAACCTGGGTAACTAATCTACCCCAAAATAATCAGTTTTAGTCCTATTTATTGGTTCGATAGCATACACATTACAAAACATAGATGCATTGAAATATACACAAACACGTAAGCATAAATAGAAATCAAAAACATAGATACATAAGGAATTTTTGTTCACTTATTTCAATAAATCACTTGCCCTGCCACAAAAGTGATAGCGAAGAAAAAGATGCTCCACCCAACCAATGAGAACTGGTATCTCTACCAAAAATCTCTCGAGCCAATTTCACACCCAATTTTTTTTTCATAACAGAGACCCTTCCAGGTACATATATGATTCCTCCTGGCAACGTCCTTCCTTCCTCAACACAATGTCATGTCCTTGAGGAATGTAGCACAACAACTACTCATCTTACTTGGGCCTCCTCCTACCAAGATCCAAGTTCACAAGGTTGCCTTAGGTTTTTCCCCTCTAACCCTCTTAGCCAACCTTTCCCCAAAATTAAGCTAATATATCTCTAGGATAGAGGAATATGGGCAGACAACTCCCTCTGCCTTCTTTCCCTTATTGGATTTGCCCTATTTTTCTTCTTAACTTCCTAAGTATGAAATTTTCTCTAACATCTTTCCCCCACCATAATTTACATAACTGGCCAAATGCAACATTTTATTAATAAAAAACTAGAAAAATATTTATTTACATCACACATTCATACTTGGCCCTCAACATGAGCCCATAGTTCGTAAAAGTAAATTCAAAAGAAAGTAAATGAAATATTTACAAGTCACTCGGGTATATATATATATATATATATATATATATATATATATATATATATATATATATATATATATATATATATATATATATATAGGAGTAGTTTTTAAGTGCAACTAGCTAGAATCTCATGAAAACTTTTGTGATCAAATCTTGATTTGCGTTGTTTAAACTAGGTTTTTTTTTTATTATTTAAAATTAAGCTCAAAATTGAATAATTTAGTTTATTGGTGACATTATTTTTTTTGTTTTTGATATTTTTTAATTTGTTAATATAAGTATTATTTTATTATTTTTAAATGTAACATGACAGGTCAACATATCTGTCATACTGAGCTATAGGCCACCTCTAGAGGTAACAACAAAAAAATGAATTACAAATCTCCCTAAAAAAACATATTAATGGAATATGACCTCTCTCTATATATATTTGTTTTTTAAATTTTATTTTAGTTTATATAGCATATTCTTAGTTAACATTGAAATATTTTATTTATGATTAACATATTACACATTAAAATGTTAATACATTCCCTAATCATATTTGGAAGTAGAAAACATATATTCATAGAAGACTCTCTCTCTCTCTCTCTCTCTCTCTCTCTCTCTCTCTATATATATATATATATATATATATATATATATATATATATATATATATATATATATATAATGTTACATATCAACTCCATGTTAAAAAAATGAACGAATTTACCTGCCTAAAGAACTAATTTAATGGGAGTACAAATTCTCTCTTTCAATATATATAATCCATATTAATCAACTCCATGTTAAAAAAATGAATGAATTTACCTGCCTAAAGAACTCATTTAATGGGAATACAAATTCTCTCTTTCAATATATATAATCCATATTAAACATTTTTTTTTATTATTAATATATTTTAAATATTATATATCAAATCCATATTATGAATCCAATAAATTACCCATATTCCTTACAATGTAAAATGAAAATATAAAAAAAATTAAATTACTTTGATTTTGTTTATGTAAATTTGATATAAAACTATGTTATTTAATATAGATATTTAAATATCTTATGTATGAATCACAATATTTTTTTTTTTGTTATTACATGCAAACTAAACATAAAATGAATTACATATAATGTAATATTAATTGTGTCATGTCAACTCCGTAATAAGTAGTGATAGAATTAGATATCTCTTTAATATAAAAAGTAATTCTTTTTCCTTTGCTTTCAATTACTTTATTTTTAATAAATTCCATGTTAAAAATGAATGAATTACAAACCTTCCTAAAGAATTCATTTAATGGGAATAAAAATTCTCCATTTCAATATATAAAATCCATATTAAACTTTTTTTTTTTTATTATTAATATATTTTAAATATTATATATCAACTCCATATTATGAATGCAATGAATTACCCATATTCCTTACAATGTAAAATGAAAATATAATTTTTTTATATTAAATTACTTTGATTTTGTTTATGTAAACTTGATATGAAACTATGTTATTTAATATAGATATTTAAATATTTTATGTATGACTCACAATAAAATATCTTTTTGTTATTACATGTAAACTAAACATAAAATGAATTATATATCATGTAATATAAATTGCGTCATTTTTACAGTCAACGCCATAATAGATAGTGATAGAATTACACATCTCTTTAATATAAAAAAGTAATTTTTTTCTTTACTTTCAATTACTTTATTTTTATATAAAGTGGAAGTAAAATTAATGTGTAAACTGAAGTATTCTATTTACAGTCCATGTCGATTGTTTTTTTTATTATTACTATATTTTTAATTTGTTATGAAAGTACTATTTTATTACCCGAAAACATTTCCTCCATTCGAGGATGTAGAGTGTCTCTCGGCATAAAAACTAGACTAGATCCATTATAGGATTTGTCAAGTGTAGAGAGGGACAAAATCTCTCAAAGTTATGCACTCAAAAGAGAGGTTTTCACCTTGGGAAATTTGATCCCTCTTTACATAGATCGAGAGATAAGATAGTGTAACATCCCTCGGTAAAGCTATAAATATTTTTGTTTTTACCGCAAATGAATTAGTAAACTATGGGCTAGGCAAAGGACTAGGATGGATGGTAAAACATAAATGTTATTTTATCTATCTGAATTTATAATTTAAATTATGCAAGTTATGATTAGCCATAAAAAATTTTGAAGGGAGTGCTAAAAGAGAGTTTCATTTACCATAAAACAATTATTCCTCTCCCTAAATATAAATAATCTCAATTGGGACAAGGGAGCTAAGACGGGAGAGGGAAGAAAACTTGAGGCAACCTTGAAGACTTGGTACTTGGTTGGAGGAGGTAAAATTAAGGAGAATGAAGCTGTAAGCTTGTGGATTTACAACATGACGTTGTTGAAATAGGAAGGACACTACCAAGAAAGGATTCTTGAGCTGGTTGGCGAGTTGAATCCAAACCTAGACCTATGTGTTCTGTTTAACCCTAAGGTTCGACCTGGTGTGTGGGTTAGAGAATGTATAGGGTTGGACCTATTATGGTCACAAAAAAAACTAACTAGCTGGAGGTGAAACTAGCTTGAGGGGAGAAATGGACGTAATTTCCATTCTCATCAGTTGGGTGGAGCATTCCTATCCCTATGATTTTGTGGTTGGACTAGACAACCAATAAAAATAAGTATTTGACTTAATATCTATGATGAATTACTTTATGTTCCATGAATTCTAATAATATTTATTATGATAAGGTGTGTTCATTATGTATATGTAAAATTTATTGTAAATTACTGTATAAAAGAATTGGTGATGTAGATTAGTTCTACGCCAAACAACTTAACAGTGGCCCAGAATTATAAAACACCATCTACTTAAAACATGATATATGGTAGTAACAAAAACCTACCCAACGTCCCAATTAAGAATTCAAAATGTTGCAAATAGGAGATGTCTTTAACAATATCAACTATTTAATTGCATAAGCACACTAAAATAGACAAATCTTTAAAATGTTGAAAAGTGTGAAAAAAATGGAGTTGGAATATTATAGTTATGTCACGATAGATATAGCTATGTAAAATGTAACTTCTATCTAAAAAAAGTAAATGTAACTTCTATAGCTACATTAAATGTAACTTCTATATAAAAAAATGGAGTTGGAATATTATAGTTATGTCGGGTTAGATATAGCTATGTGAAATAACTTTTATATAGCATTCTAAATATCCTTTTTCAGTCATTTAAGAGACTAACATTTTTTTTTTATCTTCGGTTAATAATTTAATATTCCACCAAAAATAACATTGAATTGGTTCTTCACCAATCAAGGGGAAATTTGAAACCAATGTGAAAATGCTTACTCATTCCCCTGCCATATTTCTGATATTTTATTTGTGTGCGAATTTAAGGTAATGTAACGTAACTTCTACATATTTGACAATTGAAATGTAAAAAATTACCTAGATTGAAGTCATACAATTAACATATGCACAATAAAATACAATGTGCATGAGTTATAAGTAATATGACATTTACATGTTATATCAAGGCAAACTTTTTCTCATCTCATTAACTCTTATCTTATAGTTGGTGATGGATATAGACTTTAAAATTATGAGCCATCCCATCCTTGTAATATCTTATATTTAATGATGGATATAGCTTTTAAAAGCATCAAACTTGTTTTTTATTTTATGTATCGTCAATTTAAATGGAAGTGCTCATAATTCTATTCAATATTACCTTGTACAACTTGAAATAAAATGATATGGGGGCGATGTTTCTAGTGATTTTCAAACTTGTTTTAATTACCTAAATTTAGCCTATTTAAAGCAAATAGTTGCATTGACCATATTATCTTCAAGTCAGTAAATTTTCTTGAGGGCATCTTCATGACATACACCATCTCTGAAAATTATGAAATATTAGTAGTATCTTGCACTAAATGGACACTGTTGGCATATAATATTTTATTGTGTTTTTACTCTGTGTCACAAATTTATTGATATTTTATGATTCTTGGTTTATATTTCCATGCTAAGACTGGATTCATCATGCATTATAGGATTTTTAGTTGTGCACACACCATATTGCTCACTTCTAATTTTACAAAAAACAGAGAGTATGCGCAATGACATGTAGTGACATGTGGGTGCCTATTTTACTCAATGATATGCTTGATTTTTTAACGCATTCCAATCATACCACAATGAAATTGAGAGAGACAAGGACACAAGAAGGACTATCAATAAATGAAATTAGAGACTTTAGATATTGGGGAATGAGACATTCACATCACACAAGAACATAATAGCATAACTATTGTTGTAGAAATATTGTGAAACATCCACATGAATTCTATGTCTAGACTATTCAAATTAAAGAGAGACATTTGATAGTCAAAGGAATAAATCGATTATATATAAATGGAAGTAAAATAACGATGAAAGATCAACACACAAAGGAATAAACATGGTGGGTACAACTATAATCTTTACATAACATTTTCAATAGAGACAAAAAATAAATAAATTATACTATATGAATCACGGGCGATATAAATATATTATCGACCCAAGGCTGCAACGAGTACCAATTGAGAAAAAATTCTATGCGAGGGAATACAAATTAGTGTAACCCATAAACCTTTACATTTCTAAAGGATTGTATTGAAGTACCCAGAGTGGCCATAACCATTGTAGGATAAACCACAAATTTTGTGTAAAAAAATTTATGAACATTCTAACCAACCAAACTTTTCATATAATTGTAAAAATCATAAACTAAATTTATATGCAACATCCTGCAATCGTTTGAATCCTCGGTTGTTATATAGTGAGTTCACAACTAGTAAATAATATCCACTAGGAGAAGGAAATGCTAGTATAAACAAATAAATTTAATGACTAGTGAGTTTGAAATATAACCATGACCTAGTTCCAAAGGAAACTAAAAATTCCCATAGGAAATTAGAATACCCTTATCTGGGTTTGATTGAAACGCAAGGACCTACAATAATCACAAAACGAGGATTTGAGCAAAAACTTGATATAAGGTGGAATGAAAATCCATTCTCCCCATAAATTTCCATGAGAAAATGAACCTGTAATGGTGAAGTGTAGGGTTAGCAAGGAACCTAATGCTATAAATAAATAACAAGAATTAGCACACAGGGTAACCACAATTACTTGTAGAGTAAGGGCAGGGTTTATCAGAGTCTCCAAACTACACTGCACAAGCAAAAACAAAGGTATTGAATTTTAGAACCCTGGAAAAAGTAAACAAATAGATTGTGATATTAAACTAGAAGCTCACCATGTGGAAGAACAAAAAGCGAAAATATTTGTTCCCTCTCGTATCAGAACTACCCCAATCAACTATGACCCTAGAAACGATTGCCACTTTATAAATTACATACAGAAATGGTCAAATTAGTTGTCTAATAAAGGTAGTAGAATGAATCTACGACCTGGGAACTTACCCGATGGATTGGTGAGGGTTTGGTTGTAGAGCCACCCTCCAATTCATGCCCATGAAAACGAGAAAAGGTTGATAGGGACATAGAAGAGCAGTTTTTGTCGCAATGATTCCTACTTGAAATCAACGGCTCAAAGTTAATCTCTAATCCGTAGCCCACAGATGAGTGACAACTCAAATTCTAGTTGTATCTCAGAAGCTTCGCATAGGATGATCCTTGTTTTTTTTAATAAAACAAGTTTGTGCACCATATTATATTAAGGAAGCATCCAACTTTGTAATAGGGTATGTATAGTTAACCTTAAGGTAAATTAAAAGGGTACGAAACCCATGTATTCCCATTGGAAAGCAATGCTCATCACAACACAAGGTCCTACGAGTAAGAACTAAGATATAACATCATACTTTGACCTAACAATGGAAGAGCATAGAAACCTTAGAGCATCAAATATAACAATGAGAGTTTAAATATTGTTCATGGATGGACAAAAAATATATATTATCATAGATTAGTTGTCGTTAGTAAATTTTTTTCTTGATGGGTAATTTGTATGTTAGCAAATATATGATAATACTGATTCACCCCCCTTCTCAGTATTATTTCCAACAATTGGTGTTAGAGCAGGTCCTTCAGAAGAAGCTTGATCGCTCGAAGGAAGATCCATCATTATGAGCAATCAAGAAAGCGGGGGATCCATCAGACTGCTAATCTTTGATGGAAGCAACTTTGTTTATTGGAAGGTAAGAACCACAACCTATCTTTAATCTCTTGGAACAAATGTCTGGGAAATCGTGGAAAGAGGATATACATTTCTATCAGCAATTCCTACAGATATGGCGGGTAAAAAGAAATATGAAACCAATGCCAAGGCTGTCAATACATTGTTGGGAAGTCTGTCACAGTTAGAGTTTGTCAAAGTTCAACAACTCAAATCAGCCAAAGAAATATGGGACAAAATCGTTCTGAGCTACGAAGGAGACTCTCAAGTAAAACGTGCTAAACTGCAAACTCTTAGAATTCAATATGAAACTCTCAAGATGCACAATGATAAAAGTATAGCTAGATACTTCTTACGTATTGATGAGATTTTTAATTGCATGAAGAATCTGGATGAAGAAATAAAGGAAGTTACTTTAGTTGAAAATGTTTTAAAATCCTTGTATGCTAAGTTTGAATCAAAAGTTTCTGCCATAGAGGAAAAGCAGGATCTACAGACTATTACTATGACACAGTTGCATGGAATCTTATCTACCTTTGAGATGAGAAAAGGAGGTCCATCAGATATGAGAGAAGCCGCATTTAAAGCTTCAACAAAAGGAAAAGAAGAACTCAATGAATCAGGACATCTTTCAAAAGAAGAAGAGGAAGTAAACTTTGTCAAGAATCTTCAACGAGGTTCCAGAAGATTCAGAGGTAAAATACCTTTCAAATGTTTTGCTTGTGGAAGAGTCAGTCATTATGCTACCAAATGTCCTCATAAAGATAAATTTGATAAAGGGAAGGAATCTGCAAAATGGAATAGAAAACAAAGTGTAAGTAAGAAGAGCTACTATACTCATGAAGATAGCGATGGTTTATCAATTAGTGATGAAGATGAAAATAGTAATGACTATAAACTTCTGATGGCTTATGAAGATGATGATTTCTTGGATGCTTTAGATGAAGATGACTTTATGAGGAAATCTCTAAACTTAAAATCTGTTTAGAAGAAAAGAATATGATTATAGATACTTTGACATTCCAACTTGTTGAAAGAGAAAAACATAACGAAAAACTAGAATGTGAAATTGTGGGTCTAAGAAAGGATCTTGAGAAAACAAAAGCTACCAATCTTAGATTTTCTAAAGGATCAGAAACCTTTAATGAAATTATCAAAGTGCAACATTCTCCTCTTATAAAGATAGGTCTTGGATATACTGAAGAAACATCTCAAGCACAGAAGCTGTCAACCTCCACTAAAAGCTATCTTGATGCAGCAAAGAGCAATGAACAATTTGACAATCGTTAGCAAAGGCATAAAGCAAATCACCAGGTAAATCAGGTTCAATTTACTTCAAGGATGAACATAAGTCACAACCAACCTCAGGTAAATCATACTCAATCTACTTCAAGGATGAATATCAATGGAAACTACAATCACCAAGTCAGTATATTCGATAATCGCAGTAACTTCTTTAATGGCCAATGATTTTCATGTCATAAATTTGGACACAAAGCTACTCAATGTGTTGCTTACAAAAACATCATGACTAGAGAAGCACGAAATAAAAGGATGAGACAAGGATCATGAAAAGGTCCTACAATAACTTTTCTCTTCTTGAAAATGAAATAAAATGCTCTATCTACAACAGCTTCAGTCATGAAGAATTTGAATGCAGGAGTAAATTTTGGCAAATATCTCAAAAGGAGCAAACTCCATTAATAGTCAAAATATGGAGAAAGAAAGAACCACAAACACAAAGATGTGGCATAGTCTTGTATGCAAAAGGACAAGAAAGTCAATGGTACATAGACAGTGGATGCTCAAAACACATGACAAGTGACAAAGAAAAACTTCACTCAAATAATGCCTTAGAAAAGGAAAAGAAGGTCTCATTTGGAAATGACACTCCTACTGTCATAAAAAGTAAAGGCTCTGTTTTCTTGAAAGAAAAGGTTAAAGTTGGGAATGTTATGTATGTTGATGGTCTAAAGCACAGCATGTTGAGTGTCAATCAAATGTGTGATCGAGGAAATGAAGTAGTATTTCAATCAAACATATGTGTTGTTCGTGAGCTTGGTACAAGAGAAACCGTGATCAAAGGTACAAGAACTCCAAACAACTTATACATACTCAAGGGAGGACAACAACAATGCTATCTAAGCAAAAATGATGAACACTGGCTATGGCACAGAAGATTGGGGCATCTAAGCTTTTCTCAAATAAGAAAAGCATACAGATTCAAGGTTGTTCGTGATCATCCTGATATCAACATTCCTAAAAATACAATATGCAAATCATGTCAATTGGGTACCAGATCACACTTCGCTGAAAAGGAAGGATCAACCAGTAAGCCTCTTGAACTTGTTCATACAAATTTATGTGGACATCAAGTAAAAAGTCACCTTGTGGAGAAGAATACTTTATATTGTTCTTTGATGATTTTTCCAGAATGTGTTGGATAGGTCTTCTAAAGCATAAATATGAAGCATTTGAAAAGTTCAAAGCATTCAAAGCTTTGGTTAAAAATGAATGAGATCGCAAAATCAAATGCCTCAAATCTGATCGAGGAGGGGAATTTACCTCAGATGAATTCTATGACTTTTGTGAACAAAATGGAATAAAAAGGTAGTTCTCCACCGCAAGGACTCCTCAGAAAAATGGAGTGGTAGAAAGGATGAACATAACTGTTCAACAAATGGCTCGTGCTATGCTAGATGAGTTTGGAACTCCTGCAACCTTCTGGGGTGAAGCTGCATTCGCTGCCATCACTATTCTCAACCAAGCAAATGTTTGGGTAAACAACACTCAAACTCCACATGAACTTTGGTATGGTAAGACTCGTACTGTAAAATACTTCAAAGTTTTTGGAAGCAAATGTTACATCAAAAGGACTGATGAAAGCTTGGTAATTTTGAACCCAGAGGAGATGAAGGTATTCTTCTTAGTTACTCTTCCCAAAGTAAAGGATATAAATGTTATAATAAAAGACTTAGGAAAATTATTAAAAGCATTGATATTGTGGTTGATGAAGCACGCAAAAATCCAAAACAGATAAAAACCAAAGATTATGAAGAAGATGAGGATTATCTTCCCACATCAAATCACACTAATTTTGAAGAAGAAACCAATGAAGCACCTGAAGAAGAGATAACGGTAAAAGAAAAGACTCCATCCAGGTATGTTCAGAAAAATCATCCAGAAACTCAAATTTTGGGACAGAAAGAGGCAGGTGTGCAGACAAGAAGAACTATTACAGAAGCTTCAAGCTATCTAGCATTACTATCTTCCTCCGAACCTCAAAATGTAAATGAAGCATGCAAAGATGAATGTTTGGTCAAGGCCGTGAAGGAGGAACTTGAGCAAATTGAAAAGAATGATACTTGGGAACTAGTTCCTAGACCTCATGATACAAATATCATAGGAACTAAATGGATATTCAAAAACAAGATGAATGAAAATGGAGAAGTTATTAGAAACAAGGCCAGACTTGTTTGTAAAGGATATGCTCAACAAGAAGGTATAGATTTTGAAGAAACTTTTGCACCTGTTGCTAGACTTGAAGCCATAAGAATGTTTCTTGTTCTTTCCAGTTTTCAGAAATTTAAAGTATACCAAATGGATGTAAAATATGCCTTTCTTAATGGAGACTTAGAAGAAGAAGTCTATATTGAGCAACCAAATGGATTTATTCATGGAAATGGTGCAAAACTTGTATGCAGACTCAGAAGGGCTCTCTATGGTCTAAAACAAGCTCCAAGGGCCTGGTATTACCGTCTTGACAAATATCTCCACCAACAAGGCTTTTCAAAGGGATCAACTGATAGCAATCTAGATACAAAGATTGACAATAATAATTTGCTAATAATTGTTGTTTATGTTGATGATATCATTTTTGGTAGCAATAAAGAATCCATTAGTCAAAATTTTGCTTCAGTAATGCAGCAAGAATTTGAAATGTCCCTACTTGGTGAGCTTACATATTTTCTTGGTCTACAAGTTCAAAAAAATAAAAATGGTATTTTTCTGTCACAAACCAAATATCTCAAATAGATCTTGAAAAAGTACGGCATGGAAGATTCTAAACCAGTATGTACCCCATGGTAACAGAATGCAGTCTCAGCTCAAATGATGAATCAGCAACAGTACATCAACCAACTTACAAATCCATGATTGGAAGTCTGATTTATCTAATAGGTACCTGACCAGACATCATGCATGCAGTAGGAATAGTTGGAAGATTCCAAGCAAATCCAAAGGAATCACTCCTTTAGGCAGTCAAAAGGATTTTCAAATATCTTCAAGGAACAAAGAATTTTGGTTTATGGTATCCTAGAGATACATATCTTACACTTCATGCATATACAGATGCAGATTGGGTAGGAAGCATTGATGACAAAAAAAGCATTAGTGGTGGTGCATTCTATATGGGTTCTAGGTTAGTGTCTTGGTTCAACAAGAAACAAAGTTCAATTGCATTATCCACAACTGAAGCAGAATATGTGGCTGCTGCATCATGCTGCACACAACTACTTTGGATGTTGCAAACATTGCAAGACATTCATATCACATGTACTCCACCCATCTCCATTTTATGTGATAATACAAGTGCCATCAGTATTTCAAAGAATCCAGTCATGCATTCCAAGACTAAGCACATATCCATCAAATATCATTTTCTATGTGAACAAGTCCTTGAACAAAAGGTCAAATTGGAGTATGTTCCCTCCAAATAATAGGTTGCTGATATATTAACTAAACCACTACCCAGAGAGACATTTAAATATCTCAGACAAAAGTTGGGAGTAGTTGCTGCATCATTTTGCTGTTAAATCCTATCTTTTTCAGAGAAAGGTGGTTATACGTGAGTTTCATGAAGCATAGTCACGTACATACGTTGGTTTCTGTGGGTACATTTGTGTATATATTGGTTTGAGGAGAATCTGTGGGCTAGAATCAGGAGAAAGGGATTTGATATGGTTCAATGAATTATTTGCTCTGCTTGATCATGGTTACAATCTGTTGATTCCATGTGGAAATATGTTGGCTCTCATAAGTTGTTGATACCTTGATGTATATATGATTGATGATGATGCTTTGATAACTCTTCTGATATATGAAATGATCAGATCTGACAGTGAACATCTAGCATAGGTTTAGGGGGAGCATATGTTTCTAATAATGCATTGTTGGCATTATCTCAGAAGATCTTGGTACAAATTCACATAGTTGTTTTTGATTCAGGTGGAATAGGTTCAGGGGGAGACCATGGTTGCTGGTCTAGATGCTGATTGACAGATGCTGCTGATGATAGTTGCTGATGACTATCATGGTCCTGCTTAAAATGTTTGGTCTCTGTTATATATATCATGTATATCGTTTAATGTAAAGGTCATTAAAATACCTAATTTGTAACCCCACTATGTATGGGATGGATGATGTAATGTTTCTTGTATAAACAATTGGTATATCCCCACTTGGTTGGGTGGATGATTCAAGTTTGGTATATCCCCATTTGATTGGGAAATGGATGTATGTATGAGTCTTTGGTGATAGGAAGGTCATTGATGATGTATGTATAGAGTCATGTTATCTTTTTGCAGTCCTTGCTTATGCTCAGGGGGAGCATGGAATCGATCATAGGAGCTCAATCAACACACTTCAGCATATCAGAGAATTCAGCATGTACTCAGGGGGAGCATGACCTTTTTCCCTTGATGACAAAGGGGGAGAGTGACTTGGTGTTGCCATTAAGTCCAAAGGGGGAGATTGTTGGCATTATGACACAAGTGTTGTCCTTGATGGCAACTCACTCAGATGACAGATCATAGTTCAACAGGTTAACAACACAAAGTTACAGATCAGACTTCACAGAATGAAGAAAGAGAGGTATACGCAGGTTCATAATTTGCCAAGACACTGTACATGCAGGTTCACTGTATACAAGTCGCATATACATACACACGCATTTTCACAAAAGGAAAAGCGCGTATACCTTGGAAATCTAAGTTTTGATCTGAAGTTTTTGGTCCATGGTATTTTGATCAATGGTATTGATCCAAGGTATTGGGTCCGAGGTATTGACCCTAGGTATTTGGTCCAAGGTATTGGTCCTAAGTGGTTTTGGTCCATGGTATTGAGAAAGGCCTACAAACTATAAAAGGAGGAGAAGATCATTATTCCAACGCATGCAAGTATCGAATATCTGATGAAGTATAAGATCTAGTATGTAGGTTATTGGGTTATGGTGCATAGCTGGATTTGAACCAAGGATGAACCTTAGCTAATGATGAGGAATCAGATATAATGATGAATCAGGATCTTAAGGTGTAAAATGAACTATCTTTTGTGTTGAAGCTCATGTATATTCTAGATCTGAACACTGATGCATATATTATTCTGTAAATGATATGATCTGGGTATAACAAAAGTCTGGAATAGCAGCAGAACTCTGAATTTATGTTTGCAGATGTATACGCTGGTTGGCTTTGAGAAAAGCGCATGTACACGCTGGTTCGACACATGGAAGTAGCGTATACCTTATAAAATATGTTTTAGTTGCTGTTGTTTGTTATTGCAGAGTTCTGGGTTCTGGCTTGGGTTCTGGTTACTGTATTCTGGTGATAGCATTCTGAAAGATCAAATTGATGGGTTGTCAAAGTGATTGATTGATTCGGTTGTGTTTGAAAGGAGATTGGTTGATGCAGATATATTTGATGATTGAATAATTTTCTTGATAGATCTAGTCTGAAAATTTATGAAACATGGTCCCTAGAAGAAAGGAGAAGGTTGTAGCCTTCTGTAGGCCAGAAACTACGCACTAGTAAATGTATTAGCTAGTACAAGAACTAGGGGGTTGTAGCACCCTTCCAGTAGAAGCTGGAGAACGAGAGAAGGTTGTAGCCTTCGACAGGTAGAAGCTTGCATACTGGTATAAGACTGCACTAGTACAAAAATTGTAAACATATTTTCTTATTATTAAAAGAAGATAGAGATGACAGCAGCAGGTGGTTTTCACTCACATTGGATTTCCACCTTATATCTTGGTGTTCATGTGTGTTGCTTGTGTGTGATGTTTTATTCTGCTTTTACTGCACTGTTTAATGAATTCCTGATATACTAGTTAAAGATCAATGCATGATAATTTGGGTAAATCAAGAAATCTCTGCATATATGCTGGTTGCATTAAGTATAGTTGTGTATACACGCTAGTTCACTAAAATGAAGTAGCGTATACAAATTAGTTTTGAAAATTAAATTATTGATCTGATAATATTGATTCACCCCCCCCTCAGTATTATTTCCAACAAGCAGGGGATGTGACAATTGGTATCAGAGCCATATGTTCAACTATGAGGCCTAAGGGCCAACCTAGAGCTGAAAAAGTTTTAATAAATATCAATGTTACATGGAAATTAAGAAATAACAACAATAGCAAGAACAAAAGAACCTGCTATAGGAGATTAGATATGGGCAGATGTAAGGGATAAAGTATATAAAGTATCACCTCCTATAGCAATTTCTAGAAGAAAACAACGATAAAATAACTCTTAACAAAGTCCATAAAGAGTAAAATCCATATAAAAAAATATGATTGATTACTCATAGATATGCGTACAAATAAGCATAAATCTCTCATGGACACCTGAGATGTAGGTAAATGTGCATCCAAAATGGTAAGGTTTATTTAACCAAAGACAAGGCACTAATTTAAATAAAACACAAGGTTTTGTTGAGATTGTGAAGGCAACAATTGGCTATAGGAGTACAAATTACACCTGCGAAGAACCAACTCCATGAAAGGGATATCGATAATGGGTAATAATTGTATTAAAATAAAAAATAATTTAGGAAAAAAAAAAAGAATTTATTGGCAAATTCTGAAGTGAACTATGATGATAAAGAACCATCAAATCTTATGAATATGAGTAGTTCACAGAAGAGGGCTAATAAGCCATGAGAAAGTGATAGTGTATGGGTAAACTATGGATAAGAAAAAAAAAGGTTTGTGAATTAAAGGACAAACTTATGTCAAAAGATGTTCGGGGAATAAAAATTAACCTAGACAGGTTGGACATTAAGCTTACCTTAAAATTACACATACACGTAATAATTAGTGGTTCCACTCACATGGTTCCAGAAGAACCAACAGATATTGTCATATTGGTTATGAGAGCATTAGAAACTTTGGGATGAAAAAGAATATATGCATGGTATGTGGTATGTGAACTAATTGTGAATCATAAGGATTTTTGTTGGGATGTTCAAAAAACAAAAGAGCCCCATGTACTCTCTCGGCACCTTAATCACTAATTTTCTCAAATAGAAGAGAATTTAGAGAAACTCATGTGTGAGATGTGTCAAGAAGATACTATAAAGTGGGTAGGAAATTCATCGCAAATAATTTATACTATAAGGAGTCAATAATTGTTGCATGGAACATGACTGACAAAGTTAAAAAAAAAAAGTTATTGGAAAATGTAGTAGAATTGCGAGCAAAAAAAAAAAAAAATAGCAAAGGGAGGTAAGTTGTGATAGTATGTAATCATTTTATTATTGAACTAAAATGTAATTGAGCTAACACCTGAAAGTATAAACCATATTTACAATATGAAATTATATAGTAACTTGTGAGGTAAAAGGGTATTTGCCTCGGAAACAAGGAAGATGGAGAAGCGTATTGAGACTTCTAAGTTGGAAATGACATGGAAAAAATAACTCGGGTGCTCTAAGACACTAAATAAATGTGGCAGTGCTTCAAAATGATGCTGCTAATACACATAAGGATATTGGATTTACACCAAATTAAGAAAGTATAAAGGAAGCAAGGGTAGAATTAACATGAACATTTATTCAAAAGGAATGTAATGAATTTAAAATATAAAAGGACTCCAAATAACTTTAAATTTTCTCATACTTAATAGACATAGAGAGCTCAAGACTGGTGTGAGTTACAAATTTGTAACACTAAATCATGAAATTGTTTTCCAAATGGTCTATTTTATAATAACTTCACAACTACGAAAAGTCAACGTTATGAAACTAGCTCACAAAATAGAAGAAGAGATAGATCAATGACTTCAAAATTAGCCTCTTCGAGGGGGAAACCTCCTTTACATTACACAAATAAATAATTATAGGATGATTCAAATGAAAAAACCTCCTTTCTATATATAGGAATCTAAGGGGTCACAATATAATCAAATTTGACATAACAATAGTAATGTAAGGGCACAATAATAACAACAGTGGGCTTCTATGGGGCACAATAATAACAATATGGGGACTACATGGGCACACAAATAAGAATCAAGGAGATACACTGACAACAAAAATGAGGGAATACACTAGTATTATAGGGACCTAACATGCTCCTCTCATTCAAAAAAGTTTTTTCCTCAACGCTAGAGTAGTCATGAATGCTTCTATATAAAATTCTCATACTCCCATGTGGCATCTTCATCGAGTAAGTTATTTCATTTGATGAGATACTCTAAAATTGATCGATTTCGTAGTTGTCAAGTTCTTGTTTTCGTGACTGCTTCAGGTTCCAATATGATTTTTCCTTCCTCATCAAGTTTTGGCAATATTGTTTGAACTCAGAGCTTGTCACCTATAACCTACTTTAAGCATGAAACATGGAAAAGTATGTGCACTCAGGAAGATGCATGAAGCTCCAATTTGTATGCCATAGTACCAATGTTTTGTAACACCTTGTAAGGACCATAATACTTTGGTGATAATTTATTATCCTTCTTAACTTGCTTGAGGGACATTTATTTGAATGGTTGTAGCCGTAAAAATACCCAGTCACGTACATTAAAACTTCTTTTGTTGCGATGTTGATATGCATGTTGTTTTATTCTATTATGCGTCAAAGTGAGGTTATCGTTTAAGAGTTGGAGAACTTGTTGTTGATGCTTGATGTGATATTTCACTGCTTGAACCTTAAAATTTTCTCTTAAAGATGATTTGATGGACGGTAGATGATATCCATAAAGTTCCATAAATGGGGTCAATTTTGCTGCTATATGGAAGGAAGTGTTATACCACCATTCAACAATAGGTAAATACTTGACCCATTGTGTCTGTTTATCCGATACAGAGAAATGAATATATCCTTCCAAACATTTGTTCACTATCTAAGTTTTCCCATCATATTGAGGATGATAAGATGATCTATGAGCTAATTTAGTACCCAGACAAGAAAATAATTTTGTCCAAAAATTTTCCAGTGAAAATATGATCTCTGTCACTTAGAATAATCTTTTGGTTTCCATGTAGATTTTCAATGGTTTCCATAAATGCAGTAGCAACTGTAATGGCTTTAAATGGATGAGATAATGCACAAAAGTGTGCATGCTTGGTAGGTATATCCACTACCACCATGATGACACTCTTTGCTTTGGACATGGGTAAACCTATGATAAAATCCATTGAAACCTCCTCTCAATGTTGACTTAGAATGGATAAAAGTTGTAAAAGAATTGAGGTCTTAATTGTCTCAACTTTATTTTGTAGGAAAACCAAACATTCTGCCACAAACTTTTGAATATCAAATTTAAGGCCATCCCAAAAAAATTCCTTCTTAACCCTGTGGTAAGTCTTTAAAAATCCCGAGTGCCCTCCTAAAGGAGAGGTGTGCAATTCAAAAAGAATATTTTGTCTGATTTGGTAATTATTACAAAGGTATAAGCCATCTTTGTACCATAATGAATCATTTTTCCAGCTAAATGTATCAGATTTATTGGGATCTTGTAGCAACTTTTGAATGAGTGCCCACACTTCTTCGTCATTCTTCCACTCATCCCTTTCTTTGATAATGGAAATTGAGCAAAGAAATGCTTCCACATCCTCATCCTTTCTTGAGAGTGCATCTGCAACAAAATTTTTCTTCCCTTTTTTGTAGATGATTTCAAAGTCATAACCAACATATTTGTGACCCATTTTTGCTGCTCTTCTGAAGATAATATTTGTTCTAAAAATTATTTAAGACCATCATGATCCATTTTTACCTTGAAGTGCCTTCCCATTAGGTAAGGTCACCATTTATTAAGTGCATATAGCATTGCCAACATTTCCTTCTCACAAATAGCTTTTTGTAAATAATTTCCTTTGATTGGACAACTTTCAAAAGCAATGGGTCTTCCCTCTTGCATTAAAAACATAAATTATATTTTTTGAGGCATCACATTCCACAATAAAGTTTTTTGTGAAGTCTAGCTTAGCTAATACTGATGTTTGACACATTGCCTCTTTAATATGTTCAAAGGCCTTAGTTGCTTCTAGATTCAAATAAAATGAATCTTTCTTTAGTAATGTTGTCAGAGGTGCTGCTATTCTCCCATAATTCTTAACAAACTTGTGATAATACCCTTTCAACCCGAGAAATCCTCGCAAATGATTAATGGATCTGGGGTTTTTCCATTCTTTAATGGCTTTAATTTTATTAGGGTCTACCTTAACACCCTCATGAGATAGAATATGACCAAATATTCTACCTCTTGTAATACAAAGAAACATTTGGAGGTTTTTTCATATAGTTGTTTCTCCTCCAATAGTTTGAGCACCAAATCAACATGTTGAACATGATCCTTCCAAGACTTGTTGTAGATTAGTATATCATCAAAAAATAGTAACACAAATTTGTAAGGAAGGGTTTGAAAATGGAATTCATCAAACCTTGAAATGTAGAAGGTGCATTGGTAAGGCCAAAAGGCATGACTAAAAATTTATAATGACCCTCATGAGTTCTAAATGTTGTTTTTAGAATGTATTCGGTCTTCATTCTTATTTGATGATATCCTAAATGAAGATCCAACTTGGTGGAGTAAATTTATCCTTGTAATTCATCAAATAATTCACCAATGACAGGAATGGGAAATTTATCTTTAATAGTGCGTTTGTTGAGCTCCCTATAATCTAGACACATGTGTCATGATCCATCCTTTTTGTGCACCAATACTACTTTAGTAGAGAAAGATCTTTGACTAGGTTGGATTATACTAGCCTCTAGCATTTCTGCAACCATACATTCAATTTTACTCTTTCGGGCATAGGGATATCTGTAAGGCCTGATGTTTGGAGGAAGACTTCCTGGAATCAAATGAATAACATGATCATTATCATGAATAGGTGGGAGGCCTTTGGGCGTCTCAAATAAGTTGGAGTGATTTTCCCCCATGGATATATTGATATTATAACATTCTTTAGAGAAAATTATAGTTCGTCCATTTGCAACCATTACTTGACACTCTAGTGCTAGATATAGAAATAATTTCAATTCCTTGGCTATCATATAATGAATAAAATTATGTGTACTACCCGAATCAATCAACACTATTACTTTTTTCTTCTTGATATGTCCTTCTATATTGAGAGTTTGAGGATTGGAAATTCCTGCCAATGTATTACAAGATATGGTCAAACTCAGTTCTTCTTTCTCTAGGGTTGGTTCCTCATGTATATCCTCTTCTTTTGATTTTTCTTGATCCTTTTCTTCCTCCTCTTCACAATATATGTAAAATAATTTCTTCTCAACACACTTATGACCTTTAGTGTATTTTCTATCACAACTATAACAAAGCCCTTTTTCTCTTTTTTCTTCCAATTGTTGTGGTGTCAACCTTGTAGGTTGTTGAATGATAGGAGAAACAACACTTCCATATTTATAATTGCGAGTAGTAGGCTTCCTTGTTGCCATAATTTTGCTTTCAATTTTTCTTGCCAACCTAAATGCCTTCTCCAATGAATTAGGTTCCCAAAGGTGAAACTAATGTTGGATGTTATCCTTTAAAGTACCTATGAAGACATCAATCCTATGCTCCTTTGGAATGTCATTTACCCTTATATTCCATTTTTGGAAGTCCTCAATGTGCTGCAACGTTGAAATCTTTTGTTTGAGATTCACCAATTAGCTAAAGAAGGTGTTGCTATTTGTATCCTCATAATGTGCTATCATTTCCTTTGTAAAAATTTACCAAGTGACAATTTTTATACTAGAGGAAAGTCATTGATACCATACAAACTGATTGGGTTCTAAATATAAAGTTGCAACGTGTACCTTTTGTGTGTTTTGCACATTATGGAGATAAAAATATTTCTCCATATGTAGTATCCATGTTACAGGATCCTTGAAATCAAACTTCCTCATATCGATCTTTGGAATATGGTGGGTCTTCAATCCAACGTTAGAGTCTATGAAATCATGATTAACATTTCCTTTGTTCTCATCATGAGTTTCCTCTACTACCTTTTCACCATTAGGAAGCATTTCTTGTAGCAACTTTTCCAAGTATTTCTTCAAATATTCCATGTTGCATTTTAGTTTTTCTTCTATACCATCGATCATAGGTTTTGTTACTTTTTGTGAGAGCGAATGATCCGGATTTAAATAGGAACGCAACAAATTACAAAGCTAACCGTAAACATAGATATGCAACAGAAATAATACTTCATTTCATTAATGTAAAATACTAAAATATGCTTACAAACAGTAATGGAAATAAACCAGCTAGGGCGATGGTAGCTTATCTCTAAGAAGAGATGTGGCGGCTACATGCCTCTGAACTGTGTTACAATGAGGTTCGAAGGCCTATTTATTGTTGAGAAACAATGGAAAACCCTTAATATCCCAACCTAACCCTAGAAGATGAAATGCCAAATTGTGGGCCCCGTTTAGGTAAATTGGTACATCAATTTCCCAGGGTCATAACTTTGGCATACGATCTTCGTTTGACACATATAATAGCTCGTTAGAAAGATCTATCTGAGAACTACGAGTTTGGGAAACCCATGTTAACCCCATATTTCCTAAGAAACGTCGTTTAGGGCCTCAAAATGGCTCCAGAAGTTTAAGACCTAAAAAACTGCTAAAAATAGTAAATTGTGCTACAAATAAGGAAACTGAAAAGCTGAAAGAGACAGTTGTGGGGGTCCAAGTGGGATAGGTGGGTGGACACCAACATCCACCTAGATCATTCCTCCCCCATTAGGAAGCAATGGTCCCCATTGCGTTGAGTTCCTCCATCTTCTGAACTTGGTCCCTCGTGAGCTGTTCTGCAACCTCAGATGTGTCCAACAATGGTGAGAAGCATGGTCGAGGGTAGTACACATTGAACACTTGGTGCAAGCGAAGGAATGGAGGAATGTTGTACTCCAAATCATTATTTCCCACAGCCTTAGTAATGGTGTAAGGACCATGTCAGCGTGGTCGGAGCTTTTGATGGGCTCTTGTAAGGCGTTCTTTTTGCAGATGCAACCAGACTTTTTTTCTCACCTGAAGCTTATGTGGTACCCTTGTGGGTGTGGAGAAGTTGTTCCTGTGTTCTGTCATGATCGTATCCCTCTGCTGTTGCTGCTGCGTGGAGGAAGCCTTCGCGGGGGTCATAGATGTGGTGACGATCTTCCCCTTACTTTGGGAGTGAACCAGACAGATGAATTTCCTAGTATGGGAGATGAGCTTCCTGCCTTTCTTAGCGGTGATCAAAGAGGTGGCGGTAGTTGGGGCTACGTCTGGTATCTTATATAATGAATCACCCAAAGAAATAATGACAGTGCGAGGCCTTGACTCATAGAGAGCATGTCATCTCCACAAGTATGGTTGGCCTAATAGTACATCACAAACATCCAGAGGTGTAACATCACACAATACCTCATCTGTGAAGGGCTTGATGCTGTAGGGAAGGCGACACTGCTGGTAGACTTTGAGATCTCGTCCTTCATGAAGCCACCCCATACTATACAACTGCGGGTGTGGTGTAGTCGGTAGGCCCAACTGCTTCACGCCCTCTACGGAAACGAGGTTCTTTTGGCTGCCATTGTCAAAAATGAATTGCAGTGGCAAACCCTTCACCCAAATCTATGAGTGGAAAAGACGCTCCCCTTCCTCTGGATTTTCGGGCTCATTTTTCTGGATCTTAGCGGTGGCAACAATGGTGCTGGGATCCGCATTAATGATCTGATTCCCTTTGTGATTCCCCTTGTCGGGTTCTGGCTTAGGGTCGGAACATGCATCTGATTCAGAAGCCTTCAACACAACTACCAACGACTGCTTGGTCCGACACTCAATTGTGTTATGAGTGGGACTCTTGTGGAACTCACACCACTTTCCTGTGTCCTTCTTCGGCTTCGTGGTGTTGTTCTTTTCTTGTGGCTTCAACAGGTTGTCTTGGGTCACCCCGCCTTGGCTTTGTCCTTTGGGCTTCGAATTTGCAGATCCAAAGTCTCGCTTCTTATGTTTAAATTTTTTCTCGATTTTGACAGCGTATCGATACACCGTGCCGAGCGAGGAGATGTTCAGGAACTCCATCTGTTCCTGGATGTATTTATGTAAGCAGCCGCGATACTTAAGTACCAAATGCAGCTCAGAGTCCTTGATACGCAACTGTGTGCGAAGGGTATGAAAATTTTTTGTGAACTCTGGCACATCTTGGTCCCGTCCCTGCCGCAGTGTGGTCCATTTGATGTATTTGTCCTCATAGCTTTTGATAGGGTAGTACTACTCCTTGATGGCATACCGAAATGAATCCCAAGTGGGTGCGGCTAAAAATAGTGAGCCCGTATTTTCATCCTTATGCTCGCAGTAGGTTTCCTACCAGTCCTTGACGTGGGGGGCTGCTTTGAGAAGAACGAAAACAATCTTTTCCCGACTCGAAAATTCATGAAAAGAAAAATATCCTTCTAGTAGATTTAACCATTTATCTACGACATCTGCGTCTATCTGACCCTCGAATATGGGGATTTCAAAATTAACTTGTACCTTAAAGGGCGTGGCATTTCCAGAGTAGCTGTTGGAAGCCGATGCGTTGCCTCTGGGTAGCCGTTGAAGGATCTACGCAAAGCTATCCATCATCGCGTTCCTTTGTCACTTGAGGGCTTCTTCGAGCAAGATTTTGATAGGATCTCCTACCCCCTCGTCTTTCTTCTCATCCACCATGGGGGGCCGTCGGGATTTGCAAGGTTGGTCTTGCAAAGGTTCGACCAGTTCAAGCCCCAACTCCTTATATCCCGACCTCGTTGGGGACATGCACAGAACAATAGAGAAAAAGCAGACCGCTTTGATACCACTAATCTGGATTTAAACACGAACGTAAAAAATTACAAAGCTAACAATAAACACAGATATGCAGCGGAAATAATACTTCATTTCATTAATGTAAAATACTGAAATATGCTTACAAACAGTAATGGAAATAAACCAGCTAGGGCAATGATAGCTTATCTCTGAGAAGAGATGTGGCGGCTACATGCCTCTGAACTGTGTTACAATGAGGCTCTAAGGCCTATTTATTGTTGAGAAACAATGTAAAACCCTTAATATCCCAAAATCTAACCCTAGAAGATGAAACGCCAAATTGTGGGCCCCGTTTGGGTAAATTGGTACATCAATTTCCCAGGGTCGTAACTTTGGCATACGATCTTCGTTTGACGCATACAATAGCTCGTTAGAAAGATATATCTGAGAAATACAAGTTTGGGAAGGGAAACATTGGTCCATGAACCCATTTTTCCCCCATATTTCCCAAAAAACATCGTTTAGGTCCTCAAAACGGCTCCGGAAGTTCAGGACCTAAAAAACTGCTAAAAATAGTAAATTGTGCTACAAATAAGGAAACTGAAAAGCTGAAAGAGACAGTTGTGGGGGTCCAAGTGGGATAGGTGGGTGGCCACCAACATCCACCTACATTAGCGAAATTTGTTGCACTTGGTCTCGCAATTTTGATATATCATGTTGCATTTCTTCCTCTTGTTCATGTGTCATAGTAGATCTTTCAGGTTTCTTACTATGTGTTTCCATTTTCTTTCTTTGGGGCACAAATTAATGATAATTATGCTTTACTAAGCCATTTGAATCACTTAAAACTATTTTTCAAACAAAACTTAAGCAAATTTTAAAAACTACACATTTTTATTTTTATTTATTTTATTTTATTTTTATTTTTATTTTTTATTTTTTATTTTTCGCTTTGTAGGAGCTCGATATTGAATCTATTGTATATTTGTAGTTGCAGATCTTCAGGTTCTGAAATTTTGTCCTATGGTAGCCATCTAAGTCCTATTTCCAACCCCACAAGTTTGTTTGAGATTGGATTCTTCAAGAAATATTTATGCCCAATCTCCCAAAATGGCTTGATTATAGACTAGTTTAGTAGAGCGAACATATATGAAATGCCACGTGTAACTGTTTCAATGTTCGACCCTAAAAATGATACTGAACAAACTATAATCCATCCTATTTTTGTCAATTTTTACAAAATTTAAATCTAATGCTTAGAGAGAAAGTTATGTATATTTTCCCAAGGTCACCTATTTGAGATGGAATTCTGGAGCTTGCTAAAACCCTAACTTCCTCGAATAATATATCTGAACGTATAGCGAGAAAAGATCTGAAATTCATACAAGAGATTCACCAATATTTCATATTTACGTGGTTTCAATTTCAACTTCTAAAGCTTTGTTAAAATTCCACGATGCCCTGTTCGAAGTAGTGAAACCATAGAACCCAAAGCTCTGATACCAAATGTTTTGCAACCAACTCACAAAATAGAATATGACTTCAAAATTAGCTTCTTTGAGGGGGAAACCTCCTTTACATTACACAAATGAACAATTCTTGGATGATTCAAATGCGAAAACCTCCTTTCTATATATAGGAGTCTAAGGGCTCACAATATAATCAGAGCCGACATAGCAATAGTAATGTAAGGACACAACAATAATAATAATGAGCTTCTATGGGGCACAATAATAAAAATATGGGTACTACATGGGAACAACAATAACAATAAGGGGGCTACACTCACAATAACAGAGGGAATACACCAGTATTATAGGGACCTAACAATCAGGTTTGATAGAAACAACATAATGAAGGAATTTTGATTGAAATAATTGCTAACTCTCATATCACAAAATTTGATTTGAATTGGTGCAACATGATAAATAAGAATAGAGGTAGGATAGACTCTATCTATGAGAAGTCTAGCAGATTTTAGAAAATATATATTTACATATAAAAGATAAATAATACAGTCATAAAAAATGTGGCCTAACCTAAAAAAAAACAAGAGAAAAAAAACTCTTAATTTGGTTGTTGCGAGTCTAATGCTTTTTTGAGATATCACCATCTAAAAATATAACATAGGAACCAATGTTTATATAGGCACATAGGTATACTTGATGATGAATATGTATAGTGGATACTCATAAATTTGTTGTTTGAACGTGGCGTGGGAAATTGATAGAGGGTATAAATGAAGTGTGATCATAAATAGGCAGATAGCTTAGAAAGGTGACTAAAAGGCAATGTGATACATAATCTTGGGAAAATTGACATTGTGATAAGAAAATGTGGATAGAATATTGGCACTAGAATTACCTATGCCTATTAGCATGTGCAGTGCTAAGAAGAGAGTGCAACATGCCACCAATCATTGGTACACCATTTGACAAACATGGAAATTCTAGAGGGATAATGAGGCATGTTGAAAAGAAGATGATAAGGTTTGGCAACGTAATTCTTGGTTATATCCTACTGATTTAAGTAAGCCCATGCTACTCGAAATTATACCTTTGAGTTTTCATAATGAATTATTTTCATGTTAACTTATGCTTCTAGCCTTAATGGTTTAGTGGTACAAATCTGAAGAGAAAAGATATAGTGAATTCAAATCTAATTTAACAAAAATAAATAAACCAACTGAACCGTGATTTTTGCATGAAACCACCAATAGATAAGTAACACGAACAAGATTGGGTCCACTTAAGCAAAGAACATGATAAGTTGCTAATTGGTAAGTTGAAGTAATTGTCTTAGAACTTGGTGATGTTTTATTATGGCATGTTTGATATCATGAAAGTATGATGATGTTCATAGACCAAATCATTGCTCCCATGCCATGAGGAAGCAAGGTAAAGAAGATTCCTTATGATCATAACAAGTAAGATTATTGTATGAGGGTATAATAAGGTAACCAATTAATCTCAGGTTGGAATAGGAGCATTGTCTATCAATATTCCACCAAACCTTGCATGTCAAATATATTAAATCCCTTTGATTGAATGAAGCAAATGACAGGTTGTGTTTCAATATAGAAGGAAATAATTATGTTATAGTAACGTAGCAAGTGTAAGATAGTTAATACACATACAAGCACGAGGGAGATGCCCCGTGTCTGTACTAGGAAGTAAAATTTCATATAACTTATACCAACAATCTATAATACAAGCTACAGGATGATAAAGGGGATCTTTGATTGACACTAAGAAAATAGGGAAGTGGCCAAGATGGGCATACCTAAGTTTAATTGGACGAAGTAGACAATAATATGGCCATTTTGAATATAGCAGAAAATAAGCAATTTTAAAACACTACTTATGCATGAATAACACTTTTGTGACAATAGAATTAAAATAAAGTATAGTAATGCTATTTAGTACGAAAATGCACTAATGACAAACTAGAACAGGAAATGGATTCTAATGTATTATTCTTGCTAAGTTAATAACGTAGATGAAATTGATACCTCCATGGTCCGAAACCTAGATGGTGGGGTCTTTGTCAATTGACATAGCCAAACCTAGATGGTGGGGTCTTTGTCAATTGACATAGCCATTGGGTAAGCAAAAAGTTTATGGTGATATTGCCAACCCTTATTAAGTGCAAGTTACATTGCGAGGTATATAAATAACAATTTGTGTGTTTGTAATGAAGATTGAAAGGTTATATATATGAGTATACATGTTCTTAAATAATGATTGATGGAAACTAATGACTATGGTGATTGTGGAAGTAGGTCAAACCAGACTCCTCTGTATTCTCGATAAAAAAAGAGTGTTCCACAAAAGTAAGTGGTTATCGAGGTTAAGTGCATTGAAAGCACTTTAATCGAGAGATCTTACCGAGGTTAATGAATATTAAATGCGTGAGGCATATTCGAGCCTATTTTGAGGGATTCAAAACATTGAGGAAGGTGTTTTACTTGAGGGGGAAGATGTAACACACTTTAGTAAAGTTGTACATATTTTTGCTGTGGGCCAGGTAAAGGCCTAGGATGGATGGTAAAACATAAATGTTATTTTATTTATCTAAATTTATAATTTATAAATGATGAAAGTTATGGTTAGCCATAAAAATTATAGGAGGGAGTGCTAAAAGAGAGTTTCATTTACCTGACAATTAGAAAACAATTATTCCTTTCCCTAGAGACAAATAATCTTAGTTGGGATAAGGGATCCAAGGGGAAGAGGAAAGAAAACCCAAGGCAACCTTAAAGAATTGGAACCTGGTTGGAGGAGGTCCAAGTGAGGAGAATGAAGCTATAAGCTTGTGGATTTACATAAGGAAATTGTTGAAATGGGCAGGACGCTTCCAAGAAAGGATTCTTGAGCTAACTGGCCAGTGGAATCCAAACTGAGACTTGTGTGCTCAATTAAAACTTGAGGCTAGACCGGGTGTGAGGGTGAAAGAATGTCTAGGGTTGGACCTGTTATGGTCACTGAACAACTAACTATCTAGAGGTGAAAGTGACTTGGGGGGAGAAATGGATGTAATTTCCATTCTCATTGGTTGGTTGGAGCACTCTTATTCCTATGATTTTGTGGTTGGACCAGATAACAAATAAAGATAAGTATTTGACTTAATATCTATGATGAATTATTTTATGTTCCATGAATGCTAGTAATATTTATTGGGATAAGATATGTTCATTATGTATATGTAAAATTTATTGTAATTTACTATTTAAAATAATTGGTGATGCAGGTTAGTTCTTGGCCAAATTATTTAACAGTAGCCTAGAACGGTCTTGACTTTGAATAAGGAAATTCCAGGCTCATTATAACAAATAACAAAATTAAGAAGACTGAAATGTAAGAATTTAATTATTTAAAGTAATTACATCAAGTATAGAGCTAGTTTATGTTTTGATTAGTCATAGGAGTAATACGCAAAGTAATCTAATCCTACGGCATTTCAAGTGAATTGACTGAAAATTGGGGCATTTGTGGCAAAATAATATATAAAAGAATTTAATATTAATCCTAAATGTAGAAAATGGTAAACAAGGGTCTTGTAGAACTCCTTGGGGAATGAGACATTCACATAAGACAAGAACATAATAGCAGAACTATTTTTGTAGAAATATTGTGAAACCTCCACATGAATTCTATGTCTAGAATGTTCAAATTAAAGAGAGACATTCGATAGTCAGAGGACTGAACCGATTATATACAAAGGGAAGTAAAATAACCATGAAAAAATAGCGGACAAAGAAACAAACCTGGTGGGTACAACTATAATCTTTACATAATTTTTTCAATGGAGACAAATATATATATATTAAATCTGTTATGGGCGTAAGGCTGCAACGAGAGAAAAAGAACTCGATGGACAAATCATAAAGGTAATCATTATGGTTTCTATACTACACAACTTAACAATTAAAAATCAAGGCTAACTTTGAACTATAAGCCGCCACAAGCCTAAACCTTACAAAAACCATAAAAATCATGGATATATATATATATATATATATATATATATATATATATATATATTTATTGAAACAATTGGAACATAATACTCCAGTATAAAATTTAACCTAAGTTTTGTATGAAACGCTATATGCGAGGGAATACGAATCAGTGTAACCTCTAAAGGATTGCATTGAAGTACTCTGAGTGGCCATAGCCGTGGCAGGCTAATGCAGAAATTTTGTGTAGACAAAAATTATGAACACTATAACCAAACAAACCTTTCATATAATAGTAAAAATCATACATTGAATTTATATGAAGCATTTTGCAACCGTTTGAAACCTCAGTTGTTATATAAAAATTTCACAACTGGTAAATAATATCCACCACGAAAAGGAAACACTCGTTTTAATAAAGAAATTTAACGGTGAGTGAGTCTGAAATATCACAAAAGTTTCCGAGTTTAACTGAAAGAGAAGGACCTGTAATAATCACAAAACAATGGATTTGAACAAAAACCTAGTATAAGATGGAAAACATATCTGTAATGGGTTAGAAAGGAACATAACCCTATAAATAAATAACAAGAATTAGCGCACGAGGTAACCAAAATTACCTGTAGACTAAGGGCAGGTTTTATCGTAGTCTCCAAACTACACTGCATGGAAAACAACAATGGTAATATGGTAATGAATTTTGGAACCTTGGGAAAAGTAAACAAATAGATTGTGATCTTAAACCAGAAGCTCACCCTGTGGAAGAACATAAAGATAAATCTTTGTTCTCTCCCGTATCGGAACCACCCCAATCAACTATCACCCTTGAAAACCTTGCCACTATGTAAATTATATATGGAAATGGTCAAATTAGTTTCTTAATGTACGCAGTAGAAGTTGTATGTTAGTAGAGGATGTGAGGGATAGATTTTCTTTGAATCTATCAAGTTATGAAGGGATCAAATATCTGAGTTCTGAACTCAAAAAATAAGTTTGAACCTTGAGAGATTTGATTTCTTATATTTTGACAAATTTGTAGTAAAAATAAACCTAGACCCATTATATACATAAGTGTTTATTTGAAATATACTTTATAATATAATATGATATGATATAATATAATATAATAAAATATAATATTATAAACCATAGTAAATAACAGTGATATTTTAATTTATGAAAAGATAAATAAGAGTTATATTTAAAAAAAAATATAATATTAAAATAAAAATATATAAAATATTATAAGAATTACTTATAATTTAATTATATTTACCTTCGTAGTATATTTTTTTCTCTTGGTAGTATATTTATAGTTATAAATCATATTATAATAATTAACGTTACATATATGAAAATTATATTGGAAAAGAAATTTATAATACTAAAATAAAAATATATAAAATATTATAATATTTAATTGTAATTTAATTATATTTAAATAAATAGCATTTTTAATTACAATATTTATTTTGAATATAGTATATATATAAGAGTTATATTTGAACCAAATTTACAATATTAAAATAAAAGTAATATATATATATATATATATATATATATATATATATAAAATTAATGTTAAAACAAGTAATATTAACCAGTAAAATCAAAATATAAATAAGAATTATATTGGAAAAAAATTATAATAGTAAAATAATAAAATAAATAAATATGTAATATTATAACGTATAATAACAATTTAGTTATATTTAAGTAGGTAATATTTTAAGTACTTAGGTATATTTTGGAAAGTGATTTAAAATAAATATAATATTTTATTATAAACCATATATGCGAGTTATATTTGACATATAGAATTTTATTATTTAATATTAAAATAAAAATATATAAAATATTATAAAAATTAATTATAATAAAATTATATTTATGTAGGTAGTATTTCTAGGTTTTTATTTAGAAACATGATTTTTATTATACTTATATATAGGGGTATATAGAGGGGGTTATGTTTGAAAAAATATGTAACATTAATATAAAAATATATAAAATTTTATAATACTTAATTGTAATTATGTTATATTTACTTAAGTAGTATTTTTAATTTTAATATTTATTTTAAAATATGATTTATAACATGGTTTTAGTTGACATTAATTATTATCATCATCACACAAACACAGACACACATATATATCTAATTTTAAGGTCATGACCAAGCCACACACCAAATTGGTGTATGAAACACCTTTATCTGTGGGACAAGGGACCTACACCTCCACCCAACTATTTGACTACTAAGTCTAACAAGACATGCATACTCTACCCCCTTCTAGTTTTGAACTTGTGACTACTTAAGAGGAAACACATGCTCTTAACCAAGATAATACACATACATTTAATGGAGAAGTGTAACCTATAGATGAAATAACATTTTTCAAGTGAATTCACCAAAAATCGGCAATACAATTCCAATATTTTTTGTTCTCTAAAATGCAATTATGAATGCATAAATGTGTTCAACACCAAAATTCTTCAAGCAAATTATGCATATTAAACAATTTAAACTTAAGTTTTTAAAAATATCATCATATTTTGATTAAAATTAACAGAAGAAATGGTCCTTGAAAAAACCATTTCATGCCTTTAATGATTATTATTAGTAAAATTTAAATATAAATAAGAATGATATATATATATATATATATATATATATATATATATATATATATATGAGATTTGAAATATAATATAATAATATAATATTATAGATTATAAATGAGAGCTTTATTTGAAATATATATATATATTTTATTTAACATTGATATTAAAATATTTTATTCTATTCATTATGATATCTTTATTTATTATTATTATTATTATTATTATTATTATTATTATTATATATATATATATATATATATATATATATATATATATATATATTTTAAATATTGCATGTCAACTAATCATTGAACATCATGTAATTAATATTATTTTTATATGTCATTTGTTAACTCCATATTGTAGAGTGAAGGAATTACATAATTGCTCTTACTTTCAATTAATTACTCTCTATATATATAATGTTTATTTAAAATTAAACTCAAAATTAAAGATTTTATTTAGAGCTCACATTGATTTTTTTGTTATTAATATTTTTTAATTTGTTAATATAAGTATTATTTTATTATTTTTAAATGTAAAGTGACATGACAAAATCTCCCTCAGAGTGTGTTGTAGAACACCTCCTTAGCAAAAAAGCTGAATGATTTACAAATGGAATAAGAACTATCTCTAACCTTTTTCACTACATATTTTCTAGTTATTTTCAATCAAAATCAGGGTAGAGATTTTTAAAAACTTGAGTTTAAATTGTTTAATCTATAGAATTCAAGTGCCCCATGAGTTTTTGATGGTGCTAAATTCATTTATGCAACAAAAAATCATATTCTTTCATGAAATTGTTTTGGTGGATTCAGGTGAAAAAGTATTTTTCATCTATAAGTTAGACTAGGTGTGTGTGTGTGTGTGTGTGTGTGTGTGTGTGTGTGTGTGTGTAAGGTATACCTAGTTAACATTGAAATATTTTATTTATGGTTAACATTCTACACATAATACATGCCCAAATCATATTTGGAAGTAAAAACATATATCCATAGCATATTCTCTCTATATATAATTTATTATGTTTTAAAAAACCATATATCCATAGCATATTCTCTCTACATATAATTTATTTTGTTTTGAATATTTTTTAAAATGTTATATATATATATATATATATATATATATATATATATACTCTACAAATGACTTGATCACTGTGGGCCAAATGAAACAACAAAATATGGATGATAAATGAATATACATGTTTATTTTAGTTTTATAAATAATATTAACCATGGTAAGTCAAAAAAACTTTGGAAAAGAGAGTTAAATGAGAGTTTCACTTACTAGACAGTTAGAAAGGAGACGATTAATTCTCTCTCTAGAGATAAATAATGTGAAATGGGAAAAGGGAGTGAAGAGGGTGAGAAGCAAGAAAACATGAGGTAACTTTAAAGACTTGGTACCTAGTTGGAGTAGGACCAAGAGAGGATGATCAAGTTATAAGCTTTGAACCTCAGACATGACACTCCTGAGCTCGTTGGCTAGTGTAATCCTGAAGGGTGGGTGGTGGTTAGTTGAATTTTAGACTAAAACCTACCTTGTTAAGATGAGGAAAATTCTTAAACAAAGAACTTCTCTTGAAGTGAAAACTAGCTCAGAGGGAGTTCTGGTGTTGAAAACTCTACTTATTAGTTGGGTGGAGAACTCTTCTTCGTGGTGTTTTGTGGCTAAATCAAAATCAAATAAAATAGATACCTAAAAGATAAGTAATCTGGTCCATTGTCTATTATGTAATTTATTTTAAAAGAAATAGATATATATAAATAATTCTCTCTGTATAAATGAGAAAGTTTGATGAACACTAAATTTAAGTATATTTAGAACTATATATATATATATATATATATATATATATATATATATATATATATATATATAGATATATAAGTTTGATTAACACTGAATATAAGAATATTTATAAAAAATAAGATTTGGAACTCAGGTTAGTAAAAGGCCAAGCTAGTTGCTCAATAACCTAGGAAAGAACAACTAGAATTATTAGGGTAGTGTTATAGACATTTTTGTGCCTTATAACATTGAGCATGAAATGTCCATAATCTAAGGGATCCAAAGTACCTAAACATGTTGTTCCTACCCCTAGAGGAACAAGGCTAACAAACCACAACAATTCACAGAAGTTCTCCACCAGAAACTGCTCAAAAACAAGTCAATTCAGGATCAATTCAGTGGCTCCACTAGCTGTCTGCGCTGAATGTCAAAGTCAACACTGGCTACCTGCACTGCAACGCAGGTAGAAGCACTACCAGGGTGCGCTGAGCGAGAGTTGACAAATGGCAAGTTCATTCCAAGAGGTGTCAAGACCCAGGAAGCTTCCAAAATCTTCCTCAATGACACTTGCCTCAGTGAATTCGACTAGTGATGAGTAAGAGGTTCCCAATCTCCAAGTGGAAGCAAGAACCTCCAAGTGGAATCAAGAACTGACAGAGGGAGAGGACACTAGTCAGATCTCAAGCTGACTCATCCTCTCTCCAAACATCTATATATGGATCTCTCCTCCATGAGATCTGGGGCTGGAATTTTGTTATTGCAAAGAATTGTTGTTGGTTTGAGATTGGAATCATTGGGTGATTAATGCTTTGAAGGGGGTGAAGATAGGAATTCCATTTGCTGGGAAGGAGACTGGATTGGAGCCCTCTGGGTTGTATCTCTTCCTGAACCTTGTTATTCATCAATAAAGCTATCTTGGTTTCTCCTATATACTGATGTATCTTTGATGTATGGTTGCATTAGTATGTTTAGTTTATTTCTAATCCTGAACTAGTTATGAATATGAATCTATGTCTTGTGTAGTGTTCTCTTCTTGTGATCTTGCAGAAACCTCTTGAAGCTGGGCGAGCGAGAAGGCAAGTAGTGGGAACTCTCAAAGAGAAGGGAAACTGGATCGAGGGACAAACGGAAGACACCGGTTAGTCCATCCATCTCTCTTCATTCTTAATTCATAAAGGAAGAATACTAGAAAAGCTGTCTCTGTTTGTTGCTAAGGCACTGTCACACCTTAGGTGGATAGGATTGTCCTGCATAGGCATTTTTCCCCACAACAAATTGGCGAATCCGCTGGGGAGATCTGTTTAGTCATTTTATTTGTGTTTCTATCATTGTTTGTTTCATAGACTCAACAGCAACAATCGAACTGCATCTGCTATTCTCAGATGCAAAGTAGACAGCGGCTGCTTTGATCCAATCACTGGATTTGTCTATGATCTGAACAATGGACTCACAAATGATTTGATGATCCTTTGTGATAGATCTTAGTACTCCCTCAAAGCATCCCTTTGATTGTACCTTGCTTGTTGCTTTGATTTGGCCTGAAACTGTAGATTAATCAACAATCTGTGACCCAGAACCCAGTGAGAAACTCTCTTTTCTCCTTCAGCACAGACCCTGTGAAGAGGTTCTGCATTTCAACGCAGGTCTTGTGAAGGCTACCTGCGCTGAATGTCAAAACCCCTGTGTTGAGGTTGCGCTGATCCAGTTAAGCCATGTGCAGCTGGGGTTCTCTGCTCTATTTTTCCTTGTTTTGATCTCTGATTTTTGCAGCCTGTAACCAGCATAGGTACCAGTCTGATAACTCCTTTTCTCTGCTTAAATTCCGCCTCCTTTTGTACAAAAAGACTGTGAGTGTTTTTATGTGTTTGTGGCGTCATTTACAGTTTTCCTTTGCAAGAGTGAAATAGTCATCCTGTAGCCCTTGATTCAGATCTGCTGATTGTGATTTTAGGAGAGAGTTCATTGGCTGTTTGCAGTTGATTATACATTTACTTTTGCTTTTGGTTTGAGTTTGTCTCTTTTAAGTGTCGAAACAAGTATTCATTTCGAAAATCGTAAAGTGTTGTAATCTCTTCTACCCTCTCTAATTTCGAAAAAGTAAACTTGTTTGTATTTGTCATTTAAAAGCAAATTAAAAGTTGTACAAAAAGCTTTCTTTGTAGGCATCAATACTAAGAAAGCGGAAAACAAACACCTGCATTGTGCATTTGTATCTTGATAGTTTGCATGTTTGATTTAGGAAAAAGTGCATTAGAGTGTGCTGATTGCTCTTTGAGAAAAGATGGTGTCTTTCTTTTCCCTTAGTAGCTAGGATTTTCAAAGTTGAAAAGATATAAAGCTTGCTTATCATCTTTAGACTGCATTTAGGAATTGTATCATACATCTCGTGGTGATCCAGAAAGGCAAACTTCTAAAAAGATCAACCTAAAATAAATTGAATGAACTTAACAACGCTTTGCAACATAACGCACAACATAGAGGTCTAGGCTAGAGACGTGTTCCGGCGTCGTAAAGCCTGGTGACTGTCGATCTCGTTGATGGTGGGTGATTCCTCCTGAGAGACGATAGCGCCAGTACGGATTGTGCTCCCACGTACCGTCACGTATATATTGGGGGACCCCTATAGGCATAAAACCTTTATCCTTAGGAAGCCGTGTCGGCCGCCCTATTGATCGCAATGCACTGAACACAGCATTCAGGAAGATCGACCGCCCGTACCTTAAAAAGTATTCTGCGGTTTTGCGAAAACTTTGGCACACCCTCTGCCTAGAACTCCAGAGCAGTTCCTTTTGGCCTTTTTCAGACTCTATAACAGAAAAAGTCCATCCGAGCATTTGTCACTTCGGGCTCGTTAAAACATCGAAGGAGACTAGAGTCATCTTTAGCTTTTTCTCGACTCTTTAAAAGTGAAAAAGCAAGTTGTGTCTAAAGCGTCGTTAAAATTTATTTTAAGCGGAACAATCCCCCTTTATTCCTGCGTTGATCTTTAGGTTGAAAAAATGGAGCCCACCAACCAAGGAATTCCCCTTGGTGGAAATCCTAGTCCCTTCTCCTCTTGGGGAGATGTTGGTGCGCCCCATATGGCCACATTGTCGCTTCCAGGACTGACAATTGGCTTGCCGGTCTGGCTCTTTTCAACCAGTGTCGTTCAGAACACCACTATTCCTGAACAGTCAAATCAACAGTTAGACCAGACCAGAGTTGCCCACCAGCCTTCTACTTCATCTAATTCTTCCTCTCCTCCTTCCTCTTCGCTTGACGGAACTGGTAAAACAAAAAACCAAGTTCCTAAGGAGAAGAAGGAAAAGAAGAAGAAAGAGAAGAAGAAGAAAGAGCCAAAAACGACTGGGGGCAAACAAGTGTCGTCTGACAAAAATCCACACACAGCACTGACTAGGCCTAAATCGCCATGTGTCATATGCAAGGGAGACCACTTCCACAGAGATTGTCCCTGCATCCCTCGCATACTAAGGGACTGGTCCCCCCGTTTGCACAATTCAGTGGCGTCAACCTCTGATAGCCATGTTGACAGCTCACCGTCAACTAGTGAAAGTGAAGCCACAGGACAGAGAGGGAAAGCTAGATTTCCCTGCAAACTGTGTGAAGGCGACCATGCCATCCACCGTTGTCCCTTCTTAGACGAGGCTAAAAGAGTTTTGGAAGATCGCCCGGTTTTACCAGTGCAACTTCCTCCTGGATATCAAAAACTCCTGCCAATTCCTTCACCAGTTGAGAACCTGGCTGGCCCGCTCAGGTGGTCAGCCGAAGCACCTATCATTGAGGATGAACCGTCTGAATCCATACCTGACGAAAGTCAAAAGGTTGAGGTGGCAGTTGACCCGGTTTTTCCTTCAGAGGCTCTATCCTCGAATGATACCATCACAGAAGAGAATAAAGACGACACCGTCGAGATTCTCTTCGTCAACACAGACTTCGACGAACAAGAGGACAATTTTCCCATTCCTTTATCGCAGGAAGGAACTTCGTCAGAGTCATACCCGGCCGTCTATTCGGTCCACCACCAAGCAACCTAGTTGTCTCGTTCGACTGGAACCAACTAGGCAGACCCCGTTTGCCAGCAAGCATACCATTCAGAATTATCGTTCAAATATACATAATGGTAATGGCTGGCACCATCATTGATGAGGGAGCATCTGTGAGTATCCTTTCCTCTATTGCTTGGAAAGCACTTGGTTCTCCAGCGATTTTGCTTGAAATGAGAAATCTGACAGGCTTTGATAAAGGAACCAATCGACCTTTAGGGATCCTCCCCAATGTGCCTATTACATTGAAAGGGAAGACCGTTCAAATGAACGTGATGGTCGTTCAAGGACCCTTGGATTATAACCTACTCCTTGAACGAGACTATATATATTGCATGGGAGCCATCGTCTCCTCACTCTTTAGAGTAATGTGTTTTCTGCACGAAGGAAGAGTGGTCAAGCTCGTAGACCAGCTTTCATTTCCTGGATCACGCATCGCAAATAGTCATATACCATCCTTAAATGCTCTCTTCACGCAAGAAATGTCTCAACCCACGGTCTGTCCTCCTGATGAGCGCGAGTAATCCGGGAGGATATAACTGGAACCCAGGGGGCATGCGTCCTGGTCTGCTTCGGCAGAAAAACTTTGAGTATAGGGTAGGTTTCCGCGGGAGAATATGACTAGTCTGTACCCCGTCCGTCTTGGAAGAGGGGTTATTCTAGAATAAGATTCTTTTGTCAAAGTTATGTGTTTGGCGCTCGTTGTCACTCACCTTTGTCTATCTCGATGGACATCGTCGAAGAAGTGTTTTGTTTGAAAGATTAACGAGACAATCTTTGGGTAACCTGAAAGAGGTATGCCTCTCCCGGTAAAACAAATGTTTTATTGGACTAAGAAGGGGTAACCTTGAAATCGTACTTTATGCCTGGGGGCATGCAAACCTTTTGGAGTGCAAGCAAGGGGCGGCTATTTATTTTTTAAATTTTTAGGTCCTCCCTTTAAACCTGTAGGTCTAACCCTTTAAACTCGTAGGATAGTCGTTTCCGAACTTGCATAACGAAAGGATGCGGGGAATAGCTTTGGTAAGGCGCAAGCTCCATAAAAAATGGAATCTTACATGAGACATTCTTATCATATGACTGGATTGATCGAGCAGTTTTAGCACACAGTTCATGCTCGTTAAAAAATAAACGCAAGATCCGAGCAGTTTTAGCGCATAGTTCATGCTCGTTAAAAAATAAACATAAGATCGAGCAAATGTTTCCACCCGCGTTTAAGCTCGTTAAAAAATGAACTATCTTCTGGTAAATAACCACAGTGAATGTAATATCATCAGCCATTAAAGCCTTGGTCGTGTTTCCACCGTCACCTCCACTTTTCCATTGGCCGATCGTTCACCTCCATATGTTTGTTTACCCATTTTGAGGAACAACTGCGAAGAGTGATTTCACTAGCCATCCTTGTGACACTGCCGTGATTGGAAAATTCCAACCCGTACCTGGAATCAGCTGCTAACCTGTTTTATCACTCGTTCCTCAAAAGACGAGTCTTCTTTAAGCTCTTTTCATCTGACTCGTAAAATATGAAAAGATTGCCGAGTTTTGGCCTTCCAGCTCGTTAAAGCTTCCGGAAGAGCTATCCCTCCTCTAGATTTTAATATTTTTGGACCTGAGGGATTATTGCACAAAAAGATCGAGCGCTTGTTTTGTTCGGCTCGTTAAAACTATCGAAAACTCATCCCTTCTGTATTGTTTTATACTTTTTCGGACCTAAGGGATTAGATGACGAAAAAGGACTTTCGGAGTTAACTTTATGTATCTTTTCAGACTCTCTAAAAATGAAAAGAACCGAGTTATCTTTGTCGTTAGACTCGTTAAAATCATTAAATAGCGACAAACTTGTCTTTAGACGAGAACGAGTTTCACTATCGCTAGGCTCGTTAAAACATAGCGATGGGCTTGCCTGAAGGGCAGGTTATAGAACAAGCATATGTTATCCTCCTCAAGCTTGACAAAAATAAGGAGGTACTGGTCAGCAATGACTGGGGAAAAATTGGGATAAACTCAAGAAAACTTTGATGGTAGCAAGTCGCTCTTGAACATGACACTTTTCCTCCGTACCACAATCGGGTTGGGTTGTTTCATTCACCGGTCACATCACCATGGTCTCGCCATACCATCCATATTTGGGGTAATGCTACCGATCCATTGCATCAGTGTCGCCATATGTTCAGGAGAAGTCGTTCAGAAAAGTCAACCGTGTCCCATCCACTGCCGTACATTATCCTTCATCCTTTCATGACCGCCACCCTGAATCATATGTCACAGATCATTTTCACCTCCATCAAAATCATTAGCTCCATTCCGTGTCATTGATGTGGGATTCATTAAGGCCCTCCTTTGACGGATTGCTTCTTGTCGACATCAGCTCATTATCCAAGAAGTTGATCTAGGAACAACCCCTTCAGTACTTTGAAGCTTGCATGCCTCAATGGCAAGTTTCTCACTTCCGGCGACAGGTATACATCAATGACCTTCGACCGTAAGATTTTGCGTGGTGTTCGACGCCAAGTCCTTTATTCACACCACGTGAATTGTACTGCAGTACCTTGAGGGTCATTATCATTATCGGTGATTCCTCTCGCGCTTGTTAACGGTTTACCTAATTGACCGGTAATCAAGCGATGTCTTTCCATGTTCGACTTCAGAACATTTCTCACATGGATCGACTTGTACTTAGAGTGAAGATCGAACGAGTTTGAAGACCCCGGATCTAGTTTCATCCATCCGGGCTGCGATATATATTCAGGAAAGATAAAGACATTGACATGTACATCATTGCAGCAGATAATCATCCTATCCAAAGGATGATAATTGCATCAAAATTATCAGTCTACCATCAGACGATTGTCTGTTCTATGTACAGGAAAATGAATTTATAAAGCTGAGCATGGGAATGCCCGCCTCAGCTAGATCATGAAAGTAGTATGAAAAATAATGTATTGTATTGTATCATATTACAGGTTTCCTCCCAGCATTGGATGAACTTCGGATCCTCCTGATAAAGCATTTCACCCGATAAACGGCCTCATACTTTAGGGGGTAACTGTTATAGACATTTTTGTGCCTTACAGCATTGAGCATGAAATGTCCATAATCTAAGGGATCCAAAGTCCCTAAACATGTTGTTCCTACCCCTAGAGGAACAAGGCTAACAAACCACAGCAATTCACAGAAGTTCTCCACCAGAAACTACTCAAAAACAAGTCAATTCAGGATCAATTCAGTGGCTCCACTAGCTGTCTGCGCTGAATGTCAAAGTCAACACTGGCTACCTGCACTGCAACGCAGGTAGAAGCACTACCAGAGTGCGCTTAGCGAGAGTTGACAAATGGCAAGTTCATTCCAAGAGGTGTCAAGACCCAGGAAGCTTCCAGAATATTCCTCAATGACACTTGCCTCAGTGAATTCGACTAGTGATGAGTAAGAGGTTCCCAATCTCCAAGTGGAAGCAAGAACCTCCAAGTGGAATCAAGAACTGACAGAGGGAGAGGACACTAGTCAGATCTCAAGCTGACTCATCCTCTCTCCAAACATCTATATATGGATCTCTCTTCCATGAGATCTGGGGCTGGAATTTTGTTATTGCAAAGAATTGATGTTGGTTTGAGATTGGAATCATTGGGTGCTTAATGCTTTGAAGGGGGTGAAGATAGGAATTCCATTTGCTGGGAAGGAGATGCTGGATTGGAGCCCTCTGGGTTGTATCTCTTCCTGAACCTTGTTATTCATCAATAAAGCTATCTTGGTTTCTCCTATATACTGATGTATCTTTGATGTATGGTTGCATTAGTATGTTTAGTTTATTTCTAATCCTGAACTAGTTATGAATATGAATCTATGTCTTGTGTAGTGTTCTCTTCTTGTGATCTTGCAGAAACCTCTTGAAGCTGGGCGAGCGAGAAGGCAAGTAGCTGGGAACTCTCAAAGAGAAGGGAAACTGGATCGAGGGACAAACGGAAGACACCGGTTAGTCCATCCATCTCTCTTCATTCTTAATTCATAAAGGAAGAATACTAGAATAGCTGTCTCTATTTGTTGCTAAGGCACTGTCACACCTTAGGTGGATAGGATCGTCCTGCATAGGCATTTTTCCCCACAACAGGTAGGTCCCATGATTGGGTCTCGAACAAAAATTTTCTTGAATGACAATGCAATCAACAAATAAGGAAAAACACTATGTTATATATATATATATATAAATAAAGTAAAATCACTGAAACAACAATCATGACAGTAATATAATAACTAGCAAAATTTAAAAGATTGAAAATAAAAATATGTTTCTACCATTTAACTAAGAAAAACACTGCGGGACATATATCTTGTTCATGGGAAATTGAAATTAAACTATATAAGTATTTCGCAACCAGAAACAAGGAAGGGTTTCCATAAAAACCATAACATTTTTGTAATGAAACATTTAAACTAAAATTGGCAAAAAGTCACACTATAATATAATAATGGTAAAATTCCGTGTTCATATTGAGCTGTGAGGACATACCATAAAAAATTTACACAACAATTTTCATTGGAATAATAGTTTTAAGTGGGAAAAACATTTTCAGTTCTCAACCTTAATACATTATACAAATTTTAACAGTGTTTTGAAATAAGCTTTATAGGCTAATTAAATAGGCACCAAGATGGTTCCTAATTAAAACTAAAATATCAACCTTATGCATACAATATTGTTGCTATAATTATTTCAAATCTCTATAGACAAGCTATAATTATTACAAATACGTATAGACAAGCTAGAGTGTAAAAGAGTTAAAAACCTAGAAAATTCCACAAGGCCATAATCAATATACCCTTGAATAATGATGCAGAAGCCTTACCTGGAAGAAAACAACTCAACCTCTTAAAATTCCTATGACTATGTGTGACTAAGGAAGCTCACATAAATCAAGGATAAGTCATATCTTACCTCAAGAAAATTCCTTATAGGAAAGAGTCCACCCTGTACCCCTACAAAAGATATAAGAACAAGAGGGTTACATATTCACTACGTGGTAGTAATTGAAGGAACAAAGAGAGCCATAAAAACCCTAGGGGAAAGAAATATGTTTACCTATAGAAATGTGACCACTGAAAACCCAGAACTCGGTCACTCCCTAGAGCCTAGGAAATCCTTGGAAGGGTTTTGAAGCCATTCAATATTTTATAAGAAATAACTACGTACAGTCACCAACAGATGAGAGGGAATGAAACCCTACCATGAAGGAGAGGTCTAGAGACAACTAAGGCCTCCACTTATGTAATCAAACCGCAAATCCCAAAACTTGTTTAGGCATGTACATAATAAGACACTAAATTACAAAGGAAAGTAAGTGTGGTGAAACTCACCACTATGTACATGATTCATAACAAATCCAAGAAGAGAGTCAACCTCTTGAGAAACAAACTGAATAAGAGAAAATAATACAAGATTACACACTCAGATGCATAAGAATTTTCACGTTGTTCGAGCCAATAACAAAATCAATGGAGAAAGGTTAGGGTTTCTTTTCTACAATTGCAGAGTCGTGCTCTCTGAGGTGAGGGACCAAATGAGACTGTTGAGCACTGTGGGAGGAGGTGGTTACTCTCATAACCACTAACCCCAAATCTGAGCCGTCTATGAAACCCTATTCCATAGTGACCATAGATATTTTTAAACTTTAAATACAATAATAATAACTTCAACGCGAGTTAACCAATATACTAACGCGATTTTGAAACCATGGAATAAGGACAGGTGTAGGTGACTATCACATTGTTGTACGCATGTAAAATATATATAGCCAAACACACTAGGTATATTAATTAACCAAAGTAAAAGACCCAAACCAACCATATAATAACCAAGGAATAAATAATCAAGTTCAATGATATATCACAATGGTAGAGTGTGAAGTAGTATTATCCAAAGAACATATATACTTTATATGTGAAACCCACATAGAGTGATACCCATTCCAACATGAAAATATGACATATCGCTTGATAAGAACTATATAAATGAAAAAGAAAAAGAAAAGAAAAATGGTTTTAATATATTTAACTATGGTGATACTATTTAGATAATAAAAAAAATTGGTGTATTTTACAAGTGGTATCAGAGCCACATGTTTCAATGTTGTGGCATGCTTAGGGAAAACCAAGAGAGTAACAAATTGTGTTTTTTGTTACACAAAGGAAAAAATATGAGAAAAGGAAGTGGCATGCGACCTAGAGGGCCTACAGGGTCTCGGTTAGTACCCCCTTTGGGACCAAATCTAGAGATGTGGGTATAATTGGGGGAGGAACCTCGAAATACAACTGCGATGTTGTTAGAAACTCTACAACATTTTAGGGAAGAAATGGACAAGTTAAGGGCCGATAATGAGCACTTAATGAGGGAAAACAAACTAATAATCAAGAGTTTAAATCATAAACATAATCATATAATTTTTTCTCCAACCAATGATAATGGGAATAGATTAGAATCACAAAGACGAGGAGAAGGTACTAGGCATGAGATGAGTCACATACACGAATATAAAGGGGGTAGAGAAGCAAATGAAGAAGAATCTAAAAATGTATCTTAGAAGAAAAGAGTAAAATGGAAAAGTGCCTAGTTGCAATGGGAATTTAGGAAAATAAAACTTCCAACATTTGACCGTTAATTGGAGGAGAAAGTTGAAGCTTAGTTAATAAATATGAATAAGTATTTTCAGATTTATGACTATGGCGATAATTTAAAAGCCCTTTTGGCAATTTTTCAAATTCAAGGGAAAGACACCATGTGGTGGGAAGAAGTTAAGAATGTACATGAAATTAATGAACAAGAGATAGTATGGCAAAATTTCCAAAAACATTTTAAAAAAAAGTACCTAACTAATTTTTTAAATAATGATAAGGCTAAAGAATTTTATGATCTAAAGTTGGGTCAATGATTTTGTGACAAATTTTACTTCATTATTAAGATATGTTTCTTATATATGTGAGTAGAAATCCAAAGAGCAACGTTTAATAAGCAATTTTCCTGCATATATGAAGGAGCGATTGAAATTCGATAATCTTAAGACTATGGATGAAGCCATACGAAAGGCTTAGGTATGTTACTAGAAGATGTGGCAAAAGGGGATAGTGGTAAAAATTGGACACAGAAGAAAGGACAAAAAAATAATCACACTCCTAAAAGTTTAATAGTTGTCAATTCTAAGAATCTACATAAAAATCAATTTTTTTGTTTTTTTGTTTTTGTTGTTGTTGTAAAAAATCAACAAAGGCCTCGAATGCAAAATGAACCAAGCTAGGAGAGGTATTAAAATATTGGGGTTGTGGAGAACCACATTATTATAAAAATTGTCCTCATCGCGGAAGAGTAGAATAAGCTGCAAATATTCAAGAATTTTTTACTGTAGGGAAAGTGGTAAGGATTTTTATCTACGATCAATACTAAACTTGAAGACCATCAAGATGAATACCAACCTACAATGGTTGAGTTTGAAGGTAAGGTTTTCAACCATGTTGTACCTATTTTAATAGACTCTGGTGCAATTTTAAATTACATAAGTCCTAAAGTGGTTGAGTTATGTCATTTACACGATAATAAGTTCAAAAATCCCTAGTTGGTATAGTTGGCCATTGGGGAAAAAGAAGAGTGACGTCAAATGTAGAAAATTGCTCAGTTGAAATAGTTGGCCATCCAATCAAAGTAAATCTAAATGTGTTACCTTTAGGATCTTATGACCTTTTAATTAATATGGACTCATTGGAAAAGCATTGGTCTATAGTGAACTACAAAGATAAAACTATTAGTTTATTATATGAAGGAGGATTTAGGTAGGAAATCAAAGGGATAGTGAGACCCATGAAGTTAAGAACAATTACAAGAATGACACTAAGGAAATGTATAAGGAAAGGTTGTCAAATTTATGTAGTTCAAGGGGGATACACTAATTCAAAGGTTTAAACAACAACCTTAGTGAATATACCTGTTGTTTAGGACTTTATTGATGTTTTTCCTGAAGAAATACCTGGACTACCTCTTAAGCAGGATATTGATTTTAATATTGAGCTAATCTGAGGAGATAACTCAGTATCAAATGCACCCTATCATATGGGGATACCTCAGTTGACATAGTTGAAAACAGAACCGCACGAACTACTAGATAAAAAGTATATCTACCCAAGTGTATCACCTTAGGGAGCTCCTGTGCTTTTTGTGAAAACGAAGGATGGAAATTTACTTGTTTGTATTGACTATCAACAATCAAATAAGTTAATAGTTAAAAGAAAATACCCCCACCTTAAATTGATAATTTGTTTGATTAGGTTAAGGGTGCTATGGTGTTTTCTAAGATTGATCTACGTTCTCGATATCATCAAATAAGAATCATAGAAGAAGATATAAGAAAGACATATTTTTAGGACTCATTATCGACACTATGAGTTTGTAGTCCTATCCTTTGGGTTTAATAATGCCCCATCTACATTTATGTGTCTCATGAATAATATATTTCATCAGTATATTAACAAATTTGTATTAATTTGTATTGATTATATATTGATTTATTCAAAAAATATGGAGGAACAAAAAAAACATTTGCAAATTATGTTGCAAACCCTGCAGGAACATTAACTATATTCTAACCATAACATATGCAAATTCTATAAAGACGAAATAGAATATTTAGGACACATAATTACACAGGAGGGAATAACGGTAGATACCAAAAAGATTAGGACTATCATAGAATGGCTAGTTTCTAAAAGTGTTGCAGATATTTGATCCTTTATGGGATAAGTGGGCTATTATCATCGATTTATTGAGGGGTTCTCTATAGTAGCTTACCTCATAACTTATTTGCAAAGAAAGGGAGAAATTTTAAGTGGAAAAATGAGTGCCAAAATAGTTTTGATCAACTTAAACATTTGTTAACAACAACCCTTGTCTTAAGGATAACAAATCTTGAAAAATAATTTGTAGTTTCTACGGATGCATGCAAAGAAGGAGTAGGGGGTGTATTAATGCAGAAGGGCCGTGTGGTGGCTTATGAATCACAAAAGTTGAAAGAGCATGCATAATTTTAATCTGCTTATGATTTAGAATTAACAACAGTGGTTCATGCCTTAAAAATATGGTGACATTATCTATTAGAAAAGAAGTTTTCATTAATGACTCACCACAATATTTTAGCAAGCTTCTTTAAACAACCTAATCTCAATGTGGGAGGTATTTAATTATTGGTGACATAATAGTTGTTGGGACATAAATTGAAAGGGCAAAGATTTTATGTTGATTAGGGGGTCCTGACCCAGGCTCAGAGTTAGTTGTGCCAACCAACAAATTCCTACACTACTGGCTCTTTTAGCAACAACCCATGTAGCACAGGCTCTGTTCTCACTCGAAGCAGTATGGGGGGATGCAAGAACCAATTTTCTTCATCCAGAGACGAGTGTGATGTCTTTTAGTGCCTCAGATCTACCTTCACGTAGATCGATAAGCACATATGGCTTGGTACTGCAACTCTATTAAAATAACCTTCAGATCTTTGTGAAGGTCTACAATTGCCTTTTGTAGACCCTTATAAGTTGATTTATCCACTTAGACACATCAGAGAACAATCCTAGATTAGTGTTCGTGTAGATCTACTTATGTTAATTACAAAACATGACACAATTCATCACAACCTTCGCAAAAGTACTTAACATGCATTACATATATCTATTAAGAGTTATTCAAGAGATTCGCCCATCATTAGATTGATATTTCATAAACACATTATTCATCCACAACATATATTGTAAACAAAAGTAGCAGAGATAAATAAATATACATAATATTTCTTCAGTAATCTTCTTTATTGATCTCCAATATGGTATTACGGACTCAAAACTACCCTTCACACTCAGCTGTAGGGCTCCACGCACTCAGGTGCAGACTCTACCTAGGCCTCTGATCATTGAGTTGCAGAGCCTCTCTCTCCTATTTGACCCACTTCTCTGCGCTATCACTTCTAAGAATCCATTCGTCATTCATGTAGACATGCCTTAGACTCTCTAAGACACACCTATTTATAGCCTTTTACATACAATCCCATGGTGTGCGGACCATGGGTGGATCTCAAAACCGATTCAACTTTTACATAAACAAGGGGCTAAAACCCCTCTGAATCCTAACCATCTACGTGTTACGCATCCACAAATCATGGATACTTTACATTAATTACAAAAAATACATCAAAACTTGTGTTATTTTAACCCCAAAATTGAACTTGGGGACCCCATCCGAACACACCCCCAACACAAAGATCGTGACTCACCCTCGAGTCACTCAGCTTGCACTGTGATCTTGCTATGAAGATCCCCAGCTCCACTTGAACTACTGCAACCTCGGCAGCACTCTGCGTGGCTGCCTGCTTGACCTCTTGGATTAATTTTCCGATAGATGATCCTTCCGTGACCAACCTCATTTTCTGTTGTGTCTGCTAGAAGTCCTTTAGCTTATCCTGAATGGTTGTCATGATCCAATAAGCTTCTTCCAACCATGGTTGTAGCGTGGCCTTTAGAAAAGCCTCCTTTTTTCTGTGCCGCCTCTACCTACACTAGGAGCTACTTCCCCTCTTGTAATTTTTCATGGCGATGCGTTGGTACAATGGACCACGCTGTTTCCCTAACTTTGTCATATTCCCACTGCAACTCCCTTATTTTGGTATTCAGTGTCTAAAGTTTTGGACTGTCCTATAGATTTGTTACCAACTCCATGGTCCGGTCGAATACTACTATGTAGTGTGCAACTATGGAATCCAGAGTGGCCAATCCTTCCTTGATTGTGGCTTTGCGCTCCTCCCTCACCTCCAACGGATTCGTAGGCTGCAACTTCAATTGCAGCTCGGTGATCTTCATGTTGAGTTAAAATTGAACTCGGTTAACCTCAGCTTTGGCTTCACACACACTAGAATCTAATTTTCTAATCTTCACTTCTCGTTGTGTGTCCTCAGGAATATGAAGCTCACGCAATGTTCTGCATGCTTCTTCTACTGCTAACTCCACGCGTGAACTATGTGCCTGAAGCATTTCCTTCTCCTACAAAACTTGTGTCTTTTCAGTGAATATCTGATGATTATTAAATTTGATCTCTCTCAAATAATTGAGAGCTCGTTGTTCCCTAATGTGAAGCTCTTCCATGACTCCTTGTAATAATGCATGCAATGACTCCAGTTGCATCACGACAAGGTTTAGGCCCATATTTGGGACTTTGTCAAGGAGGGCGCACTATTCCTTGGTGTCAGCACGGAATGAACTTGCAGGCAAGGGGAAGAATCGCACATCCTGCTGCCATGGAATCATCTCCACACCTATACTTTGATCTCGTACCGAACTGCCTGTTGTGCTGCTCACTTTCCCTACATCTGATTGGATCTTGGTTTCTTGGAGCTACAAATCTGGGAGATCCTTCTGAATGTCACCCAATGTTTTCTTGTACTACTTTTCTAGCTACTGCAACACTTCTGTTGTGGTGTCCCTGACTTTATCACTAATCTCATCTAGATCGCTTTCGTTGAGTACCATGGGATCAACATATGTTTTTTTAGCTTTTTTCTCCTCCCTGGTCACCCATCTTTCTGCTCTAGTTCACGCCTTTTCAGAATGAAGGGGGTGCGCTGCCGTTCCTTGCCTCTGCTGCCTTGTCCTGTTTCTATTTATGTTTCTAGTGAAGGTGACTTATCACCTTTCTGGGTCTCACGCTGCTCCTGTTCTGCCTTCTCCTTGGAAGCACGTTCCTTCTCAACCCAAGCCTTCTTTGCAACATCCTTCTTTTTCTACACAGCCAAGTTCTGCACATCTTTCTTAGTTTCCTCCTTCCTTTTCTTCGTGGCCACACTCTCTACACCTGTTCTTGGCCCAATAGCTAGATCTGAAGGGGCCCACCACTCGGCTAGCTGATGCCCCACTACCTCATGCACATCAGCCTCCATCACCAAATATGGCAATTCATGCCACTTCTATGCTAGATCCTTCCGCGCCTAGATATACACATTGTGAAAGTCAGCCTTGAAGGTTGCGTAAGCTGACAACTGTGTGAACATTTTTGGGGACAACCTTGGACGTTGGTTAATCACCATGCAAAGACTTGATTCCATCAGGAACCAAAATATTTTTGTCTCTTTGATCCAGCTGGAGTCCTTGGTAGCCCATAGGGAGGCAAACTACACTGCCTTCAACAATCCTTCTTCAAGCGGAGGAAACTGGTTGTCCTTCGGCAGTTTCCATGCAACCAACACAATAGACAATAGTAACCAAGCGTAATGAAATGACTTTGTTTCATCCCAGGCCTCATGGAATTTTTCCAGGAACTCCTGACAGATATACCTGGACTAGTTGAATTGCATGGTCTTCGCACACTGTGTAGCTAGGGACACTACGGGTGCCAAAACTTCATCTGCATGACACTTTCTCATCACCTTTCATCCAATATCTGTGTAGCCAATTGAACTGGAGGGTCTGAAATAGATAAGATAGAGTACCCGTGTGACTTCTTTACAAGCTCATAATCCTTCTTCATTCGCTCTACAAGCTCCTTCTCCCCTGTTTTTCCTCCAAACTCCTTGGATGGGTTCAGAACTTCATAGGGCAGGTGTGTAATCCTGTGAATGAGCATATACGTGATGGGTATAGGACCTCCTAGCCATAAACACCAATCATGCATCAAAGTGAGCAGCTGGCGATGCAAATTGTGTTAATGGTGGTGTGGTGGTAGTGTGGCACCCATAGCAAGTTGAACAATCTTGACTGCTCGACCCCGTGGACCCATTCCTCTGTTTCCAGTGTTGTCAGACCCATTTCTTCATAGTAAACTCTCTTTATGTACTTGTTTGTCACTAAGTGTGGCAACTTAGAATGATCCGCCAGGTCCCAATCCTCCATTTTCAATAATGGGACTCGCGTGAGCCGCAGAACTTCAAAAGGAACCTACTTAGGTAGCAGGGGCATGGAGATGATGAATTTCTCTGAGTCAAGGTCTTTAGTGATCTTTGCCTTCCACTTTCTTAGAGGTATATACCCAGGTAGCTTCGTGGTAGGTTTTGCGCCTTTAGTGTCAATATCCTCCATTCCTCGACCTTCTTCTACCTGTAGGTCTACAACATTTTTCTTATCATTTGCTCATTGCTTATCTTTCTTCTAGGCTGGTTTCATAGTATGCTTCCTTGGGGAAGCATGTATATGCACCAGATTTTTCTGCTTCTCCTTTGCTACAGGTTGCTTTTCTTTCACCATCGAATGTTTTGGTCTTGGTGACCTCGGCGCCATGGGCACCGCAGGTGTAGCTTCAAAACTAGATACTGCAGAACCTGGGGCATAAGATATGACTGCTTCCGAACTCACGACTTTGATGGGGTTGGTGGCAGTCATCCTTTCCATAAAAATCTCATGGAATTCTAGAGAAACGTTTGTGTGGGCGAAGAATTCCTCCCAAAACGCTCAAATCATAAGCGACAGATAGCAAATTTCAGTGAAAATTCTAAGGGTGCAAAGTGTTCTCTGTTGGTTGACATGCATAATTTATAAGGGTGTTTAAATTCAAATCCAACCGTTCCCCACAAATTCTAACAATTAATGTTGTTTTGGCAGAAGATCTTCAAATATTTTGGCCTTAAATTCTACCAACCTTCTCCTGTTAACTGTCTTCTAGCTATCAAATCATGAACATTGACTCCAAGGGTCACTTTTCTACTAAGTTGCGTAGTACCTCCCTCCATATCCCAACTTCATATGTTGTAACTTCACCTTTTTCCGCGTAGCCCGCCGACTGCGTTGTCCTCCAAACTTGGCAATGTAGTTTATAGTCCTGTGTTCCCGTGCAACTGCTTGGAGCACTAAGACTAGCCTGCCACCATATAGTCATTTCCCAAGATCCCTGTATATAGCTTCAATCATATCCCATTCAATCTGCTCAAAAAATGTTCTCCATTTAGCTTCGCGAGCTGAACTGCACCTCCATCTATAATTTCCTTGATAATATATGGCCCTAGCCAATGCATATGGAATTTTCTCTGAAACTTAATGAATTTAATTTCATATAAAAAGACAGGGTAATTTACCTTAACCATGCGAAGCTTGATGTGGCAATCGTGCCATGCTTTTTCACGCTCCTTCTGTACTTACTAATGGGATCCAACAAAGAATCAGTCCTTTTCAAGCTCCATTAGCTGCACGAGTCATTCCTTTAAGGCTTCACGATCTGTCGTACCTATGAGAGCTACTATGTGAAAACTAGGCACAACATACTCCATTGGCATTACAACTTCTACCCCATAGACCAACCTAAACGATGTTTGTCCTATCAACTTTTGCAAGTAGTCCTATACTGCCATAGTACGACAGGTACGTGCCCATCCAAGTCATTTCGCTATGTGTTGCAGATCTTTGTTAGCACGTTATCCAAAATCTTGTTGAAGGCCTCAATAGTTCCATTGGCCTATGGGTGATATGGTGTACTCTTCTGATGGTAGACCTGGAATTACTCGATTAACGTGTTGATTGTCTCATTCAGAAAGTGCATACCTCTGTCGCTCATCAACACTTTCATGCAACCAAACCTAGTTAAGACATATTCAAACAAAAATGCCACTATTGTAGCCTTGATACAATCCTTAATCGGCTTTGTCTCTTCCATATGGTTAGATACTCCGTCACAGTGATGATATGACGAACACCAGTTTTCTTCCCTTGGGAATAAATTGGCCCAACAAAATCAATCGCCCATTTTCAAATGGTTGCAACGATACTTAATATTGTAATGGAAATTCATCCCTTCACAATGGTTTACTCATTATCTGACACACATCTTTATGCAACGTTGGCCACTAGAGACTTGCGCACAAAATCTTTTGTGCAGTCACCTTTCCTGCATAATGTCCTCCCGTAGCCCTTCCATGAGTTTCAACGAGAATGATATTTCTCTCAAAATTGGGCACATATCTTCACAATATTTCATCAGCACCCATCTTATACAGATGTCCCACAATCACTAAAAAGTCTGCTGCGCGCACTACTATCTCCTTATTTCGCTGACTTGTATACCCTTCCGGTGCCATCCCCATAGTCAAAAAGTGAATAACATATGAAAAATGGTTATCTGCTACATGCAGCACGAAGAGTTGCGCATGTGGCAACCCTTCCTCCAAATTATTAGGCTCCTCTCTTGTTTTGATCCATGACAGATGGTCACGTCCTGCATTCAACCTCCCTAGCTTAATAATTACTTCAAAGTCATACTCCTAGAATAGGAGCAAACATCTGCATATCTTCCCCCCAACATAGGCTTATTGACCAAGTATTTCAAGGCAAAATGATTTGTGTACATCTTGAAATGCCCTCCTAAAAGATAGTGCCTGAAATTTTGCAACGCGTACACCATGGCCAACCATTCGCGCTCAGTCGTTGAGTAATTATTCTCGGCCTTCGATAATTTCCTACTTGCAAAGGCTATAGGGTGGTCCATTTCTCCCTCACCAACTTGTGTTAACACTGCACCTAATCGATGTAAGAGGCATCAACGTGTACATGAAATTCCTTCTTCCAATTCAAGAACATGAAGATCGGTGTGGTGACCATGTTTTCTTCCAAAACATCTAAACTACGCTGACATTATTCGTCCCAAAAGAATTTTGCGTCCTTCTTCAGCAGTTTCTCCATAGGGGCAGTAATTTGAGCATATGATTTGATAAATTTTCTGTAATATGTCGTATGTCCCAGCGTCGCGCGCAACTGCGTAACGTTTCTTAGGGCCTCCAAATTCACTATTACCGCAATATTTATAGGGTCCACCATCAACCCTTGCTTGCACACCGCATGATCCAACAAGATTCCAAAGGGAACACAGAAGATGCATTTATTCAAATTTAGCGCAATCCGGTATCTGCAACATGTATCCAACATCAGGGGCAGACTTGATACATGGCGCTTTACTAATCCGATCAATGTCCTGTCATCGAAGTATACTTCTAGGAACTTATGAATGAACTCCTTGAATGTCGCGATGACTACGCAGGAGAATATCGCAGGCACATTCTTGAGTCCATACGACATCACAATGTATTGAAAACAACCCCACTCTATTGCAGAGGTTGTTTTGCTTCTATCCTTAGGCACGATCTTAATATGATGATATCTAAAGAATCCATCCGTGAATGAGTAGGCCTCATGCCCTTAAAAATTGTCTAATACTTCATCAGAAAATGATGTCAGGAAGGGATCATTGACACACGCATCTTTAAGCTTCCGCAGGTCTACGCAAATCCTTATCTCGCACTTCTGCTTCTTCTCCTGAACCACCATCAGGCTCACCCAATCAAATTGCTCAACTGGTTCTATGATGGCCTCTTCCAACATCTTATCCAACTCCTAGCAAACCTTTTCCTTGTATTTAGGATTAAGGTGATACGACCTCTGTTTAATAGGCTTTGGGTCCAACTTCCGAGTGATTTTCATAACACCCAAATCACCAACTATGCCCTTAAAGTCTGAAAACTTAGTAGCGAATAGAACTTGATATTCATGGAGTAACTTGGAAATTCTATCCACAATAGCATCAGCCCAGTAATCTCTAATCTTTGCAAACTTCGGTTCTGCTTCAGTCCCAATGTTTACTTGCTTTGTTTTCAATGGCACAGTGTTGTCCAGGTTGTCTAGTTGCGGGCCCATGACTTTGTGATGCCCTTCCACCTCTAGAATATTGATATTTCTTGGATCTTCATCCTTCTCCTCAGTGGCCACATTCTAACATTCCATCACATGGCACAACTCGATGCTCCAATCTGGCTAGACCCATTCTAGAGGTTCTTGTGGTGTTCTGAATACAACTACCTTAATCTCCTGTAGGGCTTCATCAATTCTCACGAAGCGATCTTCAAAATTGAAGGTTAATAAACTGTGTTATCACCTAGATTGACCTCAGGCTGAAGGGAGGCGATTCTAGGGTAACCACAAACCAAGTTTAGCTTTGTAGCTAGCCCTACAAGGCTAGGAGAGGGCTCTCTCCTTTAGAATCTTAGTCAAGATGACTGAATCAGGTAAAGATTTTAGGCTAGGTATAGTAACTTGAAATTTTTTGATTGAATTTATTGGTGTTTGCTGGATCAGATGGAGCTGGGCAGTTTAGGTCTGGGAAATTAGGTCAGAAATGCAGGGTGTTCTATGGGGAAAGGTAGGCATAGGATTTAACACTTTAAGCTTAATGATGTGAGGTGTTTAAGACTGATGAGGAGCTAAGGAGGGCATGTGAAAATCATGGATCCTTCTCAAACAGTAGAAAACATAAAATATTGAATGATTTCCCTAGGTAGAGCACTGTAACAATGGATTCTACCTATCTAACTTGAAAACATTCAACTAGAAGTAATGGAATGAATGATGGCATACATAAAACATATTAACAAATGATTACAAAAGAAGAAACTGTGCTAAAACTCCATACCACAGGGATCCCATAAAAATAGCAACAAATCCTATTAATCTCCTTGCCAAACTATTTACAATGATGTACAATCAATCTCTAAGCATCCAAGTGAGTCCAACCCCTACAAATGACTAAGAAAATACATGATATAGACATTAGAATCACTCATCCTAGCCATCAGGGGACGAATCCATGAGAATAGGAGTTGAGAACAACAAATTCTAAACAAGGAATTGAATTCTAGGCTACCTAACAACTTTCCTCTAAAAAGAGGGGAAACTGATTCATTGCCCTCAAAACAACCTTTAATCTAATGAATCTACCATATGCAATTGTTTAAAAATCATATTTACAATCCATGACATAAATTACAACAATAAATCATCCACCATGAGAGAGAAATCATGATCATAGTCGAAAAATGGAAAAATAGGCATCCTGAGCAAAATTTGCTCTACGCGCAACGCCACTGGCTCAACATGTAGCGCCACTTTCAGGCTAATTTTGGAGGCCTTCCCATCATCCCAATTGATCCCATGATAGTGCATTGGAAAGGTCTTCAAGTCTATTTTCTGGAACTCTTATAATTTCTGCATTTGGAGCTCATTTGACCTCTCAAAACAAAATTCTCCCAAGGTTGCTTCTGTGTGTCCAAAAAGTGGTAGAAAGGTCAATTTTGGAGTGTTTTTTGACCTTTTGGTGAACTAATTTTGCTCCAAAAATTCTGAAAATTTCTAGGGTGCATTTCCCCACTGCCATGAATCCAAAAATGTAAGCCATTCCTTTATTGAATTCCCTTAGGAAAATCACAGTGCCGGTGGTGCTGCGCTTCTAGGCAGTTTTTCTATGTATTGAATTTCAAAATTTACAAGATGACAAAATTTGCTTAAAAATTGCTCAAATTTGGTGTGAAGCACCACCATCATGTGCTTTGATTGGCCAAGGAGGCCTTGGCCAACATTCTAAGTCTATCCTCCTCTTTCTTTCCTTTCAAGGCCCACCTTAACCTAGCTTTCAGCTTCTTGATTCTTATGTTGCAAATCCTATTGCGAGTCCTGTAATGATAGGCCATGTTTCTTAACATCCGATTATCTCTATTGACCTTCTGTAGCAGCTTCTCAAGGTTAATATTGACTCTCTCAAGCCAAGTCTCCCTATCGTTTTCAATCTCCTGCTCAATAGGAGTCAATGTGACTTGTGTCTCTTTGCCACTTTGCCTTTTTGCTTTGAGCACTTCCAGCTCCATGAGGACTTGTTTGTCACTCAATTGTTTGTTTTCCTGTTCTAAGTATGTGATGACATACTTCGCCCCCTCCAAATTGTCTGCCAAAGCTTGTATTTGAGCTTCCCTTTCCTGTATGATGATGCCCTTTATTGTTTCCATCTCTTGAGCCTCTAAGTCAATGGTCTCAATGTCATGCTACTCAGGTTCATCATGTTCTGCCAACTCAAAGTCCCTTTCCTTCTCATCATCATCTGGCATATTTTCTTTTCCCTTGTGCGACTTCTATATCTGTACTTGCTATGTCGATGAAGAAGGAAAAGCCCCTTACACATCATGTGGAGTTAGCATTTGCCTATGGGTTGATTAAGAAGGCAAGGTACCTCCCATATCCCGTGGAGCAAACACTTGACTAACAACTGCAAACAATCTCCTTGTGCCTCTCTGATATATCAAGTAAATTGGCACCTCAACAGTTCTTGTCTCCTTGATCTCTTTCCCCATTTCCACATGACTAGAAGGGCCACCTATTTCTTGAAACATTGATGGAGGAATTTGGTGACCCCTAAACATGTCATGAGAAATAAATGTCTCCCAAGGGATGCTGAGGAGACTAAGATGATGAAGAACAATAATTTTGATCAAGGAGTAGTGATAGATGCTGCTCATCTACTGAGGGTATGGCTTCTCCTGCACAAGGTAAGCCATTTTCTCAGTGTTTCTGAAAAAAAAGTATGGGAGGTTCAACATCTTCACCCTTGTAAAATGCATGAGGAGCTTGATGTGGTAAGTGTACAACCTGGAAAATCCACCCTCACAAGTGAAGTATTTGATGATGATTCTCATCAGGTAGATGATTTCAGCCTTCATATGTGTCTGACTGCTGTCCACCATCAGCAATTAGATCTGCAACTTGAACAATCTTTCCCAGAGAAGATCTGTCACCTTGTCCTCGGCAACCTCGGCAACGACGCCAATATGTTAGCACTCAGAATGAACCTCAAGGTTGAGAAGAGGCAACTCTGAGGTAACCACAGACCAAGCTTTCGATTTGGCATCTAGCCCTGCCAGACCAGAGAGGGCTCTCTCTTTGCCAACAAAACGTGGCTGCAATAAGTGAATCTTAGGCTAGCTATGATGTACGGGGATTTGAATGAAAGTTGTGGGTCAAAAACAACAAGAGAAGGGACTATTGGGCTATGGATTTGGAGCTAATTTCTGCCGCAAACTTGGGGCAAACAAAGTGAAATGTACAACCAGATTAAAGATATAATGAGAGAATAAAAGAGGGAAAAGACCGCTGCCCTGCAAACATCAATCAGGGGATGGATCTACAGTGGCAACTTTAGATGAAAGAAAAGCGCAGGGTTACTCAAGAGAGCATCTAACAGAGGATGGATTTTGAAAAGATAACCACTACATCAAACAACATAATCATTGTGAAAGGAGCATCACGCAAGGATGGATTCCTAACACTTCCCTTAGAGAATGTTGTAACCAAATTAGCAGAAAAAAAAAAAAAACGAAGCATGGAAATGAATTTACAATAAAAACATGTTGCACATTAAACATTGTGATGAATCCCAAATTTAAAGAGCAGAAAAAGCTTCATTAAAATAATATTCAAGGAAAAATTTACACAGTCGAATGGCAGCCTCAATCTGCTTCAAAAATCCAACCATTACACTCTAAAATTCATCAAATATATACAATTAGCTCGTCCTTCTACTAAGGGAGTTGAGCTCAGCCATCTCTCTCAAGATAGAATTAGTTACATTAAATTTGGACCGAATATCTGAAAATAGGGCTTGAAGATGAACTCGTATCTCTTGCACCATAACACATGTTACAAAACTGAAAGAGGTTTTTGTAGATAAGATCATGTTTGAGAAAAACCTCTCTCAAATTTTGGAAATTAGTTTCCAGTTGCTAGGAATATGTGCCACAAAATAATCTCTAAACATGAAATCACTAAATATTTAAATCTGTAAAAATAGGTTGTAAAGATCTAGTCAAATATTCCAATTCACGACACCTGTGAATAAAATGAAAGAATTTTTTGTTATATGGCTCTTGGTCGACAAACACCTCCTTTGGGTTCTCAAAATTACTTTCCATCTGTTGTAAAATGGCGCCGCACTACAATGACTAAAACAGTAAAACAAATGCAAAATTTGTTTTGTTTTAGTGTAGGCTTCAAATATCACCACATATCTCCCACATAGTAACACCTGTACGTAAACTGAAGGAGGTTTTTTTTATTTGGTATGTGATTGACAAAAACCTCTTTCACATTTATAAAATTCATGTACATTACTTCATAAACTAATTTTGTAGTAAACTTGTCCTTGTGTGCAGAAAATGACCTCAAAACATGCATAACCAAGAATCTATCATTCATTTCGATCATATCTTCTGATCCGGGAGCTGGTTTTGGGAGTGTGATATACCGTTGGAAACGTTTTTCCGAGCTTCTTTTGATGAACATGTTTAGGATATGATTTTCACTGAAACTCATGTGCAAAACATCTCTTAAAACCAGACATAGTAAGAGCCCATTTTGATCCCTGGTGACAGGCTACGAAGACTGGAACTAACAATAAGAACCCTTTTCTTAATATATCCCACTCTGCGGTGCCATGGTAGAGCTCCATCTCCAAATATCAGTTCATGGGAATTGTATCTAAAGTATGGAAAAATAACTGTACCCACTCCGGCTGCGGCTTTGTTCCATAAGCTTTAATCCACTTCGCTAGCTAATCGCGCGGATCATCCCTCCCATCATATTTTTCGACCAATCGAATGTTAGGACGTCCAAACCGCAATCACCTCACTCTTCTGTAATCCTGCCATCCATCAATGCTATCCTTGTGTGTATCCCACCATCGTGCGGGCGTAGAGCGCAGTGCCAAATCTAACACTTGGAAGTAGTGATGCTCGAGGACTTCAGGCTCAAACGCATCCAAAAACTTATCCACGTCAGTTAACCCATCATAATAAGATAAGTTCCTTACGTTCGAAGAAATGCAGTGCAACGATTTAGTCATCATGTTGCAGTGTAGTGTAGATACTTCATGCAAACGATTATGCTAGTGCTCCAACTCTTCATCTGAATAAGAGGTACAGGAACTCTCCTAGTCCCATGCAATCTACCCATATGTCATTAGATTGATCTAGTCCTGGTATTGTGCTATTATTTTGTAGATTTGATCTAGCTCATCCTCACTTTCTTCATAATCGCGGACTGGTTCAGTGTAGCGCGCCCCTTCTGTAGGGTCCAACGACACTACAACTTGAAGTGATTTCCTTTCAAACAACATCGTCCTCTTCTTTAAATTGATGACCCCATTCATGTCAATGGCCCAGTCAATTCTAAGGAGCACGGGGTATGGATTACTGTCATCAACAATCTCTATCACTTCAAAGTCAACCATTGTGCTTGCACCTTCTATATAAATTGTTACTCCACATAGTCGTCCCATAAGAATGTTCTTTTGTTGGTTTTCCATTCTGAACAAGATCGGAGACCACTACAACGCAGGTCTCCCCATTCTTTCCCATGTTTGTTTTGGCAATAAATTTGCATCAGAACCCAGATCTAAGATGACCTGGTCCATCTCATAATCTCCTACTTGCATGATGAGCCTCATCTCGCGCCCTGTTCTAGCCTTATGTTTGCCAATTTTTCTAACTACGCGGGGGCCATCAAGGGTGTTCTCTTCCAGCACATTTTTTTATTAACTCCTGTGGGCCTTTCACAGCTTTGCTATCATGCAACAGTTTCATGCAAGTCTCCAAGAACGTCGTAAGGACAGAGGGATCAACCTCTATAGGCGCACTGGTATCTTGCACTTTGTTTTGGCTTCTCGAAGTGGAGGCCTTAGTGAAGCTTTTCTTGGCTTCCATAAAAGTTTCCTTAGCGTGCTCCAGATCAAAACCAACTTCCTTCTCTCGGGCCTTGTGGACCCATTTGTCCTCTTCAGGCTGTTTTCCTTTATCATCACGAGTTTTCATTTCGCTTCTCAACACTATATTCACGCTCTGATCCTCTTCTCATGGCTCAACTCTCATCATCTGTAAGTTTTATGTAGGTTGTTGAGGATGTGAATTTTTCTCCTACATCTTAGCTATTAGCATTGGGCATTCTTCTATAGTGTGATCAAACTGGCTATAGTATTGAAATGACGGGCATGTCTGATTCCAACACTTCTGCGCGTAGTGCCCTGGTGATTCGTAGTTGTAACATATGACCTGTCTCCAAACCCTACCATGCCCTCCTCCTCCTCGGCCTCATCCTCATCCCTCACAGCCCCCACCCACTCCTCCAATGCCTTGCTCTGGAGGTTGAGTTTCTTCTTGCATCCGGTAGGTAGTTGTTCTTTCCATCATCATCTCATAGCTGCGACAATGGTGCTCATCGTGGCCCACTGATTTTTAGAAGTTACAAAACAAATATTGAGGTGTCTCGATGAACTTTTGAAGCAAATAACAGTTATCTGTCGGATGTTGTCCAACAACCTGGCAAATAGCGTACCATAACGCAACCCCCATGCTCGGTCTTGCGGGAGCTTCTGGCCTCAGGGGAATTGGTCCCCCACATGTCATATAGTTCACAAATATAGGACAATGGTCTTTATCGTGCCCCTGGCTCTTACAATTTAGACACTAGAATTTCACGCGTACCTCTGGTTTAGTCTCCTTGCCTTTCTTCAAGCTATGCAATTCTAAGCAGAGGCTCTGTAACTTAGAGTGAATCTGTTGTACTCCCAAGGTCACATCCTGAATGGGTTTTGCATGCAACCTCATTGCGATCTCCAGGGCTTTTGCATGGGTTCCTATCTTCTATTGTAACAAATTAATCCTCAGGTGGGGCAGAAGCGAAGCTATAAACCATTCGTGTTGCTGACCATCTGTGAGTTGCATGTTAGCTTCTCAAATTACACATTTCAACCTTTGATCTAATTCCCAAGGTGTCTCATCAACCCTCATCGTGATTTTCTTAAAACCAACTACTAACTGCAAGTCAGTATTAGGCTTACTAAACTCTTTGTTTAAGGCATCCTTAGTCTCTACTAGCGTTGCTAGAGGATTATCATAAAAGTACTAAATATACCAAGTCAGCACGCAATCCCGTAGAGAGGTAACCAAATGAGCCTTCTTTATATTGCCATTAGTAACCTGCTGTGTTGTCCACACAACATTCACAACAAACAAAAATTTCTTTGTATCTTCACTCCCTATTCCCTTGAAAATCAATAGCTTCATTGTGTTCGACATGTTGAATGGAGGTGTGGGCGAAGGTGTATGCGGTGGAGTTGTAGGAGGAGGTGGAGTGGATGGATGAAGTGTCCGCAGAAAACCCTATGTTGTTGGTTGGACAACACTTCGCAATGGAGTCCTTTCTGCCCCTTCGTCGTTACTTACAGGAGGTCCAATCAAGAAACTATAATACGATCATGATCCTTCTCGATTTTAAATAATTTTCCACTTTGTGTAGCTCCAAACATCAAGGCAATGACATAAATCATTTTTCACATAACAACATTTTAATCCAGGTATTCAAAGATCTTAAATACTTACCTCGCGGTCCTTTGAAAAATCACCGCTCCACTTCGCTGTAGTTGACTGAGGTATCAACTGTGAATTGCGTAACAAATCCTCCTATAACTTGATCGAACTAGTGATCAATAGCTTGCACGATCTTGTCTTCAGAAGCTTCTAATCATCATACCGGTTTTGGAGTCCACACTATTGGACGATCAAGCTTCCACCTCCCTTGACCGCATACCAACTTAGATAACCACTCGTATAATTTGATCGGGAAGGTGCAGAAGAAAATTTCATGTACCTCTGTATACAAGTACCTATCCAACCACTGCTCCTTTGATAGGCACGTATTCCTATTTTCCTACACTGCGAATTCGTGAATTTTCTATCCATCCACTTTTCAATTTCTTTCTTCATTGGGTTCGAGTGATATGACATCACACATATCCTTCAAGCAGATCACAGTCTTGACAATGGAACCATTTGTTGGCTTAGGGGGTCCTGACCTAGGTTTAGAGTTAGTTGCACAAACCAACAAATCCCTACACTACTGGCCCTTTTGGCAACAACCCACATAGTGCAGGCTGTGTTCTCACTCGAAGCACTATGGGGCGATGTAAGAACCAAGTTTCTGCACCTAGAGACAAGTGTGATATCTTTTGGCACCACAGATCTTCCTTCGTGTAGATTGATAAGCCCTTAGGGCGCGATACTGAAAATCTATTAAAACAACCTTCAGACCTTCGCAAAGGTCTATGATCGACTTTTGTGGAGCCTTATCAGTTGATTTATCCACTTACACGAATCAGAGAACAATCCTAGATTAGTGTTCGCGCAGATCTACTTAGGTTAATTAGAAAACATAGTATAATTCATCACAACCTTCGCGAAAGTACTTAACATGCATTGCATCTATCTATTAAGAGTTATTCAAGAGATTCGCACATCATTAGATTGATATTTCATAAACACATTATTCATCCACAACATATATTGTAAACATAAGTAACATAGATAAATATATATACATAATATTTCTTCGGTAATCTTCTTTATTGATCTCAAATATGGTATTACAGACTCAAAACTACCCTGCACACTCAGCTACAGGGGTCCACGCGCTTAGCTACAGACTCTACCGAGGCCTTTGTGCACTTAGTTGTAGAGCCTTTCTCTCCTATTTGACCCACTTCTTTGCGCTATCACTTCTAAGACTCCATTCATCATTCACATAGACATGTTGTATACTCTTTAAGACACACCTATTATAGCCTTTTACATATAATCCCATGGTCCACGGACCATGAGTGGATCTCGAAACCGACTCAACTTTTACAAAAAAAAGGGCCAAAACCCCTCTGACTCCTATCCATCTATGTGCTCTATATCCACAAATCTCAGAGAATTTACATTACTTACAAAAAATACATCAAAACTTGGGTTATTTTAACCCCAAAACTGACCTAGGGGACCCCATCCCAACATTTTAACATAGTAAACTCAATTAAGAACCAAAAAAAGTAATAAATTGACCATCATAAGTAACACTAAGGATTAATTTAAAAAATGGATGCTTATCAAGACTATGGTTTGGAGGTGTAATTACGATGATAAACTTGTTTAGAGACCACAACTCGGATTAAGACCAATGTAAAAGTAAATAAGTAAACTATAAGGTATTATAAATGAACGATCTAATTTAATATAATAAAATGATAAGTTATAAACCTACATAAAAAAGTTACATATTTCACACATATTATATAAATTAAAATACAAAGAACATAGATTAACTTAAAAGCTAAGTGTTAGACTTTAAAAATGAGTCAAGTCTAGTTAACAATGTAAATTTTAGCGACTTCAAATATTATGAACCTTTCAAGACTCCAATTATGGTTCGATACCAATGTTAGGAAGTCCAATAATATTGAATGCACTATAAAGGAAGAAAAAATCACATTTACAATAAAGCTCCATTAGACTACATTAAGAATATTTTTTATGTAGATTTTTTTTACTGTGAAATGGGACATGTTACACATTAGTAGTAATTTCAACAAGGAACTCATATTCCCCTGAACATGCACAAAACATGGTTAGTAAGGCCTAAAGACCATAAAGGAGAGGAAGGATTTCTTTCCCATGAAATCAATATTTACATATCAAAAGTTCATTCCTTTTCAATTTTGCAATGGTTATATTTTGTATCTATGAAACATGAAAAACATTAGCTAGGATAAATTTTATTCAATTATTTCTTGGGTGGGAGTTTGTTGTTTTAAGCGCAGTAAGGAAATCAGGAGGGATTTCTACTAGATGAAATCTGTCTTTAGATATGTAGAATTATCTTAGAATTATGAGTGTAATCTGCATGCCTCAACACACTTAATGTATCATTAATGTATTTGTCATCATGGCTAAGACTATCATTCGATCATTTATTATCATTTGTTGTAATAGTAGGGAGAGGATAAGTCCAACCTAGTAAAACTTGTACATATAGACTCATTAACCCCTAGGTAGAGAGGTTCTTCTATATAAGTACACCACAACTCACATTTTTATTCCAACATCTTGTGATATTGTTTATCTCCCTTATAAAGTGTCTTATGCCTAAGGGAACATATCTTCGTGCATCTCTTGTGTAGCACACATGTGCTTGAGCCTATCTAGCACACTTGGCTAAGTTCATCACAATTTGTAAATACTTGAGGACATGGCTAGAAGTTATGGCCAAATTCTTTCCACACTCTCTTACTGGGTTAGGCTTTAAATGGTTTGAAAACCTTATGAAGAACTCTATAGATAATTTTGATAAAATATGTGATATATTTTTGGGGATGTATTCTCTTAAACCAATCAATTTATTTGAAGTGGTTAGTCTTACATAATTAAAGCAACGAAAATGGGAAGTTCTGACCTATTCCATTCATAGATTTTAATTTTCGTTAGCTAGATGTGAGATGAAGTTCTCTCTATAGGAGCCTAGGAAAATCTTGGTAGAAGGTATAAGAGAAGATTTGCAACTAGAATGTACTAATAATGGATACATAACCTATTAGGATGATATCAATAAGGTGTTGGACTTAGCTTCTCTCTTAGGTGACCCACAATCAAGATTGACTAAGCCAAAAGGAAAGAAAAAGTATAATAATGTTGTAGGGGATGGTCTTACTGGTTTAGTGCATGATCTTGTTTCTTCTACTTCTTCCACTCATGCTAATCCACCCATAAAGAGACTTTTGAAAAAAAAGGATCAACCATCTTCTTTAAATCCTCTACCTATACAACCATCCACTCAACCTCCATCAACATTAATTGAGGCATCTCCACCATAACTAGTGGAACAACATTTTGACAAGCTTAGAAGGAATTGATTTTTTATTTTACCTTTCATTCGAGGAGGTATTACAATTATCGTAAGATATCGAGTCATTTTATGGAAGAATGTGTTATATACTAAAGAGTGAAGCACTTAAAGAATAATAGTCACTTCAAAGGAGACTTATCCACCCTAAAAAATCCCCATTGGAAATATTTTTATAATTGATTCCCTCAACATCCATCTTGATCTATTCATCCTTCAAAACCATCCACTTCTTTGCAAGAGACTTTATATAGTCAACCATCTACTTCTCCCACTCAATCTAGCCAGAAATGTAAGAGCTTTATTCATTGTTGAATTTATGCAAAAGTAGTATAATTTGATGTCAATATTATCATAAGAGCTTTAGCATATGATGGAGTTACACACTCTCAACCAGACTAAAGCTATAGTAATGCAATAAGAGCCCACTTGTATACCAAAAGGAAACCAATACCACTATACCTCTAGCTCCTGATAAGAAACTTATTAGATACCTATGGGAAGACCTCTCAGACAAGGGTCTTTTCCCTAGTCTTTCTTTAGTAGCAAATTTTTCCATCTAACATCTCTATTATGAAGTTGTTGTGCATTTTTCCCACCTTATGTGACTCTTTATTAGGAGAAATTTACCTAGCCCTATGATTTTATACACCTATATTCAATATAATTAAGTCCTCTTTGGTTAACCATGTTGTTACTACTTGTTGAAGTCTTAAATTGTTCCCTTTTTACTACCCTTTTCCATCTCCTTTCACCTTTTTGTCACCATTTTTATAGCAATCTTAGCATGATAATTTCTCAAGGTCAAGTTAAACTTATAAAAAAGGTATTTATCATTCATGTTTAGAATCTATGTTTTGTTATGAATTATAAGGGAAACATTCTTAGAATAACATAATCTTAAACATTCCGCAACTAATGTTGAATTCCAAAGAAATATCCATGGTTAAACAGGTTGTAACAGTTCAACAAAAATATGAAGAGTGTATGGATATGAAAAATAGTTATGAAATGGATGAAAACCTATCAACATGACTTAGTAGGCTATGAATATTGAGAAATATAAAAGCCAAATTCAAAGTCAAGATCTGAGAATGACGGTGCAACGATTAAGTAAAGGCAAAAAAAGAATAAGACAACATCGAGCGAGTGTGTTGAGGGCATGTTCAATCGTTAGGAGATGGTTCGAAAAGAATCTCTTATGACTTGCTCTTTCAGTAGCAAGTCATAAGGAGATAGAGTTTAAAAAAAAAATCTATTTCGTAGATGTCGAATTAGCTCATGTTGTATCGACATAAGACTCTTAAAAGTTGTTTAATGAAATTTTTATAAAAGTCATAAGGCTAGACCCAAAACATAGTTCGATTATTAAGTTTTATTGTGGTTTATTTTCAAGGCTATGATACATTTTCAAGATGAATACAATTCCTTCGTTCTCAATGAGTGCATAAAATATCTTTTGATTGTTAACAGACCTGCGCTCACGGGAGGGCCCATTGTCTTGTTGCAAGATTCTTTTATTTATTTTTATATTTCTAGTATGCTTATATTGTAGTAGTTCTCTCAGAATTTGCTTAATCAGTTTCATTACAAATATATTTTGACCAACTATTGTTTTGATTTCAGAGTACTCATAAAGGGAAATTATAAAAAAGATTTGATTTATATATGCATTCTCTTTCCAGATTTCATAGCTTAAGTCAATTCTTAGATGATAATAATAAGAGTTATTTTAGAATTAACTTCACAAACAAGTAATCATTTCAGAGTTACAAGCTATTTTCATCTAATCTTTCCTATGCAATTAGAAGTTAGGACCTTTTGATGAAATTCCTTTTATGTAATTAGTCTACAACTTCCTTATTGCAATCTAGTGTAGAAGTTATTTTATGCAAAATAGTCGTTATAGCGTTTTCAATTCTGCAAGTAGCATTAGATTCTTTTTCTTGCAATTTAGCATTTATTTTTATGCAAGTAGAAATAGGATTTGAATTCTACAATTAAGATATATTTTCAATTTTGCAAAGTAATGTACGTTTTAATGTAACTTTAAATTGAAAGAACATGTGCATAATTATTATCTAAATCTCATCAAAAACATTTTTCCATTTTTAGGTGAAGAAACAATCAATCCATAGAAAGGATCCTAGCATATATAGTTCACATTCATCACACAAGCACACGAACCTTGGTTGACAATTACTGAAGTAAGTTAAGAACGATTAAATTGCCCAACACTGCCCCTCGATCTCCTTTCTAGGTTGAGCAGCTTCGCCCCTCTCACTGGGAAACCATAGCCATAACCTGTATATTCATTTTCTTATGATCATTTCTTCTTTGACCCTCTTAAGTCACCAATTGGTGAGGAAATGGTCATAGTGTAAGGGCTTAGTTTCTAAATAGAGTGTGCTATAGAGCCTTTCTATGTTAAGTGTTACTTTGTAAACTAGAATTGTAACCTGAATGGGTTGTCAAATGATGTATTAGTTATCATGCATTATACTAATGTGAACATGAAACTTGTTGTCATCAATGTCATGGAAATCATCATTATAGTATAGTAATGACCCATGGTATTGTATGTATGAGGCCTATATAGAGGCTAGATACTCCCCATTGAGAGATGTCAAGGAATATTGTATGAATAGGCATATGGCTTGTGGAGTGTTCTCCTTCCTTGAGGAGTGAATGTATGGTGTTGCCCTACCTTAAGGGTTTGATTAATAAAGTGAAGCATTTGTATCTATATTCAAATATTGTTATTTTTGGTTATTATTCTTGGGTTTATTTCTATTATCAGATATTTTCAGATCAGATCTATAACAAGTGGTGCTAGAGCACTTTCTTAAGAAAAATGGAAATTTTTTTAAAATTTTTTGCAGGAATTTTTTGGGCGGTGAGTTTGAAGATCAGATCTGTATGTTCTGGTGCAAAATATGTAGAATCTAATTGTAGATCTGAGTTTTTGACGAAAAAATACTCAATTTGAAAAAAGCAATCAGTCGAATCGAAGTCCGGATGAAGGAGATCTTGCTGATTTAAAATATGTGGTGTTGCAGACATTTTTCGAGGCGGTGAGTTTGTAGATCAGATATGTATGATTTGGAGAAAAATATGCAAAATCTAATTGCATATATGAGTTGTTGACGAAAAAATACTCAATTTGAAAAAACAAATCAGTCGAATCGGAGTCCGAATGAAGGAGATCTTGTTGCTTTAAAAATCAGTGGTGTTGCAGACATTTTTTGGGGCGGTGAGTTTGTAGATCAGATATGTACAATTTGGGGCAAAATCCGCATAATCTAATTTCATATCTGCGTTTTTGACAAAAAAAATACTCAATTTGAAAAAAAAACCAGTCGAATCGGAGTCCGGATGAAGGAGATCTCGTTGATTTAAAAAATCAGTGGTGTTGCAGACATTTTTCGGGGCGGCGAGTTTGCAGATCAGAACTGTATGTTTTGGTGCAAAATCTACAAAATATAATTGCAGATATGGGTTTTTGGTGAAAAAACACCCATTTAAAAAAAAAATTGGCCGAAACAAAGTACGGATGAGGGAGATATTGCTGATTCCAGTGCCTAGATCAGGATTTCTATTACATGGGAAGATGTAGAATGGTTGTTCCATTTCAGAACATACGTCATAATAGAGATTCTGAGCAATATTAACTAAATTGTGGCCATTTCAAATTTTCACCAAGTAAGTGATTTTTTTTCCAAAACCCTCTTCATGGCTTCTAGCAAGGTTCTTATTTTTACAGGGAAAGATAATGGCCCTACTATTGAAGAATTCATAGAAAGAGAAAAGTCATTATGGCCAAAAAATTGGAAAAGTTTCCTATATCTTAGTATGAAAGAAGAGGCTACCATATGGTGGAACTCACTTGACAACAAGCAGTTGTCCAAACTTTCGGATGAAGAATTTGAAGAACTCCTTATGGAAAAATGGTCTCATGCTAGAAAACAAGGGAATGAGACATGTAAGGGGTTATTTTCTACTGGTATCTCCTTATTACATGTTCATGGATTGATTTAGAAGGAGAAGATCATTGTGTCTATAAATCCTAGTTGCAAGCATAATTTTATCAATGTTAATTTGGCAAAAAAATTGCAAGTTCCAACAAAGCACATTGAAAACATAGAGGTTGATAATGAGGATGTTCAAGTTTATAAAGATTTGAAGCTTTCTATGGATAAATATGTGTTGCATTTTGATTTTTATGCTTCAGATATGGCTAATGTGGATGTTGTTTTGGGATACCCTTGGATAGAATCTGTGGGTACTATCAATATTAATGTGCAAAAGAAATTCCTGAAGCTTTGGTATAAAAAGAAGAAAATTACATTACAGGATATTTCCATCAATAAATAGGTAGAGTCCACAGAGGTTGAAGTAAAAGATGTTCCAGGGGTTGACACATCTGATGATGAGCCCTTGATAGTCGACAACCAAACACAAACATCAAACTAGGCACCAGAAAAACAAGGAGAATCCAAGGAGGTTAAAGCAGAAAATATTACAGGTATTGATATATCAGATTAAGACTCAGTGGTTGAAGTAATATTAGAAGATAAGAAACAACAACAGACACCACAATAGGTACCAGCTACCAATCAAGCTCCATTAGGTGGTGAATTAAAGAAAAAGACACCGTTGGTTAAAACTTCAACATATCACCACCCACATCACCCCACAAGAAAACAACCAACAAGATGGCAACGAATTAGCCACAAGGACAACACCCTCGGCATGAAAGATAGAGAGGGACGATGATCCACCTACTACACATCAACACAGAAGAGCTGCTAAGGTCAACTTCCATCTCAAGCGAGTGAGGCACCAGCTAGATCGAGGATTCACCTTTCTCTGGGATGGCTAGATGTACGTGCATGGTACCAGTGGACTACTCTTTTTAGTAGATCTTATTATTTGTGTTCTTCCTATGTTTCGGGGACGAAACATGTTAAGGGGGGTGGAATGTAGTATACCTAAGGGGGATAATATGGGGTACAGAGAGAGGTACCTAAGGGAATACTGTAATAATGGGATGGGCCATAGTAATAAATAAGGTGGTTAACTCGTATCATGTAAGGGACCACAAGTAGTTAGCAATAATCTAATAATCCCATGGTATTAGTTAGATGGTATTGAGGGAACCATGGTAATGACCCTTGGTATTGTATGTATGAGACCTATATAGAAGCTAGATACTCCCCATTGAGAGATGTGAAGGAATATTGTATGAATAGGCATATGGCTTGTGGAGTGTTCTCCTTCCTTATGGAGTGAATGTATGGTGTTGCCCTACTTTAAGGGTTTTATTAATAAAGTGAATCATTTCCATATTCAAATCTTGTTATTCTTGGGTTTATTTCTATTATCGTATATTTTCAGATCAGATCTATAACAATCATCATCATCATTCACACCATTATTTTTGTTGATGATTACCTATATGACATTGATGATAATGATGAGAAAATGATGATAACCTAGACGATGATGCCAAAGATAATGATTATGATTATGAAAGTGACAAAATTTAAATACTGGGAAGATTGGCCAAGGTCATTACATCATCATCATCATCATTTTCATCATAACTGCCATCGTCTTTATCATCATTGTCATTATCATCATAATTAGAAATAATGTCATCATTATCGTCTTCATTATCATCATCGTCATGAGTATTGACACTATCATCAATTTTTCATAATTGTTAATGTCATAATATATCATCAATGCATAAAATATGATGAGTGTTGGAAAAGGGATGTAAAAGTGAACACAAAAATGAGGGAAAAATAGACACAAAATTGTATGAAATGTGGATGCAACATAAGTAGATGCAAAACAAGATGAAAAATATAACACAAAAGTGGTTGCAAAAGCATATGCAATAGTCAATGAAAAATAGGATGCAAACACATATGAAAAAATGGAGAAAACATGCGTACAATAGTAGGTCTAAAACTTGGCATGAATTGTGGTGAAACAAATGTGAATGCAACAACAGACATAGAAATGGACTCAGACTTGGATGCAAAATAAGATGCAAAAATGGATGTAAACATGGACACAAACATGGGTGAAATGATGGACACAAAACTAGATGAAAAAGTAAATGCAAAATGAGCTGTAAAACCTGATGTAAAAGTGGATGCAATAGGGGATGAAAAAATAAACTCGGACATAAAAGATGATGAAAATGTGAATGAAAAAGTGGAAGAAAATCTTTGCTTCAAAAATATATGCAAGATATGGAACAAATTATGGCACAACAAAAGTGGATGTAACAATAGACACAACAAAAGATGCAAACTTGGATGCAAAACAAGATGGAAAAAGGGATGTAAAATTGGATGCAAACATGGGTGAAACAGCCAAAACAAATTTGGATACAAAAAATGGATGCAATGGAAGTAGATGAAGAAGTATATACAAAATGAGACACAAAACCAAATGCATAAACCTGACACAAAAGTGGAGGCAAAAAGAGATGTAAATGTGCTTTGAGGTGCATCACTTCATCCAATATATTTAAGAGTGTGTGTACGTGGCATCTAGTTTTCAGATTGATCCAATTAATGATAATGTTTGAATCTCCAAATATCTTTAACTCTCTGCAGTCATGGTTTAATGCAAAGTGCATAAGATGTCTGATGGATATAAGTTCAGCAAAATTGTTTGTTCCCATGCCTAAGCCCATCTTCACTTTGTAATGATGATTCGCTGTTATATTAAGAAGGAATCCCCGCCACATCCATGCTGTTGAGCGGCTCCATCGAATAAGGCCCAAGGTATAGATTGTGTTAGCGCTTGAAATTTCACCTCAGGCTGAAACATGTAAACCTCAAGGCAACATCAAACCATTTAGCCTCGTAGCTAGCCCTACGGGGCAGGAGAAGGCTCTCTCCGGTCTATCTCGATAAAATCTTCAATAGATGAGATGACCAATAGGGTAACACTGATTTTAGGCTAGTAAACTGATCAAAAGGTTGATTTGGGGTTTTTTAGGGTTTTTGGTGGCAAATTGAGGGGATGGCAATTTTGGGTGCGGGGATTGGACACAGTTTCTGCAGGGGGTTCTTTGGGGCGAGGTAGGAGACAGTATTGATGCCTTTGATTGAGGTGGATGGTCAGGAATGAAAGGTGAGGAGCTAAAGAGAGCAAACAATAACTTTGAATTCTCTTTAGACAGTAGAAAACATTGAAATTAAACAAACTTAAAAGCAGAGCATGGCAGGCATGAATTCTTACTTTAACACTTCATTTGTTTAATGTGCAGAAGTAAAAGAAAGGAAATGAGTCACATAACACACTTACAAGTACATTGAGAAACACACCATCAACACATGAGTCCACAAGAATCCCAAAGAGGACTGCAAAACCCTGGTCTTCCTTAGCCAAAAATTGCAGAGATACAATGAATAATACAATGATAGCTTCTCCCTCAAGAGTCCAACCATGAAAATGAGCAAGAAAGTACATAATATAGATCATCTAACCTCTTTCCCTGCCTCCATGGGTCGAGCTCACTATCCTAGGAGCTATTTCAACCACTTCTAAACTAAGCACTACAAACTAGGCAGTCAAAACAACCTGCCTCTATAAGCTAGGAAACCAATTCATTCATTTAATATTTACCCTTTTCATGAATGAATCTTCTAGAAATGTTACATAAGAGTAAAAGTGTCTTACAAGTACAATAATTACATCAAAGAGAATCATAATTCACCCCAAAAAGTCAAACTGGGTCAAACTGCGTTTTTCTGAGCTGTACAATGCATTTTGGAAAAATCTGCCTGACGGGTCGCGCGCCCCTGCCTGACGGGTCGCGCACCTTTGGAGCCACTTTTGGGGCACTTTCAGGTGTCCAAATTGGGCACGAGTAGGCTTGTTGGAAAGGCCTGTGAGTCTAATTTCCACCCCAATTGGAATTTTTGAATTTGGAGTTCATTTACCTTGTCAAAAATCAAATCTCCCAAGACTGCTTTCTGCAGTTCAAAAAAGTGGCAGAAAGTCATTTTTTGCTAGTTTTTTTACTTTCTGGAGGCCCAAAACTTCACCAAATCTCAAGTCCATCCATGAGCATGTGTAACTTTGCATGAAAAATCTGGAAATGCTGAGTTTTTGTCAAATGTAGTTGCCATGATGAAGGGTCGCGCGGGGGGTGAGACCCGTTAATGGGAAAAACCTGCAAATTGCCTGAAAATGCCAAAATTCACTGAAAATTCTCAAAATTTCTTGGGATTTGTGCTGTGGCTAGGCTATTTAGTGCCTTGATCCTTGAGTGAAGCCTCAGCCAAGATACAGAGGGGATTGGGCCTCTTTCTCCGTTTTAGTGCCTCAATCAACCGCCTTTGAAACATTTTCATCTTTGTCTTGCACACATGCATTCTTGCCCAGTAATGGTTCTTCATGTTCCTCAGCAATCTCTTCTCTTGGTTGGCCTTAGCCAACAGCCTCTCCAAGTGTGAATTTACCCGGATGAGCATGGACTCTCGGTCAGCGGGCAATGGATCACCGGGTCTTCTTCGGTTCAAGATTCGGTCACTACGAATCCTCCACAACTCATCAAGTGCTTGCTCATCTTCCAGCTATTTGTTGCGCTGCTCGAGGTATGTGATGGTCCATTTTGCCCCTCTAATCTCCTTTGCAAGGCATCATTTTCAGCTCTAAGGTGCTGAATGATCTCGTTTGCCTCTCGACTAGGAGAACTGGCCTCAAGATCAACAAGCTCAATATCTGGAACTCCTGATGGCCCCTCATCAATCATGGGCTGTTTGCCCCTCCCTGGTACCTGTGCTGGTGAAGAAAGCGAGGCCCCTTCCACCTGATGTGGAGATAACACTCGCTGAGCCGATGAAGAAGGCGAGACCCCTTCCACCTGCTGTGGAGATAGTACTCGCCGAGCTGCTGCAAATAAGGCCCTCGGGCCTTTCTGATAGGTAACCAAAGGTGAGGAGCTGACATGTCTAGTGACAGGGATGTCATGCTGCTGTGATGGTCCTCCCTCCTCGTGAACAACCTCAGGATGTGGCGAGGGTGGTGCTGTGAAAAACTCATGAGAGATGAACTCCTCCCATGAGATGCCCTGCTGAGCCAACTGATGCAATACTACAAGCTGAATCAAACCATAATGGTACAGGCTCCTATACTGCTGTGCCGGGCTCTTCCTCTGCAACATGGGCACCATCCTTTGAATGTTCTGATAGAAGAAAACAGGGATGTTCATCATCCTCACTCGGGTGAAGTGCATCAAGAGGCGAATATGGTATGAATATACCTGTGAAAATCTGCCCTCACAGGTAAAATAGTGCATGATGAGCCTCATCATGGGAGCATACTCGCTCCTGAGAAACCTGAATGGAAATACACCTGCCAAATGTCTCATGAATGGTGGTCGGACAAAAGGCTCAAAGTGAACACTATCCAGCACCTTGCACTTATTCCACACCTCCCCAACATTAGGTATCCCTGTGGCATGTGAGATCACCTCGGGTGTCAATGTAAAGTTCACCCCTGCAAGGTTGACATGTCTATCATGCAAGTGTAAAACAAATAGGCGAGCCAACTCTCTGTGGTGCTGAATCCGAGAGATCCTCTCACAAAACTCATAGCAAGACATATACTGGAAACATGTGACTGCCATAGGACAAGCCTGTAACTCTGCTAAAGAGGTGGGCTCCTCTTGCCTATGATGTCCACCCTTACCACCCTTATGAGGCCTCCTCTGTACCTCAATCTCTGAAGCTGATGACTGGTCATCACTTTGCTCATAGGTTTCGGTTTCTGACATTGTTTAAAGAGCAAAGTGGAAAAACTGTGCTGCTGTTTCTGCCTGTAAAAAGTTGATTTATATGCTGTTTCAAGGGGACAAGGAACATGAAGGAAATGTTAGGGGAGGGACATTTTTACAAGGAAAATGGGAATACATGTATATAACAGGGAATTTAGGGAAAAACACTGCAAACATCACTGCACATGCATCATCAAATTCATGTGTTTACATGGGTATTATGAGGGGTAGGTTTAGGGCTTGATTTTTATTTTTTAAGGGAAAAGGGGTAGGGTTTATTTTCTTTTTTACAAATTTAAAAGGGAAATTTACATGGACATACAGGGAAAATGAAATGGGAATGAGGAAAAATGATTACAAGGGAAAAAACCATTGAAACAGCAACAAACCCTAGCAAATTTTTACAAATTTAATATACAGCCATATGGAGCGTTTTCTCTTGCACAATTTGATCATTAAAAACACATTCATGATGTCCTTCAAACATAACCAGCAATCATTTCCAAGTTTGGAGAACCTACCTCAAGCAATTTGATGATTTGGCGGGTGCTTGAACAAATTTGCAAGAAGGTTGGAAGGGAGGTCGCTGACGGGTCGCGCGCCTCACCCAACGGGTCGCGCGCCTCTGACGGGTCGCGCCCGTTAAAAAACTGAACTGCGGGAACCCCTCTGACGGGTCGCGCGCCTGGCCTGACGGGTCGCGCGCCTGTCAAACGCCCGAATTCGCTCAACTTTCACTCCTTTCACTCAATCACTCGCCCAAACTCTCTTGCAAGTGTCTTGGATGCACAATGAGAGTAAAAGGAGGGAGATTGGGTCTTTATAGGTTTCATTTGAATAAATTTCATGCTCAAACCCACTTTCTAATGTTTCTCTTTGACACTTTATAAAACTGACTTTTTGGTTTCCTTTGTCCTGAAATTGACTCATTTAGTGCTTTGGCTTGATTCTTTTTGCAGGGAGATCATCTGAGGGATCTTGGCAAGGGGACCAGGGTTACATGCTGTCCGCTGAAGTCTTTTGAACTTTCATCACTTTTTACAAAAATTTGAAAAATGACCTTGGCTTTAAAAACAGAGTTTTTAAATCCAAGGTGAAAATTAACTGTATAAGATAAAAAATTTCGAAGAAAAATCTTTACAATCATCCCTCTGGCTTGCTGAGCACTTATTGACCTTCAGAAACATGGCCTTGTAAACATACTTGACCAAAACCCTAGACCTAGGAATTTGACCTCAAGACAAGACAAGACAAGCTTGAAAGAGCTTAATGACTGAAATGACCTGATCCAGCAAATGCCAAGAGGGGTATAAATACACCAACTCCTCCATCAGGGTTATGGCATGCCTAATGGGATGCAAAAATTGACACTGATGATACACCTACCTATGCAAATGCAAAGAGTTTTGATCGCTGATGGAGGGCTCAAGACCGACTCTAACAGATTGATCAATTGGATCTGGGTCACCGGGTCTATGAATGCGAGCAGGTGTGATGGCTGGCAATTCATGGTATGCTGCGATAATTTTGGTGGTCACCGATTGCCAGCGAATCGATCCATTCTCAAAAATCATTTTATTTCTTGCCAGCGAGATCGCCCAGCTGATGATAAGGGGAAGGCACGCGCCATTTGAACCGGAGTGTGTTTGATACCAATTCTCCCATGCTGTAGAGATGGTTTCATTTTCCCATTTACTCACAATTCCTAGCTCCTCTGTTACTGTCTTCCATATCTGTTTAGTGACTTCACATGCAAGGAAGAGATGTGTAGTCGTTTCCGATTGTTGTTATTAAACGAGGTAACATATCCCATCTTCTTTCTTTTATGTTACTCTTTCTTATGGTTCTCCTTTTCCTTTGCAACATGTGGTCCAATGGCTAGTTATGTTATATATAACTTTATGTTTTGTTATATAATTACATTTTATATATAGTTTACATCAGTTACATACATAGATTATAGATTATAGATTTATAGATTATAGATTTACATACATAGATTTTATATATATATATATATATATATATGGGCTTAATAAAATTTAATTAAATAACAAAAAAAATGTAGTTTTGGACTTTAGTTTAGTTAATATTTTATTAAATACAATTGATTTTTTAAAACAAATTACTATATTTATTATTAAAAAAATATTTAAAATATAAATTAATTTAAATTTAAAATAAAGATGAAATAGAAATTTTTATTTGATAAATAGAGGTTCACCATAAGCAACCATATTCATCATGTCAATTTGAAGATCTTAATTTATTTATTTATTGGTTATAGTTTAGTTTCTTTGAAGTTTTGAAGTTTTTTTGGGCATATTTTTTGTGATGTTTGTTAGAAATTTAAAATGTGTTTTAAATAACAACTTTTTTTTTTGAAATATCTATTCACTAAATTCCTAAGAAAAATCTTTAAAGCCTAAAATAATTAAAAAAAAAAAAAGATTGCCATAGAAAAAATTCATAATAAACATGGTACCATTGCAATGATTGAAAACTTATACAATGAAATGAAGAAAATAAAATAAAACCTAAATTATAGTTTTTTTAAGTGTCTTTTTTATGGTTTTTTAAGTTGTTTTTTAAGTTTTCAAGTGTTATATTAGTAGTCTTTTTTGTTTTCAAGGGTTTTCTTGGTGGCTTTGTGGTTTTCATGGTGGTTTTAGTGGTTTATTTTGTGGTTTTTGTGTGGTAAGTTTTTATCTCAAAATAATTTATTCTATTTTGCAAAAATAAAAAATAAAAGAGACATAAAACTATAGGAAACCTAAGTTGGCTTGAGCCTCTTAGACATTATCAATGTGGGTGCTCAAGTAGATCAAGCTCCTTCATCTCGTTAGAGCGAGGTAGTCAATTGAGCTCATTCTTCCTCTAGGTCTAGGAAAAATGGCTTGTGGAGAGTGCAATAAGGATTTTGATAAGAAATAAGGTCTCCATCAAGCCCTAACACACCACAAAACTCAATCAAGAGCTAAAGCACAATGGAGCTCCTACCTCTAGTACATAGGATCTAGATCTAGGGTTTTTTTTAATATTCCATCTATTTCTAGCTCTCAATTACCTAAATAGAGTACATGAAAATGACTCTTTTTTCACCTAAACTCTCCCTCCCTTTGCCAAAAAGCTCGCTCTCTCTCTCTCTCTCTCTCTCTCTCTCTCTCTCTATCCTAGTTTTGGAATAAAAAAAAACTATTTTGTATTTTATGTAATTTTGACAATAGTTGAATTTCAACATTGGGTTGAAGACTATGGATTTTAGCAATCATGGGACACCAAGGTTTTTGAGGAATGGAATTTCACTAGCTCACCAAAACTTTGGTCCCCATTACTTTACGAAACTTGAATGGACAAAAATTAGTAGATAGGATCATAACTTGGATGCCAAGTTCACCGTACTCTTCCTTTAGATTCAATGTTAAAATGTATGGAGAAGGATCCAATAACAATGGAGCTTATGAGCACTTTCATTTCTCAAGACATTAGCTCCAACCCAATTATTATTGAGGTTTCATTTCTCAAGACATTAGCTCCAACCCAATTATTATTGAGGTTAAGGATGTACTAGACGAGAAAAAACCCAACAAAGTTAAGGAAAATGAGATATCCCTCATTCATGCCTATATCATTCTTCCTCTTGATCATGTATCTACTCTTTTTAATAATGCTCTTTAGAATTTTGCTTTTATGAGTTTAGTTTTAAGATCATACTTTTACAAAGAATTATTATCACTTTTATGGATTTTTATACAATAGTTTGACCTTTCTAGATAGTTGGCAATATTACTTTTGGTATCATATTAATATAAAATTAGATCAATTTAAAAGAAAAAATCTCTAAGATAAAAAATTGTCCATACAAAAGTCTTTTTCTTATGGGCATAAATTAAACATGCTTCTATAGAAAGTTTTTAAAATTTCCTAATCATATTTTAAACTATTAAAAAAAAGACAAACAATTAAAATTATTACAAGTCTTTTAATGAAACATCACATGCTCAAAACAATAATGCACTATAGGATTTCTTACCTTCCCATAGAGATTGTAAAAGCTAAGAATATGAAGTCTAGCTTCACTTGTGAGTTTAAAAGAATCTGGTCTTTGTTACATAAAGAAGATTATGTTAAATGATTAAAATAGAAAAAGTGAATATTTAATTTAGCATGACTACACATCACTTACAACTCTCAAAGCAAGCAAGGAGAAAGCCCGCCCCAACAAATCAACAGTTATGAGGATTTGAATACCGCAGAAAATAAATCTTCATTTAACAGCAAAGCAGATCTCCTAAACCAAACTTCTCCGACTATAGATCGCGAAGCTAAGACACCAATGTCCCAAGAACCAGAAGAGATGAAGGAGATGCAAGACAAAGGAAGTTGGAAGACCGTAGAGAAAAGAAAGAAAGCTACAACACCAATCTCGCCAAGAAAGACGAGGAGCCAGACAAGTAAAAATTAAGAAAATTGTAGGTCCGATAGACCAATTTGGTCTCAGTGGACGTTAACCATCATCATCATCATCATCATTAAAAAAAAAACTTATAATTCAATTTATTATATTAATTATTACAAATTTATACTCCGGTTATTTTGAGAAATAAAAGTAAAATGGAAACCTTTTTGAGAATAATACCGCTTGCACACACTTTAAACCCACCGACTCCAATTAGTTAAAATAAAATAAAATATTTAAATATAATTTATAAATCCAGTCATGAAATCTATATAAAAAAGGGCATATCAAATTTTAGAATCTATTATTCCTTCCTTTAAAATGAATTATCAAAAATAAAATACATATAAATCATAGCATATATTCATGTTAATATATCATACATTGATTTTGGAATCCCAGGTGAATCAATCTTAATGCGTTTAATCAAAGTTGTAGATTGATCATTTCTTAACAAAGTGGATGTCCAAGCGATCTTAAGTATTGGGACTCGAAATAATCATTACCTTTATAAAGTGATGGTTTTGATCGGGAGAAATTTTGGGAATGTGTAGTATTTAGGTTTATAAATGAAATAAATAAATAAAAATCGAAAAATGCGGAGTTATTAAGTTTAAAATCAAGTTTATATTTGTTAGAATTTTATAATATAAATATTTTAAATAATTATTTTTAAATAATAGGATGAAATTTGATTTTAAAATAACAATTATGCTAAATATCACATTTATATTTAAATAAATGAAATATGATTTTAAGATAATAATTAAGTTAAATATTAAATTGATGTATAACATAAGAGTATTTTTTTTTCATGATATTGTATATTTAAAAAACAAAAAATTAATAATATTGAAAATGAAATATAAATTTTAGATTTATTTTAATTTTTGAACTATCAAATTTCTAAAGTGATCAATTTTTTTTTTACTTTGAAATAATTTTGTATTTTAAGAAATTTGATCATTTATCTCAAGAGATTTGATCATTTTCCTTTTAATAAATTCAAAATTAAGATAATTCTAAACGAGTTTAATTATTATTTATAGCTATAATTATTATTACTTTTTTATTTTATTTGATAAAATCAAAATATTTTACTCATAGTTATAATTAAGAATTATTTTTGTCTAGTAAAAAATTTTACAAAACATTACAATATCTCTAAAACATTACAAAATCTTTATTTTATAGAGTCTCTCTCCACACAATAATATTAAATATTTTTTGTATTCAAGCCTCTGTGATCCATAATTAATTAAACAAAGTCTTTGGTAGAATTTTTGACCGAAGCCTTTTTTGTATTCAAGCTTCTGTGATCCATAATTAATTAAACAAAGTCTTTGGTAGAATTTTTGACCGAAGCCTTTAGAACCAACAAGTGGTTCATTTACAAGATTAAGAGGTAGACCATGGCAAATGGTTAAATAGAGAGCAACGTAGAGACATAATTTCAAGTAAGGAAGGAAAAGAGTCTCTACATCATTTTAGAAAAGCTAGATGTGTCTTCAACTTGGAAACCCTTACACGAGGATGTTCAAAGTGATGAACTTTAATAGTAGTGGCCCTTCCGTATAGGGTATTAATTTATGGTATAGGGTATTAATTTATGTATTGAAGCTTCTGTGATCCATAATTAATTAAACAAAGTCTTTCGGTAGAAATCACATGAGAAAATTTTTGGTCGCTTTTCTAACCAACAAGTGTGGTTCATCATCAAGACCAGATGCCATGGCGAAGACTTAAATAGAGAGCAATGTAGAGACATAATTTCAAGTAATAGAGGAAAAGAGTCTCTACATAGTTTTAAAAATCTGCCTTCAACTTGAAAAGCAACCGTTCAAAGTGATGAAATTTAATAGTAGTGGCCCTCCATATAGACTTTGTTTAATATTAAATATATTAATAAAAAATATATCAATTAAATAAGCTTAAAAATAATTATTATAATATTTAAATGAAATGAAAACGATTAAACACGCGTTAAAATTAAATTTAATCCCTTCAGTGGTATGGTCGGCCAGCCCATAACTTCCCATCGAAATGGTGGCGTCTAAAATTGAGCTATCACAAGATTGGCTACGGAGGAATTAATTTAGACAGTAATGACAGGCCGTGACGTCCATGAAATCAAATCCATATCCGTACTCTTCGAGACCTGCAGATAAAGTAAGAGGATGAAATCAAATCCATATCCGTATTCTTACCACGTGGTTTCGTTAGTGGATACCATAATTTGATATTGTAAAATATCTTTTGGATTCACTTTGTTTCCTTAAATTTGATTTTAGTGAATTTATCTTGTACTGGAGAATTTGGGTCGAGTGGCATGAAGTGATAGTGATTACATTATATATGTTTATGAATTTAGTTTTTGTTCTGGGATAAAATAAATTTTAAGTATTATTATTGTTTTAGGTTTAAATATTTTAAAAGGGTGGAAGATGAAAGTTAATTTTGGGGAATTAAAATATGTTAAAGGGCATTTAAGTTAGTTTGAGTTTTTCTTAATTTTTGTAATACAATTTCATAATGGGTAGATTGTTTTTCTATCCAATAGCTTGTTGGCCCAAAAATAAGTCCAACCTAATTAAAAAAAGAAAAGAAAGAAAGAAGTTTAAAAACAAATACAACACAAATAAATTGAATAAAATATATAGGACAGTTTTTTTTTTTTCACATGGAAAAAAGTCGCAATTTTCATTAATATAGAAAATTACATTTTGCAGATGTGTTAACATATACTGAGTGAGACCATCTCCTTCTCTGTTCAGATCATGGTGTATATATACAGCATGTATATTCATCCATAAATTCTGTACCAAAAAAGAAAGAACCAAAGATCACTTAACTTTTCCTCCACGCAGGGAGGGACAATAAACTGTAAATGTTCATATCTCCGCGTATGATCAGCAGAGCAGAAACATATAACTATTAAAGGTTCCAGCCTATGAAATATAAGTCTCCGCGCATGTTCAACAGAGCAGTAGTCAAAAAATAATGAGAGTTCCGGCCTGTGTCGACCGTGAAGTCCATAAGCTATTACTATATAAGCGTATTGCTGTTATAAAAAACTATAGTGTTTATGACACACCGTGCATATAAGTATAAAAAAAAAGTATTTAAATGATGGTGCCAATCTACTGTGTGTTTCCTCTTTGAGCTCGCAGGTCTATGTATGGCCTGTGATGGTAACGGTAGATGGTCCCATCCATGTTCTCCTCCACTAACCAGTCTTCCTCTTGCCTCTGCGCTGCTTGTTTGGACAATTGGTCTGCCCCTGAGTTGCGCTCCCTGTAAATATGATTACAATCAAATTTTTCATAAGCAGCAATTAGCCTGTGTGATTCCACCAGCAGATGTTGTAAAGAAAATACATTACAGTTTGATTTTCTGTTGATCCAATTACAAACTATTTGAGAATCTCCAAATAATTGTAATTTTGTGCATTGTTTCTGTAGTGCAAAATGAATCAAATTCATGGCCGTGGAGAGCTCAGCGAAATTGTTGGTTCCTCTCCCCAAAAACATCTGAAGCTTGTAATAGTGAGATTCCCGGAGGTAGAGCAGAGCGCCCCCACCGCATCCAATGGCTTGGGCTGAGCCATCAAAATAGGCCCAGGGGTAGGATTTGTCAATGAGCTCAGGGGAGATGGTTCGGGGCTGGGCAGGGGGAGGGTCGTCCGGGAGGAGGGCATAATCAGCCATGGTGTGGGCTCTGATGGAGGGCCAGGATGGTATCCGATGATCGAAGATGGAGCGATTGCGCGCCATCCAGATTGACCAGCACATAAGGAGAGGGATGTTCCGAGCCTTGCCCGAGTGGTGTTCAAACCAGTGAATCCAGGCGTCCATGATGTTTTGGCCAACCCATCTGTGGGGGGAGGAGAGATCAGAGGTGATGTGGGACCATTGTTCCATAACCACAGGGCAATGTAAGAAGAGGTGTTCTGTATCTTCGTCACTGTTCTTGCATAGATGGCACCAGAAAGGTCCATGAAAAGATCTTTTCTTCAGGTTTGAGCCCGTAGGTACTTTGTTGAAGAGGATAGCCCACATCAGCATTCGGGTCCTAGGGGCGGCTTTGAGCTGCCAGATGGCCTTCCACCACTGCTGTGGTTGTTCAGGCTGGAATTGGTTCATAAGCTGCAGGTACCCTTCCTTTGGAGTATATGAACCATGTTTTGAATGGGCCCATACCAACTCGTCATACTCCTCAGTAATTCTAATGCGAGCTTGGCTCAGCGCATCAATGTAGTTCTCCCATTCAGTCCTCCACTGTTCCGGAATGTGAAGGGCATCAGCCGATCTCCAAGCTTGTTGGAATAAGTTGGAATTTGTATTATCGGCAATATGTGCAATATGAGTGATGCCCTGTTCCGTCAGATGTTCTCTTAGCTGTGCTGTGATCTGATGGGTATTGCCACATCCGATCCAAGGGTCGATGCCGATACGAACTGAGTTCCCTTGTTGAATCCGCCAGGTTAGGCCGTCCCGGATGAGAGGGAGGGAGGTGATGACCGCCTTCCAGATGTTGGAGTATCTTCCCTGTTCTCTTTGCTCTCTGCGGATCCAGCTGTGAATGCTCTCCGGGGCTATATATTTATCCTCTACCACTCTTTTCCAGAGGCTGTTTGTTGTGAGCAATTGCCAACCTAGTTTTGCAGCCAGGGCTTTAGAGAAGAGATCTAGTCTTTTAATGCCCCAACCTCCCCATTTTTTTGGCCTTGCTATAGTATCCCACTTGACCCAAGCGAAGAGGTTTCCTTGCTTATTTCCTTTCCACAGAAAACTACAGCAGATCCTTTGTAGACGGCTTAGAATACCTCTGGGGATCCAGGCCAGCGACATCCAATATATTGGTGTAGCCTCCAGGACTGCTTTGATGAGTGTGAGTCTTCCAGCCTTGGTGAGATATCTGTTGTACCAAACATTTAGTCTTTTCTCCACCTTGGCTATGAGCCAGGTCCAGTCCGCAATTTTATATCCCCCATGCTTGATCCTGAAGCCCAGGTATTTTAGGCCTGCCTCCATCTGATGAATTTGAAAAGGGAAGCGGTTCTCCATGAAGTTTATCTCATTTGCGGAGCATCCAACAACAGTGAGAGTTGATTTTTGGATGTTGATTACCATGCCTGTGGCTTTCTGGAAGAGATCAAATATGTGTCTTAATGCAGATGTGTCGGCCAGGCTACCATTAAGGAAAATAAGCACATCGTCCACAAACAGCAGATGAGTGAGGGAGCAGTTATCAGTGATTTTGATCCCTTTTATCCTTCCCCTGCTGTGTTCTGATGCTATCAATCGGCTGAGCCCTTCCATGATAATGAGGAAAAGAAGAGGGGATAGGGGGCAACCCTGGCGGAGGCCCCTCTCCGCTGTAAAGGAGGGAGAGGGGGATCCATTGAGGAGGACACTGTATGAGACCTCGGAGATGCAATTCATGATCCATTTAATGTAGATGAAGGGGAAACCCAAGTGAGTGAGGAGCATGCGAATATAGAGGTGATTGACCCTATCAAAGGCTTTGGAGAGGTCAACTTTGAGGATCATACCTTTCAGGCGCTTGATATGCATCGAGTGAAGAAGTTCTTGTGCGGTGCCAATGGCTTCATGAATCTGACGGCGGTGAAGAAAAGCAAATTGTTCAGGGGAGATGTGGGCCGAGAGGATGGGCCGGAGTCTGTTGGCTAGGATCTTGGCCCAGATCTTATAGAGGCAGTTACAGAGCGAGATAGGCCGGAAGTCATCAAAAGAGGAGGGCTTGTCCGATTTAGGGATCAAGGCTAGGAAAGTAGATTTGATGGCTGAAGGAGTGCCAGAGAGGCAGCATTGTTTAAGTACCTTAAGGAGATCAGGCCCTATAAGCTCAAAGAAAGCTAAATAGAATTCAATGGTCCATCCATCAGGGCCCGGGCTCTTGTCCTTCTGAAATCCCCGCATTGTAGCTTCCATTTCCTCCATAGTAATATCTCTAATAAGCTCACCGGCCTCATCATTGTCCACAAATCTAGGGAAGAGCTCAGCTACTCTCATGATTTCTAGCAGGTTTGCTTCCCTTGGGGCTGCATATATATTCCTGAAATGGGAGGAGGCTAGGAAAGCAAGTTCCCTAGATTTGTTGATCCTGTGGCCCTGATCATCTTGCAATTCCCAAATAGTGTTGATCGCTTTCCTTCCATTTGCAAAACGATGAAAAAAATTTGTGTTCTCATCCCCTTCTTTTAGCCAAATGGCCCTGCTCCTAAGCCTCCAACTGGCTTCGCGGTCGCGAAGGATTTGTGATCTCTGACTGATGAGGCCTCCATATGAGGATTTTTGATCCGGGGAGATGTAAGTGCCCGAGGATAGAGATTCGCATTCAGCAATAGCTTGTTCAGCTAGAGAGATCGTCTGGTCATCTCGGAGTCTCTTTTGATGCGCCCATTTCCTGGAGAGAATCCTGATTTCAGAGAGATTCTTTAGAAAGCAGGGGATCGGGTCAGCATCGATCAGCAGGGGATGTGATTTCCAGTAATCCGAGATGAGAGTGATGTATTCAGGGTCCCGAAGCCAGGAGGAGTTGAACTTGAACGGGGCCTTGCTGTTCTGAATTCTTGCTCCAATTTCAAAATATATCGGTCTGTGATCCGATATGCCCCCACTTCCCACCCATTGCCTGGATCTGGGGTGATTGCAGTGGAGGGCCTCCTTAATGATAAATCGGTCCAGTCTTCTGGCTAGGCTGTGTTCCCCCACTCTGTTATTCTTCCAAGTGTACTGTAGCTTTGCCGATGGGATGTCTATCCAGTGGTGGTCCTCCAGTATGTGCCCAAAGAAGTCCGAGAGCGGATCAATCTGCCCCAGATGACCCCAGGATTCAGCATGTCCCAAGGAGAAATTCAAATCGCCTCCTAGAATTATGTTCTCAGCAAGGAGGAGGGGGGAGTTTATAAGCTTTCTCCAGAATTGTTCCCTATTTGTGCATGGTCCATAAACATTGAGGATACGAAGATCCTCCTCTAGCTCCTTTGAGTAGAAATCAGCCCCCAGGTAACCCAAACCACCCCAAATGTTTATCAGCTTTATGGAGGTGTTTTTGAACCCAAAGGCTATTCCCCCCGAACGTCCAGAGACATCCAGGGCAGAGAAAGTCCAGCCTGGCAGCCAAGAGCTGAGAATAGATGAAGCCAGGTCAGCTATACATAAAGTTTCTTGCAGTAAAATAATATCCACCGGATCCGAGAAGATGAGTCTCTTAAGGGCCAGTTTTTTCTCAAGGCTGACCAGCCCTCTGCAGTTGAAGGACATAATTTTCATGGAGGGGAGTGGGGGAGGGTAGCTGGTGCTCTAAGTACCCAGTCGATGGTTTGTTGTTTACCCTGGAGGACATCTACCCCAGCTTGTTCCTTAGCTTTTTTTAATTTGGGGGGGCGGCCTCTACCTTGTTTAGGTGAGAGGAAGTGGGGCTCAACAGGTAGTCCGACAGCACCCAATTCCAGACGTTTGGAAGCCGAGCGAGTGGCATACCTCGGGGATGAGTTAACAGAAGGGGAGGGTGAGGAGGAGGGGTGAGTGGGGAAGGATGGGAGGGAGCAGGGGGATAGCAGCCCTGAAGGTTGGGGAATAGGACAGGTAGGGTAGTACGATCGGGAGGGGGGATGAGGCATGTTGGATACCTTGACCAGGTCAAGGGCTGAGGGGGAGGAAGGGAGGGGTATCTTGAGAGGGTGAAGAGAGGGGAGGGGGTGTGAAACATTCAACAAATGTATATGCGGAGCAGAAACATTTGAGGGGAGAAACGTACCCGATGAGAATACAACACCTTTGGCCGCCTTTGAGCGCGTCACTGGTGGAGATGGAGGCCGAGCAGGGGTACCTCCTTGCTTCCGTTGTCTGGGGACCATTGGAGCTTCCACCGTATCAGATGTAATGTTGTGCGCTGCCCGTGGTGCCGTCGCCGCCTGAGGATCAGGTAGAACCGTAGTTGCCGGGGCCTCCTGCGAATTGGGGGGGTTCTGCTCCTTTTTTAGTAGCGGGCAGTCTTTATAGAGGTGACCCACCTGATGGCATCTCCTGCAGCGGTATGGGATGCCCTCATAGTCCAATTTTTGTTTCCTGGAGGAATTTTTCCACTGGATGTGAATGTATTCGTGCATGCCGCCTCTGGTGTCGAGATGGACCAGGATCCGGGCATATGCCATCGCCCCCGTCTGAATAAATGTCTTGTCCGACTCCATAAATGTACCCAAAGTGTTTCCAATTCTTCTGAAGATGTCCTCCGACCAGTATTGGGGAGGCAGTCCTGGGAGCCTGACCCAAACCGGTCCAATTCCAGTCTGTTCCGTTTCAGGATCAAATAGAGGCGACCAGCGTTTGAGGAGGACCGGTGCCTTCTCGAAATGCCAGAATGAGGAAAGAACCCAACTAGTGTGATCCGCTCTTGCAAATCGCAGAGCAAACCATCCTCTGACAAAAGTCTGGACCGATGGCATCTCCACCAAGTATTTGCCCCAAATCTCCGATGCCCACTACTTCAGTTTGTCTGCAGAGATTTGACGACCCCTGATTCGGCCCACCAGAACTCGGTCGGCAAGATCCATAGCGTCTCCCCACTGTATGTCCTCTTCGAGCCTAAGGAAAGCGTCCTCAGGCCTCGATTTGTAACAGTGTTGCTTCTTCGAGGGTCGGGCGGACATACGGCTAGGGTGATCAGCAGTCCCAGGGATCGAAATCGGGGGGTCAGGGAGGGGGTTAGAGTTCGAACAGGGAGGGGGAATAACTTTCGGGAGAGGGGGAATGGGATGGTAGCTCCCAGATGAGGCCGGGGGGGGGGGGGGGGAGGGGTTAGATGCAGCTGGAATAGGGATCTCCTGTGGCCCAGATGGCGGGGGGGGAATGACAGGGGGGTCAGGTAGAGAGGGGGGACCATCAGCCGGCGGGGAGGGTTGGAGACAGGTCGCAAGAAACCCAAGGGTGGCCGGCGAGGGCGCTGAGAACTCAGTCCAGGAGGAGGGTTCGCCAGAGTGCAAAGACGCAGGGATGGACAGCTCAGCCGAAAGCGAAGGGTCATCAAAGCTAGCTGTAAGGTTCTCACTGATAAACCCTTCTGAGGTCGAGAAAGATGAGCGCCAGATGGAGCTCTCAGCCAGCGGGGATGCCGAGTAGTCGACCAGCTCGTCCATAACTGCTTCCGATGAAAACTTCTTGGGATCTGATAACCGTCGAGGTCGGATCTAACCGTAGATGATGACCGCTAGTAGAGTTCGACTGGTAGAGGGATCTCCAGCCGAGATGCTGCAGCAGGATCGGTTGAGCTGTCGGCAGAGCAGGTAGCCTCGGATGCGGACGCGGTGGCGATTCCAAGAGCGGGCAGGGTAAACAGGTAAAAACCAAACCCTAAGCCGCGGAGTAAAAAGTAGGGTAAAAACAAGGGGGCTGTCGCAGCAGGGTAAATACGGCGAAAATGAGAGGAGGCGGGAACATGGATAGGAGAGGGTATACGGGGCGCTACAGGGCCGTTTCCGGCCTGATAGCCCCGTTCAAACGGAGTCCCGTAATACCATTTTGCAGAGCCGTACCATGTTGCAGAGATCAACGAAACACTGTAAATCCCTTCCAACTTCCAATTGTGTCTATTATTGAAACTATTCTAAAATAGGACAGTTAATATATATATATATATATATATATATATATATATATATATATATATATATAAACAACCTAAATTTTAACAAAAGGAAAAATTATATATATATATATATATATATATATATATATTTGAAACATTTATTAAATTTTAATTGGATAAACTTTACTTCACACAAAAACATTTCAAATATGAAATCAACTTAAGTAATTTATATATAGGAAATATTTTTAGTTTTTTTTTTTTTTTTTTTGGTATAAAACTATGATATTAATTTACATAATTTATATATTTGAAACACTTATTAATTTTCACATGGATAAAATTTACTTTAAAAAAAAAATTTGAACCCTAATATCAATTTTCATAATTTATATATATGATATACTTATTAATTTTGAATTCAATAAATTTGACCTCACACAAAAATACTTATTTTTTACTTAAAAAAATTAACTCACTAAAAAAACAATTATAATATCAATTTACATAATTTATATATTAGAAATATGAATTATTTTTTACTTTGATAAAATTTACCTCACATAAAAACATTTTAACTTGATCTAGGTGGATATCTATGTCCTCCAATCGGTTTCATCACTTTCCTTGAATATAACACAATTTACTATGTTTAGCAGTTTTTCGAGTCCTAAACTTTGAGAGTTGTTTTGACCCCCTTTATGATGTTTTTTTTTGAGTTCTGCACAAGGCCCGTCGCCATATGTAGGGGCCTGCCGCAAATCTTGTAGTACTTGGAGAGATCTTTCTAATGAGGTATTGTACATGCCAAACGAAGATCATATGACCAACTTACGATTGCGGGAAGTTGGCTGCCGACCTAACCCACGGGGGCCCACAAACTCTTGGTGTTCCATCTCATAGGATTAGTTTTTTGGTTTGTTATGATTTCCCTTTTTTGTTCAATAATAAAAAGGCTCTTCAGCCTCATTGTAACATAGTTCAAGAGGCATGTAGTTGTCACATATCTTCTCGAAGATACGCTACCATCACCCAAGATAATTTATTCCATTATGTATGTAAGCATATTTCAGTTCTTTGATATTAATGAAATGAAGATTTATTTCTACTTCATCTTTGTGTTTATGCTTATATATGTATTCTATTGCGTTCCTACATAAGTCTGAATTAGTGGTATGAGAATGGTCTTCTCTCTCTCTACTTTTCTTTGCATGACCACAACGAGGTCGGGCTATAAAGAATTAGGGCTCGAACTCGTTGAACCTTTGCAAGACGAGGCTCTCAAACTCTGAAGGCCTCCCATGGTGGAAGAAAAGAAAGACAAGGGAGGAGGAGATCCTTCCAAAATATTGGTCGAAGAAGCCCTCGAGTGACAGAGGAACATGATGATGGACAACTTTGTCGAGATCCTTCAATGACTACCCACAATTGATGCATCTTCATCCTGCAACCACTCTACAGGCGCCACTCCCTTTAAGGTACAAGTCAACTTTGACATCCCCATATTTGAAGGACACATAGATGTAAATGTCGTAAATAAATGGTTAAATATGTTGAAAGGATATTTTTAAGTTCATGATTCCAATAGAGAAAAGATTACTTTTGCACTCCTCAAAGCTGCCCCCCACGTCAAGGACACGTGGGAAACCTACTATGAGAAGAGAGACGAGAGGGAACCCTCACTATTTTCATTCGCACCCACTTGGAATTATTTTCGGGATGCCATCAAGGAGTAGTATTACCCTTTCATGAGCTATGACGATAAATACATAAGGTTGACAATGTTGCGGTAGGGAAGGGTCCAAGATGTGTTGGAGTTCACAAAGTTTTCTCATACCCTTCAAATGATGTTAGGTACCAAGGATTTTAAACAACATCTAGTACTCAAGAACAATGGTTGTCTACACAAGTACGACCAGAACAAGATGGAATTCATGGACATCTCCTCGCTTGGTGTCGCCTATCGATACGCTGTCAAGATCAAGCAGAAATTTAAATAGAAGAAGTGAGACTTTGGATCTGCGAATCCAAGGTAAGGGAAATGTTCCCCCAAACCATAGAACAAAGGACAAATCCAAGGGAGCGTGACCTAGGAAAAACTTCCAAATCTACAAGCAACAAACAATACCAAAAATACAAATAAGGACACAGGAAAATGGTGTCAGTTCCATAAGAGCCGCACTCACAACACAAGTGAGTGTCAAGCGAAGCAGTCACTAGTGATCAAGATTAAGGCTTTAAATTCAAATGCATGTTCTAACTTTGAGTGAGAACCCAACAAGGGGTGTGAAAAATGGAAACAAATTATTAATGCGAAGCCCACTACCACCATTTATATGACTAAGGTCCAAAAGATTGAGTGTGAAGGCCCAAAGGAGGGGGAGAATCTCTTCCACTCACACATGTGGGTGAAGCATTCTCTGTTGCAGTTCACTATCAATAGCAGGAGATAAGAGAACCTCATTTAAGTAGAGGTCATGAAGCGGTTGGGCCTACCAACAACATCACATGTACACCATCAGATGGCTTCACGAACAACGAGATCTCTACGTCAACCAACAGTGTCGCCTTCTCTATAACATCAAGCCCTTCACAAATTGGGTATTGTGTGATATTTCTCCTCTTGAAGTTTTTGATGTATTATTAGGCCAACCATACTTGTGGAAGCTTCATGTTGTGTATGGGTCTAGGCCTAGCACTGTGATTATTACTTTGGGAAATAATTTTTACATGATACTAGAGTTAGCACCGCCTACCGCCATCTCTTTGATATTTTCTAAGAAATGTAGTAAGATCATTTTCCAGACTTATGATTCACCTTTAGAGCAGGAAGAAGATTGTGGCCACATCCACGGCCTTGAGACAAGACTCCTCCAAACAACAACAATAGATGGAAAAGTTCATTTAAGAGTACATGGACATCTTTAACTCACCCACAAGGGTACCCCTACAGTGTGAGGTTAGGAACTCCATCAACCTAACCCCGGGCGCACTGCTACCCAATGGGCCGATCTACCAATTCCTTTTTCTAGAGAGCATTGAAATCAAGAGGGAGATTCATGAGCTGTTGCGGAAAGGGCACATCATGCCAAGTTCATCACCCTATGGGAGCCTAATCTTATTGGTATAGAAGAAGGATGGAACCTTCGGGCTCTGTATTGACTATGAGGGACTGAATAAAATCATTGTCTAGAATAGGTGTCCAATCCCAAAGATTAATGACCTTGTCGACTAGCTCAAAGGGGCCAAATATTTCAGAAAGATTCACATGAAGTCTAATTATCACGAGGTACTTATCGAACCCTCCAATGCATGGAAGACGACCTTCAAATCCAAGTAGGGCTTTTTTGAGTGCTTGGTCATGCCTTTCGATTTGAAAAATGGCCATGCAACCTTCATGAGGTGGATTGATGACATCTTGCGGCCCTTCACCAACTCATTCGTGGTAGTGTATTTGGAAAACATCCTAATCTTTAGCCACAATTGGGAAGTGCACCTACACCATATTCGATAGGTCCTCCAAACACTGCAACAACACAAATTATGTGCCAATTTGGGGAAATTCATTTTTGGTATGACCCATATTCAGTATATGGGGTAGATAATTGATGAGAGAGGTGTGCATGTGAACCCAACCAAGATACAAGTTATTGAGGATTGGCCAGCCCCAACCACTCTAACTAAGATCTGCATCTTTCTAGGTCTTTCCAATTTCTACAGTAGGTTTATATTGGGTTTCTCTCATATCACTTGGCCTTTGAGTCAAGTCACTAAGGGAGGAGAGAAAGAAAAGTTGTTTCGGTCTAAATCCTACCATAAAGCATTTGCCGAGTTGAAGCATTGCCTCTGCTCTACACCATTATTTGCATTAACAGACCTACGACAACCATTTGATATTGAGACAGATGCCCCTTAATATGTTATTGGTGTGGTTATTAATCAGCATGGGCATTGAGTGGTTTTTATGCAACTAGCTCACAAAATAAAATAAGAGATAGATCAATGAATTCAAAAGTAGCCTCTTTAAGGGTCCAACCTCCTTTACATTACACAAATGAACCATTCTTGGATGATACAAATGAAAAAACCTCTTTTCTATATATGGGAGTCTAGGGGTCATAATATAATAAAGGTCGACATAACAATAATAATGTAAGGGCACAATAATAACAATAGTGGGCTTCTATGGGGCACCATAATAACAATATGGGATAACAGGGGCACAACAATAACAATAAGGGGCTACAATTCCAGTAATAACACGGGGATACACTAGTATTATAAGGACCTAACATGCCCCTCTCCTTCAAAAAAGTGGTTTCCTCAATGCTTGAGTAGTTTTGGATGCTTCTGTATAAAATTCTCATCCCCCCATCTACAATCTTCAACAGGTTGGTTCTTCCACTTGATGAGATACTCTAAAATTGATCGATCTTGTAGCTATCATGTTCTTGTTTCTGTGACTACTTCAGATTCCAATATGATGTTTCCTTCCTCGTAATGTTCTTGCAATATTGTTTGAACTAGGAGCTTTTCACCTATAACCTTATTTAAGCATGAAACATGGAAAACTAGGTGCACTTGGGAAGATACATGAAGCTCCAATTTCTATGCCATAGTACCAATCTTTTGCAACACCTTGCACGGACCATAATACTTTGGTGATAATTTATTATCCTTCTTAGCTTGAGTGAGATACATTTGTTTGTCTGGTTGTAATCTTAGAAATATTGAGTCACCTACATCAAAACTTCTTTCGCTATGATGTTCATATGCCTGTTGTTTCATTCTATTACATGCCAATGTCAGGCTATCCTTTAAGGGTTGGAGAAATTTTTTTTGATGCTCAATGTGATATTCCATTGCTTGAAACTTAGAATTTTCTCTTAAAGATGATGTGATGGATGGTGGATGATATCCATAAAGTGCCATAAATGGGCCATTTATGCTTCAGTATGGCAGGAAGTCTTACACCACCATTCAGCCAGAGGAAACCACTTGATCCATTGTGTCTATTTATCCAATACAAAGCAATGAAGATATCCTTACAAACATGTGTTCACTATCTCAATTTTCCCACAAGATTGAGGATGATAAGATGAGTTATGAGCTAAATCAGTGCTTAGACAAGAAAATAATCCTGTCCAAAAATTTCGAGTGAAAATGGGATCTCTGTCAGTTACAATAATCTTTGGGTTTCCATGTAGATTTCAAATTATTTCCATAAATGCAATAGAAACTGTACTCACTTTAAATGGATGAGATAACACACAAAAGTGTCCATACTTGGTAAGTCTATCAATTACTACCATGATGACACTATTTCCTTTGGACTTGGGTAAACCTGCGATAAAATCCATTAAAACCTCCTCCCCACGTTGACTTGGACTAGATAAAGGTTGCTACACACCTGGGGTCTTAATTGTCTCAACTTTATTTTGTTGGCAAACCAAAAATTATACCACAAAATTATGAATATCATATTTAAGGCCATCCCAAAAAAATCCTTCTTAACCCTATGTTAAGTTTTTAAAAATCCTAAGTGCCCTCCTAAGGGAGAGGTGTGTAATTCCAAAAGAATCTTTTATTTGAGTTGAGAATTCTTATAGAGGTATAAGAGATATTTGTACCATAATGAATCATTTTTCCACCTAAATGTATCAAATGTACTTGAATCTTGCTACAACGTATGAATGAGTACCCACACTTCTTCTTCATTCTTCGATTCATCTGTTGCTTCGTTTATCCAATCCAGTAGTGTATTTGAACGACATCTTGATCTTTAGCCACAATTTGGAAGAGCACCTACACCATATTTGATAGGTCCTCCAAACCCCGCGACAACACAAATTATGTGCCAATTTGGGGAAATTCATTTTGGTATGACCCATATTCAATATATGGGGTACATAATTAATGAGCGAGGTGTGCATGTGAACCCGACCGAGGTACAAGTTATTGAGTATTGGCCAGCCCCAACCACTCTAAAAAAGCTCTACATCTTTCTAGGTTTTCCCAATTTCTACCGCGGGTTTGTGTAGGGTTTCTATCATATCACTTGGCCTTTGAGTCAAGTCACTAAGGGAGGAGAGAATGAAAAGTTGTTTTGGTCTGAATCCCACCATAAGGCATTTGCTGAGTTGAAGCATTGCCTCTACTCCGCACCATTATTCACATTAATATACCTACGACAACTATTTGATATTGAGACAGATGCCTCTTAATATGTTATTGGTGTGGTTATTAATCAACATGGGCATCGAGTGGTTGTTATGAAACTAGCTCACAAAATAAAATAAGAGATAGATCAATGACTTCAAAATTAGCCTCTTCAAGGCTGCAACCTCCTTTACATTACACAAATGAACAATTCTTGGTTGATACAAATGAAAAAACCTCCTTTCTATATATGGGAGTCTAAGGGGTCATAATATAATTAAGGCCAACATAACAATAATAATGTAAGGGCACAATAATAACAATAGTGGGCTTCTATGGGGCACCATAATAACAATATGGGGATAACAGGGGCATAACAATAACAATAAGGGGCTACAATTCTAGTAATAACAGGGGGATACACTAGTATTATAGGGACCTAACATTCCCCTCTCCTTCAAAAAAGTGGTTTCCTCAATGCTTGAGTAGTTCTGGATGCTTCTGTATAAAAGTCTCATCCCACAATCTACAATATTCAATAGGTTAGTTCTTCCACTTGATGAGATACTCTAAAATTGATCGATCTTGTAGCTATGATTGCTTTAGGTTGCAATATGATTTTTCCTTCCTCATAATGCTCTGGCAATATTGTTTGAATTGGGAGCTTTTCACATATAATTTTATTTAAGCATGAAACATGGAAAACTGGGTGCACTTGGGAAGATACATGAAGCTCCAATTTCTATGCCACAATACCAATCTTTTGCAACACCTTGCATGGACCATAATACTTTGGTGATAATTAATTATCCTTCTTAGCTTGTGTGAGGTACATCTGTTTGTATGGTTGTATTCATAGAAATACCGAGTCACCTGCATCAAAACTTCTTTTGCTGTGATGTTGATATTCTTGTTGTTTGATTCTATTCCGTGCCAAAGTGAGGTTATCCTTTAAGGGTTGGAGAATTTTTTTTGATGCTCGATGTGATATTCCACTGCTTGAAACTTAGACTTTTATCTTAAATATGATGTGAGGGATGGTGGATGATATCCATAAAGTGTCATAAATGGGCCACTTTTGCTTCAGTATGGCAAGGAGTCTTATGCCACCATTCAGCCAGAGGAAACCACTTGATCCATTGTGTCTTTTTATCAAATACAAAGCAACGAAGATATCCTTCCAAACATGTGTTCACTATCTCAATTTTCCCATTAGATTGAGGATGATAAGATGAATTATGAGCTAACTCAATACTTAGACAAGAAAATAATCCTGTCCAAAAATTTCGAGTGAAAATGGGATCTCTGTCACTTACAATAATCTTCGGATTTCCATGTATATTTGAATTATTTCCATAAATGCAATAGAAAGCGTATTGGCTTTAAATGGATGAGATAACACACAAAAGTGTGCATACCTGGTAAGTCTATCAACTACCACCATGACGACACACTTTCCTTTGGACTTGCATAAACCTATGATAAAATCCATTAAAACCTCCTCCCCACGTTGACTTGGACTGGATAAAGGTTGCAACACACGCGGTGTCTTAATTGTCTCAACTTATTTTGTTGGAAAACCAAACATTCTGCCACAAAATTATGAATATCATATTTAAGGCCATCCCAAAAAAATCCTTCTTAACCCTATGCTAATTTTTTAGAAATCCTAAGTGCCCTCCTAAGGGAGAGGTGTGCAATTCCAGAATAATCTTTTGTTTTAGTTGGGAATTCTTAGAGAGGTATAAGTGATCGTTGTACCATAATGAATCATTTTTCCAACTAAATGTATCAAATGTACTCGAACCTTGCTACAACATATGAATGAGTACCCACACTTCTTCGTCATTCTTCGATTCATCCTTTTCTTCATTTATCCAATCTGGTAGTGTATTTGGATGACATCCTGATCTTTAGCCACAATTGGGAAGAGCACCTACACCATATTTGATAGGTCCTCCAAACCCCACGACAACACAAATTATGTGCCAATTTGGGGAAATGCATTTTTGGTATGACCCATATTCAATATATGGGGTACATACTTGATGAGCGAGGTGTGCATGTGAACCTAACCGAGATAAAAGTTATTGAGGATTGGCCAGCCCAAACCACTCTAACAAAGCTCTGCATCTTTCTAGGTCTTCCCAATTTCTACCGCGGGTTTGTGTCGGGTTTCTCTCATATCACTTGGCCTTTGAGTCAAGTCACCAAGGGAGGAGAGAAAGAAAAGTTGTTTCGATCTGAATCCCACCATAAGGCATTTGCCGAGTTGAAGCATTGCATCTACTCTGCACCATTATTCACATTAACATACCTATGACAACCATTTGATATTGAGATAGATGCCTCTTAATATGTTATTGGTGTGGTTATTAATCAGCACCAGTAGTGAGTTGTTGTTATGCAACTAGCTCACAAAATAAAGTAAGAGATAGATCAATGAATTCAACATTAGCCTCTTCGAGGGTTCAACCTCCTTTACATTACACAAATGAACAATTCTTGGTTGATACAAATGAAAAAACCTCCTTTCTGTATAGGGGATTCTAAGGGGTCATAATATAATTAAGGCCGACATAACAATAATAATGTAAGGGCACAATAATAAAAATATTTGGCTTCTATGAGGCACAATAATAACAATATGGGGATAACAGGGGCACAACAATAACAATAAGGGGCTACAATTCCAGTAATAACAAGGGGATAAACTAGTATTATATGGACCTAACATGCCCCTCTCTTCAAAAAAATTGGTTTCCTCAATGTCTGAGTAGTTCTGGATGCTTCTGTATCAAATTATCATCCTCCCATCTAGAATCTTCAGTAGGTAAGTTCTTCCACTTGATGAGATACTCTAAAATTGATCGATTTTGTAGCTATCATGTTCTTGTTTTTGTGATTGCTTCGAGTTCCAATATGATTTTTCCTTCCTCATAAAGTTCTGGCAATATTTTTTGAACAAGGATCTTTTCACATATAACCTTATTTAAGCATGAAAAATGGAAAACTAGGTGCACTTGGGAAGATACATGAAGCTCCAATTTCTATGCCATAATACCAATCTTTCACAACACCTTCTATGGACCATAATACTTTGGTGATAATTTATTATCCTTCTGAGCTTGATTGAGGTACATTTGTTTGTATGATTGTATTCTTAGAAATACCGAGTCACCTACATCAAAACTACTTTTGTTGTGATGTTGATATGCCTGTTGTTTCATTCTATTCCGTGCCAAAGTGAGGTTATCCTTAAAGGGTTGGAGAAATTTTTTTTGATGCTCAATGTGATATTCCATTGCTTGAAACTTAGAATTTTCTCTTAAAGATGATGTGATGGATGGTGGATGATATCCATAAAGTGCCATAAATTGGTCATTTTTGCTATAGTATGACAGGAAATCTTATACCACCATTCTACTAGAGGAAACCACTTGACCGATTGTGTCCGTTTATCAAATACAAAGCAAAAAAGTTATCCTTCCAAACATGCGTTCACTATCTCAATTTTCCCATCAGATTGAGGATGATAAGATGAGTTATGATCTAACTTAGTACTTAGACAAGAAAATAATCCTGTCCAAAAATTTCGAGTGAAAATGGGATTTATGTCACTTACAATAATCTTTGGGTTTCAATGTATATTTTTAATTATTTTCATAAATCCAATAGAGACCGTGTTAGCTTTAAATGGATGAGATAACACACAAAAGTGTGCATACTTGCTAAGTCTATCAACTACCACCATGATGACACTCTTTCCTTTGGACTTGGGTAAACCTATGATAAAATCCATTAAATCCTCCTCCCAATGTTGACATGGACTGGATAAAGGTTGCAACACACCTAGGGTCTTAATTGTCTCAACTTTATTTTTTTGGCAAACCAAACATTCTACCACAAAATTATGAATATCATATTTAAGGCCATACCAAAAATATCCTTCTTAAACCTATGTTAAGCTTTTAAAAATCGTAAGTTCCCTCCTAAGGGAGAGGTGTGCAATTCGAGAAGAATCTTTTATTTGAGTTGAGAATTCTTAGAGAGGTATAAGTGATATTTGTAACATAATGAATCATTTTTCCAGGTAAATGTATCAAATGTACTCAAATATTGCTACAACGTATGAATGAGTACCCACACTTCTTCTTCATTCTTCGATTCATCCCTTGCTTCGTTTATCCAATCTGGTTGGATGATTGAAATGGCACAAAGCAATGCTTTCACATCCTCATCCTTTCTTGGGAGTGCATCTGCAACAACATTTTTCTTCCCTTTTTTGTAAATGATTTCAAAGTCATAACCCAACATATTTGTGACCCATTTTTGTTGCTCTTCTGAAGATAATCTTTGTTCTAAAAAGTATTTAAGACTATTATGATCCATTTTTACCTTGAAGTGTCTTCCCATTAGGTAAGGTTTCCATTTCTTATGTGCATGTAGTATTTTTATTTTATTTTTTTTTTCACTTTTGGTTCACGGATACCATGGTCAGTGGTCCGCTACGTCCAGGATCGGAAGTCTCTAGGGTGGACCCCACCCGAAGGGGGTCACACCCCTCGGCCATCACAGACCTAACCCCAAGAGCTTTCAGGTTTCGACCCTGTGACCTCCCATTGGCGAGGCCCCGGCTTGACCGATTGAGCTAACCCTTGGGGCTATGTGCATGTAGTATTACCAACATTTCCTTCATATAAATAGCTTTGTCTAAATACTTTCCTTTGATTGGACGACTTTCAAAAGAAATGGGCTTTCCTTCTTGCATTAAAAGAACACCATTTCCATTTCTTGAGTCATCACATTCCACAATAAATGTTTTTGTGAAGTCAGGCATAGCTAAGACCGGTGTTTGCCATATTTCCTCTTTAAGATGTTCAAAGGCCTTCGTCGCTTCTCGATTTCAAGAAAATGCATCTTTCTTGAGTAATGTTGTTAGAGGTGCTTCTATTCTCCCATAATTATTAACAAAATTGTGATAATACCTTGTCAACCTGAGAAATCCTCGCAGATGCTTTATGGATGTGGGGATTTTCCATTCCTTAATAGCTTTAATTTTTCTAGGGTATACTATAACACCTTCATGAGATACAATATGACTAAGATATTCCACCTCGTGTACTCCAAAGAAACATTTGTAGGTTTTTTCATATAAATGTTTCTCCTCCAATAGTTTGGCACCCCGTCAACATGTTGAACATGATCCTTTCAAAACTTGCTACAGATTAGTATATCATCAAAAAATACTAACACAAATTTTCTAATGGCCCTCAAAACCTTGAAATGTAGAAGGTGGATTGGTAAGTCCAAAAGGCATTACCAAAAATTCATAATGGCCCTCATGGGTTGTAAATGTCATTTTTAGAATGTCTCACTCTTCATTCTCATTTGATAATATCCTTAACTAAGATCCAACTTGGTGAAGTAAATTGATCCATGTAATTCATCCAATAATTCATCAACGACAGGAATGGGAAATTTATCTTTAATAGTGAGCTTTTTGAGATCCCTATAATCCATACACATGCGCCAAGATCCATCCTTCATGTGCACCAATACTACTGGATCAGAGAAAGAACTTTCACTAGGCTGAATTATACCAACCTCTAACATTTCTACAACCATACGTTCAATTTCATTCTTTTGGGCATAAGCATATTTGTAAGGCCTGATGTTTGGAGGAACACTTCGTGGAATCAAATGAATAGCATGACCATGATCACCAATAGTTGGGAGGCCTTTGGAAGTCTCAAATACCTTGGAATGATTGTTCAAGACTTTTTGGAGATCTTGAGAAATAGATGATTTTGACATGGGAACCTGTAGTGAACATAATTATGCAATTACGCCTCGATTTTATTTCTTTAGAAGGATTTTCATGTCGTTAGAGCTGATTATATTTCTTGATTTCTCTGTGATACCCCTTAATTAAAATTCCTCTCCTTCCCAAAAAAAAATCAAGAAAAGTTCTTGAAATTAAAAGCTAGCATACCCCAACATTCTAGCCATTGGACTCCTAGTACTACAATAGCACTTCCCATTGGACTGGAAAGAATTGAACTATTCCATACATATTCTACCATAGATAGATTGATATTATGGCACTCTCCAGAGAAATTTATGGTTCCTCCATTTACAACCATCACTTCACACTCTAGCGCTAGATATAGGAAGCAATTAAATTCCTTGGCTATATTACAACGAATAAAATTGTGGGTACTACCTGAATCAATCAACACTATTACATTTTTCTTCTTGATATGCCATTCGATCTTGAGAGTTTGTGGAGTGGTGATTCCTACCAATGCATTACAAGATATGGTTGGATTCATTTCTTCTTTCTCTAGGGTTGGTTCCTCATGTATATCCTCTTCTTTTGACATTCTTTGTTCCTTGTCTTCCTCCTCTTCACAATCTATGTAAAATAATTTATTCTCGGGACACTTATGACCCTTAGTGTATTTTTTATCACAACTGTAATAGAGGCCCTTTGCTCTTTTGTCTTCCAATTGTTCTGGTGTCAAACTTGTAGGTTGTGGAAGGCTAGGGGAAACAACACTTCCATATTTATAGTTGTAATTGGTGGGCTTCCTTGTTGCCATGATTTTTCTTTCCAACCTAAATGCCTTCTGCAATAAATGAGGTTCCCAATGGTGAACCTCATGTTGGATGTTATCCTTTAAATTCCATATGAACACATCAATCTAATGCTCGTTTGGAATATCATTTGCTCTTATATTCAATTTTTGGAAGTCCTCAATGTGCTCCACCATTGGACCCTTTTGTTTGAGATTTATCAATTGGCTAAAGAAGGTGTTGCTCTTTGTATCTTAATAATGTGCTATAATTTCCTCCATTAAAAATTGACCAAGTGACAATTTGTTTATGAGATCAGAGCCATCGATACCATACAAACTGATTGGGTTCGAAATATAAAGTTACAATGTGTACCTTTTGTGTGTTTTGCACATTATGGAGATTGAAATATTGCTCCATTTGTAGTATCCATGTTACAGGATCCTTGCCATCAAACTTCCTCATATCGATATTTGGAACATGGTGGGTCTTCAATCCAACATTAGAGCCTATGAAATCATGATTTACCTTTCCTTTCTTCTCATCATGAGTTTCCTCTACTACCGTTTTGCCATTAGGAAGTCTTTATTGTAGCAATTTTTTCGAGCCTTCCATGTCTTTATTCAAATCTTCCATTTTGATTTTCAGTTTTTCTTCTATAACATTGATATTAGCTTCCATTCCATTCTTCAAACCATTCATCTTAGCTTCAATTACCTTTTGTGAGAGCATAATTTGCTGCGCTTGGTCTCTTAACTTTGATATATTATGTTGCATTTCTTCCTCTTCTTCATGTGTCATGGTAGAGATTTCGGGTTGCTTACTAGGTGTTTCCATTTTCTTCATTCGAGTCACCAATTAATGGTAATTATGTTTCAGAATGTCCCTTGAATCACTTCAAACTACTTTCTCAAACAAAACTTATGGAAATTTAAGAAAAAACTACACACCTTTGTTTTTTTTCTTTGTAGGAGCTTGATATTGAATCTAGTGTATCTATATAATTTCATATATCCAAGGTCTGAAATTGCGTCATGTGGTAGCCCTCTAACTCCTATTTCTAACTGTACAAGTCTGATCGATATTGGATTCACCAAGAGAGAGTTATGCCCCATCTCCCAGGATGTCCTGATTATAGACTAGTTCAGCAGAGTGAGATTGTGTGAAGTGCCACATGTCACTGTTCCGACCTTTGGTTCGATAGCCAACAAACTACAAGCTGTCCTATTTCTATCCATTTTTACGAAATTTGAATTTGATGCTCGATGAGAAATTTATGATGAGTTTTCGAAGGTCACATGTTTGAGATCAATTTTTGGAGCCTAGAAAGACCCTAAATTCCTCGGTTCGTATCTCTGAAACTATAGTGAGACAAGATCAGAACTTCATACAAAAATTTCACCACAATTTTAGCTCAAGTGGGTTTTAATTTCAGCATCCAAAACTTCGTAGACAAAAGGTTATAGCAAAAATTCCATGATGGCCTATTTGAAGCAGTGAAAACTTAGAATCCAAAGCTCTGATACCAAATGTTATGCAACCAACTCACAAAATAGAATAAGAGATTGATCAACGACTTCAAAATTATCCTCTTTAAGGGGAAAACCTTATTTACATTACACAAATAAAAAATTCTTAGATGATACAAATGACAAAACCTCCTTTCTATATATATGAGTCTAAGGGGTCACAATATAATGAGAGCCAACATAACAATAATAATGTAAGGGCACATCAATAACAATAGTGGGCTCCTATGGGGCACAATAATAACAATATGGGGGCAATAGGGGCACAACAATAACAATAAGGGGCTACAATGACAATAGTAATGGGGGAATACACTAGTATTATAGCGACCTAACAATGTCATATCATATTGAGACACTTTTAGACATAGTTCAAATGTATCCCACCTATGACAAATAGATGTATTCCATTTTGCATCCTTGCTGACAATGGAAGCATTACATTAAGGGAAAGGAGATAGTCATCCACACACACCATTGACACCTCCATTTCATGATGATGATGATGATGATGGTTAACGTCCACTCAGACCAAATTGGTCTATCGGACCTACAATTTTCTTAATTTTTACTTGTCTGGCTCCTCGTCTTTCTTGGCGAGATTGGTGTTGTAGCTTTCTTTCTTTTCTCTACAGTCTTCCAACTTCCTTTGTCTTGCATCTCCTTCATTTCTTCTGGTTCTTGGGACATTGGTGTCTTAGCTTCGCGATCTATTGTGTTTGTTCTTTTGAAAATAGTTGGAGAAGAAGTTTGGTTTAGGAGATCTGCTTTGCTGTTAAATGAAGATTTATTTTCTGCGGTATTCAAATCCTCATAACTGTTGATTTGTTGGAGTGGGCTTTCTCCTTGCTTGTTTTGAGAGTTGTTTCCTTCTTCCTTGATTTCTTGTGACTCATTTTCTCTAGAATATTCTTCTTCTTTGATGACAGTGTAGTGTTCTTTTTGTGCTCCTTCCCACCATGTAGATCTGTGGTGGTTTTTTCTAGCAAAATTTTTCTCAGAGGCTTTTGGGCAATTTTTGGCTAGATGCCCCGTCTCAAAGCACGATCGACATCTGAAGAGGACACTTTCATAATCAAGCTTCTGGTTCCACACATAGTCTTTACTTGTTAGGTTTATTTCAGCTGGGAATCCAGCGCTGAAATCCATTTCCACACAGATGCGAGCATAGGTGGTTCTGGCATATTCCTCTGTTTCTGGGCACCTGCAGTAAAATTTCCCAATTGCATTTCCGATGGCTTTTAGCGAGGAGAGATTCCAGAGATGCAAAGGTAGGCTTGGCAATCTCACCCAAACTGGTGCTGAGGTTATCACTGCTGTAGAGGGATCGAATGATGGGTTCCATGGCTTCATGAATAGGCCTGATTTTTCCCAAAACCAAGGGCCGGAATCTAGAATACATTGTCTGCTTTCAGGATTTTCAAAATCTACTATAAAGAAACCTCTAGCACAGGGGTAGATATTAATTTCATCGGAAATGATAGGCTTCCATACCTCTGAGATCCAATTGTGGAGTGCTATCAACCGCGGCCAAAAACCATTGAACCGGCAAATTAGGGCACTTTCGGAGAACTTCAAAGCTTCATCGAGTGAGTCCTGGACCACTTGGATAGTGGGAGCTGGGGCTTCACTCACGATATGGGCAGGAGATTGCCCTTCAGAGGCGGATGAGCCACCAGTTATTTTTGCGAAGCTCAGAGCCATATTTTACTTGCTCGTAGAACGTAGCGAAAGCCTAGCAAGATTTGCGTGCTAGTTGGTTTATATGTTTTCCAATAAATCGCAGATATATATATAAGAGGAGATCTGCGAAAAAGATCTGAGAAAGCCCGATCTGCGGAAGAGATCTGAGATCTGCGGAAGAGGAGATAGGAAATCTGAGAAAGTTATCAAGACTTCTGAGATCCGCGGAAGAGGAGATAGGAGATCTGAGCCACCGAGACTTCTGAGATCCGCAGAAGAGGAGATAGGAGATCTGAGCCACCGAGACTTCTGAGATCCGCGGAAGAGGAGATAGGAGATCTGAGCCACCGAGACTTCTGAGATCTGCGGAAGAGGAGATAGGAGATATAATGTACGAGCCACAAGATTCGCAAAATTATATAATGTACGAGCCACAAGATTCGCAAAACCGCACCGCAGAACCGCAAAACAGATTCGCTTTGCAAAAAATAGCGTTTATATAACTGCAGAACCGAGCCATAGATTCACAAAAACAATGTGTATATAACCGAGCCACAAATTCGCAAAAACAACATTTATATAACTGCAGAACCGAGCCACAGATTCTTCGAGCCGCAGGTGCGAGCCACCGAGACTTCTGAGATCCGCCACCGAGACTTCTGAGATCCGCGAAAGCCTAGCAAGATCTGCATGCTATGTTGAGATCCAGTCTGCTGATAATATCCGAGGAATTAGAGGATCGCCGAAGCCGCAGAATCACCGAAGCCGCAGAAAGATCTATCTATAAATTAATCTGCCGTAGAAAGATCTGTCTATAACTGCCGCAGGATCACTGAAGCCGCAGAAGGATCACCGAAGCCGCAGAAGGAGCCGCAGGATCACCGAGTTTTATGAGTTTTACCGAAGCCGCAGAAGGAGCCGCAGGATCACCGAGTTTTATCACCGAGGATCATATAGACACAATGAAAGTTGTAGAATGGTAACCATCAGAAATGGTCCACATACGTGCAACAATTTCATTTGAACAATAAGTACAAGAAGGGAAACACTAATAATGTTGCAAACTGTAACCACCCCTCCTGCATCTACTCAAATCCACAAACTCGCCAAGGTAAACATGAGATGAGAGTTATCGTGCGAGACCCGATCTCAAAGATGCAATTATGGAAAATGGTGTCCACATGACCAAAGATGACTACAAACACCTAGGGACACATGATCACACTATTATCAACCTCATTTGACCCAACACTATTTCATGTTAGTTTTGTTTCCTTAAATTTAATACAACTTTCTATTTTTCACAGTTTTTTAGGTTCAAAAATTCTGAGGCTGGTCTGAGGGCCTAAATGACATTTCCATGGAAAACAGAGAGTCAAAAGTTCCATCCTAATTCCATAATTTCATTTTGGCCGCCTCAGGAAATTATTCAAAATGAGCTATTATGATAGTCAAACAGAGATCGTATGCATAAGTTATGACCCCAGGAATTTGGAGGTACGAATTACTCATTTATTCTAACACTTTGTGTACATATTACATGTAGGTTATAAATACATATATGCTAATTAATTCAATAAGCTAACCAGAGAATCACAATTAACACAATGACAAGCTAAGAATTCAATCTTGAATCAAAACTTGACCTAGACTACCTATAACACACTAGACATTTCGTCAAACACTTGGTGAACATGCAATATACACGTCATGAATGCATATTTAAACATAGGGGTCTGATTCTTCTGAGAATTGTCAAGAAGGTCTAATACCCTCTCATAAAAGCTTCAATAAAATTTATTATTTCGTGCATCCATTAACCATTTATCAACAAACCAAACACATCAAGAACCATAACCAATATACATCATATAGCTAGCATATAACCAAGAAATGGGTTACATATACACCATGATAAAACAACCACCAAAGCCACATAATAGAAATTTAAATTGCTCATGGAAATACAAGAAGGAAAGATATCTTATTAACATATGCAATTCTAACCAAGTTAAGGACTTCCATGTATCACTCGACCATAGATTGGGTTGAATCAGATCTCTCTTTCAGCCAATCACCCCCGTGCCATATTCCAAGCATGAATGTGGGACTCACAACAAAGCCAATCAGGTATTCCTTATACTTTACCGTAATCCCACCATATACTGGTTAAGTGATCACTAGGCCCTAAACAAACCTAGATGCCACTCGATCTCTCCACCTAAACCATGAGGAAGTTTCTCACCTCTGCCCTCAATATTTACCATGTATCCCGCCATTATAGGTCAAGTGATTTCTAGTCCTTTTGGAATTTTCGTCAGACCACCTGTTGGGTCCCTATAATACTAGTGATTACCCCATTACTATTGTAGTTATACCCCCTATTTATATTGTTGTGCCCCTATTACCCCCATATTGCTATTTCTGTGCCCCATAGAATCCCTCTATTGTTATTTTTGTGGCTTTATATTATTATTGTTAGGTCGGCTGGATTATATTGTGACTCAGACTCCTATATATAGAAAGGAGGTTTTGTCATTTGTATCATCCAAGAATTGTTCATTCATGTAATGTAAAGGAGGTTGCCCCCTCAAAGAGGCTGAATTCTAAGGCGTGGATCTCTCTTTTCTATCTTTTTGTGAGCTGGTTTCATAACATTTGGTATCAGAGCTTTGGATTCTAGGGTTTCGCTGCTCCAAACAAGTCATCGTGGCATTTTCGCTATAATTTTTTTTCTGTGACGTTTCAGAAGTCGCAAAAAAAACCCATTTGAGAAGAAATCGCGCTGAACCTTGGTCCGAATTTCAGAGCTTTTCGCGTGATATTTTCGGAGATATGATCTGAGGAAGTTGGTCTTTTTGCAGACGCCTGAATTACATTCAAAACAGGTGACCTGGGGAAAATCGTCATAACTTTCTCTCTGGGGATCGGATTGAAATTTCGTAAGAAGGTACAGAAAGAGGACGGAATGTAGTTTCTTGTATGTGTGTTTCAGATTCAAAGGTTCAAACAGGGAATCGTGGGATGTCGTACAAGTTCGCTCTACTAAACCAATCTAAAAGCAAGTCACGGTGGGAGATTTCACATAACTCTTCCTTGGAGAATCCAATTTGGCTCAGACTTGTGGAATTGGAAAGAGGACACAGAAGGCTACTACAAGTAGCAATTTCAGAATTGGATGATCCGAAATTACAGAGATACATCAGATTCAATATCAGGCTTCTATAAAGTGAAAAAAGGTGTGTAGTTTTTTTTATTTTTTGTGTAAGCTTGGTTTAACGGAATTCAAAGGGCATAGTAAAGCATTATTATCGGTAACTGATGCCCCGAGGAAAGAAAATGCAAACACCTAGTAAGGAACCTGAAAGCTCTAGCATGACTCATGAAGAAGAGGAAGAAATGCTACATGATATATCAAAATTACAAGAACAAGTGCAACAAATGTCACGCTCACAAAAGCTAACAGAAGCTAAGATAAGTGGCGTGCACTACAACAAAACCAGCGATTAGCGTCCCTTTTTACTTCTTTTTTTGCATCTAGAGCCCATTTTTGGTGCTATTTGCATCCATTTATCAAATATGGTGCAAAACTTGACACAAAATTTGCATCAAGTTTTGCACCAAATCTTACACCAAGTTTAGCACCGGGTATTGCAATAGGTTTTGCACCACGTTTTGCACCAAATTTTATGCCAAGTTTTTTGTCATCCTTTACACCAGGTTTTGTTCTAGGTTTTGCATCAAGTTTGGCACCTAATTTTGTTTGACATACTTTTGCATCCTCATTTGCATCCACTTTTTGCACCTACACTTGCATCAACTTTTGCATCGACTTTTGCATCCTTTTTTAAATCATTTTTTGCATCCATTTTTTCATCCATTTGTGCATCCCTTTTGCGCCAAGTTTTACATTGTGTTTTGTGTCTAGTTTTGCATAAAATGTTGCATCTACTTTTGTTGCATCCACTTTTCCCTCTTGTTTGGCATCCATATTTACATCCTCTTTTGCATCTATTATTGTACCCACTATTACATCTAATATTTTTGTGCCACAATTAGCGCCTAGTTTGGCACCTCCTTTTGCACCCACTTTTGATTATAATTTTGCATCCACGTTTGCATCCTCATTTGCGTCTAGGTTTTCATCAACTACTACATCTATTTTTGCATCCCTTTTTGTATCCAATTTCGGACCGGGATTTGCATCGGGTTTTGTGTCTCGTTTTGCATCTACTTTTGCATCGACTTCTATTGCATCAACTTTTGCACGCAATTTTGCATCCACTGTTGCACCCATTTTAAATTTCACTTTTTGCATCCCTTTTTACATCTTCATTTGCATCATACTTTGATTCTTTTTTTGCATCTATCATTACATCCACTTTTGTTATGCCACAATTTGCACCATGTTTTGCACTCACTGTTGTATCCACGTTTGCTTCCAATTTTGCATCCATGTTCACATCCTCTTTTGCATCAAATATTGCATCTATTTTTGCATCCACTTTTATGTCAGGTTTATGCATTGGGTTTTGCATCTCGTTTTGTATCTACTTTTGCATCTACTTACATTATATCCATTTTTTGCATCCAATTTTGTTTTGCCTGTTGCATCAATGTTTGCTTCCACTTTTACATCCATTTTTGCATCTTATTTTGCATATTTTTTGTCTATTGTTACATCCACTTTTGTTGCACCATATCTTGCGCCTACCATTGCAACCACATTTGCTTCCACGTTTGCATCCCCTATTGCATCCACTTTTGTTTCATCCATTTTTGCATAGACTTTTGTTTCCGTTGTTGCATCCACATTTGTTTCACCACAATTTGTGCCAAGTTTTACACCTACCATTGGACCCATGTTTGCTTCCACTTTTGCCTTCATGTTTGCATCCAAGTTTGCATTGACAACTGCATCTACTTTTGCATCCACTTTTGTGTCAGGTTTTTCATGTTGTTGTGCATCTACTTATGTTGTATCCACTTTTCATCCAATTTTACTTCTATTGTTGCCCCCATTTCTATGTTCGCTTTTGCATCTCTTTTCCAACACTCATCATATTTTCTGCATTGATGATATTCCTTATGGCATTGACAATTATGAACAATTGATGACAATGTCAATAATATTGACAATGATGAAAATGAAGATGATGGCGATGACATGAATTGTGATTATGATGATAAAGACGATAGTGGTTACAATGACAATGATGATGATGGCAATGATTATGATGATGACGATGCTAATGACGTTGGCGAATCTTCCCAATTTTAGATGTTGTCATTGTCATAATCATAAGCATTATCTTTGGTGTCATGATCATCATTTTCATCTAGGTCATCATCAAAAACAATAATGGCATGAATGATGATGATGCATGATTACAACAATGTCGATAGAAATTACATTAATGATGATGATGGGGATGATAAAAATGACAATGACGATGATAATGGTGGTGATGATCATCATCATCGATCATCTGTCAAAAATAGAGTTGTTATTTCTCTTACGTATATCAATGTGTCCTAAACAACCCTTTTCTAGCACTGATCACATTTTTTGGGTTGATGATATTTCTTACAACATCTACAATTATGAACAATTGCAAACAATGTCCATAATGATGATGATGATGGCATGAATGGTGATTATGATGATAATGTAATGATGGCAATAACAATGACAAGGATGATGGTGATGATGATGACAATGATTATGATAATGAGAATGACCTTACAATCTTATGGATTCGTGAACAATTACTAGTTTCAATACCATCTTCTGGATACGTATTACTATCATACTTTTTAAATTTTCTATCTCTCTTGAGGTATCTTACTATAATGGTGTTGTCAACACTAGAAAGATATCTTGTTGTAATGGTGGTTCTAATGTTAGCACTAGCAAAGTTTAGTAGGGAGGATGCTACTACAAGAGGAATTCCTTCTAAGTGACTATGGCATTCAAAATGAGGCTTTATGGGCTGCTTGTTAACACATGTTCTCATGCTCATATAAAATTAATGTGAAAAGTTGCTTTAATTGGTTCCCATGCATAATTGATATTGATAATGGGGTGGTATAAAATTGTAATGGGCATATCCGTTAGTTAGTTATGATGGGTCAACAACATTGAAACCATCCAAGTGACATTTCACCTTGGAACAATCGTCGCTCGTGCGAAAACACGAAGTTTATGTAAATGAAAGTTGTGATTGTAGTGGAATTAAAACCATCGAGAAATATCAAAGAAGACGCTGCCTACCAGTTTTGAAAGACAACCATGGCATTGAACAACTATTTGCGTTAGGATGTAGTGAGGGAATCGAAGGAAATTTGGCAGCCCTAAGTTTCCATTACTATTGCCAATCACACATTCAATAGTAACCATAAAAGGTAGCCACATATAAACAGAACCTCGAGGTGTTGACAGTCAGAATCTATTGTAATAGCTTTGACATATATATAGTTTTGTGTTTAGATGAGAATGAAGTGGGCTTCATCCAGGGTTTGGCTCAATCCTCGTCCATTCCATGCAGTGGTGTTTAATTCGCCAAGCAAGAGAATATTACGTGAGTGTTCAGAGTTAAATCAACAGAAATCAAGGACGTGTGATTGTCAAATTATTGCTCCTCCCTTATGATTGAGCGCTTGATGCGATGGTCATTATCCTTTGGTGATACTTTTATTCCCCATTTTCTATTGAAAAAGTAGCGTTTTTCTGTTCGATTATGATAGGATTGGATGAACGCCGGTTTGGGTGGATGTAGACCCATGTTTTTTTGTGGTGATCTTCAAATGTCTTGATGATAAGAAAAAAATCCTTGACCAAGGTCCATGGTTTTGGGGATGAGTTGGTCTTCTAGTGAAGCCATGGTTTCCCAACTTCAATCCTCTCACTATGTTGCCGATGACTACTCTAGTATGGGTAAGATTCCCAGTTTTCCCATTCACTTTACCCATCTAGATCTCTTAGAAAAAGTGGGCAATTTTATTGGAAGATTCGTCAAAGTAGACAGGGAAAGACTTTTGAAAGGCATTTTCACCTATGTTTGCATATGTGTTTAGGTAGATCCCAATGAAGTTTTTCGAGATAAAATTGAGCTCAAGTGGATGGGAATTGTGTATTCCCAACCCATGGACTATGAAAATACAACTTATAGATACACGTATAGATACACCAATAAATTTCAACCACAAACCTGTAAATTTCATTTTCCTTCACACCATGCATCTAATTTGTATTCTGTATGAGAATTAACAAAGGAATGATGCTCTTTTTCCTATATTTTGACTCCTGGAGAATACTATGATAAACGTGGATAGACATAGGGTCCTGTATGGTCCATTTACATCACATGGATGGGAAATCAGAAGTAAATAAAATAACATCCATTACATAGGCACTCATGTAAAATGGGGGAACAATGTTTTCTAGAATAAAAAAACTACAGTTCTTCCTATAATCTAGGATTTGGATACTTAAATTATTAGATAGAACAGTCCCCCAGTCCATAACATAGCTGCATCAATCAAGGGTACCCACTGGTCTGAAAACTTTTGGGTATTGACATAACCAAATAATATACATATCATAGTGGCAACATAACAATATGGACCGACAAGAGAAGCTATAGAATGCATACCCTTATTTTCTCACTTGTGCTTGCTGGCATCTCTTCTCCATCCTTTGATGACTTCAGATTGATCCTGATTTTCCTTCATGAATTTCTCAATGAAGTCATTATCATATTTCTTCTGAGCTGCCGACAACTGGTACATTCGAGTCGAATCTTTGTTGGTGAAAGAGCTGATGATTGTGTTCCTCTTGGTCATAAAGTTTTTTTCAGCGATGTTTAGATGGTCAACAACACATGTGATCATATCCATGTAAGGAAGGATGTTCAGCTGAGCAACAATTCTGTGGAGGAATGAATTGGCCAGATCACTATATGTAGTATCAGAAACCGGGTATGAATCTTCGGCTATGACTACTCTTTCTGTGACTCTCGGCTCTTCATCTTCGAAAAGTTGATATGTGGCCTCCCAGGTAGATGTTCCGGTGTTTGAGGTGCATGTGGTATCGGTAAATAATGCAAGCAATTCTGCAAACTCAGGGGGAAGAGCAACTGATTGTTGTTGAACAACAGGTTTCTTCATGGGTTTGGTCGACCAAGACATTTTTGTTGAATTATGCTTGTTGGGACTGACTTGTCAAGAGAAACACAAGGGTGAGAGTAACTAACATTCAGAGCGAATAACTTAGCAAATAACCGATTACATAATAATCCAAGACTTTTATGAGCGAAATCTCAAGAAACCGTTAGTAATAATGAATGCGTTTATTCTATCGAAAACCATTAATTCTCCACATTTGGCCATTAATATCGCATCCGCCATATCTCAACTTTTGAAGCCTTGTCACTTTGAAACCTCCGATTGCAATACGTGTTGCAGACTCGACTGCTCCATCATAGCACACCTTAATATAATATCACAGTTGCCATGTCACGCCTTTCATATCACAAGTTTTAAAGACGTGTGTCTGGTCATGGACATTAAAAGTTGCTATGGTTATGGTGTAAATAATTAAATTGAATGGATATGGTGTAAATAAAGTCGCAAGTTAGAGGCTTCGGAAGTTTGGTCATGGACAATAAAACAAAAACGCCACTCGCGAGATCCCAATATGCAGCGTGGCAGTTTTATGGGGTCGACCTCTTTATTACTATTTACATATATATGTCGGCTTTTATTATATTTATGCTTTAAACCTTTAAAATTTATTTGGAAAAGGTTTTAATCGCCATTTTTCTTAAAAGACTTTTTAGGATGTTCTAATATAATCCTTTCGCATTGAGGCTTTAGAATTAAACCTAAAATTTATCGCTCTTTTTAATTAATTTTTTTTTATCATAAAACTAATATTTCCTCTCAATTTTTTTTTTATAATTATATCCTAAATTTTAAAATAATAACCCTTCTCTATTAATTCTTTTATTAATTATATAATAAAATTATTAATTCATACAACACATATTTAACATTTTACTAAAATATTATTTTTACTTACTTCCATATCCCACTACTTCTATGACGTTGCACAAACCTACTTCCATATCCCACTACTTCTATGACGTTGCACCGGTTTGTGCAAATGCTAGTTCTATATACGATGTAGGGTTTCAGGGTCGGCGACAATGCTCTTTAACTTTTTAAAACATTTATATCTTAAAATGGGTTGTTATATCGGATGTAGGGTTTCAGGTCTGCAGATATATCCTTCTTCGAGGGGTTTCAGGAGGGCCTCTTACGCCGCGCCCCCTTTTCAGGTAGACGCATTTGCAAATATTTGCATTGTGCTATTTTTCTTTCCAGACAGCGGATTGACTTGATCGGTGCACGGAAAAAGGTGCATTTTTGGATAACCGATGCGGCTGGTTCAGATCCTCATATGCAATCGGATAGAGGTGAGTCTAAGCCTTGATTTCTTTTGTCCCTCTCAACCCATATTCTCTTATCACGATGTCTTTTTTGTTTTGTATTTCCGCTTCACATTTTCCAGAAGAGGTGCTGCTTATATTTGCTTTCACAGACTCACAGTAGGCATATTTTTTCAATCTGTGTTTTTTTTGGCGCATTTATTGGCTTACATATCGATTGATGTTGATATATTTTCCCTCAATTTTTCTAATCTTTTATTTCATCCGAGTATAAAGAGATACATTCTGTAAATGATTTAAGCTTCGAGAAATATCAGAACGAAAATATACATTCTTTGCTAAGCCTAAAGAAGGCATTGATATTGATTGAAGGGTCCTGTAACTTCTCTAAAATTCAGAATTCTTCTTTTGAGGCACTTGGATCATCTTCAGAATACTGACTGTCATAAGAATCCCCATTCGGGGATGCAGAAATATGTTCGTGTAAGATATGACAATCCTTGATTTCACTTCATAACCTTGAACCCTCAGCCAACTGTAGTCCTTCCTTCCTCAAGGTGTCTGCTTCACCTTTTAATTCTTTGTAGACATGTTCAAAGCACTCTGAAATAAAAACGGACAGAACGTTTGATTTCATCTTCTACTACTGCCATTCATCCAATTAATTACTAACAACTGATGAATTTAGTAACACTTGTTTAACAGATTCTTCTCCTACAGGAAAGTAGCACAGTCTGAATTTAAAGGCTAATCGAAACTGTAATCTGAATGTCGTTTGAGCCTATAAACAGACACAGTTAGAAAACATGCACAGAACATGTAGATCACTGTCGAGAACCCCTGTTAATGCTATTCCATTATTATTGAATAAAAAGCTACATCACTAACATATCTCAGTGCAAAATGCACTGCCCCCTTCCAAGTATTAGAACTTGTGTTTTGTGGCAACCTGATGAACTTGCCTAGGCTGCACCATGTACTGAAAGTGTTGACTACAAAACAAATGTTAAGCCTTGTGTTAACTAAGTACATGAGGAAACCTATCAATTCCCTGTATACAGATGTTCATCAAATCTGAATTAGAATCAGCAAAGTACAATGGATTTACTACCACAGGGGAGTAGCCATGGGTTTGCAGTACATCATTTGAAATCTCATCAGAATTTCAATTGCATACACTGGAGTAGCCATGGGTTTGCAGTCCATCATTTGAAATCTTCTAAGAATTTCAATTACATACTTTTTCTGTCCAAGGAACACTTCACCTGCACTTTGCTACACCCCTAGAGCCAGCAAGTAGTGCTTCAAGTCATGACAAATTCTCTTGCCAATTTTTCCCTGCACCAGTTTGTGGATTCCTTTTAACTTCCTGTGAGTGTAAGATTGTCTACATATGGGACTAAAACAAGCAGATTAGAATGATCTACCAAATTGTAAAAATTAGAATCTGCATCTGTCTCAGTGAAACCCAAATCTGAAAGTTACTCATCGATCTTGGAGTGCCATGCAAATGGTGCCTGTTTCAACTCATAAAGGGCCTACTTCAACTTGTAAACATGGGTCTCAAGCCTATTCACCTAAAAGCCTCTTGGTTGGTTTATTCATATAACTCCTTAATCAACCTATTAAGAAATGTTGTCTTTACATAAATTTGATATAAAATCCAATGGAAGATTGTTGTGAAAGACATAGTAAATCTGATAGAGGTATATTTAGTAACAAGAGCAAAAGTCTCCTCATAGTCAACTCCTTTTTAATGGGAGAACCGTCCAGCCACAAACCGAGCTTTGCAGTTTTATATGCTGCTATCTGGTGCATGCTTAACCATGCATGATTGTTGTAAGAAAAACTAGAGTCAAATATTGACTTCTCCACTAGTCTAGGCACTATCTCCTACCCATCATTCTTTAGGAGGAGATGTATTCCTCCATCATGGCATTTTGCAGTACTTGATTCCTTACTGCCGTTAATAGAAGGTTTTGATTCAATAATGAAAGATATCAGTGCAACATAACTAGGGAACTTTTTAGGAGGGTGGCTTATTTGAAGGGAAGTAGTTGGAGCACCAACTTACTCTATTGCCTCTTTTAATGTCTAGATTAGCCATCTAGGCTTTCTAGCTGAACTTGAAGGTAAAGAGGCACCCCTTGCACTTCCAAAAGCTTGTTGATCTAAGTATGCGTTTCATGATCTTTTTGATTTCTGCAGATTTTTTTTTGGGATACCAAGCTCTTCTGCCTCCATGGTCACTATTGGAGGTTCTTGAGACTTAGAGGACCATGCATTTTCTTCAAACTTGGTATCTCTGCTCACAACTACTTTATGTTGAGATGGAATGTATATTCTATAAGCTTTTGAGGTTTCACTCTAACCTACAAAAATGCCCTTCAAACTAGAAGGTTCCAACTTGGTCCTTTTCCCATCTGGAATATGAATGTAGATAGGACAACTGAAAAACTCAAAGATGTGTTACTTGAGGCTTTTGAATTCCTCCAGTCTTATCCTTCAAAATTCTGTGAGGATACCTATTCAAAATATAGACAATGATGAGACATGTTTATACACAGAGACACATGAGTAGAACTAGATCATGAATCAAGGCCCCAAACTACTGAGGGTTGTAGGGAACTATCAACATTTTCTTGATTCTTGATTTCATGCAAAAGGTATCAAACTCCTTTGGTTTTTGTGAATTAAGTCTAGGACTTCCTAGAAGAATCGTCAATAAAATATTCATAGTAAATGTTACTTGATAAGGAAGTTGAAGAGATGGGCCCACATACATTTGAGTTGATTAGGTCAGAAACCCCTCTTGACCTATGTTTACTGCCAGGAAAACATCCTTTACATGCTGGCCAAGTGCACAACCTTTGCACACTCCTTTCTTCTCAGCCTTGAAGATTGGCAATGCCCACACCATGTTTTTCAAGATTGGCAACATTCACTAGTGCAAGTGACCTAGTCTCTTTTGTCAAAGCTCACACATGTTGTCACTATCATACCCTAAAGTTCTTATAGGATTCCCTTGCAATTTAGGATGAGGACTTGTTGATCTTCAAAGTTAGCCATATATGTAGGATCTATCATCACTGAAATTGGAAAGAGATTTTTAGTTAAGCTAGGTACATACAAAACATAATTAACTTAGTAAGCTTAAGGATATCACTTGATGGATCCCACTCTTGCAACTGGATATGTGGCATCATCACCAAGTTCTACTAAAGGTACTCTTGTTAGGGGTTGTATGTTTGCAGGCTCCACTGTCCACATACCAGTCTACATCAGACATGATGTCAGATGACAGGCATGAGACCATTGAGAAGTGTATCTCGAGATTGGATGAAAGCTCATCCACTTGAGCTGATGCTTTTGTACTCTTTACAAGTTGCTTTCCCTTCCCCTTCTTTTGATGACATTGGAAGCGAAGTGCCCAAACATTTGACACTTGAAGCACTTGATGTGGCTCAAGTCCTTCCTTCCCTGGTTACAAGAACCTGGCTTCTCTTTCTTCCCTTTTTAACCCTTCTTAGTTCCTCTTTTCTTGTTGCCCTTCTTTGTCTTACTAATGGGGACAACATTCTGCTCCTTCTAGTTGAAGTCATTCCATAGCCTCTTCAAAATGGGAAGTTTTAACTTTTTTTTGGCCTAGATGTCATAGCCAAAAAGTTTCCAAAAAGAACAGGACCTATTTAATGCAATGAGTACTAGCTTTTCACCCTTCACCTCCTCTCAATTGCTGCAAGCTGATCATGGAGATCAATAATCTTCATTAAGTAGGAAACTACAATATCCTTTTATTCATTTGCAGGGATTAAGCTTATTTCTTAGCAATGTCTTTTGTTTGTTGTTCTCACTCTGATAGAGTGACTAGAGCATCAAACATGTACTTTATTGTGGTCTTTTTGGTGATGTGAGGGATCTAATGATCCTTCATAGATTCAAGTATGACTCACTTGACCTTGGCCATCTTCTTTTTATGATTTACTAATTACACAGGTTTGGGAGGCTCTACAACCAGTTTCTCAATGAAGTTAGACAAATCCTACTCCAACAATATCTTTGTGCCTAGAGGCGCTCACCAGCTTGGTATGGAAGAGATGTTTTAATGTCGTGTCTTGATATGTAAACATTTTGACTCAGTCAAATTGCATAAAATGGAAATGAAATAAAATTAAAAAAATAAAAATAAAAAATTAATAATTAAAATAAACTTGAGGTAAAATAGTCAATTTATTGTTGGTGGTTTTGACAACCCATGGTTTTGCTAATGGTATTCTTATGTAAGAATAATTTCTCACTCTAGATCCATCTTAACTCCAGATCTATCGAGTGTCGAGAGGGATCAAATCTATTGAGGTGCAAACCTCTTTTAGAGTGAAAAGAAATTTGATCCCGCCAAATGCTTGGAAGATCTGTAGTTAAGATGGATGCAGGCTGGTTACCTGAGACTTCCCTGGGATGAAGTTAAGAGGGACCTTCCAATCTGTCCATGTATTTGAGATTGACTGTAGCCATACTACTGCATTGGAATATCGCCTAAACGAAAGTTAAGACAGATCAGCAGCCTAACAAAGAACCCGACAACTTGAAACTTCACTGTGCTTTTCTCAAGCATGGATCACAGCATCCGATTCCTGGAGCCTCCTGACAGCTCCCTTTCATAGGTAGCAGTCCTACTATCTATTCAAGGATTTTTAGAATGTTTCAACAAACCTTTCTCTGATACCATTATGAATTTTTGTCTAACTCATTGTAAACAGATTCTTCTTCTAGTGGAAACTAACACTGTCTAAATTTAAAGGCTAATCAAAACTGCAATCTGAATCTCACTAAAATCTACAAACACAGTTGGAATACATACATTGGAACACACATATCAATGTCAAAAACACCTGTTACTGCTATTCCAATACTGCTGAATAAAAATCTGCTAGAAAGGATTTTGTGTAAGAACTGAAACTAACCCTATTACAGATCCATACTCTCACTCTTTCTTATAAGTGACACCTAGGGTTTATAAAAATAGATATATTACTTAGATCTCTGGATCTGTGCTCTATCTAACTGATAAAAAATGAATTCAGAAAGACTGAAAAATAAAACAGAACTGACTCATCTAACTTTAGCACTTTATCTTTAACCTGAAGTATAATGATAAAATTATCTTATTCTTTTTATGGCTGGTCCATACATGCATGTGTGTGCCCTTATTGCTGGAATAGTAAAATTTGTGATGTGCTCCTACTGTCTATTTATTGCTGCATTCTCACCAACAGATCATTATGCTGTTTGGAATTTAATGCTGCATGGATTTGTGTAATGCTGCTGTAATATAAGGTGCCCAGATCTGCCATGTGTGCTCCAACCTAGTAGAAGATGATCTGGGGTACACTATCTAACAACAATGAGCCAACAAACACTGGTATTTTTTTAAATGCCACTGTGGGCTGCTAGCTTTTAGAGTATTGTTAGGGAAATAAGCTCGGTGTAGTTATTTGATCCTCACCTAAATCTGTTTTAAATCTGATACAGTGAGAGTTATTGAGATAGAGAACACGTATGGCTTCCCTTTTTTGGGGGGTACCTTGACTAGCTCCATCAAAGTAATCCCCATGTTCCAGATTTGTCCATAGGAGCACGAATCAACTTTTTTTGTGTTGGGGTTGATGAAAAAGCTTTGAAGTTTGAGAAGATTGACTGACCTTGGAAGGCACATTGAAAGAGTTATATACCTGTCTTCAAAGATTTCAACATTTCTATCTTTCTAGATTCCCCATGATACTATTAGAGGAAGGCCTTTGAGGACTGAGTTTTGCTACCAATTTTTAGAGCACTCTTCAGCATAACCTCCTTGTCCACAGTCCTTTATCCTTGTCAAACCATCCAGATTTCCTTTATTAAGGACAGAATATCAGTAAGTGGTCTATGTTCTTTTCAACTCTTTTACACATGATACATTTGCTTGGACTTGATCCATTTCTTCTCTTAAGAACTTCCTATGTGGGTGCTCTATTTAAGATTGCCAACTGCATGTAAATAATGAACTTTTGAAAGGTTCTTATCCAGATGCGCTTCCACCATGAGAGTGTGCATTCTGGTCTGTCCAGGGTACACGATTCTTATCCTAACTTTGGAGTGTAAATCCCCAAGGCTGGATTTTAGACCAGACATGTTCATCATCAGAGTCTTTTATATAGGCATGGCACACTTTTGATTTGTTTATAAATCCTTTTGATTGAATATTTTCTTGGCCTTTGAGTCGTCTCTCTGTTCAGCGCTATTCCAATCCTGCTGGCAAATGGAGGAGTTTCCTGGTCCAGCTGCCTGGTCTAGATTGAAGAGAGTTTATCACTGCTTCTGGCAGCTTGTACTCAGCTACACTGCTTATCCATGGGTCTATACTGATCTTCGCCTTAGCCTCATTGCAAACCTTCCATGCCAGCAATCTGCCTATTAAAGGGAATGTTATAGTCAGTACTTTCAATAATATGGATGCATTGTTGATTGACTTGTTTGGGTTTCCAATCCATTCTTCTGCTGGATTGGGCTCAATATATCTCTGAATGTGAATCTGATTCCAGAGGTCCTCTTTTGATATTAGTCTCCACATACACTTGGCTTTTAGGGCTTTCCCGAAGGAATGATATTCGATATGTAATGCATGTGGGCTTTTGTATACCTTTGTTTTCTTAGCAAAATATAGTCTTATATTATAAAAAACAGATCAAGTACTGTAATTGCTTTCTCTTTGCATCCATGCTAGAAGAGCCAACATATCAGATTGGGCATCATATTTGGAATGTCTCATGTCATTCTAAGGACAAAATCCACAACAGTGATAAGATTCAATGTTTGCTTTTATTTTTATTGTGCTCTTTCCAGCTTTGTGGCTGGAATGTGTTGTAGGTCCAATTGAATCTGTATTGAGTTCAACCTGATTGTACAATGTATTTTTCTAACTTTCTACAAACGTGTTGTTTATATCTAGTATAAGCAGATGGGGGATAGACTCATGGAGTACTAGGCTTGTGCAGTTACATCCTGTAATTAATCTATTAAGATTGGTTCTGGTCTCCTTAAGTCCATATCCAAATGGGTCATGAGGGGAATGCAGAAGTTGATTTTGTATTCTTATCGGCACTGGGTCATAGATCCCACGATCCTTCATTTAATGTCTAGTTTTTGTCAATAATTAGGTTCTGTTCTTTAGATACTCCAATCTTTAGTTTTAACTTTTAATGTTTAGTGTTCTTTTATGGTGATTATTTTTTAGTATTTAGATCCTGTAATGATCCTTCTACTATGATTGGTTCTTTTAAAATTCTTTTCTAAATCCTTGATGTCAAAGGAACACAATTTCGTTATCGAGTCAGGCAAGTCTTTGTTCATTGGAATTAAAAACATTTTACGGAAATGAGAGTGCTACCAGGAAAAAATTTAGATAATACAGTTCTGTAGTTTGATGCTACAACAAATTTTGTTTGGGAGTAGTCTACCTAGGCGGTAGAATGGCCTGGTTTCCGGTGCCGCCCGGAAAAATCTCCGACTCCGGCCACCGGTAATTTCTCCGCTCCGCCCAGCTCCGCCACCCTTAGCGACCTCCGCCCAGCTCGGCCACCGTCGAACACTGACAGGTTCTGACATACATTCTGATTTCCATAGCGTCTTGCCGCCGGGAAGTGGAATTTGAATTTGGAAACAACCCGCCTTCTGCTCCCTCACCAATTCGACCCAGCATCCCTTGCAGTTCACCAGGTAACCAGATCATTTTGGAAAACCGGCTCCGCTTTCTGCCCTATGCTTTCTACGCTGTGGGGATCAGTTGCGTGCTCAACGTTTGGGGTTTAGAAAATTTACTCGCAGGACAATTTGCATTCGATTCTCTTGAAAAATGTACTCTGCGTTGTAATAGCTCTCTCCATCGATAAATGTTTGCAATCGGAACATACACAAACATGACATCGGCCAATATGTGCAGACGATATGTTCAATTGCTTATCCCCTTCCTCGCGCAGGGTACTCTTCTTATTTGGAAATAAGGCGCGCAACTACCTACTCAACCAAAAATTGCTTCACAGAGACTGCAGGCAGCGAGAAAGGATGCTACTTTTCTCGGGCATACGATCTCGCAAGGTTACTTTGCCATTACAAATGTGCACTCCGCTACAGTTATGGCTAAAACATTTGCATCCAGGGTGATGGGATTTGGATTCACTGAAATGGCGAAATCTTCGAGATTTGAAGTGAAAAATTTGAGTACCGGGTTTAGTGGTTCTCAGCATGAACATGAGTCTAACCCAGCAACTCAGCGAGAGGATGGAGCTGCCAGAAACAAAGTCACTAGCTAGACAGAGCACGGAAAAACAATCAGAGGGAAGCCAGAGTGAATCCAAGGTCAAAATAGGCTCAGAAACTGGAGGGCTTTCTGCAATAACCAATTGCAAACAACAAGAAGTAGAATGGAATAAAGTCATGAGAATGTGGGAGGCCCATTCAGAGGGACACATTAGGTTATCCAATGAACAGATGACAGTTCTGAATGCCGATTCAAGAGGGGAATATGTGTTTCTTACAGGCTGTTGAGTGGGTTAATGGGCCAGATTGTTGATTTTGTTAGGGATGATATGCAGTTGAGAGCTATTAGTCCAACAGGGTTCTGGCCAAAGGTGAGATTTCTATATGGGGTCGAAAGGATTATCACATCAGAATCCTGACATGTTTATGAAGGTGAAGTGAAAGTGGCTACCCGAACACAGGTGCCATTAATTTTAGGATGGACTATTACTGTGCACAAGTGCCAAGGGATGACATTGGAGAGGTTGGAGACAAATCTTCAGGCATTTGATTATGGCATGGGATATGTAGCTCTTTCCCGCGTGAAGAGTTTAGATCGGCCGAGGTTTACAAGATTTAAACCATCTAAGATCAAAGCACACCCAAAGGTGCTTGATTTCTATCAGAAACTTACCAGCAGTGGGGGGCTACATCGATGATAAAGAAACGAAACGAATCCCCTACCCAGACTTCACAGTTTTGGTGACATTATTAGCCTTCACACATCTCCAGTAATTTGACTTGGGTTTCAATATTTATTTGTGATAGGGAGATGGTAGTATTATAGGAGCTATCTACTTGAATCTAGTTGAACATCCTACTGTATATCGATCTCAATTTGACAGAGAAGTTGTTTTCTTAAAACCTGAGAAGTACAGTAATGACTGAGTTATCAAGAAGATAAACTTTTGCAATCTGGTAATGTTATTATGGATTTTGGTTCGATGTTCAAACACTATGTTAAAGATATATATCAGTTATAATTAATCTTAGAGTATTAAGTTTCTAGTCCAACGATCAGAAAGTAGGAAGGCAGGAATGTTACTGTCCCCTATTTTTGGTTATATGCGAGAGTATTTGATATTATGTTACATTTTGTTTACATAGGCGTATGGCATTGTCACTAGACCTGATTATTGCACCGTATTAACTAATTACCACACCTTATTATTGCATCATATTAACTTATTTTTCATAAATATACAAGGTAGAACGACTTTTTTCGGAGGAAAAAAACACTGATTTTATTATAAAATAAAAACCAGTACATGTGCATTGTATCTTCATGCAATTAGCAGAAATTAGTTCACTATGTAATAATTGCCATATATGTCATTTGTCAAAACTATGAAACAGAAATCCCCTTCAAATATCATTGATTTTTATATTCTCTCTTCTGATATGCATAATAAGTTTCTAAGATTATCTATCCATATACTTTCATTAGCATATATTTGTGTTGTCTGAAAATACCAAAAAACATAAAGGGTATGTTGCTCTGACCAAAAGTGTCACGGAAGGCTGAGCAGTCCCTCATCCCATGTAGTGTTTTCCACTGTGTATCTGTATTTCATGATTCCATAGGGCTCTCCAATGTAATCATTTGACAATTTATCTACCCCATGTTGACTTCTATATAGATGTGAGTGATAGTATATACTGTGAATGATCCCAATATGTGCTTGATCCTCTTTATCCAACCAGATAGTATGAGGATCAAAATCTGAATGTCCCATAATTCCATGACCTGATTTTGCCTAACTGTTCTTGTATGGGCTAATGTCGGTACGGTTTACCATTCTCTCTGTCTTCTATCTCAAAGCAAATTTCTAAGAGAGAGTGATTAAGAGAGTGCCCTGTATTACAATGACTCCAATAAATGAATTCCCATAAGCAATTGGAGCAGACCTTCCAAGACATGGTGAAAATGTTGGTGACTCATGAACATGGAGTTACGCCTTTACCAAACACTTCACAAACTCAAAATAAACAATGTGAATGTTGTTATTTGAAAACACCTGTTATGATTTTTGACAAACGTGAAAAGCATCTTCATCAATATATCAATTAGAATCGGTAATATAGAATAGACTAATTACCCCAATTTTTTTGTCTGTTGCACCATGATCTTGGGGTTGAGATTTGAGATTTGTCATTGCTATAATGATGACCCAGTTTCAAATCCCAACAATCATAGAGCCATGGAAATTGATAGGTAACATTCATTCAAAACATGTTTATCCCTTTGTATATTGGTAACCATAAGGTCCAATAGCATTATGAATCTAAATCAAATAACGAGGTCCAAAGTCATCAAATGTCGGGTTATCCATTGTTGGCAGGGTGCCAATAAGCATTACCACTCTCTGTTTATGTATGTGTGACTATGAGGTAGTATGTTGATTATGAGGTATGTAGCTTTATGATTCCATGTCTAGGAAATTACTTTCATTCATTCAGGAAGAGACCGTCCAATAGCATTATGAATCTAAATCAAACAACGAGGTCCAAAGTCATCAACTGTCGGGTTATCCATTGTTGGCATGGTGCCAATAAGCATTACCACTCTGTTTATGTATGTGTGACTATGAGGCAGTAAGTAGTTTTATGGTTGTTCATGTATGTGTGATTATGAGGTATGTAGCGTTATGATTCCATGTCTAGGAAATAACTTTATTTCATTCAGGAAGAGACCGGTCCAAAGTCATCAAATGTCAGGTTATCCATTGTTGGCATGGTGTCAATAAGCATTACCACTCTGTTTATTTATGTGTGACTATGAGGTAGTATGTAGCTTTATGGTTGTTCATGTATGTGTCATTATGAGGTGTGTAGCTTTATGATTCCATGTCTAGTTAGGAAATTACTTTCCTTCCCTCAGGAAGGAGGTCTGTGCCAATTTTGTGACTATGAGGTAGTATGTAGCTTTATGGTTGTTCATGTATGCATGATTATGAGGTATGTAGCTTTATGATTCCATGTCTAATTAGAAATTTCTTTCATTCACTCAGGAAGGAGGTCTCTGTCAATTTTGTGACACTATGAGGTAGTATGTAGCTTTATGGTTGTTCATGTATGTGTGATTATGAGGTATGTAGCTTTATGATTCCATGTCTAGTTAGGAAACTTCTTTCATTCACTCAGGAAGGAGGTCTCTGTCAATTTTGTGACTATAAGGTATTATGTAGCTTTATGGTTGTTCATGTATGTGTGATTATGAGGTATGTAGCTTTATGATTCCATGTCTAGTTAGGAAATTTCTTTCATTCACTCAAGATGGAGGTCTCTGTCAATTTTGTGACTATGAGTTAGTACGTAGCTTTATGGTTGTTCATGTATGTGTGATTATGAGGTATGTAGCTTTATGATTCCATGTCTAGTTATGAAAGCATGCATTTTTTACTATAAATATCCGGCAAGACCTGGTACAAAGCATAAAATAACACACATTTGTGCTGGAAGCCCTGGTTTTTTAGCAGAACTGAATTCATTCATTGGAAAGAAACAAAATGAAAATTAATAAAGTAGCTGCTGTCACAATTCAGTCCGTCCTTATTTGTATCTTGAGAAAAGAATTGGAGGTGCAGTTGGGCTTTTAATGGATGGATATCTTCTCTGAGAAACTTTCCCATCAATTTGACTCTTCTTTTGAGATCCATAATTACAGAAACAACGAACCTCTACATCATAATAGTAATGCTCATTGCATCAACCCAAGAAAGAGATTAACAATTTTCCATTGAGGACACCTGTATTGGGTATTTACAAGGAAGAAGAAACATAATTATAATAAATCAGATCTCTTTATCACTCACACACAACACACCAACACCATCAAAAGTTAGCCTGAGGCTGCTGATGCCCAAAAGAGACACACTTCCATTTCAGAAGATTGTAGCCCTGAAAGATTTTCAACCTTTTCAAGCCTTCAATTCCAGACTGGTAACATCAGATGAGATCCCAATTTCAGCATTGAAGAAGAAATTTCAAGCCATGTGACAAGATCTTCACACTTAAAGACAAAGGGAAAGCCAGAAGGCTACTGTACATCTCATCTAAGCTCTGTGCAATTTCTTCAGACTCTCATATACAGCTGTAATTGGCAGCAACCTCATATGAGGACCAATTTTTCAATGGTAAATATGCTGCTCACCCCAAGAGGGGTATTAGGGATCATAAGAAACCTTGTGGGTAGTAATGGATCTCTGTGAGGAAATTTTGGCACAATGAATTCATTGCACCCAAAAGCAGAGAGTCCCTAATAAAGGCCAAACCACCTGTTGTTTTTCCTTAGAGCTCACATAATCTTCTTGTCTTCTAAATCACCAAATAAAATTGAAATTAAAATTGAGCTTCCAATGCTCTGATCTAACAATCAACTCAATCCATCAGAGAGCAGAAACCTCAGAAATACTCTCCAAATGGGGTCTCCACACACCGACGCGGCTCATCCTCCTGCTATGCCTACCAGACCTGCTGCTCTCATGGTGGGCCTTCTCAGACAACACATCTGCCAAATAATGCTTAGAGATTACAAGCTTTGTGACCGACCCACATTGCTTGATCCAGATTGAAGCACCATCCCCTTTTTTAGACTCACTTGGATTTGCATCTCCATCTGGGGCAACAACAGATGCAGATTGTTCCCTTCTGCCCCTCCTACTTGACGCCCTTTTGCTTGATGAAGGGCATCTCCCTCTCTCCTAGTGTATATCTACTCCTATTTTTCTAGACCACCTATTTTTCTCTCCATAGTACACAACCCTATGTTTGACGAAATGCCTGAGAAGATTTCACTGCCTTTTCTTTGTTCTAAGGCAATGAAATCTTCTCAGGCATTTCGTCAAACATTTCGTCAGTATATATATGAAAAATAAGTTATATGATGCAATAATAAGGTGTGGTAATTAGTTAATATGATGCAATAATCAGGTCTGGTGACAATGCCATACGCCTATGTAAACAAAATGTAACATAATATCAAATACTCTCGCATATAACCAAAAATAGGGGACAGTAACATTTCTGCCTGCCTACTTTCTGATCGTTGGACTAGAAACTTAATACTCTAAGATTAATTATAACTGATATATATCTTTAACATAGTGTTTGAACATCGAACCAAAATCCATAATAACATTACCAGATTGCAAAAGTTTATCTTCTTGATAACTCAGTCATTACTGTACTTCTCAGGTTTTAAGAAAACAACTTCTCTGTCAAATTGAGATCGATATACAATAGGATGTTCAACCAGATTCAAGTAGATAGCTTCTATAATACTACCATCTCCCTATCACAAATAAATATTGAAACCCAAGTCAAATTACTGGAGATGTGTGAAGGCTAATAATGTCACCAAAACTGTGAAGTCTGGGTAGGGGATTCGTTTCGTTTCTTTATCATCGATGTAGCCCCCCACTGCTGGTAAGTTTCTGATAGAAATCAAGCACCTTTGGGTGTGCTTTGATCTTAGATGGTTTAAATCTTGTAAACCTCGGCCGATCTAAACTCTTCACGCGGGAAAGAGCTACATATCCCATGCCATAATCAAATGCCTGAAGATTTGTCTCCAACCTCTCCAATGTCATCCCTTGGCACTTGTGCACAGTAATAGTCCATCCTAAAATTAATGGCACCTGTGTTCGGGTAGCCACTTTCACTTCACCTTCATAAACATGTCAGGATTCTGATGTGATAATCCTTTCGACCCCATATATAAATCTCACCTTTGCCCAGAACCCTGTTGGACTAATAGCTCTCAACTGCATATCATCCCTAACAAAATCAACAATCTGGCCCATTAACCCACTCAACAGCCTGTAAGAAACACATATTCCCCTCTTGAAACGGCATTCAGAACTATCATCTGTTCATTGGATAACCTAATGTGTCCCTCCGAATGGGCCTCCCACATTCTCATGACTTTATTCCATTCTACTTCTTGTTGTTTGCAATTGGTTATTGCAGAAAGCCCTCCAGTTTCTGAGCCTATTTTGACCTTGGATTCACTCTGGCTTCCCTCTGATTGTTTTTCCGTGCTCTGTCTAGCTAGTGACTTTGTTTCTGGTAGCTCCATCCTCTCGCTGAGTTGCTGGGTTAGACTCATGTTCATGCTGAGAACCACTAAACGCGGTACCTAATTTTTCACTTCAAATCTCGAAGATTTCGCCATTTCAGTGAATCCAAACCCCATCACCCTGGATGCAAATGTTTTAGCCATAACTGTAGCAGAGTGCACATTTGTAACCCCAAACGTTGAGCACGCAACTGATCCCTACAGCGTAGAAAGCATAGGGCAGAAAGCGGAGCCGATTTTCCAAAATGATCTGGTTACCTGGTGAACTGCAAGGGATGCTGGGTCGAATTGGTGAGGGAGCAGAAGGCGGGTTGTTTCCAAATTAAAATTCCACTTCCAGGCGGCAAGACGCTATGGAAATCAGAATGTATGTCAGAACCTGTCAGTGTTCGACGGTGGCCGAGCTTGGCGGAGGTCACTAAGGGTGGCGGAGCTAGGCGGAGCGGAGAAATTACCGGTGGCCGGAGTCGGAGATTTTTATGGGCGGTACCGGAAACCGGGCCATTCTACCGCCTAGGTAGACTACTCCATTTTGTTTGTGCTGTCACTGCCTTGTTTGGTTATTGGTATCAATTCTACTTTGGTACTGCATTTAGATACTTCAAGCTACATCATTTCCACATAAGATTGATAGGAATTCGACTATGTAGTGATTATAAAAAACATTGTTGTTTATCTATCCTATTTTAGTACTACCACACGACTTGCAATTGTGCTAAACATAAAATAGAAATAGTTAAAATTTTGATCCATTTTTTGCTTTTGTAAGAAAACAATAGTTTATTTTAACCAGTGTTCCATGAGGATGTGTCCCCTATGGTGGGGTGCACGTATCCACGCTTCCCACACACCTAGGATGGGAAGATGCTCAGGGACACGTTTCCCCACGCCCCCTTTTAGGGAGACACAGGGAGACGCAGGGGGAAACGTTTCCCTACTGTGGGGATGTGTTTCCCCAGAAGGGGTGCTTCTGGGCAGCTCCCCTAAAAAAGGGCTAGGTGCTCCCCCTTAATTTTGCTTGAAACAATAATTTATGAGTGGGAAAGCTCAACATTCAACCCTAAGGCCCTATTAATTGACTTAGGATGTTTGAGAGTGGTTCTGACCTCATTTTATTTCATATGGAGAAAGTAAATTTCAGATTCCACTCAAAATGCATCAGACATAACATTTTTTAGGATTTCAGGAATGAGCGAATTGCGATGTTTCCATTGGGCTCTATTATATATAAGGGTTTGGAACTACCATTTAATCAAGAGCACCAAGCCCAAAAGCACCCCTTTTGAGGGGGGCCATGTTCTGCTTAATTTTTTTTCTAGTAACTGTTGTAATATAGAAATTAAAAAAAATTATAAAACAACCATAAAAAAAAATTAAAATTAAAAAGAACAACACATAACAAATATCAAAACCTAAACTAATTTGCAATCTCTAACTCACTCATTCGAGTTACCAAGCTTATGTCTACTCAGCTTGCTGCGCAACACTATTTGACTTACCAGTTAACTGTTGCACCTCCTCCTCCATGGCACTCCTAAAATGCTCATTGGCCATTTTTAATCGTCAGTTTTAACTTTCGAGTCTTGACTTTAGATATGGATGACCTTAGACTGATTCTTTGACTTTCACTCTTTACTTTTTTTTAGTTTGAGTTATATCAATTTACTATTCCAATTTTCAGGCTTAAGTATCTACTATAGTCTATTTTGGTTAGTACTAATTAGATTCTAGAATCATGAATTTAAATTTTAAATCAATTTAGAATCTAGAATGATGAATGATGAATTTAATTTTTAAATCAATTTAGATTCTAGAATGTTGAATAATGAATGATGAATATGGATCAATATAGTTCATTATTGAATCTCGTGGTGTATGAATGAATGATGTATGTATTAGTATGAATGATGAGTATGGATCAGTGTATTTCATTATTTAATTCAATCATGTACGAATCAATGTATTTATGCTTTCATTATTGAATATATATATATATATATATATATATATATATATATATATATATATATATATATATATATATATATATACCCCCATATCCCCCTGCCCCCTAATTTTACCTAAAATTTGAGGGTACTCTCACACGCCCCCCCTGTGCATCACCCCAGACATGCATCTCCCTATCCTAGAGTCTTGGTGGAACATTAGTTTTAACATGCCAACATAGAAGGGTTGAAAATATAGTATGACTTCATATTAAAATATGACCATGCCCTTCAAATTTGATGCCAGGTTGAAGAAGTATTTTAGGAAAAGTATTTTGAAGTGTGTTCTAGTGTTTGCCTTTTAGAAAATGTTAATCTTTTTTCAAGCTTTCTTTTCAGTTCTTATAACTGATTTGTTTGTTTTACTTTAGTGGTTTATTTATAATAGTTAAAAAGGCTTACGAGATTTAATGGAAACCTTTTATACCCACACCAGATATGCCAAAAAGACCTTAGACGTGTGAATGCCAATTTTGATGCACCGTTCATATTGTGCAGTTGTGATGTTTTTTGTTAACGATTGTGCTGAATAGCTTTGTGTCGAATGATGCAGGTACCTTCAAGACAATTTATACCACATACGGGAATCACATGAGATGGATCTAGATTTGAAGATAGAATTCTTCAAACATGTTAACTAATGCATTCAACTGTCCAATGTTCTTAGGTAGCGGTCTTGTAAGATTTCTTCTGACAATATCTGGTAACAAGAGTATTATTGTAATCATTAAAATGTTATAAATAAGATATATGAAATAAAAATTCAGGTATTGAATTTTTCATTAAACATTATTTAGAATGTATTAATACTTATAATAAGTATCTTAGACATGTATTTGTGTGAAAATAAATTGAATTGGTTTATGTTTAAGGACAAGGCATCCAAGGCGAGGTTAACCAAGACAAAAGTCACTCATCGTAGTGGCCAGAAAGGTTTAAAAGCACTGATAACAACCTTTGTAAGTATATTAAACATGTGATATTTTTTTAATAAATTTTGTACTAGAAGAAAGTCATTGTTATCTAATTTCTCCCTATTTACTGATTGATAGGAACTAAAATATGGAAGACCTCCAAATCATTTGGAAAAGGAGGTGCTGCAGCAAAAGAGATGGGTTGAATTTGTTGTTTGGATGGACTCTATGGTATGTAATCTTAGTTGGATTTCCAATATACTTTTAAACCATATTTTCATTTTATTTTTTAGTACTATTAGATATTATATCTTACCTCATTTTATGGTTAACATTGTATAACAAAAACATGTGTTGTGTTATGTAATTAATACTAACATGTAATATTGATTTTTTTTGTCAGAATGCTATAGGCAATGATTGCCAAGACGATGATCCAAATTATGTTCAACATATATCAGGAGATGATGAGGATGAGGATGAGGATGATGGTGGTGAAGGAGGAGATGATGATGATAGTTGCGGTGTTGGTGATGATGTGGATCAGAGTAATGAGGATGGTCAAGATGATCATGAGGATGATCTTGGTGGTGGTAGCTAGGCATGCACATGCATTGTTTTTTATGAAGAAATTATTGTGTAGAATGACATTGTTATGTTTAGATGGGTGTTGTGAATTTACCCTATATCAATGAGACATTTTGATTTTGTAATCATACGATGAGTTTGATTTATGTATGTTGTTAATTTATCGTAGAATAACGATATTCATGAAATATTTTGATTTGTTAATCATATTTGAATTTTACTTGTTTTGATTAAAAATAATACTGATTTTATTAGTATTATGTTGCTATTTTATACATGTTTTGAAAATTGTTAATGACACATTGTTATTTTTTTGGATGGATGTTGTCAATTTCTCTTATATTTCTTTACAAATGATTTTGAATTGTGATATCTGCTTTAATGATATTTAGAAACTATCATATATTTCACTATGAATCTATAAAGGGGGTTGTATATGTAAAGAAAAATATACTCTATATAAGAAGTCAAATGCGGATGTAACCATGGATGCAAAATTGAAAGTAAAATTGGATGTTAAACTAGGAATTAATACAAAATGCAAACAATTGACATACAAAGTGTTTTAAATTAGAAGTGAAAAATTGTGCAATATTTGACACAAAGAAGGGAACAAAACATGGCATACAAAAGGATATCAAATTGGGCAAAAACAAGGACACATAAATGGGCACCAAATTAGATGCAAAAAAAGACAACAACTAGATGTAAAATAAGATGCAAAGTTGAGCGTTAAAAAGAAGCAAAAAACGTTACAAATTAATATGCCAAATGATGATGCAAATAATGGTGTAAATTTGGGATGCAAACTTGGGTGCAAAAAAGGAAAAAAAAAAGATGTAAGAAAAGACATAAAACAAGATGCAAAATGGGGCTGAAAAAAGGTGAAACCAAGGATGCCATATTAGATGTAAAAAATGATTCCTAATCACATGCAAATTTAGGCTCGAACTCAGACACAAAATTATATGCAAATGTGGACACAAAATGAGGCAAAAAAAGATGCAAATTTGGATGGTGAAAACGATGTAAAACTAGACACCAAAAAAATGCAAAATTGGATGAAAAAGTCGGTGTAAATAATGGTGCAACATTGGACACAAGTAGACACAAAAAAATGGTGCAAAAAGGGGCATAAAATAGCTTAAAATTGGATGCAAAACTTGGTGCAAAAACAAATACAAAAGTAGACGTAAAAAATGACTCTAAATTGAATGTACCATTAGACACAAAATAAGATGCAAAGGTGGACACAACACATGACTCAACATAAGATGCAAATATAAATGCAAATTTGGATGCTCAAAATGATGTAACATTAGATGCAAGAGATGGTGTTAAAAATGATGCAAAATTGGATGAAACAAATGACGCAAAATATGGTGCAAAATGAGATGGGAAAAATGGAGACAAATCAAACGTAAATGTGGATGTAAAAAATGGTCCAAAAAAAGATGCAAAAATGGGCACAAAAATGGATGCAAAATTTGGTGCTAAATCAAATTCAACACATGGTGCAAAGATAGGCACCAAAGCTGGTGCAAAAATAGAAGCAAAAACTAGTGTAAGACTAGATACAAAACCTGGCGTAAGACTAGATGCAAAAACTGACACAAAATGGATGCATAAAAAGACGTTAAATTGGATTCAAAATACAGTGTAAACTTGACGCAAATGATGGTGAAAAAATGGAAGCAAAGAATGACACAAAATAGGAAGAAAAAGAGAATGAAAAATAGATGCAAAAAATGACACAAAACTAGAAGAAAACCTGTCATAAAATAAGATGCAAATCTTGGTTCAAAATTTGACGCAAAAAATGATGCATAGTTTGGTGTAAAAAATGATGCAAAATCTAGCATGAAAAAGGATGAAAAATCAGGTGCAAAAAAGGACGCTTTAAAAATTGTACAATAGAGCCAGATTTAGCGCCAGGTTGCTCATCACAATTACAAAAAAAATGCACTAAAATCTGGCGCTAAATCTGGCGCAAATCGCTGGTTTTGTTGTAGTGGTGGAATCTAAGATAAATGGCGTGGAATCTAAGGTAAATGGCGTGGAATCTAAGATAAAGGGCATGGAAGCTAAGATGGAGGATTCGATGGAAAATTTGAAGATAGATTTGAAGACAGACAAGGAAGAATTGAAGAAGTTGCTACAAGAAAGGGTCATTGATGGTGAAAAGATAGTAAAGGAAACTCATGATGAGAACAAAAGAAATGTTAATCATGATTCCATAGACTCTAATGTTGGATCGAAGACTCACCATGTTCCAAAAATCGATATGAGGAAGTTTGATGGCAAGGATCCCGCCACATGGATATTACAGATGGAGCAATTCTTCGATCTCAATAATGTGCAAAACACACAAAAGGTACGTATGGCAACTTTATATTTGGAACCAAATCAGTTTGTATGGTATCAATGGCTTTGTTCTCGTAAACAATTTATCACTTGGGCAATTTTTACGGAAGAATTGATAGCACATTATGAGGATACAAAAAGCAACACTTTTTTTAGCCAATTGATAAGTCTCAAACAAAAGGGTTCAATAATGGAGCACATTGAGGAGTTCCAAAAATTGAACATAAGGGTAAAAGATATTCCAGAGGAGCATAGGATTGATGTGTTCATAGGGTCTTTAAAGGATAATATCCAACATGATGTGCGCCTTTGGGAACCTGATTCATTAGAGAAGGCATTCAGGTTAGCAAGAAAAATGGAAAGCAAAATTATGGCAACTAGGAAGCATACCATTCACAACTATAAAGACGGAAGTGTTGTTGCCCATAGTCTTCCACAACCTACAAGGTTGACACCACAACAATTGGAAGAAAAAAGAGCAAAAGGGCTTTGTTACAATTGTGATAGCAAATACACAAAAGGTCATAAGTGTGCTGAGAAGAAATTATTCTACATAGATTGTGAAGAGGAAGAAGAAAAGGAGCAAGAAAGGTCAAAAGAAGAGGATATATTCCAGGAACAAAGCCTAGATGAAGAACAAATAAATCCGACCATATCTTGTAATGCATTGGTGGGAATTACCACTCCTCAAACCATCAAGATAGAAGGACAAATCAAGAAGAAAAAGGTAATAGTGTTGATTGATTCAGGAAGCACCCACAATTTTATTCATTGTAGGGTAGCAAAAGAATTGAATTGCTTCCTATATCCAGCACCAGAGTGTCAAGTGATGATTGCAAATGGAGGAACAATAAATTGTTCTGGAAAGTGCCATAATATCAAGCTATCCATGGGAGAATATGTATTGACTAGCCCAATGCTTTCCATTCCAATGGGAGGTGCTGATGTTGTACTAGGAGTCCAATGGCTACAATCCTTGGGTACAATAGCTTTTAATTTTCAAGAACTTTTCATGAAATTTTCTGTGGAAGGAAAGGAAGTTGAATTAAGGGGTATTGCAGGGAAACCAGGAAAGATAATCAGCTCTAATGGCATGACAAAGCTTCTAAAAAAGGAGCAAAGAGGTGTAATTGCACAATTATGTTCGCTAGATGTTTCCACATTGGAATCATCTATTTCTCCAGATCTCCAAAAAGTCCTGGACAATCATTCCAAGGTATTTGAGACTCCCAAAGGTCTCCCACCTATGCGTGATCATGATCATGCTATTCATCTGATTCCAGGAAGTGTTCCTCCAAACATCAGGCCGTACAGATATCCATATGTCCAAAAAAGTGAAATTGAACGTATGGTTGCAGAAATGCTAGAGGCTGGTATAATTCAACCGAGTCAAAGTTCTTTCTCAGCTCCAGTAGTATTGGTGCACAAGAAGGATGGATCATGGCGCATGTGTCCAGATTATAGGGAGCTCAACAAGCTCACTATTAAAGATAAGTTCCCCATTCCTGTTATTGATGAATTACTGGATGAATTGCATGGATCAATTTACTTCACCAAGTTGGATCTTCGTTCGGGATATCATCAAATCAGAATGAAGATTGAAGACATTCCGAAAACAGCATTTAGAACTCATGAGGGTCATTATGAATTTTTGGTCATGCCTTTTGGCCTTACCAATGCACCTTCAACATTTCAAGGTTTGATGAATTCAATTTTCAAACCATTCCTTAGAAAATTTGTGTTAGTATTTTTTGATGATATACTAATCTACAACAAGTCTTGGAAGGATCATGTTGAACATGTTGACAGGGTGCTACAACTATTGGAGGAGAAACAATTATATGCAAAAAGATCCAAATGTTTCTTTGGAGTCCAGGAGGTGGAATATTTGGGTCATATTGTATCTCATGAAGGAGTTAAGGTAGACCCTAGCAAAATTAAAGCCATTAAGGAATGGAAAATCCCCACATCCATAAAGCATCTGCGAGGATTTCTTGGGTTGACAGGGTATTATCGCAAGTTTGTTAAGAATTATGGGAGAATAGCAGCACCTCTAACAACATTATTGAAGAAAGATTCATTTTCATGGACTTCGGAAGCAACAAAGGCCTTTGAACATCTTAAAGAGGCAATGTGCCAAGCACCGGTCTTAGCTACACCGGACTTCACAAAAACCTTTATTGTGGAATGTGATGCTTCAGGAAATGGAATTGGTGTTGTTCTAATGCAAGATGAAAGACCCATTGCTTTTGAAAGTCGTCCAATCAAGGGAAAGTTTTTAAGCAAAGCTATTTATGAGAAGGAAATGTTGGCAATACTCCATGCACTTAAGAAATGGCGACCCTACCTAATGGGAAGACACTTCAAGGTAAAAACGGATCATGATAGCCTTAAATACTTTTTAGAACAAAGATTATCCTCTGAAGAGCAACAAAAGTGGGTCACAAAGATGTTGGGTTATGACTTTGAAATCATCTACAAAAAAGGGAAGCAAAATGTGGTGGCAGATGCACTCTCAAGAAAGGATGAGGATGTGGAAGCATTGTTGTGTGCCATTTCTATTATCCAACCAGATTGGATAAACGAAGCAAGGGAGGAATGGAAGAATGATGAAGAAGTGTGGGCACTTATTCAAAAGCTACAACAAGATTCCAGTACTTCTGATACATTTAGCTGGAAAAATGATTCGTTATGGTACAAAGATCGCTTATACCTCTGTAAGAATTCCCAGCTAAAACAAAAGATTCTTATGGAATTGCACACTTCTCCCTTAGGAGGGCACTCAGGATTTTTAAAAACTTACCACAGGGTTAAGAAGGAATTTTTTTGGGATGGCCTTAAATCAGATATTCAAAAGTTTGTGGCGGAATGTTTGGTTTGCCAGCAAAATAAAGTTGAAACAATTAAGACACCAGGTCTATTACAACCTTTATCCATTCCAAGCCAACGTTGGGAGGAGGTTTCAATGGATTTTATCACAGGTTTACCCAAGTCTGAGGGAAAGAGTGTCATCATGGTGGTAGTTGACAGACTTACCAAGTATGCACACTTTTGTGCATTATCACATCCATTTAAAGCCAGTACAGTTTCTACTGCATTTATGGAAACAGTTCAAAAGCTACATGGAAACCCAAAGATTATTGTAAGTGACAGAGATCCCATTTTCACTGGAAATTTTTGGACAGAATTATTTTCTTGTCTTGGTACTCAGTTAGCTCATAGCTCATCTTATCATCCTCAATCTGATGGGCAAACTGAGATAGTAAACAAATGTTTGGAAGGATATCTTCGTTGCTTTGTATCTGATAAACAAACACAATGGGTCAAACCTCTGGCTGAATGGTGGTATAACACTTCCTTCCATACAGCAACAAAAATGACCCCATTTATGGCACTTTATGGGTATCAACCACCATCCATCACATCATATTTAAGAGAAAATTCTAAGGTTCAGGCAGTGGAACATCACATCGAACATCAACAACAAGTCCTCCAACTCTTAAAGGATAACCTCGTGTTGGCACAAAATAGAATGAAACAACAGGCAGATCAACATCGCAGTGAAAGAAGTTTTGATGTAGGTGATTGGGTATTCCTACAGCTACAACCATATAAGCAAATGTCCCTAAAGCAAGCTAAGAAGGATAATAAATTATCACCAAAGTATTATGGTCCATACAAGGTGTTGGAAAAGATTGGTACTATGGCATACAAATTGGAGCTTCCTGCAGCTTCTCGATTGCACCCAGTTTTCCATGTTTCATGTTTAAAGAAAGTTATAGGTGACAAGCTCCCAATTCAAACAATATTGCCAGAACTTGACGAGGAAGGAAAAATTATATTGGAACTGGAAGCAATCACAGAAACAAGAACTCGACAGCTACGAAATCGATCAATTTCAGAGTATCTTATCAAGTGGAAGAACTTATCCGCTGAAGATTCCACATGGGAGGATGAGAATTTTATGCAGAAGTATCCAGAACTGCTCAAGCATTGAGGACAACACTTTTTTGAAGGAGAGGGGCATGTTGGGTCCCTATAATACTAGTGATTACCCCATTACTATTGTAGTTATACCCCCTATTTATATTGTTGTGCCCCTATTACCCCCATATTGTTATTTCTGTGCCCCATAGAATCCCTCTATTGTTATTTTTGTGGCTTTATATTATTATTGTTAGGTCGGCTGGATTATATTGTGACTCCTTAGACTCCTATATATAGAAAGGAGGTTTTGTCATTTGTATCATCCAAGAATTGTTCATTTATGTAATGTAAAGGAGGTTGCCCCCTCGAAGAGGCTGAATTCTAAGGCGTGGATCTCTCTTTTCTATCTTTTTGTGAGCTGGTTTCATAACACCACCCCACTCAATTTTGAAACCATGGAACAATCCAACTCAACTAAGTAAATGAACCCCGTCACACCATGGCTATCTGAAAATGGCAAGGCAAGGCTCAATACAAGTGTCACACCTAGAAAAACCCATGCCAATGATAACAAGAGAGCCAAACACACACATGAATGTACCATGAATGAAAAACTAGCAAATAAATTTCTTACATGCAACTTGATGTCTGCAAAGTAATCCCATTGTAGTCGCTTGATCCAATTCTTCCTTGCTTGATCCTTTCTTCCCTCTAATTTTTCCCCTTCCTTTTCCTTCCTTTGTCCAATGATATAGTGCTCCAATAATGCTCCAAGTGTGCAAGAGTATCAGAGAGAGAATAGAGAGAGAGAGCTCCAAAACTGAACTAACAAAATCTAACACTGATAAAAGTTGTAAGCTGATCTTCAAAAGCCTTTTTATCAATGAGGCCTCCATTTTCTTCAATTTTCTCCTCACATGAAACTTGTGACCTTTCACCTTCCTTTTCTCCTATTTTTGTATATTTTCATAAATAAAATGCCAATAAATGTCTCTTTTCCTTTTCAAAGCCTTTCCCATTACCTTTGCCAATTTTCTTAGCCATAATAAACAAAAATGAACACCCACTAGGATGTTTTGCCAAACTTACAGCTTGGAATACGTGTCCCATGACCTTGGTCTTATTTTTATTTATTAAGTTTATTACGTGGATTTTTAGCTATGGATGTTACTGAACCCTCCCCCTTGGGGGAACACCGTCCTCGGTGTTCACTAAGGACTAGATCTCTGAGCCAGCCAGCAGTGTCCCCTTCCCTACAACATCAACTCCTTCACACATTAGGTACGGTGTGATGTTTATCCTCTTGAAGTTTGTCATGTATTATTAGGCAAACCACACTTGTGCAAGCATCATGTTTTTTATGATTCTAAGCCTCACACTATGCTTATTACTTTGAGCAATAAGCTATACCAAATACTATAAGTAGCACCGCCTACCCACATCTCTTTGTTCTCTACAAAGCAATGCAATAAGATCATTTCCAAGACTAGGAAATTTGTCTTCCTTATGATTCACCACGAGGGCAAGAAGAATATTGTGGCCACATCCACATCCTCCAAACAGGGCTCTGCCGCATGACAATAGTATATGGAAAGGGTTGTGGAGGAGTACAAGGGGATCTTTACATCACCAACATGGGTACCCCTACACTATCAGGTCAAGCACTACATCGATATGACCCCAGGTATGCCACTCCCCAACGGACCAATATACCAATACTTTCTTTCGGAGAATGATGAAATCAAGAGGTAGATTCAGGAGTCATTGCAGAAAGGGCACATTAGGCCAAGTTCATCACCCTTTGGGAGTTTGATCATGTTGGTACAGAATAAGGATGAAACCTAGAGGTTTTGTATTGACTATCAGACTTTGAATAAGATCACTGTGTAGAATAGGTATCCAATCCCATAGATTGAAGACCTTCGATAACAGATAAAGGGAATCAAATATTTCACCAAGATTGAGATGAAGTCTAGTTGTCACCTAGTACTTATTAAACCCTCCAATGTGTGGAAGACTACCTTCAAATCCAAGGAGGGCCTTTTTGAATGGTTGGTCATGCCTTTTGGGTTGATGAATGGCCTCGCAATCTTCATGTGGCTAATGGATGACATCTTATGGCCCTTCACCAACTCATTCGTGGTTGTGTATTTGGACGACATCTTGAGATTCTTCAGCTAGATTTGGGAAGAGCACCTCCACCATATTCGACAGGTCCTCCAAACCCTACAACAACACAAATTGTGTGCCAATTTGGAGAAATGCACTTTTGGTATGACCCATATTCAATAACTGGCGTACATAATTGATGAGCTAGGTGTGCATGTGAACCCAACCAAGAGACACGTTATTCAATATTTACCAACCCCAAACATTCTAACAAAGCTTCACAAATTTGTGGGTCTTTCCAATTTCTACCGTAGGTTTGTGTTAGGTTTCTCTCATATCACTTGGCCTTTGAGCCAAGTCACCAAGGGAGGAGAGAAAGAAAGGTTCTTTTGGTATGAATCATAGTGGAAGGAATTTGTCAATTTGAAGCATTGACTTTTCTTTGCACCAGTGCTCACATTACCATACTCGCGACAACCATTTGAGATTGAGAAAGATGCCTCTGACTATGTTATTGGTGTAGTCATTAATCAAGAGGAGCATCTAGTGGAATATCATAGTGAGACACTTTCAGACATATTACAAAAGAATCCCCCCTATGACAAAGAGATTTATTCCATTGTGAATCCCTATCGACAATGGAAGCATTATATTCTAGGGAAGGAAATAGGCATCCACACAGACCACCGACCGCTACAGTTCATATAGACATAAGGAAAGTTGCAGAATGGTCGCCATCAGGAATGGTCCACATACGTGCAACAATTCCATTTGAGAAATAAGTACAAGAAGGGAAACACTAATAATGTTGCAGACTAAAACCACCCCTCCCACATTTACCCAAATCCACAAACTTTCCAAGGTAAACATGATATGAGAGTAACTGTGTGAGACCCAATTTCTAGGATGCAATTATTGAAAATGGGGTGCACATGTCTAGAACTAACTGCAAACAACCAGGGACACATGATCACATTGTTATCAACCTCATTTGACCCAACACTATTTCATTTTAGTTTTGTTTCCTTAAATTTAATACAACTTTCTATTTTTGGCATTTTTTCGAGTTCTAAATGTTTGAGGCCATTTTGAGGGCCTAAATGACACTTTCGGGGAAAACAGACTCGCCAAAAGCGCGAGCCCATTTTATTATTTTATATTTGGCCTCCTCATGGACATCTTCGAAAGAAGATATTATGATAGTCAAACGAAGATCGTATGACTAAGTTATGACCCTCAGAATTTGGAGGTTTGAATTACTCATTGATTAAAACACTTTGTGTACTTGTATGTTATAAATACATATATGTTCATTAATTCAATAATCTTACCACAGAATCATAATTAACACAATGAGAAGATAAGCATTCAATCTTGAATCAAAACTTGACCTAGACTATCTAGAACACACTAGACATTTCCTCAAACAATTGGTCAACATGTAATATACAAATCACAAATGCATATTTAAACATAGGGGTCTGATAATTATCCAAGAATCGCTAATAAGTTCTAATGCCCTCTCATAATAGCTACAATAACATATACTAGCTGATGCATCCATTAACCAATCATCAACAAATCAAACACAACAAGAGCCATAACCATTATACATCATATAACCAACAAATGGGTTACATATACACCATGATAAAAAAACCACCAAAGCCAGATAATAACAAGTATAATTTCTCATGGAAATGTAATAGGGAAAGATATCTTATTAACATATGCAAATCCAACCAAGTCAGGGACTTGCACGTACCACTCGAACATAGATTGGGCTAAACCAAATATCTTGTTCAACCAATCACCCATATGCCATATTCCAAGCATGAATGTGAGATTCACAACAAAACCAACCAGAGCTTCCTCAGGATTTACCGTGTATCCCGTCAATACCAGTCAAGGGATTCATAGGCCTTAACAATAAACATACACAACCAGGGTATACTGTAATCTTTCCATATACTGGTTAAGGGATCTCTATGCCCTATACAAGCCTAAATGACTATGGATCTATCCACCTAAATTATGTGGAATTTTCTCATCTCCACCCTCAAGATTTACCGTGTATCCCACCATTACTGGCTAAGGGATTCCTAGGCCTTTGGGGATTTTCCTCAAACCAGCCGACTCAGTTTCGAAATCATCCAACAATCCAGCTCAAGCATGTAAAAGAATCCCATCACACCATGGCTATCGGGAAATGGCAAGGCAAGGCTAAAAACCACTGTCACAACTAGAAAAACCCATGCCAATGAAAATAATAGAACCAAACACACACATGCATGTACCATGCATGTCAAAACTAGCAAGGACATATTACATGCAACTCGATAACTACAAGTAATCCCATTGTAGCTGCTTGATCCAACTCTTCCTTGCTTCATCCTTGCTTCCCTATGATTTTTTTGTCCTTCCTTTGTCTTCCTTTCTCTGGAAGACCAACTATGTACCCAAACTTGGAAATAACTCTATCTAGAACCGGGGTGAACTTAGCATCTATGTATGAAAGAACTTTCTTTGGAATACCATGCAACATTGCTATCTTTCGGATGAAGACGGTGCTACCTCACTAGCTAAATAATTCATTAGAGGAAATTTGATTTTAAATGGTTATATTGAATTTCCATGTCATAATGTGTAAACAAATCAAAACTCTTTAAATTTTAATAGAGATACACGTGTGACTAGGCACCCAATATGACTTGGCAATTTTTTTAATAATATAATTTAGCTACCTTAATCGTGAATGGTGCGAAAGTGACCCGAAACTATATTAAATATTGAAAATAAAATTAATATCTTAATGTATAAAAGTTATAATACCAAGAATATTTTTAATGAAGGGTAATTCATGGGATAAGTGTGTTTTCAATTAGTGGAAATCATGGGTAGTCTATCCACAATATTTAGAAACAAAGTACCAAAAATTATTAATATTTTTAAATTTTTAAATATTAGGTTTTTTCAATTTAAAAAAAAAAATTCCATTTGCAATTACTAGCATTTTACATTTTATTTTATTTTGATATGTTTTTCTTTCTAGTGTTACAAATTTATATTTTTTATTTTTTTCTAAAAAATTAAGTAATATACTTTTAAAATTATCCATAACTTCATTTTAAAAATAGAATTAATAGCTAGTTTATTTTTCAAACTATGCACAAATATTTAGAAACCAAGTACCTAAAATTAGTAATATTCTCAAACTTTTAAATATTAGATTTTCTCACAGTTAAAAAAGCTTCCATTTGCAATTAGTAGCATTTTACATTTTATTCTAATTTGATATTTTTTTCTTTTAGGTTTTAGAAATTTATATTTTTGTTTTGTTTTGTGTTTTAAAACTTAAGTAAATATATTTAAAAAAAAAAACATATTTTCATTTTTAAAAAAATGGAATGAATATCTTGTTTATTTTTCAAAATTGTTGGCTTTTGATATTTTGTTAGTTTTATAAATTTATATTTTTTGTTTTTTGTTTTTAAAACTTTAAATAATATATTTTTAGAAATATTCCTCTTTTCATTTTAAAAATGGAATGAATAGCTTATTTGTTTTTCATCCTTATGAATGGGCGTGGAATGAATAGTTTATTTATTTTTCATCCTTATGAATGGCTCGAAATCACAAGTCAAGTCAATTATTTTAGATAATGTGGAAATTGCAAGTTATGTCAATTATTTCAGATAATCACTTCGTAATGGCCGAGTAGGGCTGGAAATCATAGCTCGAGAGAATCACTAGGACATGACCAAGTAGGGTTGGAAATAACAAGTCGATATAATCACTAGGCAATGGTCGAGTAGGGCTGGAAATCACAAGTCACACCAATAATTTCAAAGTTATGCACTTCAATTATTTCAAATAATCGCTACGCAATGGACAAGTAGGGTTTCAAATAATCGCTACGCAATGGCCAAGTAGGGTTGGATATCATAGATCATGCTAATCATTTCAAAGTTCTGCAGGGAGCACCACTTATTTCAAAATTCAGCAGGGAGGTTTTGTCACAGTTTCTGATATTGGAGAGAATATTGGTTGACGGTTACCTTCAATATCTATCAACATGCTCGATCATTTAATTCCTCTCCCCTTCAAATAAAAAATTAGATAAAGTTCTCACATGGAAGCCATTGATGCACCATCCAAATTGAGTGTGAAGCCATTTGATCAAAAAAATCCACATTGTTGGTGACCATTTGAGTTAAATTTGAAGACATTTCACTGGATGTGAATCCAATTGATGATTTGAATAATAGGTTCTCTTATTAATAACAAGAGGAAAAGAAGAGTACCCATCCACTAGAGTAACTTTCAAAGCTTGAATTTAATATGGATAATTATTCATTGGTTAGCTTTTGAACCCAGTATCACTTAACAAGTTACAAATTGAATCTTTTTACTCTTCTGTGGAACGATTTTGAATTCATTTTTTTTCAGGTCAAGGTAATGATTCTTCTCCAATGTAATCTTTACAATGAACATGTTCTTATAACCATCGTAGTTGATGAGGTCTACATTGAAATATTCCTCTTAGAGAGAACACGTGGCCCTTTTGTTCATAGGCTTGGAATCACACGGAGGCTCCAATGTCAGTTCGTAATGATGGATAAACATAGGTTTTCTTAAAATATTAATTTAAAAATGGTTCATTATAATCGCCAGTGGCCTCTCTTTGAGAGAACACTTGAGTCTTCTGTTCATAGTCTTTGGAATCATACAGAGGCTCCAATGTCACCTTGTTATGATTAATAAACCTAGGTTTCGTTAAAAAAATCACTGAAAATGGTTCATTATAATCACTAGTGGCCTCTCTGGGTTCTCTTCCCCTGTCCATATTTCATTTTGTTTCTATCTCTTCTCATAGTATGTGGATATATTTTAGAACATATCCTTGCCATTTTAGAGTCCCATATATGTGTGGAAACAACTTGCAATTAAAATTTGTGTTAATCCTTCTAGATCTTGTCTGAGATACTATTTCTCATCTTGAGTGAAAAAAGGATGGTGGTGAATTTTGAGTATCTTCTTCATTTTGTAACATAGTTCTCATGTTATTGATAATAATCCTTGAATGAAATTTCCCTAAAGACATGTTGCGACAATCTTGTGAATAACAAGCTATGAGGAAGGACCTCTGGACAATGGCAGTTTGTAGCTAACACGGAACAACGAGGACCTCGGTCAAATTGCGATGACCGTTGGCCTATGGAGACCGCGCAATGGCGGAAACTAGCAATTGGGAAGACCAGTTCAAAAAACATAGGTCGTTTTTAATCGCGCATTGCTGGGAAAAACCCCTCGAGAAGGAAAAGCCCTGGGCGCACGGTCGCAGGGGAAGCTAAGAAACCTTGGGAAAAGCGCTAAAACCAACAGGTGGGTCTCGCGCTCCAAAACCGGTGAAATATCAGACGCATTTCAGGCAGTAAGCAGGTTTGGTAGAGGACCAAGCGATGCCATACGTTGAATGACGCGTGTCGCCCTCATCGCGGGCTAACGGTCGAGCAAGTCACCTGCACGATAAAAGCGATGACTGTAGGATCTGGAGGCCCCAGATCTAACGACGGAGATTGCACCCGATGGGAAACCGGATTTGGAAGGAGGAATAAACTACAACGCATAAAATTTTGAAGTCCGATTTGACTGCTAAGCTGGCAGATGAATCATTTCACAAAGTAACAGAAATAACGAAGCGTTCGAGGAAGACCTGATGCTCAGTTCGTGAGAGAACAAGTGGCCACCTCCTGTGAAATGTTACATAGTGGTGATGACACAGAAGCAACGAATTTCAAGCGAACAGAGGTAGGCGAACTGAAGAGATAGAAGAGGAAGAAAACAGTCAAGGGACGGACTGGATTTAAGCCACAAACAGACAAAGAACAGAGACAAGAAGGAGATAGAGGAGACAGAACAGAGAGTGAACCAAGAAGCAGAGAACATAAGAAGTTGAGTTGACCTGCAAAGCTAAGGCAGCATTGAGTAGACAGAACCGACAAGGCTCGAGAGGTTCAAGCAATCCCTGTGAGGATATCTGTCGGGAACTGAGTACCAAATTGAACTCATCCCATCAAGACCAATTGAGGTCGAGACTTGGTAAGGGGGAGTCTATGTACTCTAGTGGCTTGGGGAATCGAAGTACCACCCTACTAAGCATCATCTGTTCCAGGAGACTCAATTTGAGCTCCTCATTGTAAAAACTTTGCTTAAAGACACAATGGAAAAAGGCCACCATTGAAAGCTGGAGCAGGAGACATAGCCCAGGAGGATTGGGTGAACTCCTTATTAATTTGTTGTGTTCTTGCATTTGCTTGTTGTGTTTCTCTTACTGTTTTCCAATCCTGTGTATTTCACAATCTTATCGATCCGTTGCTTAAAATAACATAGGCATATCACCAGCACATGAGTCTGTAATACCTACATTAATTAACTGAGATCATACATAAGTGATTTTCATATCAATATATAGTTGATATTATTAATATAATTCAAGTATATATATAAATCTTGTAAATTACATTCATAAATATATAATAATTATTAACCATAATATAATGGTGAGAATAAATACATATTATTATTAATAAGAAATAAATGTTATTATGATGTTATATATAGATTATATTAAAGTTCTAAATATAAATATTAATATATTAACAAAATATTATGTAACCACTAATATTATATTAATATACAAAAAAAAAGTTAATGTAAGAACTATATAAATATAGATATAAAATACTATAGCTTTTATGATTTATAGACTTATTAATGATTAGAAATAGTTAGATTTTAACAAAATACACTTCAAAGTTATTAATGTGGTGGGTGGTGGATATATAGCCTTATGCGTCTATATCAACCACATTGCTTCATGTGTTGTGCATTTGAGAAGACAAATATTCTGTTTCCAAAGCTTGATAAAAAAAATTACATTGGGTTTCATAAGCTTCACTTAAAAATTATGTAGATGTAATAAGGTATATAATGTATAAACGTTAAAATACCATATTGAAACGGGTTAAATTAGTGAGACACATAATTATAACTTAGAGTACACTTTACAAGATACTATGAAAATCAAGTCAATAAGGTATAATGAAAATGAATGTTATCTAGTTCATATTTATAATCTTTATAATTAAAAGATATAATATTCACTACTAGTGATAAAGTATTATATATATATATATATATATATATATATATATTAAAAAGTTGGTTATAGAATTCATTCATAATTCATAAATTAAAATCACCAAATGCTTTAGACAACCTATCTATACTCTACACATTTTCCTTAGACTACTTCTTACTCTACCTTCTTTATCTACCTCCAATATCTCACCATACCAACGCTCCTATCTCTTTAAAGCTTTCCCACTTGAGTTGTTTATAACACTTCTCCAAATCTGAGCCAACATAGCCAAGGCCTACATGCTTTGGAGATCCAATCTTGATGACTCAAATCACTTTTCAATTTTGATGGTTCTTTAGCCATCATGGGTTAAAAATCAAGCCACACAACCTTGGGCTGGTACCACAACTTAAGCATTTGATTCAATATATCCGGAGTCTAGTTCCAGTGAGGAGGATAAGCGTCTACATAAGACAAATTCCCCAATACCAAGATTATTTCATGACTTCACCCTAAAAACTTTGAACACTTTGTGACCAAGTGCTTTTACCATGTCCTCTATTGAACATACCAGAATAGACGTTGGATAAACCTGGTACAGGTTTATCTTCATAAGGAGGATAGTTTGAATTTTGTAATTGAGGAAGCACTAAAATTAGGTTTGGCCCATTCAGAACGTGATTAAATTTTTAATGGTTAGTTAAAGCATGGCCTAAATTTTGTATTGAATAGAGATAGGTAGGAATATGTAAATGTAAATATATAACCATATGGAAAATGTAATAATCCCTTGACTGGTTTGAAACCAAAAAATAACATGAATCAACATGCACATCATCTTAGTACACAAGCATCTCATAATCAAAACCTGTTGAGTTATTTTATTTATTATTAGTTGCCAAGCAAACAGTAACACTAATGAAGGCCTGCCTGTTGTATCTATCCATAACTGAGACTTGGCAAATAACTAGTTGCTTCAATGTTATAGCCAGATCAGGCAGGCAGACAAATTGGCGGGATGGAATTTGTCTATTTGTGGCCATCAATGGCGACTACGGCTGCTTTTTCCTTTCGGCCAGCGGTCGTAGGGGCAAAGTCTCCCTTGGCGCAACATGAAATGCAGCCTCTCTCATCCAAATAACAGCACCTCTTGCATCCAAACACATAGTGGTCACTAACTGGTGGCTCCACCGGCCCTAGACGAAAACATATAAAACAATTTTAGAATCCGTAGGAAACTCAGTACAGATCCTCTGCAACATATGAATTTCTTGGGAAAGAGGAGGAAAAAAAAAACAGAGACGAGTGATGAAATGAGCAATGTCTATAGGGACCATAATTTTGTTAGGAAAGTTTTTTTTGGTAGTCAGATTTAGATTTTCTTTTTTCTAAAAAAATTTAACTATATTTGTTTAAATTGTTTTTGATTTTGGAAATGGATTTAATACTATCAAAAATCTCTAGAATACTCCAAAATATATATTGAAGCTCCATAATTGTAACCCAAATTTCCCAAAATTACTATCAGATTTTCCTGGTTAAATTGTTTTTATTATTTTTCAATAAAAATTATAAACTTGTTATACTACTCTGATGAAATATCCTGGAATAATGAAACTAGGTGTATTCTACCTGATAGCTTCTTGCTATTTTCAATGGCATCACCAACCTCTGTAACTGTAACGGGAGATACCAGGAAGAAGGAAAAAACACAAATGCCCAAAAATAATACGATCTTGGAAGCCATTATTAACAAATTTCACAAAGAAATGAATCTGATTTAGACGATGGATATCACAAGAGGAGTTGAGGGCATAAATAGAGAAATTGCCACAGTGAGTACCTGATCGCGTCTTGTTATTTCCAATGGCATCACCAACCTCTGTAACTGTAACGGGAGATACCAGGAAGAAGGAAAAAACGCAAATGCCCAAAAGTAATACGATCTTGGAAGCCATTATTAACAAATTTCACAAAGAAATGAATCTGATTTAGACGATGGATATCACCAGAGGAGTTGAGAGCATAAATAGAGGAATTGCCACAGTGAGTACAGTAGTGTGAAATATTAAATATATTATTGTGGACTCCACCTCAGGATTTGATTACAGTGGCAATCAGATAGGAGTCAAACATGGCTGGCAAGATGAGAGACAACGGGACAAGGGATAAGATCGAATTACGTGAGTTGTACGTGAGCTTTCGCATTTTCTAGCAATTCATGAGCATAGATGATTTGGTTGCGGTCTTTTTGTTTTAATTGGTTGAATTTAATTGGATTATAGATTTTATGAATAGTTGGAAAGTTGATGGACAGTAGTGAAAGTGAATTGTTTAAATTTTACAGCTGTAGAATTTAACTAGATAGATTGTTTCAATATTTGGGAATTTTATACAGAGTAATAAAGTCCATTGTTTGAACTCTTTATGATAAACATAGGTCATTTTTTTAATTGGTGGTATTGTTAAATTTAATTGGGTTACAGATTTTGTAAATATTTGAGAATCTGATGGATAGTAGCGCAGTTAATTGAATTTTATTGGATTATAGATTTTGTGAATATTTAGGAATCCTTTTTCAGAGAGAAAATCATCATGGATTATATTAAGAGAATATAAAGATCAAAATACATTAAAATCGAAAAGCATAGTCAACATAATTACAGATACTATCACCCATGATCAAAATGCAATCAATTATTTGAACTCATGTGATAAGCATAAGTAGTTTGGGGGTAGGTAGTTTTGTTTTGATTGGTGGGAGTGCTAGCATAGTTGAACTTAAGTAGATTACAAATTTTGTGAATATTCCCAAAATTTAAAATGATAACTCCCTAAATACTTAGAATGTAATATTTTATGTTACATTGAATGTATGTGTATACTTAAATGTTTTATATATCTTATTCTATGTTAGATTGAATGTATGTGTATCTTTAAATATTTTAGATATGTTTTTTCAGAGAAAAAAGCTTCATAGATTATATTAAGTCAATATAAAAAACCATAATAGGATACAAATACAAAAAGAGCAGCTTGTGAAGCCACGAGTCAAAACCATCACTTGACAGAAACATAAGAGCTGTGCATAAAAGCACCTAGAACAGAAGACACATATGTTATTCAATCTTCTTGTGTTGTATTTGTTTTAAAAAAAAATTATTTTTTTTTTAATTAAGTTGGACTATGCTTACACAACTATTGGATAGACCATCTACCCATAATAAAATGCTATTGCGAGACACTGAAAAAAACTGAAACTAACTTAAATTCTCTTTAATAATTTAACCTAAAACAACATTCAGGTTTAATCTCATAAAATGTTTTAACCTAAAACACTAATAATACTTAAAATTTGCTTTATCCTAAAGCTAAAACAAAATTCATCAACATACATCATCTATACGCTATCACTTTATTATAGTCAACCGAAATCTCAAGTACAAAGTCTGTTTAAAATCAGATAATTCAAGTACATAGTGTATTTAAAAATAGATAAATTCACCAAAATATAATTAGAGCAAAAAAGTCCAACCAAAAGATATTTTACAATATCAAATTATGATGTCCACTAAGGAAACGCCGTGGGGACAATAATCCTTGATACTCTTCCTCTTACTTTATCTGTAAAGTTTCGAAGACAACGCATATGGGTTTATTCCACAGACGTGACGGGTATTTAAATATGTATCGTTACGGCCTATTCATTACTGTCAAAATTAGATCTTGTGATAGCCCAATTTTGGACAGTACCATTTGGATTTCCATGTAAAGTTACGCGATTACTATTTCTTACATTTTGTACTGGCTAAAGTTCAATGGATGGTATATGTTACATGGCTCTAGAAATATTGGTTGCTTTGAAGTTTCTGTGCTTTATTTGGGATCTGTTTTAGCAAATTTGCTTGTGGCTCGGTTCACATTTCTGTATATGCTTTCGTGCATTTGCTTATGTAATCTTCATATATGAATATTTCTGCATATGCTTCTTGCATTTGCACTATGTAATCTTATTATATGAATATATTTAGCTTTTTCTTCTTAAAAAAAGAAGAAATTAGGAGCTGGAACACCCCAGAGTAAATTTAAATCACATAAAAATTAATCTAATTAAAAAATAAAATAATTGATAATTATAAATATCAATAAAATATTTTGAATATGTTAAATTAAAAAATAATAATTATAGTATAATTAATAATTAAATTATGTTAAATGTATATTTTAGATTTTTAGAGTAAAAAAAAAATTCTCTTTAAAAGTTTGGTAATTCCCAGATTACTATGAATCTAGGTTTTATATTTAATTTTCAAAATAATTAAAATTCATAAGAAAAAGCATAATATATTATATAAGATATATAAAGAAATAGATACATTGAGAAATAGACTCTTATAACGCTAATTTAGCCTACTTAGGATTCCAAAAATTTGGAGCACCAACCCATTGAGCTAACACAAGTACCAGACAAAAAGCTTGATAATCAGATACATTTGCTCACATAGGAGCATAAAGATCTCTTCCAAAGAGAAAAACAGAAATCAGAACTTTGTTCTTAGATATTCCAAATCCACTACAGCCATAATCAGCGCTCGAGGGAAGAAAAAGACCAAAAGACTAGAGACAGAAACAAAATTAAAAACAAAAAAGATTTTGAAATTAAAAATCTGGTAAGGAAAAGTCCTCGATAGGGAATATTTCCTCGCGAGCCTTTACCTTCATGTATCATATACCTTGTTCCATAAGAAGACCTTCTTTTGATAATATATCTGCTTGTTGATTTTGTGACCTGTAAATGTGCTTAATGGAGCATCCTTCCATTTTCCTCCACAAGAACCTGATTATGTCCAACCAACCTAAGGTGCTTTACTATTCGTGCCCTTTCCTCCATTCCACGCAATGAGATATTGATCATTTTCATTCATGATAATGTGGGTACCACAACCACATGAGCCATTTTGGGCAGCTCCATAGAAATAAGCTCTGGAGAGAGTTGATTGAGCCTGCTCCTTTTGATTACACTTTTTTTGCTTTTGTGGTTTTTCTGGTAAGGAATCTTAAAGAGTAATGATGTTTTGTAAGGTTCCCATAAAAGGTTGTTTACTCTTCTCAAAAATAATTTTGTTTCTCCATTTCCATATACACCATAGAGAAATAATAACAAGAGGCCTCCAAGGTTCCTTTTGCCCACCCCACCATAGGAAAGCTTCTTTAGAAGAAGCATGAGAAATGAGAGGAAATTTATATAGTTTTGCTAGTTCTTTCCATAGTTGCTGAGTTACACAGCAATTGAAGAACATGTGCAAGTTACCAACATCTCTTTTTCAAATTCTCCCAAATTAAATTTCTATTGTGGAAGACTAGCTAGGAGAATAGAATCGCCTTGGAAGGACATCCCTATTTCCAAAAAACTCGAGGAAAAATCAAGATTGGGGGAGCATTTTTTTTACCCTTAATACAAGATAAGTTAACATATAAGATAAGTTAATACATTTTTTTTCAAGATATTGTACACTTGTAAAATTGAAAATTTTTTACAAGTGTACAATATCTTGAAAAGAAATGTATTAACTTATCTTATATGTTAATTTAATGTTTAACTTAATTATTATCTTAAAATTATATTTTTATTATTACTATTTAAAAAAATAATTTGTATTATACACCATAAAAATATATAGTACTACTAAACTTAAAAAAAAAATTAACATATTTGTATCATAAAACTATTATTTTAAATATGAATACTCCATATTTTTCAATTTTTTTTGTTTTTCTGATTTCATTTTAAAACCCACATACTCCACATATTTCAAAAATTTTGTCCTAAGATAATCAAAACCATTACTTTATAAAGGTTATGATCATTTCTAGAGCTCCGTCATGTTCTTTAGAAATGATCAATCTAGAATTTTTATTGAAACCATTAATATTGATTCACACCTGATTCCAAAACCAATATATAATATATAAATATTAATATTGTAAGATTTATATATTTTTAGTTTTGATAATTCATTTTATAAGTAAGAATAAAATAATAAATTGGGATAAATTTATATGTATTTTTTTAATATAGATTTGAGTGGATTTATGAATTTTAATTAAATATTTTGTGTTAATTATTTCGGTTAAGTGGGTTAAAATTTTAAAGCCGGTATAAATGGTATTATTCTCAAACGGTCTGTGTTCTAGTTTTATTTTTCAAAATCAGAGTATAAATTTGTAATAATCCATGGATCAAATTGGATTGTTATCTAAATCGAACATCATTCTCTCTTATTTAGTCATTACATATTCTCCTTTAACTCACAAGACCTACCCACACATTTGATTATCAACTTCTACAAATCTATGTGGGAAGGTAACAAATCCTATGCATTGTGTACTATGGTTTTCAGGTGGGTGTTGTTTCATTAAAAGATGTGTAATGGTCTTAATTGTTTTTTTAATAAATAAATAACTGATTAGGAAATCTTAACTTTTTTTTATAAAAAGGTATTTAAATTATTTAAGGAAATAAGTCTTTGTATTGTCTTTGTATTGATAAAAAAAAATTATAGATATTTTTTTTTATAAGTTGATATAATTTTATATATTAACGTGATACATATATAAATTTGGTCTTAGAATTGTCAAAAGGAAAATTAGGCATTAGCTAACTATCCACAAATTTAGTCAAATTGTCATATCAATTATATATAGAAGTCCATAACAGGGATAATAGTGATAGTAGTGTCTTATAAAGTCTGATATGAAAAACTAAACTGACTTCTAAGGAGAATTATTATAAATAGTAGAGACATGATGAAGAGGAGGAAGAATGAGACAGGCCTAGATGAGGGGAGATCGTATTTTCTTTAACATTGTTGAGTTGTTTCTCCTATGGTTAGTCCTCAATAATAATTGGTTGGAGCTAGTGTCTTGAGAAATTGAAGTGCTAAGGAGTTCCATTTTTATTGGATCCTTCTCCATACATTAAAGTTGAATTAAAAGAGAGAGTATGGTGAACTTGGTATCCAAAGTTATGATTTTATCCACTAATTTTGGTTCATGCAATTCTTAGTTTCATAAAGTAATGGAGACTAAATTTTTGGCGAGCTACTGAAATTTCATCCCTCAAAAACCTTGGTGATTACAATTATTTATATTTTTAATGGTTAATTCTAGAACTTGATGAATCTTTGTTATTTAATCATAAGAAATAATAGGTTTTTTCATCTTGGTCCTCATGATGAACCACATTAGATGGTTTGAAAAGTTGACCAACAAATATTGATTATGTGATTAATTTGAAAGTGAGTTAGTTTGATAGAAAAAAATATTATATATAATGCTGTCACACATTGCATCACAAATAGTTAAGTTGTTATTTATTATTGAAGATAATCAATATTGAAAGTTTGGTAGGGAAAAATAGATAATGGAAAATGTTATTTCCCTTCTATCACATGCATGGGCTATAATAAGAAGATATATTTACTAAGAACAACTAAACAACATTGTAGATTATTTGGACACCTTGAAGGTGGGCATGAATATTGCCCCTTGGTAATTATCATTATATGTCTTCATAGTGAATTTCTTTTTTAAATTTAAAGTTTATGCTTTAATGGATTTAGGGTTAGGGATTAAGGGGGGAGACTTAGTGGTTAATGGTTTAGGGGCTTAGGGGTTAGTCTTAAGGGGATATTAGTTAATGGTTTGGGTGTTAGGGCTTAAGGTCTTAATTGTTATGCGTTTCAAGATTAATTAGGAGGAATGGGGATAAGGTGTTAAGGATTAGGGGGATATGATCGTGTGTGTGTGTGTATGTGAGCTTTAAATATTTTTAAGTGGATTTTTAACTAATGTTGTTGTCAATTTTCTTTCTCGTCATATGGTATGAGTTATCTTTTGAGTGAGGAATGAAGGCAACATAAGAATAGGTTATTTTTGTTGGTTGTCACTATAGATCTCACGAAGTGTATATATTTATACATGTTAATAAAAGTACCATTTCTCCTAAAAAAAATCAAAAAATTTGGTAAACATCTTAATAAATTACACAAGTTTCATCATTGATTTATTGTTTTTGTTTATTTCTCTCACCTAAGTTGATTTCTCCATCTAGACTACTAACTCCGAAGCACTTTTAAATTTTTAAATTTAATAAATCTATTTAATAAAAGTAACATTATAGTACACATTTTTTAAAATAATAAAAAAATATTATTTTTAATTAAAAATAATAAAAAAAATTATCCTCCTTTTCAAAGTATATATATATATATATATATATAAATATAAATTAGTGTGTAATTTAATATTCTTAAAAATCCATATGTATAACTAAAATTTATAACTTTTTATTAATAAATATTAACTTTGAAACAATATCAAAGAAAAAAAACCAAAAATATATCTTAAAGTTAGGACTTTAAAAATCTTAAAATATAAAAAGAATAAAAAAATTTACTTCAAATTATAAGTTAGGGTACTTAGTTCTTAATAGGTTAAGGGGTTAGGGGTTAATAGGTTATGGTTTAAGTTACACGAAGGGTGTTTAAGGGATTTATATATTAGTGGGTGTTAGGGGGTAAGAGGTTTCTCGTTAAGCATTTAGGGTTGAATAGCTTAGGTGTTAAGGGTTAAAGGTTGAGGGCTTAGAGGTTTAAGGGATTAATTAGGGGGGATGGGGTCAAGGTGTTAAGAATTAGGGGATATGGTCTAAGGGGTTAGGGTTAGGCCCCATTAAATGATTAGGGTGGATTAATGGCTTAGAGGTTAGGGGTGGGTTAATAACTAGGGATTCGAGGGAAATATGACCTCTACTTCAAATCCTTGTCATTGTTGGCTTATTGGGGCCTGACCGAGGTTCATAAATGTATAGCCAAACAAATCCCAAAACTACTGTCCCTTTCGGCAACATTCCACAGAGCACACACTCAGGTCTCACCCGAGGTAGTATGGGAGGGTGCTGGAACCAGGTTTCCACACCCTAGGGATGCCTTGATGAGGTCTGGAGGTTCACGAACTGATCCTAGATGCTGCACAACTTTTGCGTAACCATCTGTTCAGAGTATCTACCTTTGCATGGTTTGGAAGATGAGCGCGAGTGCAATTTACCTTTTATGTGCTTAATATTATTATTTATCTTGATTTACTTAAGAATGCACAATGTTTTCAATTACCATTTAACATAACAGCCATACACGTAATCATAAACCATACACACATGTATAAACCAAAATATAGAACAGATACACAATATTCCAAAACCAACTTACCTTTATTAATGCCTTTTTCTAGTTACAATCCACTTACTCCCTGCGCACACAGCTACAAGGGTCCACGCACTCAGCTGCATACTCCAACCAAGCCTCTGCGCACACTGTTGCGGAGCCTATATCCGTAATTACAACCCAAAACCCAAACTTATAGACTCAGATCTAATGCCGCATTCAGGCACCCATATTATGTCTTACATCACCAAAAGCTACCTTTTACACTTAGAGCCTCGCTCTTATTTATACATTCCCATGGTCCGCGGACCATGGTTAGGCCGACACATTCTAGATTAATTTACAATATTTTAAGGCAAACTTGACCCCTTAACAGACTGTTTTATAGTCCCACACTCTCTTTCAGTTGTCTGGAGAACTGAGACTATATCCTCTTTGGCTAGTCAAGTGGTCACACCCTCTTGGTGCACCGCTAGCACATCCTAGCGAACACCCCATGACACAGTTTCTGTTTTCACTACTATGCACACAGTTGGATGTGGCATGCTCTCCTGATTTCTCTTGAGAGTGAGGTGTGACCTTAACCTCATTATTCGACCAATTACCTTGCAGTCATATTCCTTCAATTCATCCTTAGGTTTGCGCATATCCAGCTACAACTTTCCAGGTTTGTCGTTCAGAAAGTCCTCCTTTAGTTCTTTTTCCAACTATTTAATCTCCACGTCCAGCATCATATTCTGCCTTCTGAGTAGTACCCTGTTTTTTTCCAATTCGCGAAGTTGCGCATTCCCTTGCCGAATGGCTTCCTGAATCCCTTCATACTCCTCTTCCCATAGTTGTATGAGCCCTTCAGTCTGAACTTCACGTGTTGTTCTCTTCTCCAATATTACTACATCCACGGCCTTCTGCAGAGGTGCTTTAGGGACCTCAGTTCTTGTACCATTATGTAGCCTCGACTTCGCGGCCATGTTTTTGCAGAGCACGAGACGTGCCCATCTGACCTGTGGGATGCACAAATCTCCTTTTCTATATTGTATCCATCGACCCTTATTCATGACTTCACGTACCTTGGAAAATTCTCCCCCCTTTGCACTTGGTAATGCGATCCACCATTGCATCCTGTTAGATCCTGCACTTGTAATGTTGCCGCATGCGTGAACAGTCCACTCTGGTATGGTACTTTTGACTTTGTCTAAGGATTCATCCAATCTTGTTACCCCCTCATCTATTAGCATTTCCCTTGCTTCGGTCGTTACGCACCATAGTGATCGAATCATCAGGTTGCAATTTAGGGTGATTACTTCATGCAACCAGTTCTGTCAGCATTCTATTTCTTCATCTGAATTCGAAGTACAGGAACTATCGTGTTCCCATGATATTCTCCCATCTTTAGTCGTGTTCACTCGATCCTAGTCTTGCGCCATTATCTGGTAAATGCAATCTAGCTCATCGTCACTGTCACTCTTGCGCACAGTTTCCATGTATCGTGCTCCTTTGGCTGGATCCAGTGGAACTACTACGCGTAGGGAATTTTTCTAGAAAATTGTTTTCCGCTTCATCAGGATGATGACTCCATTCATATCCGTGGCCCAGTTTATTCCTAGCAATGCGGGGTAAGGGTTACTGTCATCTACAACCTCTATTACCTCAAAGTCCATCTACATGCTCGCACCTTTGATATCCACTGTCACCCCTTTCAATCTTCCCATGGGCAAGATCTTTTGTTGGTTCGCCATCCATAATTGAATAGGAGACCATTGTAATGTGGGCTTGCCCATGCGTTCCCATGTCTGTTTCGGTAACACATTTGCATCAGAACCTAGGTCTTGGATTACCTTATCCATCTCATATTCGCCAATTTGTGATGTCAACTGCATTTTCTTCCCGTGTGCAAAGCATGCTTCCCCATTTTTCAAACTATGCATGCTTCACCTGATCTTGCAATCTAGCGATCAACTCATGTAGCCATTTGATTGCCTTATTGTCGCACAATAGTTTCATACATGTCTCTAAAAAGGTAGTTAGCATAGAAGGATCTAGGCCTATCTCTGGTTGATCCTTACTACCTGAAGTAGAGACCTCCGCAAAGCTCTTATTAGCTTCCATAAACGTTTCCTTTGCGCATTCCAAGTCAAACTCAGGCTCCTTTGTAGGAGCCTTACATACCTAGGTATCTTCTTTAGGTTTCTTCCCCTTATCTTCCCCCGTGGTCACGCCACTTCTAAGCATCATGTTCACGTTGGAGTCTTCTTCGCGCGGTTTGGACCTCATCATTTGGATATTTTGCGTTGGAGTAGGTTGTAGCACCCCTTTTTCGTGCATTTGTGTGATCAACATTGGACAATCTACCATTTCATGATCAGACTGTTCACAGTACAGGCAAGATAGTCTCGCTAGGTTGGTACAATCACGAGCGTAGTGCCCAGGTCCTCCAAAATTATAACAGACTAGCTATCAGCGGCCCCTTCCGGGCCCCATTCCTCCTCGACCTCGACCTCATCCTTGAAATCCACCCCGCACTATTTTTGTGGCTGCATCGAAGCCTCACGCTTCTGTGTGTATTCTAAGTTGGGGTCCTATCCATCATTAGCTCATAGCTCCGACATCTCCGTTCATCGTGGCCCACTGATCTACAGAAATTACAGTATAGTTGTTGCGGAGTTTGGGTATACTTCTACAATAAGTGATAGTTATGCATCGCATGCTTTCCTCCCACGTGACAAATCGCGCACCAGAGTGCGGGGTGCACACTCAACCTTTCTTGTGCCTCCAATATCAACAGTATCAGTCCCCCTCCCACCAAATAGTTCGCGAATACAGGACATTGATCCTTGTCATGATCCTAGCCTTTACATTTTATACACCACACTTCTTTCGCATGCCTCTGGCTGGGGTGCCCTATCTTGCTTCAAACTTTGCGTCTCCAAGCATAGGTTTTGTAGTTGCGTGTGGATTTATTGGACTCCCAACCCCAAATCCTGCATCGGTGTTTCGTGCAAACTCGTCGCCATTTCCAATGCCTCTACCTGGGTTGAGAGCTTCTATTGTGTCAGTGCCAACCTCAGGTGTGGTGTCAAAGACGCCACAAACCACGTGTGATGTTGCACATCTGTCAGTTTCATATTAGCCTCGCAGAGCATACCTTTTAGCCTCTGATCCAGATCACAGGGGGTTTCGCCTAGAAGCATCGCAATCTCCTTGAATCTGATGATCGACTGCGTCTCTGATTTCGGCCGACTAAATTCTTTGTTGAATGCAATATGGATCTCTTCTATTCTGGCATTTGAGTGATCATTCAAGTGCTTGATATACCATGTGAGCGCACGATCCTGCACTGCACTTACCAATGTGGCCTTTTTAATGTTATCATCCATAACCCCGTGTGCTTCCCACACTGCTCTTACTATGAACCAAAACTGATTTGGATCTTCATTCCCTACTCCTCTGAATACAGGAAACTTGATTGTGCTCGCCATGCTAAACTGTTGGTTTGGTGGAGGTGATGTGGGTGAAGATGGAGGTGAGGAAGCTGATAGTAGTGGTGGCATTAGCGGGGATGATAACTGCGGAATGCGTTGCTTGATCAAATTGACCACGCTCCTCAGAGAAACCCAAGCGCGCTCTTCCTCGCTTGCTCATGGAGGTGAAATTGAAGGACTGTTTCCTAACCCTTCGATCCCTTTGTAGACCTTTCTGCTCCGCGTCGTTCCACTCATTAATGTATTCGCATCACCCGTTTTTCACATAACAACATCTTAATCTAGGTATTCAAAGACTTGATGTACTTACCTCGTGGTCCCTTGAGAAAACGTCTTTCTACTTCACTGTAGCTGACAGTCGTGTCTATCGCAAATTTAGTGATAAACCCTCCTATTATCTAATCCAGCCAATGGTATATGGCCTGCGCGATCTTATATTCAGATGCCTCTAGCCTGCGCACCAACTCTGGAGTCCACACTATCGGTCGATTGAGCTGACACCTTCCTTCGTTGTTTGCTAGCCTTGCAATCCAATCCTATAGGAGAAGGTCGCGAAGCAGATCTCATGGATTTCTGTATATATGAAGCGATCCAACCACCTCTTCTCGGATATCTACGGTGTTTTTTTTTCCTGTCTTATGAACTCGTGTAGCTTCTAATCAAAATAATCTTCAATTTCTTTCTTCGTAGGGTTCCAGTGTTCTGACATTAGACATCCCTTAGGTAGATCTTGGTCCCGGCAATAGAACCATTTGTTGGCTTATTGGGGCCTGACCCAGGTTCATAAATGTTTAGCCAAACAAATCCTGAAACTACTGGCCCTTTCGGCAACAGTCCATGGAGCGCGGACTGAGGTCTCATCCGAGGTAGTATGGGAGGGTGCTGGAACCAGGTTTCCACACCTTAGGGATGTCTTGATGAGGTCTGGAAGTTCGCGAATCAATCCTACGCGCTGCGCCACTTTCGCGCAACCGTCTGTTCAGAGTATCTACTTTCGCACAGTTTGGAAGACGAGCGCGAGTGCAATTTACCTTTTCTGTGCTTAATATTATTATATATCTTGATTTACTTAAGAATGCACAAGGTTTTTAGTTACCATTTAACATAACAGACATATGCACAATCATAAACCATACACACATGCATAAACCAGAATATAGAATAGATATGCAATATTCCAAAACCAACTTATCTTTATTAATGTCTTTTTCTGGTTACAATCCACTTCCTGCCCTGCGCACACAGTTGCAGGGGTCCGCGCACTTAGCTGCGGACTCTAACCAGGCCTTCGTGCACACAGCTGTGGAGCCTATATCCCTAATTACAACCCAAAACCCAGACTTACAAACTCATATCTAATGCCTCATTTAGACACCCATATTGCCTCTCACATCACCAAAAGCTACCTTTTACACTTAGAGCCTTGCTCTTATTTATACATTCCCATGGCTCACAGACCATGGTTAGGCCGACGCATTCTAGATTAATTTACAATATTTTAGAGCAGATTTGACCCATTACAATTCGCGCTCTGTGCACTTCACGGAGCTTTTACAATACCAATACCCAAAAATGTGGGCTTTAAGCCCCAAAACCATTATGCGGGGGATCTGCTGCCCAACAGTCACCAAGTGGAATCAAGGAAGAAAATGACATGATGATGAAGGTGAAATAAGAATATGTTATTTTTGTTCGTTGTGACTATCTCTCCCACAAAGTTTCTCTCTTGCTACATGCAAAAAAAGTTATATTTTTCCTCATTTTTTTCAACATCTTCCCTAAACGTTGTAATAAATTGCACAAGCTTCATTAATGATTTGTGGTTTTTGTTTCTAGCTCTCAATTAATTTTATTTCCCCATCTAGGCTACCAAATCCTAAGTACCCTTATCAATTGGATTCTAATAAGCTCTTAACCCATAATGGGTTAAATCCTAATCCCTCACCTCTCAACCCCTTATAAATTAAATCATGGTCTCTAATTTTGCCATTGACACCGAAATTGTTGTATCCAAGTGAAATAAAGAAAGAATATGACTAATGATGAAGGAAAATTAAAAATAGGTTGTTTTTGTTGGTTGTGAGTATACATCTCACAAAGTGTCTCTCTTTATAAATGTCAAGAAAACTAAAAAATTTCCTATATTTCTTCAACATATTCATAGACATATTGATAAATTGTATAAGCTTCATCATTGATTTGTTGTCTTTTTTTCTCACTCTCAAATAAGTTATCTTGGTAGTTGTTTTTTCTTTCTTTATTTTCATATATTATAATTTTAATAGTTTGTATCGTTTAAAGATTTGTTATATACTCTAATATTACTTGATTGTTTGTAATTATAAAGAAACAAAGCCCTAGGAAACCCATGGATCACGATGACGTGGTTATAGTTGAGGAACATGGAACAAATATATTGAAGATCAAGTTAATGATCCTATGGAAGAAGATGATGATGCTAATAACACAACTCAATAAGAGAGAACAAAAATGTTGGCCCATGATACATTTAATAATGTTGGAATGGATGATGATAATGAGAGCCTAGATAGTGTTTTTGATAGACCTCTAATTGAGAAGGCACCAAAACCTATTTGTGAAGGCTTCGAAACAAGTCTTATGTCTGTTTTATTGCTATAGGTGAACTTAAAGGTGATGAATGGTTTGTGAGACACTTGTCTCACATAGATCCCAAGGTATGTAATATATTTTGTGACATTTAGTACTGGATGATAAAAAAAAAATTTCCTATATTTTTATTATTAGTTGATCATGTGTAAATTTTGGATGCAATATGTATGATTGATATTCTCTATATTAACCACTACTCATTTTTTAATTATTTTGTAGATTAGTAGGTGAATTTTTGTTACTATCATCAAATGTTCAATGTGGCACATACCTAGATTTAGAAGCCATTATCAATGACATTGGAATTGATTATCAAGTTATTCATGCATGTCCTAATGAACATATATTGTATTATGGAGAACATTTCATTAGGAGCATCTTACTTGGAAAGTCAAAACTCCTTTTGACTAGACCCAAGGGTTTCTCCATTTACCTAGTAGGTTCTCTAAATTGGATTTAATTATTTCATTTAAATGTATTTTGGCATGTTTTTAGGAGAATTGTACATAAGTGATGAGAGTGAGGAATATTGTAATCAAATCTACTTTTATGAAGGGATGTCAAGAATATTTGAAATAGTTAGAGTTAGTTAGATATCTTGAAAGATATGTGGATAGAGAGGCTTTAGAAATAGGGATTTATTTAGCAATTAGAGCATCTAAAAAAAATTATTGTTTCAAAATCCCTTATGTGAATATGTACTCAAGAAGAATGAAAGATATGTATAAGTGTAAGAGGAGAGGAGTATCAAGAGGACTGGCAAAGGGAGACCAATTATGGCCCAAGACCCAAGAGTGCCAATTGCATGTAAATCTAGCCTAGATGCACAAGGGATTTGTATTTAAATCTTATTTACAATTGTGTGAATATTTGTGGAAATGGATCATTCTTTGCAACTGTGAAAGACTTTGTGAATGTTTATTTTTGTGTCCAACTGAATCCTTTGTTATTGTGGGGATTTATGCTCTAGGTATTATGTCTAATTTGAGTGTAATACAAATGTGTTGCATGCCTCTTATATTAAAGTCAATATAGAGGAAGTTAAATCCTTTCTCTTTACAATTGAGGAAGGTTGTAATAAATCATTGATCAAGGAGTTAGATCAATGATCTAATTGAATCATAATGTGCAGTGGAAGTAATCAGAGTGATGCAGTAGAAAGGAAGAGATCCACCATACAAGAGGAAGGCATTGAAAAGTGTTGTAGAGATATAGGGAAACTAGAAGCAAAGGTGAGGATCCTTTTATTCAAGCATGCAAGAGTCCATCATATAAGAATGGGTGAGATTGATGCTTGAAGAAAAATGTTTCCATTCCCCAGAGTTTACCAAGGGTTATTGAAGAAATAATCTTATATTGGGAAGTCTGGGATGACGAGGAGAAAGGGTGATGTGGACCTCCAATGTGTTAGGTGATGCGTGAGGCCTAACAAACTTCAAAGCGTTTATAACAAAATGTTGCTAGATGGAAAACCAACTAGAAATTAATGGAGCAATTCACATTCCACTAGGTTAAAAGAGAAGAGGAAGTCAAAATGATAGGATCTTAATGGAGAGAGAGGAGCGGTCACAATCAAATGAAAGGAAATTCCAAATAAGTTTGCATAAATAGGATGAATTATGAGGAATCTGAGAAGGATATGGTTGATTTAGGAGCAAAATTCAATCATTTGAAACAATTGCTACACTGAAGAGGATATGGTTGGATAATGAAGAAAAAGAAGGCAATATGGAATCAATTGCAAAACAAGGTGAGGTAGAGGATGTATGAAATGTTGAAGAAATAACTCAAAGAAGATAAGTATAAAATGCCTTCTTTTGAACAAGGATTGTTTCTTGATGAGAAGTAAGTCAAAGGTATTGAGCAACAATTTATTGATAGTTTGATAGACGAGGGGAATAATTTGAATCATCATAAAGATGTGGTAACTGAGGCATCCAATGAAGAGCCTCATGTTTTTGAATATGACAAGTGTATGGTTTTAGGTTTGGTAGGTGTTGATCAACGGATGTACTTCTACATGTCGATGAAGAAATGAGACTTCTAGAATAGATGACTGAGATGGAAAAAAATCTTTAGCATGTGTTTATTGACATTGAAGATAGTGAATTTAAGAGGAATGTTGTAATAGTGAAGGAAGCTTAAGAAAATACACCAAATTTTGTTCTAGACGAGGATGAGCCAACATCATCTCACGGAGATTATGGAGGTGCAAAAGGTGGACAGTTACTTCATTAAGACATGCTCTAGGATATTTTAATACTATTTGAAAGTCTAGTGCCACAAGAGAGGAGGAAAAATGATGAGATAGAGCTAATGGAGTAGTAGCTAATAGAAGATCCCAACAATGAATATTGCACATATAATTCAAAAATGATTTTGTTGAATTGTATGAGGATTTGAATTTTTTTGGAGGAAATGATAGGAAGCCAAAGATCCCATATTCAACTTGAAAAAACATAGTTAGAGGAAGAGGAAATTGTGTTAAAAAAATGAGAAGAGTACTACAAAGTGTGATCAAGAGATTGATAAGAGTTTTATAACTCTTAGGACAAAGGAGGATATGAAACAACTTGAGGATAGTGACAAGAGTTAAGTTCAACCAAACACAGAGGTTGATAAACTTTATTGATGAATTATGGATGTTGATGAAGAAGACATTCATAAAAATACACAATAGACAAAGGAGGAAAGACAACCTGAGTGAAGAACCTTACATCATTAAATAAAATGGGCATCAACAACATAAAGTGTGGAAACCTAGAGAACTAAAGGTAGTAGAACATTATCAAAATAATAGGGAAAAATATCACTTACAAACTAAAGTTTGGGATCCAAGATGATCTTCATCATAATATGAAAGCACATGGTCACCAGACCATGAATTATTTTTCCACCTTGGAAGTGTGATGCAGGATCATCTTACCTCCATGTCAAAAATCCTCTTGACTAGACTAAGGGGTTTCATTTACCAAGGGTGTTGGTTCCCTAAATTGGAATTAATTGTTTAATTTAAATCTATTTTTATATATTTTTCAAGAGAATTGTATATAAGTGATGAGATTGAGGAATATTGTTATTATATCTACTTTGAAGAAAGGATCTCAAGAATATTTGAGAGGGTAGAGTAATCTAGGTATCTTGAGAGATCTGTAGATCTAGAGGATCTAGAAATAAAGATTTGTTGAGACTAGTAGATCTAAACTAAATTATGCTTTTATAATCCCTTATCTAAATATGTAGTGAAGAAGCATGACAAGTATGTAAAAGTGTAAGAGGAGAGGAGTATAAAGAAAATATGTAGTGAAGAAGCATGAAAGGTATGTAAAAGTGTAAGAGGAGAGGAGTATCGAGAAGAATGGAAGAGCGAGGCAAAGTATGGCCACAAGACCCAAGAGGGCGAATTGCATGTAAATGAAGCCTAACATGAACATGTGCTTTGTATGTAAACATTATGTACAATTATGTGAACCGTGACAAACTTCAATGTGTCTGGAATGGAACGTTGTTTATAATTAATGGAAAACCAACCAGAAATCAACGGAGGAATTCACATCCCGCTAGGTCAAAAGAGGAGGAATTCAAAGTTATGTGATCATAAGTTAACGGTGATCAAGAGTCCATCTCTCTGAGACTTTCAAAAGTGCATAAAAATTGAACCGTTAGGATGACAAAGCACTAGGTTGATGTGTAGAGGGCATCGATGTGTTAAAACATGGATTGTTGAAGAGAGGGGTGACATGTAGTCGAAACATTTTATCTCCAAGTTTTAGCAAGTGCACGCATTGGGAAAGACTCGAGGACCCAGGTCACAAGGGGTGGTCATGAAGTGACTTTCTGCCGCTGTAAAGGAGCTTCCGTGTTTGTGTATATGTGATATGGTTTTAGCTATAGTGGTTTTTCCTATGTCTAGGCCCGCACCTATATGTCATGAGAGGGCTTCACTATGGTGGCTAACAATTAAAACGTGTTTGTCTGTTTCCCCTGCGCACTTATATTGTATTTGTAGCTCTTCTGATCTTATATTTTAAAGAGATAGAAAGTCGTGGTTTTATAAATGGTTGTGTTATAAAGTTCTAATTTAGAAAAAAATAAGGATTTATTTCATTTGGTTGGTTTAGCTAAGTGTATGTTGATTTTGGAACAGGGAAGTGTTACTTAGATTTTTTCCACTATTGCATCAATATGTGTTGAAAGAAGAATGTCTAAAATGTCAAATTAGTAGATATCAAATGGATCAAGAAACAAAAAAAATTGTGTTTTGTAAGGTGGAAATTATGCTTTAATTAATTGACTTAGCACAAAGGTGCTTGTGGATGGGGCTAATATTCAAATATTTTGAGTTTGTGCATGTGTTGACTCTATGAGAGGATTCCAAGACTTAAACATAACTCACACAAAGAATTTTGACAAAATTATAACATAAATGTTGAGGTGATGAAATTATGTGGTTAGCAAGATGTGATCATAGAAGCAAGAATCCTAGGAACTACTAGAAGAAACAACATACCAATCATTTATCTCCAATCCTAAATTTTTCCATTATCATAATAATGAAATACCAATAGAAAATTGAAGTGGAATTAAATACTAGTGTCTATGACCATATTTAACAACAATAATTTTGTTAGCCATCTTATCCTAATCTTGTCTCCTCCTAATTGAATAGATTTCTTTGGTTTATGGTTTAATTGATCAACCTAAACTTTAGCGGATAATCCTTAAACCTAATATCCACTTCCTCTTGTAATTTATAATTCCTACTTCCCCTTGAACCATCTATCATTAGTAACATATGGTTTATAACACTTAATAATTCCCCACACCCCTAACAAACATAATCCATATAACCTTTATAACTCGTGAACCCATAGGCCCCAAAACCTTTATAACTTATTAAAAATCTACAACCCCCAACATCTAGATTTAACCCTTAAAGTAGTTATCTCATAATATAACATTTAATGCACATATTACTTAATACTCGTAATCACTCTTCATAATAGCACTAGAACATTAAACCATGTAACTTATATGACATATAAAACTCAACTCCTAGTCTTTAAAATATACACACTATATATGATTTTAATTAATCATTGAAATCATATCCATATATCTCTTTATTAGTAACTCATAACACTAATAATCAAAAAATTGTATTACCCTTATCCCTATATAAATTCAAAACCATAACAAAAAATATGTATATCATATTACCATTATAATCCATAACCCATATAATGCTTGAGATAGCTAACATTTATAATGAGTAATCCCTATATTCCATATAATCCTTAATTATAAAATATTTCAATTTTAACCCTTATGCTTAACACCTAAAACTAAACATTATAGCCCTTACCATTTATATATATAATATAATCCCTAACTTGGACAACCTAGTCATCAACCTAAAACCTAATCAATATAATTCAAATCCCATCACCTACAATAGGAACAATTATCTAACAAAAAATATGCTCCCTAATCCTTATGACATATGGCTTAGAATTTCTATAACCCTTGTAATCCCATTCTTACAATTTTTATAACCTTTAAACCTTATATACACTATCAATCTAACCACTATAAATAACCTCAAAATCTAATAATTACCCTATAACCTTATAATTTATCTAAAATCTATAACCCTTTAACACTATAAGCTCTACCCCTCCCTTCCCTCAATCCTAACCATTATTTCCTCTAATAATATCCATTCAAAAGTAATTTCTAGTAATAAAATAAAAATAAAAATATATTTAAAATAATTATATTATTTATTTAAATTTCAAATATAACAGCGCGCTCATGAATTTGGGGTTTTGCATGGGTAGCATAGGAAAGAACAAATTTGGGTTTTTGAAGAATAACACAAGGAGGAATAATTTGGGTTTTCAAGATACCAATAGCACAAGAATGAACAACTATGAGAAAACCTTTTTAGCAAGCATGAGCTAAGAGCAATGAGACATTGTGCAATTACCTAGAGTACTTCTCTCACTTCGAGCAGAAAAGATGAGCATGAGTAGCTTTGGTCTTAGGTGTCAAACCTTCGCATTGATGAAAACGTTCAAGCAAGTTGATTGAGTGAGTTAGCCCTTGATAATATGATGAAGGCTACAAAGGCCTTAGCATTTGGGGTTTTGTTTTGGATGAAGGCTTTCGAATTTGGTATTTTGTTCATGGAGAAGGCAGGAGCATTTTGCGTTTTGTTAAGAGGCCTTAGTATTTGGGGTTTTGTTTTGAGGAAGACATTAATATATTTTTAATACACATTTAAAAACCATTATGGTAAAAGGGTATTTGGTAAATTGGTTTAGCTTTGTATCAAGTGGTGGAAGTGGAAGTAATCATGGGGTAAGTTATTTGATTTCTCCAACTACAATTTGAGTAATTTTAGTAATGTTTGAGTAATTAATTTTTTCTATCTAAAATTTGAGTAATTTAAGGATTCAAACTCTCATAACCATGTAACATTGATTGTAGTTGGAATAATTTTAGTAATGTTTGAGTAATTAGATTTCTCTAACTAAAATTTAAGTAATTTAAGGGTTCACACTGTCATAACCATGTAGCATTGATTATTTATTAAGTTCACCGTTTTAAATTAAATATCATATTTCATAGTAAGCATTCACAGTAATTCAAAAAAATCAAAAGTTTAGGGTGGTGGATAGCTTCAAGCCATGGGCTGCAAAATCAGTTGCAAGCTTTAGGTAGGTTGTAGAAGGAAGGGTGACCATGGACACCATGGTGTGAACCATTAAGCATATATGAAGCATCGACTAATGATCCAGGTGGATATTGGTGGCCACCTGCCAAGTCCACCTAGACCCCCACCATTGTTTCTCTCAGCATTTTCAGTTTCCTTAATTGTAGCACAACTTACTATTTTTAGTAGTTTTTTGGGTCATGAACTTCTAGAGCTGTTTTGAGGCCCTAAACGACGTTTTTTGGGAAATCTAGGGCAACATGGGTCCATGGACCGATGTTGCCTCCCAAAGTGGTAGTGCTTGGATAGATCTGGACCAATGTTGCCTCCCAACGTGGTAGTGCTCAGATAGATCTTTCTTACGAGCTATTGTACGCATCAAACGGAGATCGTATGCCAAAGTTACGACCCCAGGAAGTTGGTGTACCAATTTACACAAACGGGACCCACAGTTTGGCGTTTCATCTTCTAGGGTTAGGTTTTGGAATGTTAAGGGTTTTCCATTGTTTCTCAACAATAAATAGGCCTTCGAGCCTCATTGTAACACAGTTCAGAGGCATGTAGCCACCACATCTCTTCTCAGAGATAAGCTACCATCGCCCTAGCTAATTTATTTCCATTATTGTTTGTAAGCAAATTTCAGTATTTTACATTAATGAAATGAAGTATTATTTCCACTGCATATCTGTGTTTATGGTTATCTCTGTAATTTGTTGCGTTCCTGTTTAAGTCCGGATAAGTGGTATTAGAGTAGTCTGTTTTTTCTCTGTTTTTCTTTTCATGTCCCCAACAAGGTCGGGATATAAGGAGTTAGGGCTTGACTTGGTCGAACCTTTGCAAGACCAGCCTCACAAATCCCGATGGCCTCGCATGGCGGATGAGAAGAAAAACGAGGGGCCAGGAGATCCTATCAAAATCTTGCTCGAAGAAGCCCTTGAGTGACAACGGAACGCGATGATGGACAGCTTTGCCGAGATCCTTCACCGGCTACCGAGAAGCGACGCATCGGCTTCCAGCAACTACTCTGGAAACACCATGCCCTTTAAGGTACAAGTTAATTTTGAAATCCCCATATGCGAGGGTCAGATATATGCAGATGCCATAGATAAATGGTTAAATCTGTTAGAGGGTTATTTTTCTGTTCATGAATTTTCGAGTCGGGAAAAGATTGTTTTCGCTCTTCTCAAAGAAGCCCCCCACGTCAAGGACTGGTGGGAAACCTACTGCGAGCAGAAGGATGAAAGTACTGGCTCACTATTTTTAGCCACACCCACCTGGAATTCATTCTGGGATGCCATCAAGGAGCAGTACTACACTGTCGGAAGCTATGAGGATGAATACATAAAGTGGACCATGCTACGGCAGGGAAGGGACCAAGACGTGCCGGAGTTCACCAATCTTTTCCATACCCTTCGCACAAAGTTGGGTATCAAGGATTTGGAGCAAAATTTGATACTCAAATACCGCGGCTTTCTGCACAAGTACATCCAGGAAGAAATACAATTCCTGAACATCTCCTCGCTCGGCACAGCATACCGATATGCTGTCAAGGTCGAGCAGAAGTTTAAACAAAAGAAGCAAGACTTTGGATCTGCGAATCCAAAGTAGGGGAAAGGTGCCCCTAAACCATAGAACAAAGGACAAAGCCAAGGCGGGGCAGCCCATGACAACCCACCGAAGCTGCAAGCAAAGAACAATGCCGTGAAGCTGAAAAAGGACACGGGAAAATGGTGTGAGTTCCATAAGAGCTCCACTCACAACATAAGTGAGTGTCGGGCCAAGCAGTCACTGGTGGCTGAGCTAAAGGTTTCAGAATCATATGCATGTTCCGACTCTGAGTAAGAACCCGATAAAGGGAATGACAAAGGGAAGCATATCATTGATGCGGATCCCAATGCCACTGTTTCTACTGCCAAGATCCAGAAAAATGAACCCAAAGATCCAGAGGAGGAGGAGCGTCTCTTCCACTCCGAGATGTGGGTAAAGGGCTCCCCACTAAAGTTCATTGTTGATAGCGGGAGCCAAAAGAACCTCATTTTCAGTAGAGGTCATGAAGCGGTTGGGCTTACTGACCATAGCACATCCACAATCGTACACCATCAGGTGGCTTCACCAAGGACGAGATCTTTGCGTGAGCCAGCAGTGTCGCCTTCCATACAACATCAAGCCCTTCACGGATGAGGTATTGTGTGACATTGATCCCCTTGAAGTTTGTGATGTATTATTACGACAGCCATACTTGTGGAAGCGACATGTTGTGTATGAATCAAGGCCCCGTGCTGTTATTGTTACATTGGGAAATAAGTTGTACAGGATACCAGAGGTAGCACCACCTACCGCCATTTCTTTTATTGCTGCAAAACAATGCAGTAAGCTCATTTCCAAAACCAAGAAATTTGTTTTCCTGATGATACACCCTCAAGGAAAGAAGAAGACGGTGGTCGCGACCTCTAGACAGGGCCCCTCCGCACGACAACTATAGATGGACAAGGTCGTGGAGGAGTACGAGGACATCTTCACCTCCCCCACAGGGATTCCTCTGCACTGTCAGGTCAAGCACTCCATCGATCTGACCCCAGGTGCACCACTACCCAATGGACCAATCTATCGGCGCTCCATTCTAGAGAACGATGAAATCAAGAGGTAGATTCAGGAGCTCTTGCAGAAAGGTCACATCCGTCCGAGTTCATCACCTTGTGGGAGCCCGATCGTGTTGGTACAGAAGAAGGATGGGACGTGGAGACTCTGTATTGACTATCGGGTGTTGAACAAGATCACTGTCCGTAATAGGTACCCGATCTCGCGGATTGATGACTTCCTGGACCAACTAAAGGGGGCGAAATATTTCAGCAAGATCGATCTGAAGTCAGGATATCACCAAGTACCAATCGAACCCTCTAATGTGTGGAAGACTGCCTTCAAATCCAAGGAGGGCCTTTTCAAATGGTTGGTTATGCCTTTCGGATTGACGAATGCTCCTGCAACCTTCATGAGGCTAATGGATGACATCTTGCGGCCATTCACCAACTCATTTCTAGTAGTATACTTGGATGACATTCTGATCTTCAGCCAGAGTTGGGAAGAGAACCTCCACCGCATCCGACAGGTTCTCCAAACACTTCGACAACACAAGCTATGTGCCAATTTGGAGAAATGCACTTTTTGCATGACCCAGGTTCAGTATATGGGATACATCATTGATGAACAGGGGGTGCATGTGGATTCAGCCAAGATCCAAGTCATTCGGGATTGGCCATCTCAAACCACTCTAATAGAGCTCTGCAACTTTCTAGGTCTTACCAACTTCTACTGCAGGTTCGTGTTGGGGTTTTCTCATATTACTTGGCCCTTGAGTCAAGTCACTAAGGGAGGAGCGAAAGCAAAATTCTTTTGGTCTGAATCTCAACAGAAGGCATTCATAGAGTTGAAGGATTGCCTCTGCACGGCACTAGTGCTCGTGTTACTAGATTTACAACAACCATTTGAGGTCGAGACAGATGCCTCTGACTATGCTATTGGGGCAGTCTTTACTCAACATGGACATCCAGTGGCATATCACAGTGAAACACTTTCAGACACATTCCGGAAGTACCCCATTTATGATAAAGAGATGTATTCCATTGTGCAGGGCTGCCGACAATGGAAGCATTACATTTTGGGGAAGGAAATGGTCATCCACACACACCACCGACCCCTGCATTTCATACAGACCCAAGGGAAATTGCACAATGATCGCCATCAGAAGTGGTCTACATACCTGCAACACTTCCACTTGAATATCAAGAATAAAAAGGGCAGCACCAATAATGTTGCAGATTGCCTCAGTCGCCCACCAATCATGGCGTTATCCACCATGCTCAACTCTTGTGGGCACGAGACTTCTGATTGGCCACTTTTCTACAAAAGCGACCCAAAATTCGGCCACACATACCAGACACTCTTGGAGGGTCGGCATGTTCCAGATTTTCACCTCCAGGATGCCCTGTTATGCCACCTGAATCACCTTTGTGTTCCTTCAAGCGAGCGTGCCAAGATGATTTGGGAAGCACACTACAGTCGGGCTGTTGGGCATTTCGGGGTCAAGAAAACAGTAGTAGTACTGTAAAATTATTTCTATTGGCCAAATCTTCGACAGGAGGTTGGGAAGTACATCAGATCATGCACTACCTGTGCCATTGCCAAACCGACCATCAAGAAGCACAACCTCTATACCCCATTGCCTACCCCTAGTCGACCTTGGGAATCCATCTCCATGGATTACATGTCAGGCCTTCCTTCCACTAAGCATGGAAATGACTGTGTTTTTGTGGTCGTCGACAGGTTCTCGAAGATGGCCATTATGGCAGCCTACAAGAAGAATATCACAGTAGAAGCCACTGCTAAACTATTCTTTGAACAAGTGTGGGTGCACTTTGGGATCCCACAGTCTATCATCTCAGATCGGGACAGTCGGTTCCTCAGCACATTTTGGTCCAGTCTCTGGTCAATGCTGGACACCAAACTCACGAAGTCCACAGCCTTCCATCCTCAAACTGATGGCCAGACAGAGGTTGTCAATAGGATGATTGTGCACATTCTACGCATGTATAACTCAAAGCATCCACGCACATGGGACGAGAGGCTGCCCTATGTTCAGCACAGCTACAGCCGAGCTCTTCACAGCTCCACTGGCCATAGCCCTTTTCAGGTGGGTTTGGGATTCTAGCCACTATGCCCCATTGATGTGGCCATGCCACTTGCAGCTACTCACGTAAATTCAGCTCATGTCCAGTCTGAAACAGATAAGGCCACCAGCTTCATTGAGCGCATCCAACATATTCGCCAGTAGGTCCATGACATTCTGGAGAAATCAAATGCCAAGTACAAGCAGCGACATGATCAACATCGGGTGCCACACAAGTTTCAGGTAGGTGACAAACTCTGGTTGCATTTGCAAAAGGAACGCCTTACTGGAGCCTATCGGAAACTGAGACCACTCCGATATGGTTCTTACACCATTACTAAGGTTGTGGGAGACAATGCATTTGAGGTCAGCATTCCCCCATTCCTTGGCCTGCACCTAGTGTTCAATGTGGACCGCTTTCAGCCATACTTTCCACTATTGTTAGACACATCCGACATTGCAGAACAACTCACACCCACAGAATTAAATCCAGATTGCATGGAACAAGTTGTAACTAATCGGATCATGGACACACAGATCAAGAACACTCGCCAACAGAACATCCCATTGTATCGAGTTGTCAAAGCAGGCCAACTCCTTCACCAGGGCAAGTGGCTCACCAGGGAACAAGTTCAGCAAAAGTTTTATCATCTCATGGAGGAACTCAACGCAATGGGGACCATTGCTTCCTAAGGGGGGAGGAATGATCCAGGTGGATATTGGTGGCCACCTGGACCCCCACCATTGTTTCTCTCAGCATTTTCAGTTTCCTTAATTGTAGCACAACTTACTATTTTTAGCAGTTTTTCGGGTCCCGAACTTCCGGAGCCATTTTGAAGCCCTAAACGACGTTTTTTGGGAAATATGGGGCAACATGGGTTTATGGACTGATGTTTTCTCCCAAAGTGGTAGTGCTCGGATAGATCTTTCTAACGAGCTATTGTATGCGTCAAATGGAGATCGTATGCCAAAGTTACGACGCCACGAAGTTGGTGTACCAATTTACCCAAATGGAACTGTGGCGTTTCATCTTCTAGGGTTAGGTTTTGGAATGTTAAGGGTTTTGGAATGTTAAGGGTTTTCCATTGTTTCTCAACAATAAATAAGCCTTCGAGTCTCATTGTAACACAGTTGAGAGGCATGTAGCCACCAAATCTCTTCTCAGAGATAAGCTACCATTGCCCTAGCTAGTTTATTTCCATTACTCTTTGTAAGCATATTTCAGTATTTTACATTAATGAAATAAAATATTATTTCCATTGCATATCTGTGTTTATGGTTATCTCTATAATTTGTTGTGTTCGTGTTTAAATCCGAATCAAGTAAAACCCATATCAAATGGGGAGATGCTAGTAGGTTAACCACAATTGATAGATCCGATGGGAGGGGTTGGACACACCCGGAGGTTGACTTGGCCTCATGGTATTGGGCATATTGGTGAGAAAAATGACCGAAAACCCATCCCTCAATCGGTTTGATATTGCCTATCAAAACCTATATGTCTCTTCGGCTTGCCGTGAATTGAGTTATATGCAAGTGGGCTTTTTTAGTTTTATTTCTCCCAATATGCAATTATAATAATAAATCTGATACCCATCGCATTCAACAACTATTTTTGAAGAAATGATCATATCACATAGCCAGAAGCCGTGAATTAAAGAAAGACTTAAAAGCAAAAGAACAAAATAGGTGGCTTAAAAGCAAAAGAAAAGAAAATAGCTGGAAAAGACAAAGTAAATATGATTTACTCTGGTTACCACAACTTGCTACTAATTAAGCATTATATTTAAATCAATGGTTAATAGTAAATTTAAGTCAGTTGCCCATAACCATTAATTCATTGTTTTAGTGCATGCATTACCCAATTACCATTAATTCCTGAGCATGTAGAATCTAATTGGGTTTGATAGGGATGAGGCAATGATAGTGCAAGATTGTACATAGTGTTTAATGTTTTCTGCCATTTTTCATATTAAACAAAGAATTTGAGCATAATTTTAATAGTAAAACCATAGTATTTGAATACAGATAAGTGGGAATATGTGAATGTAAATATATGGAAAATGTAATCCCTTGAATAGTTTAAATTTAAAACAAGAAAAAATAACAAGAAAATTTCAAGGTGCAAATCATCTTAGTACCCAGGGCATTTACTGTACTTATTGTTAGTTCCCCAGAAAATAGTAACTAAAGGAGGTCTGTTGTATGCATTCATAGCTGAGACTTGCCAAATAACTAGCAGCTTCAATGCAATAGCCAGATCTGGCCGGCAGACAAATTGCATGCATGGAATTTCTGTATTTGCGGCCAGAATTGGCGACTACTGCTACATTTTCCTTTCGGCCAGCAGTTAAAGGGACAACCTCTTTCATCCAAATAACAGCACCTCTTGCATCCCGTCACATAGTGGTCAGTCCTTGGGGCCAGCACCGGCCCTACACACATACATATATAAACAATTTTAGAATCAGTAGGATCTTCTGCAAGGTACCCTACACACATACATATAAAAACAATTTTAGAAGCAGTAGGATCTTCTGCAAGGTACCCATATCAGATCTTGTTTAACAAGAGGAGAAAAAAGGCGCAGCAGTTAATGGACAACCTCTTTCTTCCAAATAGCTGCACCTCTGGCATCCCGTCATATAGTGGTCACTCGGGGCCAGCACCGGCCCTACACACATACATATAAAAACAATTTTAGAATCAGTAGGATCTTCTGCAAGGCACCCATATCAGATCTTGTTTAACAAGAGGAGAAAAAAGGCCCAGAGGATGTAGTCTAATCGTTAATAGGGAGGTTTTGTCTCAGAAGTCGTGTAGTTAGGTTATGTGAATATATATATGAGTTGCTCCATATAATTTCAGTTAAAAAAAAAAACAGGAGAAAAAAAACAAAAAAAATTCTAGAGATGAAATATGTTGAAATAATGAATTGAGACCTATTTTTACCTGATCATCGTCTATACAGGAGGAGATAACAGGAACAGGGCAAAAACACATATGGCCAAAACTAATACGAGCTTTGGAGAGAGCAAGAAGGAGATAAAAACACACATGCCAAAAATTAATGCGAGAATTGTAACCATTATTAACAAATTTCAGAAAGATGATGGAGATAAGAAGAGGGGTTAGAAAATATAAATAGAGGAATGGCGAGAGTGAGTACAGCATTGTGAAAACCAGCTCAGGATTTGAATAGATGAGGCAATCAGATAGGAGTCAAAATGGCAGTGCGAATGAGAGACAACTGGACAACGGACAATATAGGAATTATGTGAGTTGAACGTGAGCTTTGGCATTTTTCATCAATTCACGAGCATAGCTCGTTTCGGTGCGGTAATTTTGTTTTAATTGGTGCAATTGCAAGCTTGGCTGAATTTAGCTTGACTTTCGCACCTAAGCCACATTCGATTCTGCGGGAGCTGTACGATGCTGCAGCATATTTGTTTCGGTGATAACGTATGTGTTTTGGTGATGATGTAATTCTGCTTGCTTCAGCGATAATGTTGTATGATGAAATCTGCTCGCTTCTCGCCATATATGTTGTATGTTGATTCTTCAGCAGGGATTCTCTCCCCCACTCAAAGAAAGAAATTTGATAAATAATGGTAATGTGAATTGTTTAAATTTGTATGGTTATATGTTATTTAGATAAAATCATTTTGATTTAATTAGTAGGAGTGTAAATATGGTTGAATTTAACTAGATTATAGATTTTGTGAATATTTGAAAATGTGATCATAGTAGTTCAGTGAATTTTTTAAATAAATATTTCCAAATTTTATAACTAAACACTTTATATATAACATTTTTTTGTCACACTCTAGTGTCTATATGGATAGTTAAATGTTCTATGTATAAGCTTATTCAATCTAACTATGTTGTACTTCGTGTTTAGATTTTTCTTACTTTTGTAATTAAGTTGGGTTTAGGCTTGAGCTAGTCTATTTATCTAATAAAAAAATTATACTAACATATAAATAGTAAAAACTTGAACTTTAAAATAATTGAATAAATTTTTTCTTAAATATAAACATTTAAATTAATTATTTATATATTTAAATAATTGTTTTTCTAACCCATCATATAGTTGAAAAAATTATCAATATTTTTAAGTATATAATAAATCAAAAACAACCATGTGAGAAAATTATCAATATTTTTAATTATATGATAAATCCCAAAAACGACCATCTAAACCCTTTGAAAATAGTTCCACTCATCTTAAAACGTGTAGACCTAAAATACTGACCATAGTTAATAATACTGAGACTTTAATTTATGAAACATTAAAATTAAATTGACCAACATACATCATGTAAACACTATCACTTTATTACACTCAACCCAAATTCTCAAGTACATGGTCTATTTAAAGTAAGATAAATTCACAGAAATAAAATTTAAGGCAATAATGTCAACTCACAAGATATTTTACAATATCAGATTTTGATGTACAGTAACGAAATCGCGTGGAAAGAATAATCCTTTATCCTTATCCTCTTACTTTATCCGTACGACCTCCAAGAATTTTTATTATCGTTATTGAAATTAATTCCTCCGCAGCCAATCTTGTGATAGCCGAATTTTACACGGCAACCTTTTGATGTGAAGACTGACCGACCAAATCAATGAAGGATGGAAATTTATATTTAACGTGTATTTAACGTTTTTATTTTATTATAATGATTAATTTTAAAAAAATTTAGCAGAGAAATTTAAAATTAACATGTTAATAATATATGTGTAAATTTCAAAATAATTAGAGTGAAAAAGAATTAAGAAAGTTTACTTGTAGAAGAAAGTTTTTTGGATTAATTACATTAATAGGATTTCGAACCAGTTAATGTGGTTCATCTTCAAGTAGTCGTGAAGATGAACCACATTAACTAGTTTGAAATGTCGACCAAATCTTATCAATGTGATTAATCAGAAAGACTTTCTTCTACATTATGAATCACAAAAATCTTAAATCTAACAAAATTCACCATATTTTAAAATCTTGATTTCTAATTTAATTGTTATATTATTGATCTAGATCCATTTTAAAATTGGTAAATTTTACTGATCTCATTTTTAAATCCAAAATATAAAAAAAAAATTACACTTTAAACTTTTAATAGTAACCTTAATATTTTTTTATTTTATTCCTAAAATACTTCTTAATGTAAATATGAAGCATTCGATCAACTTCTTAATACCATGTACACTAGAATTGTTCATTAAACATTAACCTACATCTCAGAAAAGGTTTACAATATAATGGTTCATAGTTTAATTATCTCAATGGCTCCTGGTCATTAGGGTTCCTCCAAAGCTCATAAATGCAGGGGGTGGTTACAACCCTCCCACTCTTGCATCGCAAGTAGTCATTCCTTCCCTTCTCCTTGTCGAAATTAGCTCTGCAACTCCCGAGGAAACCCAATCTTGTTTGCAACTTAACTTCCCCTCGGCAATTCCTTTGCCTATTCTAATAGGTAAGTTTTTTAATAGGAAAATTGTTTATTATTGGAAAAATTTGTGTATATTAGTTTTTAGATTTTCATTTTTGTGTGAGAGTTTTATTTTAGGAAACAATAATATAGTGCATTTATATTTGGTGATGTATATTTTAAGAAAAAATGACATAATATATTGATCAATAATAGGATTAAAAAGTTTTTATATTGACATGAATATTAAAAATGGAAGTCAAAGTTAATGAAAAAATACAAATTGTTATAAATTTAATGTTAACTTAAACGTAGATATATTGTATTGTTATAAATTTAATGTTAACTTAAAGATAGATATCTACAATATATCTAATAAAAGTAATCATTTTTCATGTACATTGGGCTCAATTAAATAATGTGATTTTTGAAAGTATTTTTCAATATACATTCAAATTATAGAAATTACTTACTATACCACTATCACTAACTCATATGTCATGTCTGATTGTTACATTTTTTACTTACTCCCCACCTATGCCATGTGTAAACTCTGACAGGCTTCTCCGAGGTTACTTTTGAAGGTTGAAAATGGATTTTACTTGAGGTAATTTCCCTTCTAGCCTTATTTACGACTTATTCCCCTTTTTAATGTGGCTATTACTATGACAATGTGGCAGAGACTTTCTTATTACATTTGCTCCGTGCAGGTAATATTTTGATCGTGGTCTTCAGCGTTTCGATGAGGAGTTCAATGCTTAATTTCTTAGGTTCCTTTTAAACGACCTGTCTCGGTCATTTTTCCAGGTGCAAATGAAATATACCCGACTAGGGTTCCATGTTAGGTTTTTATTAAACCCAACTCCTTCGGAATGTTGAGTGTTGGCTCGCCATGAGCTAGGGTTTGGGCAAACAATCTTTAGGGTGAATGCATGGGATTGGAGACCCTTTTGCAAAGAAAAATTAATTATATGTAAAATACTGTTGGAGACCCTTTTGCAAAGAAAAATTAATTATATGTAAAATACTGTGGTGACCGCTACATACGATCGCTGTTTCTTTTCGAGACATTTGCACCTATTTATATATTGGTTCTTGAATTGTATTATGTTAATGGCAGCGCATGTATTCATCTTATCTTAGCTTAGGGTGTGAGGTCTCAGGGTTTTGTAATGTTAGCAACCCTCGCATGCTGTGTTATTACTCACAATAAGAGGTAATAACCAAAAAAGAATGCAGAGTGTTGCGAATATAACACCAAAAAAGAACGTGGACGAGAATTACCTGAGCTTGGATATTGACTGAGTTCTGGTAGGTAACCTGCCACAAAATAGGAGAGATGTGCCTGCAATCGAACCTTAACCGAGCGAGCTCAGAGAGCTCTAAGCGAAAATCAGCCAGAATAACAAACATCATAAGCAGAAAGGAACGAAACATGCAGTGGCCATGTGGGCAGTACATGCAGTGGCCGTGACACCTGCCCGCATCGGACACCTGCAGCTTAACACCAAATCTTACGAAACTTTAGCATACCCCTGCAGAATACGAAATAATGGATTGGAATTAATGTTAACATTAAAACTCAGACCGCTGACGGTCACAGCGAAACATACACGCCTATTTCCGAAATAGCCTAAGCTTTGGCCTCTCCCGCCTCGGGAAGAGGCCAAATAAGATGGCAGTCCTTCGGCATCCTGGCGGGGAGGGCAGACAGCCTTGAAACTTTGATCTAACCTTGATCTAACCGTCGTATAACAGAGAAGGAAAGGGGTAAAGTAATGCTAAGTAGGGGTCATATCGATTACTATAGTCCCTGCCGGATGCCAGATGGCGGGGACTAATAAGAAGTAATACTATTATAAATTGTAGATATTGAGAGTTTTATACCTGTCAACCTAGGCTACCCTTCTGCTTAGTGAATGACTGCAATCTTTGTTTCCATTTCAATATTAAGTTAATGACGACTAATACAATCCCTTCAATTTTTTTTTTTATTATTTAAAGGTTTACTTGTGGTCTTTCTTTCTAGGCTTAATGAAATTATGTGTTTTGTTCAATATGACAGTTTTTTTTTCCATAGTTAGAATGAGTTCGCTAGGGGAGGGACGCCATTACCTGTGCGCCCTCCCCTCCACCTGGCGGACGGGCACGTTGCAGGCACGTGGCCTCGTACGACACCACGCCAACTCAATCCGCCACCTGTTGCCGAACGTGTCAAGGGTTTAGGGTTTATTAAACGAGCATGGAGGGGCTCATTTCCGCCTTTACCGCGCGATGTATGCTCCGACTGTGGGTTTTCTGTTCGGGTCTGGTGGTTGTTCGAAGCCCTCCGCCGATGATGGCGCGGGAGGGCTCCATTACCTGTGCATGAGGTCCGCCATTGTTGAGCTCCTGTCCGCCCATTGCTGTTCAGCCAGGACCGCCGGTGGTTTAGGGTGGTCCGCCATTGTTGAGCTCATGTCCGCCAATCGCTGTTCAGCCAGGACCGTCGGTGGTTTAGGGTGGTCCGCCATTGTTGAGCTCATGTCCGCCAATTGCTGTTCAGCCAGGACCGTCGGTGGTTTAATTCGTGCTATTTGCTGTTTGGGGAGGAGCCAGTACCAATTTACAGGTAACTGCAAATTTCGGTGGTATTTGACTGGTTTTTTGGGTTTTTTTCTTCTGCATTTGCTCATTTGTTAATTTTTTCCAATTGTTGCAGGTGTGGCAGGTCCGGCGAGCACTGGAGAAGGTCCGCCGAATGTGTGGCGAGCTCTGGACTGATGGCTTCTATCCGGTAGGATTTTTATCCTACCAGCCATTTTCTGAAGTGTTTTTCAACACCTCTCACCGTGTGTTTCTCAACACCTCACCTCGCTTATTGGAAGTTTTGTTGTAGCTTTTCGGTGTTAAGGTCTTGTGCTTTTTTCGGTGTTAAGGTCTTGTGCTTTTTTCTGATATAATGGTAGCCCTCTGGTTTTGTTGAATGTATAATTTATTAGCTGCTTTGTTGAAGGGTTTAGGGTTTTGGATTCTAATGGCAGCTTGGTTTTTCTGATATAATGGTAGCCCTCTGGTTTTGTTGAATGTATAATTTATTAGCTGCTTTGTTGAAGGGTTTAGGGTTTTGGATTCTAATGGCAGCTTGGTTTTGGTTGCCATCTCCAAAGCTTGCAGCTAGTGTGAGACTCGGAACATACGGAAATGATGTTGTAGCTTTTCGGTGTTAAGGTCTTGTGCTTTTTTCTGATATAATGGTTTTCTGATATAATGGTAGCCCTCTGGTTTTGTTGAAGGTATAATTTATTAGCTGCTTTGTTGAAGGGTTTAGGGTTTTGGATTCTCATGTGTATATTTCTTAATAGGAATTGTAAATGCTCTTCCGAGGCCAAGATATGCTATTTTTACTACACCTCTTCGCGTATCCACCAGGAGATTGTGAGGCTTCAGGTCCCTGCCATATTATAGGCTGCCTTTCAATATTGGAGCATGAACAGAGAATGTTTCAACTGCCTTTCGAGCTTCTGTACCATTCCATATAATTTAGGCATACTTCATGAATTGTAAGACTCCTAAGCCGGTGGTGTTCTAAGTTGTTTGCTTGTAGGAAGTTTGTCAGACTGTCTTAAGGTGGCTAAGCTGTTTCTAGGGTTCTACTGCGTCTAGTCTTGTTCTGAGGGTTTGAAGGGAGTTATACAGATAAGATGGTATGCGGATTCCTTCCTAAGCAGGTATTGGAATTGAACCACTAGTTCTTTGATATCATGATTTGAACAAGGTTACTGCTACTAATTTGAATACATCTTATATGTGTTAACACTATCATACCTAAGCTTTGAACAGTGTTAATTGAGTACCCCACTAGTTCTGTCCAATAATGATTGTTGTTGTATTTTATTCTTATCGCTAGTTCTGTCCAATAAAGATTGTTGTGGTATTTTGTTTGTATCGCTAGATGGAAAGTATCTCCAACAACAAGTAGCTCTAACATTGTTTCTCTTACATTTACTCTACTAGGAGTTGAATAGGGATAAAGTCTACAGAAATATCAAAGACTTTGGAGGAGTTGCCCAAGGCCATAACGCAATACAAGAATTGAATTGATGTTTATATGGAACCATAAAGTAATAAATAGTGGGTAAAGTTACACTATCATTACATGGATCTTCTTGAAGCGTGGTTGAGCTTACGAGTAGTCTAACTTATGACTACTAGATTGTTTCACTTTCTTATATTCTTTTTTCACAATATTTTGGGACCTTAACGCATGCTCTAGGATGTTTTCTTTTTGTTTTTCCACCTTATGTTTTCTATGAGATGTAAGGTTGTTTGCTTGTAGGAAGTTTGTCAGACTGTCTTAAGGTGGCTAAGCTGTTTCTAGGGTTCTACTGCGTCTAGTCTTGTTCTGAGGGTTTGAAGGGAGTTATACAGATAAGAAGGTATGCGGATTCCTTCCTAAGCAGGTATTGTAAGGATTCAAGGTCTAGTGTTTCATTCCAAAGATCTAGCTTCCTCAGTCCTTCTAAGCTAATGTCTCAGACCATCTTTAGATTGTCTCTGTCCTTCTTCGGAATGTTGGTTTGCTTCTTGAAGGATACTAGAGCCTATGGTGTAAGCAGCTTACGTATTATTCATATATTATGATAGCTTGTTTCTCTGTATTGGTTACTAGTAATCACAATGCATAACCTTATGGACAGTGTTCACATAATCTACATGCCTTAATTACGATAAGCTCTTGTTCCTGTATTAGTATAGCTTGATTACAGTGATATCATAACTCTTACATATTACTGATATAAGCTCAATGTAAGGATATGGAATATGAAGCGTATAGTCTAATCACTTACACGGGATCAATTGATGTACCATATATAATTGACTAAGCTTAAACTCCATATTAGTAGAAGCTGTAATACATTTATACCTATAACTATTTCACACATATGGCTCTGATTCCCATTGAATTGATTACAATGAGTACTCTTATTCAAGCATTGTGTTAGCTTCTCACTTCCATGGGACTAATCTGATGAATACCGATATAGTGCTTGCAGTAGTTTGGGTTAGGTTCCTAAAGACTATCTCCCATGTTTGCCTATGCCATTCAATTTTGTCTATCACATGCATTTTGTTCGTTTCCTTGGAAAAATACTTAGCTCAATTATTTTAGAACTATATATGACTACATATTTGATTATATTAAAATCAGATTTGTTGGATATATTTACTTATTTATGGTTGAGAATTTATTTGCAGCTCTGTGTCTTATTATCTCAGTGTTTCAGGTTTTCTTCAACAAATTTAAATAATAATTACTTCAAAAATGAAGAAAATGACTTCAAAGAGTCCAGTAGTTCCAATTGTAACTCTTTATGATCTTTGTGGAGTAAATATGTTGTGTAGGCTTTAAGTTTAGTTCAGTTTTGGTTTTGAGCTATTGTTGTGTATTGACTTCTTTCTGTATTCAATAGAAGATGGATGTGTTTGAGAGTTGGGATATTTTACAGAAGTATGTGCTTGTAGGTAAGCTTACTTAGATCTAGGTTATTCTTTCAAAGTTGAAAAACTGCTTACAGTGGCCTGCTTTCTATGATACTTGTTGACTGCAATGAATAATTAGATCTAAAGCATATTGCTACGGTGACTGCATAAATACCATAAGACAATAATAATAAGCCCAAGACCACTGCACATTGACCATAAGAGACTAATAAAGTCATATGTTTTTCTGTTGGTGACTTTCCAAGTGTTTATCTAAGGTCTGGTATATGTTTTCTGATATCTGAAATATGCTTTTCGAGATCTGGTGTACTTGTTTTAGTAAGAAGAAATCAATTTGCTAAGGTTTAATATCCATAAGAAATCACTTATCAGTGTTGGGAGCATCATTTTGAAGCTAATGGTGAAGTATTAAGTGATTTATTTTGTGAAATATAGTTCATCTTTGCAGTGGAAAAAGATGCCCCAAGACATAATATGAATTGACATAACAATTTCAAAAGGGAAATAAGTATCTAAGTTATCATTGTAGTGTCTTTTGTGGACTGATATCATTTGTGCTTAACTCGCAAATAAAACTACTTTACAACCAACCAAGCTGCTGTTGGCTTTTCAATGTAGTGAATGCATAGCACCATAATGTTGTTAGTGTTTCAAAGCAATAAAACAACCTAGGTTGTAAGCCAGAATGTTTTTGTGACAAGAAAAAGACACAATCCATCCAAAATCCACATCATAATGTGGTTACAAACAAAAACATATGACACCCCTATTCTTTATGGCCCTGAGAATCTTGAGTGCCAAAACTCCCCGAGTTACCTTCTTGAGCCAAGTAGGTTGGCCTACCTGTCAAGGGTTGATTAGGAAATGGTTGATTGCTGCCATATGATTGACTCCAATTTGCAGCTTCCAACCATGGAGGTATTGAGTACCCATACCTCACATTTGCACTACTGGTCCCTGCATTAAGTGGAGGTGTGTAATGAGCATACATAGAATTGGCACCAACTCTGGTAGGAATAAGGCAAGTGGGTAAACCCTCAGTAGTATAGTGAGGCACTTGAATGTTTATGAGATCTTGGAATAATGGTGTATTATCTGCAATGGAGTCCAATGAGTTTGAAATAATTCTGGTTTCATTAGCTATTCTTGTATCATTGTCAACCATATTGATCATCCCTTGTTCCTTTTCAAGCATTTGTTGTGCCTTTCGTTTTTCCTTTTCCTGTCTTGCCATTTGCTTTTGTTGGTCCTTAATTTGCCTTGCTTTATCTCTTTCAATCTTTTCATCTGCTCGATGTTGTGCGGCAACAATCCTTGCTGCCTTCTTCTCCTTGACTAGATCCTTCTTTTTCTGTTTTAATTCTTGCATTTCAAATTTCTTTTTTTCAGACTCAACTAACAGGGTTATATAGTCCTCTGAGGTGAGTAACTGTGAGCTTCGGCCCAGACGAAGACTACCTGGTGCACCTTGCTTTTTTTTCATTGATACTCTCTGTACTGGTAGCTTTAGGAATTGTCCAAGTGTCTTCTCCACCCCTCCCACCTGCATGTCATTGCTTGGTACTTCCCTTCCAGTTTCTGTTGGAACTGATTGAACTATATCATTATCTTCATTTGATGCCTCATTATGTCCTTCATCTTCTTCCATTGATATATTGTCCACAAAAAAATGAACAATTTCACTGTTCAATTCTGCTGGTTGTGAGGGCATGTTCATGCTTTCTTCATTGGTTGCTGAGACACTATGTGCATTCATATTGATCATTGCTTCTGCTAGCCATGAAGGTGGGGTTACTTGGCTTGGCAATTTCAATTGGTCATTGTCAACTGCATGTTCAGCAATAACATTAACAATATCAACAACAGGAATTTCATGTTCTTGAGTTGGTGGAACAATCTCCATGTTACTGCGAATTTGTTCATTGTTATATTGTGTTTCACATACAGTTTCATCATCTTCAGCATATAAGTGTCCTTGAGACAAGGAAATCATATTACCAGCTGCAACAACATCATCTTGGTCATCTACTTCTTGCACTTCAACACCTGTTTGGGCATTCCCTTCTTCCTGACCATCCACATGAAACGCTTGGCTACAACCAGTATCATGCATGAGAGCATCATAGTTCAGTGGCCAGATTCCTGTCCTCCTAAAGCCAGCCTTGATATTTGATGGTGTCAAAGCCCTTTTAAAAGCTTTACTTGCAAGCTCTGCTAGCTCAAACCTTTTCACCTCAACCCCTGGATTCTTTGCCATCCATGCAGCACGCTCCGACCTGAAATAGTTCTTGAAAGGGCCAAACACACTAACATCAAGGGGTTGCAGTCTATGAGTGGTATGAGCTGGCAATGTCAATAGGTCGATGCCTAAATTGTTTGCTTCCTCAATTGTTTGTACAGCCATGTGGCTCCCATGGCCATCTAATATCAAAAGGTGTCTGTTATTAGGCGAGATGCCACCTGGTACCGATGCAGCAAAGTGAAAAAGCCAACTTAGAAACAGTTCTTTAGTCATCCATGCATGGGGATGTGCAGCCATGCATGCACCTGGTTCGCAGTTCTGTATATAGTTTTTCAGTTGATTTTTACCTTTGAATAGATAAAATCCTGGGATTGAAGTACCAATTGCATTAACACAACATAAAATAGTTATCCACTCCCTGCTCTTGGGCAAAATCTTTGGCACATTTCGGCTCCCTCTCTTGGCAATTACCCGCATGCCACAATTCCTCCCTGCCTGTAAACCTGTTTCATCACAGTTCCATATATGGTCTGCTCCATAAGAATGTTTATCATAAGCACTAGAAAGTGTGTCATAGAATTTTTGCACAACTGCAGGGCGCAAATTTAATGCTCTGTCTCTGTCAAGGCCCTCAGCAGTACGCAATACAAGTTCTGGATGCCTTTTTTTAAACCCAAACCACCATGATTTACCAGGAAACCCATCTTTGAATGGGTTTGGCCTCCCTTGACAGATTTGAGCAACTGTTGATTTGAGTTGTATCAACTCTAGCCCATGTCCCAGTTGGGCCATCTCTTTACACCACTCAACCACCTCGGCCTCCTCATCCTCAGTCATAACTGTAAGAGGCCCTCTACGTTTTGTATGAGTCAGTCCATTTATCCAATAATGTATTGATGAGGGAGGAATACCATGTTTTTTTGCAGATGCCCGAACTGAGTATCCATTAAACTCTATGTCGTCAATTGCAACTAACATTTGTTCTTTTGTCCATCCTCTTATAGCACTGATTTTTTTAGTTGAGCTTGCCCCTTGGACTGTTGTTGATGGTGGTTCTGTGGCTGATGGTGTGTTAACATCAGCAGCTGTCACATGGTCATCTTCAACAATGTTCCCTGGTGCATTGCTGGCATCGACATCAGCTGGCCTGTCATCATCGGACGATGTGCATCGCAGCTGCGCACCCCTTGTCACTCTCCTGCCACTTCTCCTTGTACGAGCAGAGTAACTTCCTTTTGCCATAGATGCAACAACCTATAAAATTATTGCATGCATTTAGACATTAGAATATATGTTAAATTATGCTTTATTACTTCTGCAAAAATTATCCCTATGAAGCTGATGATCGAATAATTCCTGTAAGCTAACCTTCAATTCCTGTAAGGTAAGCAACAAATAAGGTCAACAAATAAGGTCAAAACAAGATTTTTACGATGGAGGTAAACTTGTGCTTTTATTTACATTATTGGGACATGTCTTCCTCTGCTTCGCATATCTGGTTACAAAAACTTAGAAATGCTTCCCACTTGACTGATATGGAATTTGTGAGTTTGATTTTAGTTTTTCATGTAATGTCTAAATGAGTCTTTTTCTCTATCTTTACATAATTTCAAAAGAGTTGAAATTATTGCTTCAGTGCTTCCTGTAAGGTAAGCAACAAATAAGGTCAACAAATAAGGTCAAAACAAGATTTTTATGATGGAGGTAAACTTGTGCTTTTATTTACATTATTGGGACATGTCTTCCTCTGCTTCGCATATCTGGTTACAAAAACTTAGAAATGCTTCCCACTTGACTGATATGGAATTTGTGAGTTTGATTTTAGTTTTTCATGTAATGTCTAAATGAGTCTTTTTCTCTATCTTTACATAATTTCAAAAGAGTTGAAATTATTGCTTCAGTGCTTAGTATTTTATTGGTGTTTACCATGCTTACTGGAAATTTGAATCGTTGAAATTATTGCTTCAGTGCTTAGTATTTTATTGGTGTTTACCATGCTTACTGGAAATTTGGATTCAGTGCCCTGTTTTGATTGTTTCCTTTACAGTTACTCTGTCTCTTCTTTCAATTAATTTGTCCTTAGGCTTTTTGAAACAAATGGCTTGCATCTCCTCATATTACTTCACCGATAGTTCACTAAAATCCTATTTAGTTTGTTCCATGTGCTTGTTGCATGAGCAAAAATAAGCGCGACCTTTGTAAAATGTGACTGAACTTAAAATTCGGCTGAGAGGTCTCACTTTTCATTATATTTTGATATATTTGTGAAATTTTCTCTCGTAATCATGTAAGTTCACGGGTTTCTTCAGTATCTGTTTTTCCTGGTATACCACTTAAGCGCGACCATTGTAAAATGTAACTGAACTTAAACTAGTATTTCTGAAATTGGCACCTTTAAAGTTTTGAGTTTTGCAGCTATGGCTTAATAGCGAGCTGGATTACTAATGTAGCCCAAGTATTTTTAAACTTAAAAACACCTGTTTTATTAAGCAGACTTAAAAATAACCCACAGTCGGAGCATACATCGCGCGGTAAAGGCGGAAATGAGCCCCTCCATGGTCGTTAAATAAACACTAAACCCTTGACACGTTCCTTAACAGGTGGCGGATTGAGTTGGCGTGGTGTCGTACGAGGCCACGTGCCTGCAACGTGCTTGTCCGCCAGGTGGAGGGGAGGGCGCACAGGTAATGGCGTCCCTCCCCTAGCCCAAGTATTTTTAAACTTAAAAACACCTGTTTTATTAAGCAGACTTAAAATCTAATAGCATCTTGTCCTCTTATTTGATTTGCTGTCTTTCTGAGCAATATGTTTGATAGCTTACTGCACTAATTTGTTTGTAATCCTAGAAAAAATGATCTATAAACTCTGTATAAAAAAGGTTAATTGTAACTGTATAGGTTAACTGTCACCACCCTATGGACAGAACTGTAATGTAAGAAATCTGATAAATGAATGGACAGAACTGTAATGTAAGAAATCTGATAAATGAAAACAATGAAAACAGAACTGTAACAGAACTGTAATGTAAGAAAAATCTGATAAATGAAAACAGAACTGTAAGAAGTTATAACTAACTTGAATATATTGGCCACTGTTTTGTGATGTTGTCTTCAAGTTTGCTGAATAGTTTGAAAGCATAAGATGCAACTTCAACAGTGGGTGGATTTGTTTTATAGTTTTGGGGACTTGATTTTAATTGGTGGACATGGATGCACATGGTTTGCAATGGCTTCATTTTGAATGTGTGGTATGGATTTAATTTGCTGTGATCTAATGGTTGGGAATTGTTTATTTGTTGATCCATGTGCTTTGATTTGTTTTAATGAGAAATACAATGAGTTGGGTGTCATTTATTGCAGTTATTGGGTCTGGGTGTCATTTATTGAACAAAGTGGATTTAATTGTTATTGGGTTGGGTGTCATTTATTGAACAAATTGGATTTAATTGTTATTGGGTTGGGTGTCATTTATTGAACATAGGGTGCTTAGTTGTTGAACAACACAGCAGTTATGGCTGACATACATTCCTTTTGTTATGTGCAGGTAGGCATATTTATTTGGGATGCAAAGTTGGAGTTCTCATGAGTGGGGGTTGAAGTGACTGCTGTTTTGTACTTCTGGAATAGACCAGTTTGGAAGCCTTTATGGCTCTAGCTGTTTTCTACTTGGGTCAATATGTTTTGCAATATTAAGTAGTAAAATACTATTTATGGACAGTTGTGGGCCCAGTCAATGTATGGGTGATTTTTGGACATAATTTAAAACTTATTTATACATAATGTTATTTATTTCTGTTTAAAATTTGGTTTCACAAGTCTTAATCACTGGTGGTTTGGTGGGACCAGTATTATATCAACTACTGGTCCCTGCACAAGAATAGGAATCCCTCCCCTATATGTTTTATTGCGAGTATAAATATAATTCCTTTATAGGGTTCTCTATTTACATCATTCACAAGGATATTTACGTTTCGTGCAACAAGGAATTGTTCGTGCATTGGTTAATGGGGCCCGTAGCATTGTTCTTGGATTGTGTGCATATATATATAGATTGAGATAGCAAGCACTTTAGCTTAATTCGATTCTTATTTTTCTTAGAGAAAATAGTCATATGAATGGTTTCTATTATTTTTATAATGTTTCTAATTAACACCATTGGTCTTTATTCATAGTTTCCATACCCGAATGTTTGTACTTTGTTTTGGCCTAGGAACTAACCGAGATCTCTTAGAGGGTTGTGAAAATTTCTGCACAGTCATGTTCAATAACACTTCATTAAAAAAAACAATAGTTTTCAGTTACCTGTATTTCAAACCGTTGCCACGGATTTAATTTTAATAATTATTCCGATTTACGCTGTGTCTTAATTAATAATGGTCGTTAATTTTTCTAGAATTATATTAGAGGTCTTCATATACATATGATACCCGAAGGCATAGTTCCCATAATGGTTATAAACCTTTTGGTTATTGTTACTCAAATTGTTTTATATAAATTTGCAATGATGTTTCATGTATGTTCATAGGTGGTGTTAATCAATTTTTTTCCCTTAAGGAAAAATCTTAATTTTATTAATAATAACAAAATTACATTTTGTAGATGCTGAGGGGCATATGCAAAAAGCAGATCAAAAGGCTGTTGTCAATAGAAAAAAAACTAGAAAGAAAGTAACATGAAGAAATATAATGTACAAATGGGGAGGAAATTATGTTTTTTTTCCTTTTTTCTTCTCAATCTTTCGCCACTCCCCTTGAGTCTGTGATGGCGAAAAAAGTATGAGAGAAGTGTCCTCCACACGGAGAGGATTTTCCTTGTCTGAATTGGAGTGATCTCGAGAATGCTGTCTCTTGGCTCCACTCGTGTCTGTTGTATCTGGTATCTTCCCCGGCAAAGAGTCCATTAGCCTGTGCTACAAATTCCTCACTTTCTCGCGACTTGTGATTGTTTGCTATGGGGATGGTTTCCGTGGCTTCTTTCTCAATAGGAACATCATGAGGATCTGGTGGAGGGATAGTTGCCTCCTCATCCTCTGCTTCCTCATATGGGTTCACTGTGCTTTGCTAGCCTCTTGGTTTTTGTGCTTGTTTCTTGTTTCTTCTGGTTTCTTTTTTGGCTTGTGGGCAGTTACTAAGAAGGTGACCTGTTTGTTGACAACCACGACACCTGAAGGCCGTGTTCTCATAATCTAGTGGTTGTTTCCACTGCGTGTTGTTATGGATCAGAATTATTTGGTCAAGTAGCCCTTGACTAAGATATACCTCTACACAAATTATGACAAAAGTATGTATGCCTCTTGTAATTCTTTTCGTGTCTTGCTTGAGGTATTTTCCTATCGCATTCCCCATTGCTTCGAAGACTTTGGGTAGCCAGAAGTGTAGCGGGAGGTTGTGTAACCTGACCCATACTAGCATTTTGGAAACCACCATAGTAGTTGTGTCAAAACTCAGGAACCAGGGCATCATGAAGAGTCTTGCATTGCCCCAAAACCATGGCCCCTCATGGAGGACATATTCCTTTTCCTTGACCGTGTTGAATCTGACAATAAAAAAGCCTTTGGAGCATAAATAGATATCACAATTTGTTGTCCATGTGGAGTAGATCCATTGTTGTAATGCATCTGATTTGGGCCAAAAGCCATTGAATCTGCATATGACAACCTTTGTAGAGAAATCAGTATAAAATTTGTTTACCTCAGGCAGAGCGATTGTCAGTACTGGAGTCTGCGTTCTTTGCTCCACAATATAGGGTCCAGGTAGATCTTGTGTTGGTGCTGGCTTGTTGGTGGCTTCCCCCTTCCCTTTGACGGCATCCTTGAAAGAACCTGTACCCTTTGAGCTAGATCCAAAGCTTCCACCTCTCAGCCTCGTGTTTAGGATGATGGTTGAGTCTGGTACAATTCCATAGTCCTGCACTGTACATTGATCCTGTAAGATTTGTCCTGCATATATCAAACTTTGCATGTTTGCTGATATGCCTGTATGTGCTTGTATTTCATACTTTATATCTTCTATCAGCTTCCCCGTCCAGGTTCGCTTGCATATCGTTTTTCCTGACAGGGTTTTGATAAATATTTGTATCAGTTCCTGACTGGAGTCCTTGGTGGATGATGTTGTTCTTGGCCAGGATCCATCTGCTATTTGGGCCATTGTAGCTGTGGGATCTGAGCGCTCCAGTTCATGATATTCACCTTGCAGCTGTTGTGGTGTGACCACTTTGTGTGTGTTCCTTATCCCTTCCTTGTCTGCAGCCACATAGATAATGCCTTGTATAGGTCTAGATTCAGCATTCAGGTTGCCCTCGGGCCATACGGCTTCCTCAGAGATCTGAGGACTTGGGTCGAAGAGTTTTGCGTGGATTTCCTTCTTTAACTCTTGAAAGCTCATCTCCTTGCTATACCTCATGCAGTAATATCTGCCCTCTATCACTTTGATAAATATTTTTAGCAGCTCTGTCTCTGTATTGAGTGGAAACCCCTCTTTTATGCCTCGATCTATTGGATTGGGTATTTTCTCTGTGAGCCCAAGAGCCCCACCAAGATTTTGAGTCTGTCTGTGGCTTGTTTTCTCCAGATCGGGCTTGCCGAGGGCGCTTTCCAGGGATCCAACTGCCATGTCCAGGATACCAGCTATTTTCAAGTGTGCCCGGTCCTCTAATCGCATGACGGTTTGGTCTAGTACCACCGCAGTGCATATCCTCGTTGTCCACTTGGTAATATAAGCCCTCGCCAAACTGAAGGAACCCTAGGCCACATCACGCTGCACAGCCCATATCCAAGCTCGCATAACGCCCTCCTACCAGACAACATCTCCCTGGTCATTGCGCATGTGGGCTGCAGATCTATGGAGGCCAAGGTATTCTTGATTTTCATCTGGATGATCCACACGATGGATGGGAGAGCACACCTTTGATCTGAGTAAGAAACACTCTTCCACCAAAACCCCATCTCTGGTTTGCAGTATGGTGGTGGTGCTTTTCTCTGTTTCTAAAACCCTTGCCATTTCATTCTCCTCAGCAAGCCGAATATATAAATTGTTGTAGTTGGTGTTAATCAATTATATATCTATATATAAATTTTGTATAATTGTTTATGCACCTAGCACAATGCTCTTGTATCTGTTATTTTGTGGATGATATGCTTTGAAAGACTCTGAGTTAAAGCTTTAATGTTTTCTTTATATATATAAATATAAATATAAATATAAATATAAATATAAATATAAAGTACTCTCCCTTTTTACGAGTTTACTTTGTAAGGTAATTCTTATACAAATTTTGTTACAATATTTGTTTATTTATTCAATATTTACTCTCGAGAATACGGGATGGGTCTACCCAAACCTATATTACTCCTACAAAGTTATGATACACCACTTGCTCATAGTTGTTGGTTCCAATGGGCTAATCCAAGGGACTAATTTCCTCCACATTATCTTAGATACTATAATTGATTAATACTATTTGTTTATTATCAGAACTAATAAGTCTTCATTATAATATGTCCTTCACACTAGTTTTGTCACTACTCATGTACTTAACTAGACTTCTTAATTTTCTACAGAACAATTTATTGAAGCCCGTTACATAAAATTTTAGAAAATTAATCTAAAATTAAAAATTTGAAGGTTTCTCTTCGAAAGAGCAATTTATTGAAGCTCGTTACATAACAATTTACAAAATTAATCTAAAATTAAAAATTTTAAGGTTTCATGGAAATGTTTACAAGCTACTTTATGTCTTGTGAGAAATGGATCGAAATTTCAAAAGCACATAAACTTAATAATTTTAGTTAATTTTTGCAGATTTAACTAAAGAAAAATAGACAACATGTAGCGTAATAAGCTCCTTTGAGGTTTACCCAAGTTTACTAAGTATGTGACGAAGAGTTACTATAGTATGATTTAACCTCCTATATCAGCTTAAGGAAGTGGAATCCACAAACCAAAATCTTATTGACTTGTCTAAGGTGCTACATGACCCCAAGGGGCTAAACCACTCTTCCACCTACCCACACCCTTAGCTAACTTTGATTTTCACATATCTGAACTCCTAGTGGCATACACACCCCTATATACATGAGACTGTAGACCTGGAGTCACATGCATAAGCCTCATGCTACTATCGTCTAAATTTCACAGTTTTGTGGGTGTTACCGCGAAATGTGTGCCACCTTTTTAGGGCTACACTCGAGGTCATTTTCGAGAACTTGATCAGACTTTCAAAATCCATAAACGACATAAGGGAGAAGCTTCTACACAAATATTAGTAAAAAACTTAACCTAAAAAAGCCTAACCATGACAAACATGCCATCAAACACATTTGAACATAAGGATCCCATACTTATATCACAATCGTCAAGAATGTCTCATGCCCTCTCACAATAGTTTCAATATCATCTACTAGGTCATGCATTCACTAAAATTTCATTTACTAACGAAAACATGATGAGAGTGATACCATGCTCATAACGAGCATATAACCAACATATCATTAATGATAGAAAAACCATCTTAATCACATAATAACAAGCACATTTACACATAATACACAAGAGGAAAATAGCTCTTATTATCATATGAAATTTCAACCAAGTCATGGACTTCCACATACCACCCGACCATAGATTGGGTTGAACAAAATATTTCTTTCAACCAATCACCTTTGTCATGTATTCTAAGCATGAATGTGGGATCTCATGGAATAAACCAAGCAAATCCAAAATAGGACTTCGAGAGACCAAACCATCTCAACCCTTAACCACTAATTCCACCTCATGGTTGGACATCGCTAACCATCATGAGATTGGTCTCCATCCAAGCTCCCAAGGGCTCCAAAGCATTTGTTCCAACCCTCCTTCCAAGACTAGTAACTCAACCCATAGTTTTTGTGGGGCTCCATAGCATTTTTCTGAGCAAGGCTTTTAGGACTAGTAACTCAAACCACCAAGTGCACTAGACCATTTGTCCAAACAAGGCCTCCAAGACTAGTAACTCAACCCAAGTTGTCACACGACCTCGAGAGCCTTTTCCTAACCAATGTTCTAGGAAATAGTAACTCAACCCATGATCATTTGGAACATGAGCACCAATGAGAAAAATAAAAAGGGAAAAATCGACAACACCATGGCTACCCAGAAAATGACAAGGCTAGGAAAAACCACTGTCAATCTAGGCAACCCTCCATGCTAATGAGAGATTATAACCAAGAAACCACATGCGTATGTCATGCATGCCAAAACTTGCAAGGAAATCATACATGCAATTCGGCATGTGCAAGAAAAATCAAATGTAGTTTGTGATCCTGCAATCCTCTTGCAATTTCCTGCTTTTCCTTTTCCTTCTTTCTCCAATCCAAGTGAGTACTAGAGTGCTCCAAGCATGCTCCAAGAATACTCTAAGTGTGAAAGAGTATGAGAGAGAGAATATAATGAGAGCTCCACCCAAAACCTTTCAAAAATCTAACACTCAGAAAAGGCCATGAAGTGATCCTTAGAAGCTTTTTTATCGTTGAGGACTCTAATTTATTCATTTTCCATTATTTTCCTTCAATTTTCCTCGTTACGTATAAGTTGTGACCTTTCACCTTCCTATTCTCATATTTTCCATTATTTTCGTAAATAAATTCCAAATAATGCATCTTTGCCTTTTTGAGTTCCTTTTCCTTTGCCAATTTTCATAGCCACTAATAAATCAAAAGTGATCCCCATCACTATGTTTTTCCCCAACATTCAACTTTGAATACATGTCCCATGACCTTGGTCTTATTTTTTCCTTTATTAACTTTATTACATGGAATTTTGACCTAGAGTTATTACACACCCCTCCCCCTTAGGGGAACACTATCTGTTGAAAATGTAGCAAGAAAATCCTAATTTAATTTTGTCCTTGAACTTGAATTAAATTAGGAATAAAATTGTAATTCCACATCACAAGACAACTCGTACAAGCTAGATAAGATAAATTGACTTAGTTGGCTAAGTTAATTTGAGTTGAGGGTCTAACTTGAGTCATGTAGAGTGTCTCCTACTTTATAGGAGCCTTGGCTGCATTTATATTGAGATGTAATTAATTAATTTATTTTAAGTAAGTTAAAGTGAGTTAAATTAGTTCCAACTAATGGAGGAACTAGTAGGAGGTGAGACAATGGGGTGTTGCTTCATGTGTTCAACGAGTTAACTCATGATTCACTCATAAATAGCTCATGCATGTCAAATCTAAGAGTTACCGAGTTGATATTGGAGTTCACGGACAGCATACTATTAGTTGTATAATCATATGAATTGTACAGGTGGTGCACACAATCAAAGGAAGGTCTAAGAGGATTGCACAATTCCAATTGAAGAATTTCTCTAATTAATAGAGGGCTAATTCCCAAGGAAATAGTGCAAGAAAATATGGACTTGGGCAAGCAGAAAATTGGTTAAGTATTAGCACGAGCTTGTCTAGGAAGTTGTGAGATAGATAGAGATAGTGTAGAGGTTGCTCGAAATTGAGCAAAGCAATTCAATCTTCTTATATTTTCTAACTAATGCAATCATTGTGCAATGCGTTGATTGAATTATTTTTCTTGTATTCTTCGTGATTTCTCGATCGTTTAATTGTTTCCTCTCGTCAGTATAGTGGATTCATGTTTATTGTTTTAGTAAATTACAATTAGCAGTTTGAATCTACAAGGAATTATACATGGTATGACAGTATAAATAACTCTAGAAGAGGTGAATACAAGTTTGTCTTTTACAGGTGAAATTGAATTTGCAGTATCATTCTTAAGAGCTAGCAATATGTCATTATATGGATTGGGACTCGAATATGCCCTTCAACGTAGTGCATACTATATTTATTGGAAGGATAGGACGGAGGTACTATTGGAAGACAACGGGCTAAAGGAATTCATAGATAAAGATATCCCTAAGCCTCTAGTAAGTGATGCTTAAGATCTTGCAGAGTGGAGAAAATGTGTTGCAAACGTGAGAAGGATTATCTTAAAAGGAGTTCGATATCATATTTTCTCGAACTTCCGTGGTAAGGAGACTCCATATGGAATATGTAAGGCCTTGAAAAACATATTTAAGAACAACTTTGACAACGAGAAGTTGGAAATAAAGGACAAGCTCAGGAAAATCAACATGGAGAAGGAAGACACATACCAAAGTACTTGAACAAGTTCACCCAATGTTGAGATGAGATTAGTAGTGTTGGTGTTACAGTTTTTGAAGATGGCCTCATCAACCTAGCTGTTCTAGGCCTTCCTAAGAGCTGGCACAACTACCAAGATTCGGTAAATGGGAGGGAGAAGCTACTAGAGGGGGAGCGTTTTTTGTCTGATTTGGTGCAAGAAGAGATTCAACGGAACATGAGAGATGGATCCTCCTTGAAGCATGATGATGAGGAGAAATGTGCCCTTGCTACAAAGGAAAAGAAAGGGAAAGGGAAGTCATTCCATTCCAAATCATATTCTAGTCAGGGCAGCAAGAAGAAGGAATTTTCGAAGATTAATGTTTTCACTATAATGAACTGGGACATTATGCCACGAAGTGTCTACGCAAGAAGGTCAGAAATAAGCCCTTATGAGGAGCGACATGTGAAGTTGTTTCTTCATAATTGAAGTTCTATTTCACCCTCATTGCTTGGATGGTGACATCAGTGATGGGTAGTGTGTGGTATGTGGATAATGGAGAGTCATTCCACATAACCAGAAACAAATAATTCTTCAGTGTCTTGAAGGAGAAGGACCTCCATATGCACATCCAAATGGGAGATGATGGAAGGAATAACGTGATCGACATCAGTACTTTTTATTTTCAAAGGGAGTCTAGTTCTCCTCTCACATCAAACAATGTCATGTATGTTCCGAGTCTGAAGAATAATTTGGTTTCGATTACTAGATTCGAGGATCATGGCTATGATGTGATATTTAGAAAAGGAAAGGATTTCCTTCATCACATAGGCTTAGGATAAGTGAAGTAAATCGGGGTTCGGGTGAAGAACCTCTACAAATTGGATGTAGAAGAAATTTTTGTTTTGGGCACAAAAGCAGAGAAGGGGAAGAGGTGAGACATCGGTGAATTGTGGCATAGAATATTGGGTCGCTTGCAAAACAAGATTTGAATATCATGCAATAGATTTCTACAGGACTTCCCAAGGGTGCATTAGAACAGAGACATACATGCAAAGGGTGTACATTGGGGAAGTACACTAGAGCCACCTTTCATGATAAGGACAATCGAGCACAAGCGATCCTTGAAAGAGTTCACTCAAATGTGTTTGGATTGTTCTCGACAGCCTCCACGACCATGCACGAGTATTATGTAATATTTGTAGATGATTTCTCACATAAGTGTTGTATTTTCTTCTTGCAGAAGAAAGATTAAGTTTTCTCTAAATTTTGTGAGTTTAAAGAACTTGTTGATAAAGACACTCGCAAGAAAGTGAAGGTTGTCAGTAGTGATAACGGTGGAAAATATGTGTTGAATGAATTCAAGAACTTGTGCACATAAGAAGGAACCCGAAGATAATTAATAGCACCCCATAACCCACAACACAATGAGGTGGTTGAAAGGAAGAATGAAAATATTGTGGGAGCTACATGAGTAATGTTACTTGATCAGTGCCTACTGTTGCACTTGTGGGTTCAAGCATGCTACACAATTGTATATGTGCAGAACAAGAGTCCTCATCGGATTCTCAGGATGAGTACAAGACAAGAATATTTTCAGGTAAGAAACTAGATGTGGCACACTTCAGGATCTTTGGTTAATTAGTTTAATGTCATGTTACCAAGGATGCAAGGAAAAAGAAAGAATCGGCAGTTGAGTTGGGCATATTTGTGGGGTACACTGATACACCTCACAATTATCGGGTGTACTTTCCATCTCACAAGATGACAATGGTTCGTAGAGATGTGAATTTTGACGAAGAGAATGTCATGAGATGTTTCCTTGAGAGGGAGATGAGGAAGCAGGTATTGGGTTATTAACAACTTCTTGGTACATGAGGAAACAAATATTAGTTGCACTCAGTATAATAGAAGCAGAGTACATGGTTGTTAGTCAAGCGTCTTGTGATGCTATCTGGATGAGGAAGATCCTTGTTAGGTTATTTGGTTAGAAAATGGATCCTACAATGATTTACTGTGATAATCAGAGTTCTATGAAACTCTATGACGATCCATTTTTTCATGATCATTCCAACCATATCAACATTTGATATCACCATATACGAGATTGTGTGTAGAGGAGAATCATGTTGCTGTAGTAAATTCCTACTAAGGAACATGATGCAGAAGTCTTAAATAAGGCACTGTCAAGACGAAAATTTGAGTTTCATAGAGGCAGGATCAGAATTGTAGATAATCCATTTCTTGTTGAGAGGGAGTGTTGAAAATGCAACAAGAAAATCCTAATTTAGTTTTTTCCTTGAATTAAATTAGGAATAAAATTGTAATTCCACAGTAGAAGACAACTTGTATGGCTTAACTAAGTTAAATTAACTTAGTTGGATCACCTAATTCAAGTACATGTCTCTTGTACTTTACAGGAGCCCTCGCTGAGTTTATTTTGAGTTGTAATTAATTAATTCAGTTTAACTGAGTTAAAGTAAGTTAAACGTGTTCCAACTGATGGAGGAACTAGTAGGAGGCAAGATAGTGGGGTGTTGCTTCATGTGTTAAACAAGTTAACTAATGATTCACTCATAAATAACTCATGCATGTCAGAATTCTGATTTACCGAGTTCATATTGGAGTTTAGGGACAATGTACTATCATTTGTATAATCATATGAATTGTACAGTTGGTGCATGAAGTCAGAGGAAGGCCTATGAAGATTACACAATTCCAATTGAGGAAGTTTCCTAATTAATATGTGTCTAATTTCAAACGAAACAATGCAATGAAATATGGACTTAGGAAAGTATAAAATTGGTTAAGTATTGGATTGATCTTGTCAAGGAAGCTATGAGAGAGATAGAGATAGTGCAGAGGTTGCTCGGGCTTCAGCAAAGCATTGTAATCTTCTCAGATTTTCTAACTAATGTAATATATAGATAGCAAGGGTTTTTAGTTGTGACTTTCTCCAGGAAATCATTGTGTAATGCATTGATTGAATTATTTCTCTTATGTGCTTTTTTATTTCACGATCATTTAATTGTTTCCACTTATGAGTAGAGTAGATTCAAATCTATTGTTTTAGTATATTACAATTAGCAGTTTGAATCTACAAGGAATTTCTACAGTGTCCTCGTTGTTCTATGATACCTACAACCAACAAACCACTAAAAACAAAACATACTTCCCATGGAGCTTTATAACAAATCTCATTGTAGTATTTACAATGACCACTGCTGAAGATATGAAAATCATATTTTTTAGTACATTTGTATAACATAATTCATTACAATATTTACAATGATAACCACATATACACTTTACAAATTTACTTCAACCCAAAAATAATCATACTGTCTATGGAGATTTATAAATCTATCCCAATACAATATTTATAATAATATACACATACACACATATGCACATTTTCTCGACTAGCAAATTAAAGGATATGATGCCCATATCAGCAACAAGGGAATTCAGAGGCTCACACCTCCACCATCAAAATGATACCAGGATTCAAATCCTTCCTAGGAAGTCCAGAATCAACTATGAAACAAAAACTTGCATCAAATGTCCAGCCCTATGATCTTGCACCACTTGTCCTCTCAGTGAATAGTTACTGACTCATTTTTTCATGGCACACTCCTAATGTGCATTTGATTCCATCTGGAAATTCTAATGAAAAAAAATCCATCCTCAACCTTCCCTTCTCTACTAGACAGTCCCTCGAGAAATCTTGTGAGCCCCTTCTGTGTTGTCACACACCTTCCAAGTTTCGTGAGTATCTCCTTCTCTTCTACACAGTCTCTTAGGAGGGGTCTACATAGTCTCATTAGGCGACCCCTCCCTTGGCAAGGTTTCATCACATGAGAAGGTCCAAAAAAAAAGCATGTCCCTACCTAGAAACCATCATACCGGTCATATATAGCTCATGGAAATAATTGGACACTATTGGTTAATAGTGCCCCATAATGGACCTATCCCTGAAGTCCTTTACCAGCCTGTTCCAATTCCTTTCACACATGTTGTTAATTCTTGTAGTCATTTTCAACCACCTAGTCTTGAAATTTCCATGCTTTCCTGTACCAAGAAAAAAATCCCATTAGATTCAAAATGAATTGAAATAAATCCAAACCATACCTCATTGGTGGCCCATTAATAAGGTACACTTGCACTTATGTTCACTTCCTATCAAAACAAGTCAAACTAGTTGTTTGATCAAATGATCATGTATAAACATATCATATCTCATCAGCTCAAAATGCAACTATCATAATAAAAATAATAGATCACATGTAACCATAATAAACTAGAATCATATATCACATACATAATTAAAAACTGAAATAAAATACTGATACTTATCCTCTAGATGATTCTTTACTTCTTTCTGTGCACACTGAATCAGTTCCTAAACTTGAAAGCATCCACTGCCTCCTCTTCTCTTCGACCACATACACATACACAAAATGTACATCACACACATAGACCTAGACATGGTGTACACACAACACATAAAGCTACACCCAGTGTACACCACAACACAACACATACACCTACATCTGGTGTACAACACAAGACATACAACTACCTCTGGTGTACAAAATAAAAAATACACAAACCTACATCTAGTGTATAACATAACACAATGCATACACCTACACTCGATGTACAACACAACACATACACCAACACCAAATGTACAACACCACACAATTAATTTACATACATATAGTAGAACATAATGAATACACATGTCATGATACAAGGACTACACATAACATAATACCATATGTATACAACACAACATGTATGATATGTACACAATACCATATGTACAATACCAACAATTGTATAACATGTAGACAAAAAACCACATGTACAATGTGTACACAAAACCACATGTACACAACACCTCCTGCACAACGTGTACACACCACCACATGTACACAACACCGAATGTATGACATGTACAAAACACCACATGTACACATCACCACATGCACAACATGTACATAATACCACTTGCACACAACATCATAAGCCTCATAAATGGGTAATTATATGGGCTCATTTTACCTCATAACCTAGTCAAATCAACCATTCTCTTAGCTTATTGTATGATTTTTTGATTATATTTATGCTTATAGAGTGAGTTGAGTTAGTTATGATGCCATGTGGTCTAACATGTGTTTAATGCAGATTATGATGAATTTTGACGTCAAAGTCAAGGATCCAGTGGAAAAATGGCAGCAATAAATCAAAGTGGACAAAGGAGAGGACTTATAGGATGGAATCCCCCTCATTTATTACTCCTCACTTCGAATTCCCCTTCATTCAGCTTGGAGTACAAGTAGCCAAATCATGCATTAGAAGGTAGCCAAGCAAGCGGAGGATGACTGATGATTATCTTGAGTTTTGGAAGCCAAGCCTCGTTGATTTTAAGGAAGCTATTGGTAGCTTCATTTGTATAAGTAGAAAGGCCTAGGGCCTCACTAGGGTCGGATTTTTGTTGGGATTTTGGCTATGTAGACTCTGCTCAACTTTGAGCTTATTATTTTGTGACAGTTTCATGTAATCTTGCTATTGTTTTGGAAATAAAAATGGAATCCTTTTTGAGTTAGAACTTAGTTACCTCAGAGGCCTGAAGCTCTTGGGTTAGGGCCCAATCCAAGTAGCCAATCTCCTCATTACTTGTATTTGTATGTTTATTCCAGTTTGTAGATTAGGTTGTTCTTAGATGTATCTCTTTTATGGCGAAGAATAGGTTGTTTTTGATGATTCAGTAGTTTTCTTCCATTTGTGCTCTCTATAGCAGGTTAAGAAGTGATTAAAAGAAGATTCAAAAGGCTAGCAATAATGCCTTGGCCTCTATTCCTCCCCTTGGGACCATGATTTGAGGCAAAGACCCTCTTGTTGTCCCAAAAACACATATTTTCCTCATTCATAGGACTTCTAGTGTTTGCAGCTTTTAGTAGGTTAATAGTCCAGATTTGCTTTGATTCAGATCTTCTTAATCATGCTCACTTCTTTATTTGCAATAGTGTTCTTTCATTCTTTCCTTTCTTGCAACATTTCTTAGCATTTCCTTTCATAGATCATAGTTTAGACCATTTTTATGCAAAACTCTGTTTTTCTAGATGCACTCATTTCATTGCTTGTTTGATCTTATTGGCTGACTGTCAGTTCTTTTGTAGCATATCTCTTCTAGTAGTAGGCCAGACTATCATCCATCCCATCCTCCATCTGATCCATGCCCTACAGGTCGGCCAAGCCTCACCTCAATTCTGCCTTAGTTACCTGTATTTTCCATGGAACTTCTTCCTCTCTCCTTGAGCGAACCCAATCATCTTTCTCTCTCCTAGTGATTCTTGGTAGACCCTAGGCACCCTAACACATCATTCCAACCTTCATCCACCTTTTCCACCCACTCTCACACCCTCAAAATAGTGAAAACTGTTCTCGGCCTCCTCCTGTAGGCCTCTTGTAGTTGCCCTGTTTTCCTCCTGTAGATTTCCTGTGTCCTCCTGTAGATTTTCCTGTAGGCTTCCTTTTGAAGACCAAGTGTGGGAAACGCCTCCAGAAGGCCACCTGAGACCTCCTAGGACCCATCCACACCATCCTATATCCTCTCAAGTCCCAAAGCCACCCTCCAACGCCACCTATTTGCTGCCACATTCACACACAATAAATGATATGCATGTCAAATTCACATAAAAATCCAAAAAAATGTTTTTTTCTTATTTACTTCTGGAAATAGCTTATGTAGATGTTTTTTACTTCCTTGAGTAGGTAATGGAATTCCTTTCATCGTTCATAGTGCTTTTTGCAAAAGTAGGATTAGTTGGTTAAGTAGGGTTTACTAGGTTTGCTTTACAATTCAGTCTTTCTCTTTTCTGTAGTTAGAGTAGCATATGTAGAGTAATCTTTCTCTCCTTTCATCAAATATAGAGCTTCTTCTGGAATCCATAGAAGTTGGCTTGAGCTCCTAGTGATCTTGCGCCAGTTGACCAAGTGACAACCTGTAGTAAGAACTAGTACTTGTGCATATAGCACTGATGCTTCCAAGTTTCTTACGAACTACCAGGTTGATAAGAGTAAAGTAGGAAGCCCAGGAGTTGCAGCATTATTGTTGCAATACTGGTGCTCACCACTTTTTGGCGCCGTTGCCGGGGAAGCATCAGAGTGTTCTATGATTAATTCTTTCTTCTATTTTCTATTGAAATATTCTGCTAATAGTTTATTTCAACAAAAAGTAGACTAGTCGTTTCTCTTCTTTCAAGTTCTGCATTTCCTTACTTTCCTCTTCAATTCTGAAAATTTCATTTTAGCAAGTTCATTTCAGCTAGTTTCAATTTGTTTTGTTCAATCAATTTCAGTTTCTGCAGGTACTATCAGTGTGGGGAAAAAGAAACAAAAACCAACCAAAAAAGATTTCCTTTCATGCCTTGTAGGAATAGAGATAACTCAGGAAAATTTTTGCCCAACACCCCCACTGCTTCACACAGCTAGCCTTCTCTCTTCTTTGGCAGCTATGATCAAGAAGAACCCTTAGGTGAATAAAAAGACATATTTGAAGAACCTATAGGGGAAGAAGAAGAAGAAAACATTCCTTTGGAGCCAATGGCTGAACACAGAAATGCTAGGGGGAATGGAGAGAGAATAGAGGGTACCTTTCCCATTCGAGAGACCAATGGGGACACCAAAATGAAGAATATAAGCCCTTCCGCCCTACCTCATTTCCATGGTTTGACTATAGAAGATCTTGACACCTTTTTGTTCGAGTTTGCTGTTATCTGTCGAACCTATGACTATGCAGAAGATGAGCAAAAGTTGAAACTATTCCCTTCTACTCTCAAGGATGCAACACTATGCTGGTTCATGGGATTACCTGGCAATAGCATCACAACTTGGGCTCAGATGCAGCAAGCCTTTAACAACAAGTATCGAGACTATTGTAGGTCAAAAGATACTAAAGAAGAAATTTTCTGAATGACTATAGGAAGTGATGAGTCCCTGGAAGACTATGAAGAGAGGTTCTAGCTCAGTTACAAAAGGGCCGGGTGTACACTTGACCCTGAGTCTCTGAAGCTGGTCCTACTCAGGGGAATTCAGGAAGATCTTTTAGACACCCTCCATCTACTGGCTGTGGAAGACATCTACCAACTGTCCTATGAGGACATAAAGATTATTTTTAGAAACCATTCTAGAGCAGCCAGAAAGAAAGGTAGGGGGAGTCAACCCATAGCCAGTACCTCTTCCTCTAACTCATCCATTAAAGGAGAAATTGGAAACATGCTGGAAGACTTCAAGAGTGAGATGCTACAGACTCTTACCATGCAAATGGATACCTTGCATATCAAAAGGAAACAAGAGGAAGCAGAGAGGGATTTGGCCATTTTTTTCCCTAGATGCACCAAGAGGCATCCTAGGAATGAATGCCCATTGAACTTTATAGAGGTTTGTTTAGTCTGTGAAGAAGATCATTCTACAGATAAGTGCCCTTCCTTACCCGGAATTAAAGTTGTATATCAAGGGGTCGAGGGAGTCACTGAACATCTCTATTACATAAACCAAAGGAGGCCGCATGGACCTAGACCATACCAGCACGGGATGTAAGGGACATCTCATGCATACTACAACCCCAACCAAGTCACCTATATACCTTCTTGGGGCTCTCCTCATCCTTCCTGGTCCACGCCTCCTTCTTAGTCCTTCACATCACAATATCATGCCCAACCAGCCACCCATTCATTTCAATCCTATGCTCAGCCACAACCTCAGTGGAATGCACCTCATCGGGGGTGGAGGCCCCAATACAACTCTCTTCCTGCTCTTTTGCCTCCACCACCTACCCAACCACAATCGTTATCTCCTGCTCCACCAAAGCAACCCCAAATGCCTGCCCAACCAAATCCGAACCCAAACAACAGATAGGCACAACAAGTGTATAGTGGGGAACCATCATGCCCAACTTATGCTATGGAGATTTAGGAAATTAACTTGCAATCTGGGAAAGTTCTCCCAGATAGCCAGCCTCCACCCAGGGAGGTTGAGGAAGATAAAGAGGAAAGTGAACCGAAAGCAATTCCACCCTTTCCTGAGAGACTATTCATGACAGTTCAGCCTACCCCAGAAGAAACTGAACTCCTGGGAGAATTGAAACATTTATGTGTGAAAATACCACTTCTCCAAGCCATAAAATATGTGCTTATCTACAATAGGTTGATCAAAGAGAAGTGCTTTAGGCATCCAGGAAGGCACCAGAGAGATGCCCCAACCATCAATGTCATAGGGAAACTATCCGACCTGATGCTAGGGTAGGTAATCTATCCAAAATATATGGACCGTAGAAGCCTAGTAGTTGATGTCCACATCAATGGCACCATGATCCCAGACACCTTGATTGATCTGGGAGCTACCATTAATGTGATGACAAAAGACACAATGCTCAAACTCAACCTCCAGGGCACCTTGAGGAAGACCATGACCGTGCTACAATTAGTAGACCGCTCCACTGTGACCCCTGAGGGGATTGCGGAAGATGTGATGGTATCCATTGATTCTTGGCAGTACCCTGCTGATTTCTTAGTTCTCCAGCCAAAGGCAAAGCTCACTGGGTATCCTCTCATTGTGGGAAGACCTTGGTTGGCTACCACCGATGCCTACATCAGCTGTCGAGCTGGGAACATGACCATAAAGAACGGGCACATGTCCAAATAGTTAATCCTATATCCTCCGGCCCAACCCTTGCTAGAACATGATCTTCCTCTCTGGTTGGAGGAGGAAGATGACGATGAAGTCTATTTTTCACCGCTTTGTGCATTAGAAATTGCCATGTGGTGAAAACCGCAATATGAGGATGATATGATTGAAAATCTGATTCAGAATCCACCTCCTAGTGTACCACCATTAGAGGACATAGTAAGAGAAACCCAAAACAACCCCTCAATTGATCTTTGTGCGGCCGACTCCACTCCTATCCATGTTAAAAATATAGAGTTCAGCCCAGAAAGAACCTTAAAAATCAATCCATCCCTATCCACTTGCCAGGAGAAGGAACTGTGTAGCTTGCTTAGAAAACACCTAGATGCCTTCGCCTGGAGTTATAAGGATATGAAGGGAGTGCACCCTTCAGTATGTACTCATCATATATACATCAAGGAGGATTGCAAGCCAGTCATGCAGCCTCAAAGGAGGATGAATCCAGCACTTAAAGATATTGTTAAGGAAGAACCGTAGAAATTGCTTGATGTAGGATTCATCTATCCCATCTCTGACAGTGAATGGGTCTCTCCTTTGGTGGTAGTGCTAAAGAAAAATGGTAAGTGGAGAATCTCTATCGACTATCAAAAATTGAACAAAGCCACTAAAAAGGACCATTTTCCTTTACCTTTCATAGACCAAGTGTTACATAGTCTGGCAGGGAAATATTTTTTCTCTTTCCTATATGGGTTTAACGGGTACAATCAGATTCAAATCAACCCAGAAGACCAAGATAAGACCACTTTCACTTGTCCTTGGGGTACCTTTGCATACCGAGTTCTTCCTTTTGGTTTGTACAATGCTCCAGCCACTTTCCAAAGAGCGGTATTGAGTATATTTTCTGAACATGTTCATGATGGAGTAAAAATATACATGGATGATTTTACTCCATATGGCTTTGACTTTCAGGAAGCTTTGTCTAACTTAGGAAAAGTTCTGGATAACTGTATTGAGATGAACCTATCCCTTAGTCTAGAAAAATGTGAATTCTTGATGACTGAAGGGATCATGCTAGGTCATGCAATATCTCAGCATGAACTGCAGGTGGACCCCAACAAAATTGCTATCATCCAAACGGTCCCACCAAGGTGAGAGATGTCAGAAGTTTCCTAGGCTTAGCTGGGTATTACAGGAGATTCATTAAAGATTCCAGCAAGCTAGCCTCTCCTTTGTTTTGCCTCTTAGGAAAATATGTCAAGTTCATATGGTTGGAAAACTGTCAAGAAGCCCTATATACCTTGAAGAGCAAGCTCGTGAATGCCCTAATTCTGAGAGGCCCAAACTAGGCCCTACCTTTCCACATTCGCACAGATGCCTTTAACAAAGCAATAGGAGTAGCCTTAGGACAAATTGATGAGAAGTTACCTTGTACCATATACTTTATAAGCAAAAACGTGTCTAAGGTAGAGTTAAACTATACAATGACCGAGAAGGAACTTCTAGTTGTCGTGCATTCCTTAAACAAATTCAGACATTATATCACAGGCTATCAAACTTTTGTGCACAATGATCATGCTGCAATTATATATTTAATGAACAAACTAGATGTAAATGCTTGCATTATTAGATTGTTGCTTTTACTGCAATAGTTTGATTTGACCATTATTGATAAGCCTGGTAAAAAAAATGTTGTTGCTGACTTTTTGTCTAGAGTAAATTTGCCTGCAGGTGAAGAAGGAATGGTGGATGACCAAATGCCAGATGAACACCTGTTTACTATCTCAGTACTCTCCCCATGGTTTTCTACTATATCAAACTACTTGGTTTCGGCACAGTTCCCACCACACCTGTCCTCAAAAGAGAAGAGCAAGATAGTAAGGAAAAGTGCCCCTTTCACCTGGATTGGGGGAAATCGGTTCAAACTTGGCCCAGATCAGATCTTGAGAAGATGTGTCAGGGAGGAGGAAGTCTTTGACCTCATCCTGACCTGTCATGACGGGCCTTGTGGAGGTCATTTTGCAGCAAAAAGAACTACCTTCAAGATATTGCAAGCAGACTACTATTGGCCCACTCTTCATCAGGATGTGAGGAGATATACCAGCCAGTGTGATTGGTGTCAGAGGATGGGGAAGCCTACTCCAAAGGATGAGATTCCCATGCAACCGTAAGTGACCTTTGAGCCATTTGAGAAGTGGGGCATGGAATTTGTGGGTCCTATCAGCCCTCCTTCAAAGAAGAAATAATACATCATTGTGTGCACCGATTACCTGAGAAAGTGGGTAGAGACAAAAGAAATCAAAGCAACGACGGAGGAAAAAGTAGTTGATTTTTTGAGAGAGAACATATTCTACAAGTTCGGGTATCCAAGAGAGTTGGCCACAGATCAAGGTAGTCAGTTCACTTCCAATTTGATTGAAGACCTACTCACACATCATAGAATCAAGCACAGGACTTCGACCCCTTACCATCCACAAGCCAATGGGTAGGTGGAGGTCACTAACAGAGCATTGGAAGGGATCCTGACCAAGGTAGTGAGCAGCAGCAGAAAAGACTGGGCGGACAGATTAGTTGAGGCCACTTGGGCCTACAACACAACATGGAAGACCACCACACGGTTCACACCCTATGATATTGTTTATGGGAAGAAGGCTTTGCTGTCAATAGAATTTGAATTCAATACCCTAAGGATGGCAGCCCAACTTGACCTAGACCTTAGCCATACACAGAAAGAAATATTACTTCAGCTCAATGGATTGGATGAACACAGATTGTAGGCCCTTCTTCAGACATAGGTAGTTTAGCTTCAAAGAAAGATATGGCATGATGAAATGTCAAGGAGAAGCAATTCCAAGAGGGAGATTGGGCACTACTCTATGATTCAAGATACAAAGATTTCAAAGGCAAGGTGAGGACAAGATGGCTAGGACCCTACACTGTGGAGAAATGCAATGACAATGGTTCAGTTCTTATCAGAACCATTGATGATGAGGCCATCCCCATGCTTGTCAATGGACATCGGTTGAAAGTCTACAAGGAACCCCTCTCCAAGTGAGAGTTCATTGTAGATCTGAATAAGACAGTGATGGTAGTGGAGCATGTCTTAGCCTCCACTTCACCCACTCACTGAAGAAAAAGAAAAAGAGAAATAAAAAAATAAGGACTCAATTGAAAACCTCCATGAGGCGGTTGAGTCCCACCATTGGATTGAAAACCTCTTCTAAGGCGGCCTAGTGATGTCAAAAAAAAGAAAAAACAAGAGAGAAAAATAAGATCCTTGTGTGAAAACCTCCCTTGGAGGTGCATAGGGTACGCAATTAGGGTGAAAACCTCCCTGAAGTGCCCTAGTTGTTTAAAAAAAAAGAGAGAGAGAGAAAAAGAAAGTGAATTTTCATTTGTATTGTAGGTTGCAGGAGGACTATAGGAAGCAGAAGAAGGTGCCAAGGGAACCCTAACATGCACACCAGTACCTATCCTACCTTCCTACACTTTTCTCCATCATTTTTGGCATTTATTTCACCCCACTGTGCTTCTTTTTCAAAAACTATGTTTTCTACAGGAGGCTCCTGTGGGAATTATAGAGAGCCAGAAATGGATTTAAAAGGCAATTTGAGGGATAGGGAAGCTTCATAAAGAACCTATAAACCCTCCTACAGTCTTCAAACCTCCTTTCCATCATTTCCAAGCCTACATCACACCCCAAGCATCATTCTTCTTCCTGTCCAAGAAAAACACAGAAAAACAGTTTTTTCAGGAAAATAAAAAAAAAAACAAAAAAATAAGAGAGGAAGCAGCACCATCCACCTCACCTGAAGCCTACCTATTACCTCTCCATCTCTATCTACATCTTTGGCATCCTCCTTGAAGCTCCAAGCACAGAAAGAAGCTGAAGTTTCAAGGGGAGAAACAGCTACAGGAGCTCCTGTAGGAATTCATGTAGCAGCTGATCCCATCAAAACCCAACACCAACAGTAGGAGAATGCACACATGAAGGTTGAGAAGGCACCTGAAGCTCAGACCTAGCTAGAGAAGAACCTGCACAAGACACAGCCACACATCAACAAGTAGACAACATGCATCAAAAGAAATCAAGGCATGTAGCAGAGAGAGAGCCACAACACCTCATAGCAAATACATTCGGATCACAGGTAAGTAACTAACCGACTCCTCTATTTTCATTTATGTAATTAGAGGTCATGCAAAAGCAACGAGATGGTTGAGGATGAATGAGGGAAAGGTGACCAGTTAACTTGGCCACCTTCATCTAGTTGACTCCACTCATCCAAGATGTCACCCACACATGCGCACAGTCAACTCAAGAAAGATGTCAAGGACAGGTAGTGGAGGAAGTGTGAACTCCGATGCAATCATGCAGGATGATTATGAGGAGGGGCCATGATGATGAGGAAAGTGGGGACCAATGGTATGAATATGGCGAACATATACTTTGCCAACTCACCCCCCATCACCGGAAATATCCATCAAGTGTAATAAGTACTCCTCCTCGAGCACTCTCACCACCTTTTCCTTCATTCTCTCCTCGTAACTCAGCTACAATAGTCTCCTTGTGCCCCCACAGCCTCGTAACCATTTTCCTCCATCGATCTCTCCCATATTCTTGCTCTCGGCATTTTCTACAAGAGCACTTACAGGTTCTATAGGAGCACCTACAGGAATTCTACAGGAGGGACAACAGGCTTCTATAGGAGGGGCAGTGAGTTGTTTTGAAGGGAGAAAACACGAGTTTTAGCACGATTTTCAGTCTAAGGAGGTAGGTTCCATGCATGTCCTCATTGAATATCAATATATACAAGTAGTGGTTTCAATTGAGGAGGAAATAAAGCCTTTAGGAGGAGGAAATACATAAAAAAAATCTGCTTATTTAAAAAAAAAAAACAGAATCTCCTCTCTCTCTCTCCATTTTTTCTCAAAATTTGTTGTCTCCATCTCCACATTTGGTTTCCCAAAAGAGTATAAACAAAATGACAGGAGGATTTATGAGAAAGGAGCCCACCAACTCCACCAGGCTCCATGCACATCCACAAGTGGTGGACATATTCACAAGGGAAAATTGGCTGAATTTCTTTGAGAAATTATGAGGATTTGATGAGGAAATTGCCCAAGAGTTTGCTCTCCCTTTGGTACACCACACAAGAACTCATGCCACTGTCACCTTTAGAGGTCTTTCCATGGAGATAACCCTTGAATTTATCAGTAGGGTCACTACCCTTCCTCTTGGGCTGCCTTGGAGTAAGGATGAGAAACCAATTAGCCAGGCTGCGAAGAAAAACTTTTTCCAAAACAATGAAACCCCTATAGAGGATAAAAATGGCATTAGAAGGGCTAGCATACCATATCCTTGGGATGAGGTTCACTACCAAATAACCAAATACATTTCCTGTGAGGGGAGGTACAACATTGTCTACGGTTATCACTTTAGAATCCTTCATGAATTAAGGTATGGCATGGACGCTCCAGCCCCCCAGAAGCTCAGCATCCCCTATTTCTTCCTGCAGTCCCTCATTGACTCCAACACTAAAGTTGAAGCAGGGAATTCAGAGCAGCTAGCTCACCATGGGTTAATCAAAATCCTAGTAGAAGAAGCCCTCCATATATTTACACTCCCTATAGCATGGGAAGTCTTTCGAAACATGATAGCTGAGGATGAAACAAAGGCCCTAACCTATGATATCATTCCTACTGGCAGTGAGGAGGAAGAGCAGCAAGGGGGAGAAGGTGAAGCCACTGGTGACTTAGAATAACAAGGAAGGAAGGAGGAAGAAACTAATATAGAGGAGGAGAAAGCTGAAGAAACAGAGAAAACAGAGACAAAAAAAGAGACAGAAGGAGGAAAAAAAGAGGTAGAAAAGGCAGAACAAGGAGAAGGGTCCCCTGAGACTTTGGAAAGGGAGGCAGCAACTGCCCTCATTGCCCTCAAGCTGAGTCCCCCACTACTGTTAGGCATGCTGGAAGGCAAAAGAGAAGAAGAAGAGGAGCAGTGGGAAGAGATAGAAAGGAAGGCAAGATTCTAGGACAAGGAAGAGGAGACCACATCAGAAGCTTGGGATGCTAGGGAGGCCACTAGGGCCATAAAAGATGAGGAGATGGACTAAGTTGCTCAGACGATGAGCAACACCTTCAGTAGGGGGGTGATGATGAGCCTCATAAATGGGTAATTATATGAGCTCATTTTACCTCCTAACCTAGTCAAATCAACCATTCTCTTAACTTATGGTATGATTTTCTGATTATATTTATGCTTATAGAGTGAGTTGAGTTATTTATGATACCATGTGGTCTAACATGTGTTTAATGTAGATTATTGATGAATTTTGAAGTCAAAGTCAAGGATCCACTGGAAAAATGGTAGAAATAACTCGAAGTGGACAAAGGAGAGGACTTATAGGATGGAATACCCCTCATTTATTACTCCTCACTTTGAATTCCCCTTCATTCAGCTTGGAGTACAAGCAACCACGTCATGCACTAGAAGCAGGCGAGCAATTGGAGGATGACTGATGATTATCTCGAGTTTTGGGAGCCAAGCCTCCTTGATTTTAAGGAAGCTGTTGGTAGCTTCATTTGTATAAGTAGAAAGGCCTAGGGCCTCACTAGAGTCAGATTTTTGTTCGATTTTTGCTTATGTAAACTGTGCTCAACTTCGAGCTTATTATTTTGTGACAGTTTCATGTAATCTTGCTATTGTTTTGGAAATAAAGATGGAATCCTTTTTGAGTAGCATTGAGTTACCTCAGAGGGCTGAAGCTCTTGGGTTAGGGCCCAATCCAAGCAACCAAGCTCCTCTTTACTTGTATTTGTATGTTTATTCTAGTTTGTAGATTAGGTTGCTGTTAGATGTATTTCTTTTATGGTTAAGAATAGGTTGCTTTTGATGATTCAATAGTTTGCTTCCATTTGTGCTCTTTATAGTAGGTTAAGCAGTGACAAAAAGAAGATTCAAAAGGCTAGCTATAGTGCCTTGGCCTCTCTTCCTCCCTTTGGGACCATGATTTGAGGCAAAGACCCTATTGCTGCCCCAAAAACCCAGATTTTCATCATTCATAGGACTTCTAGTGTTTGCAGCTTTTAGTAGGTTAATAGTCTTGCTTTTCTTTGCTTCAGATATTCTTCATCATGCTCACTTCTTTATTTGCAATAATATGCTTTCATGCTTTCCTTTCTTGCAGAATTTCTCAGCATTTCCTTTCATAGATCATAGTTTAGACCATTTTTATCCAAAACTCTGTTTTACTAGATGCAATCATTTCATTGCTTGTTTGATCTTATTGGTTGATTGTCAGTTCCTCTGCAGCAGATCTCTTCTAGCAGTAGGCTAGCCTATCAGCCATCCCATCCTCCATCTGATCCATGCCCTATAGGTTGCCCAAGCCTCACCTCAATTCTGCCTTTGTTACCTACATTTTCCATAGAACTTCTTCCTCTCTCCTTGAGCAAACCCAATCATCTTCCTCTCTCCTGCTGTTTTTGGTAGACCCTAGGCACCCTAACACCTCATTCCAACCTTCATCCACCTTTTCCACCCACTCTAACACCCTCAAAATAGTGAAAACTACTCTCGGCCTCCTCCTGTAGATTTCCTATGTCCTCCTGTAGATTTTCCTGTAGGCTTCCTTTTGAAGGCCGAGTGTGGGAAAAGCCTCCAGAAGGCCACCTAAGACCTCCTAGGACCCATCCACACCATCCTACATCCTCTCAAGTCCCAAATCCACCCTCCAACGCCACCTATTCGCTGCCACATTCACACACAATAAATTATATGCATGCCAAATTCACATAAAATTACATAAAAATCTAAAAAGATGTTTTTTACTTATTTACTTATAGAAATAGCTTAGGTAGATGTTTAATTCCTTGAGTCGGTAATGGCATTCCTTTCATGGTTCATAGTGCTTTCTGCAAAAGTAGGATTAGTTGGTTAAGTAGGGTTTACTAGGTTTGCTTTACATTTCAGTCTTTCTCCTTTCAGCAGTTAGAGTATCATGTGTAGAGTAATCTTTCTCTCCTTTCATCACATATAGAGCTTCTTCTGGAATCCATAGAAGTTGGCTTGAGCTCCTAGTGATCTTGCGTCGGCTAACGAAGTGACAACCTGCAGTAAGAACTAGTACTTGTGCATACATCACTGATGCTTCCAAGTTTGTTACGAACTACCGGGTTGATAAGAGTAAAGTAGGCAACCGAGGAGTTACAACATTATTATTGCAATATTGGTGCTCACCACAACACCCCATGTACAACATGTAAACAACACCACATAAACATAGCACCACATGTATTATCATGCACACAACACCACATGTACATAGCATCATATGTACAACATGCACACCATACCATATGTACACAACACCGCATATGCAACATGCACAAAGCATTATATGTAGAGAAAATCACACATCCAACATATGCACAACAACATATCTAGACAACATTGCATATCTAACATGCACACAACACCATATGTACACAACATCACATATCCAATATGCACACAACACCATTTGTACACAACACTGCTTAAACAACATATACAGAACACCATCTTATACCAACACATCATAAACAACATGTACAAATCATCATATATACACAACACCGCATGTACACAACATCACAAGTACAACATATCCAACATGTACAACACATACACAACAATAGGATTGCACATCAAGAGACCACACACTAACTCTACCAAGAAATATTTCTTCTATTGTATTTCCACCATCCCTACTTGGTCTAACATCTTATAGATTGCATTGATTTCCTTCTGCTCGTGTATCCCTCAATATATCCTATCCATAACATAAACACGAATGTAGTATAATCACATAATATCAATTCTTATCCACATGATACTGACCTCATAGATCTCTCAGGGCTATTATTCCCACATGATTCCTCATAAGACCAAGAACCTCTTTATGACATTCACCTGCATAGGAAACCGTTCCTCCATAAGGATGATTCCTAACATCTTTGTTAGACAATGCCATATATACATATAAACATCAACATAAAACCATCATGATCCCTGATGACCCTATCAATCAACGATATACAAATGTACATGTATACATGTAAATATTAACATAAAACAATCATGATCCTTGATGACCCTCTGAGACAATGAAATACATGCATATATATACATGTAAAAATTAGCATAAAACAATCATGATCCATGACAACCCTATAAGAAAATGACATACATACATATATGTATACATATATAGACATTAACATAATCATGATCACAACATAATTTCTAGATATCATAAGGTCAAACATAAGAGAACTCCGTTTATACATGCACAACATGCACAACACTGAGAACAACAGTTCCCAACATAGCCAAGGTATCTAATATCTTAGATCCATTTACTTTATTTTTCTTGTTACCTTTCTCATAGTTTTTCTGTCATCGTCCATTTATCCCAATGGACCCAACCAACCGAACTAGATATCATATTCTTGCCTTTAGTTTCCCTTTATTAATGCACTAGCTTCATCCAGGTCTTACATTACTTATTGGGTACCACACAACTCTCCCCAAGCTCGATTAAATTTCCTCTTTCCGAAATTAATTAACAAGACCCTCAAAACACAAAAGGCAAGAACAAGAGACAAACAAGAAAAATAAATGAAAAATAAGTAGCAATATGCCACCACAAACAAAGTGGCATGACCATGCAATAGACACAAACAAAATTGTAAACCAAGAGAAACCAAATCATAAAACCCGAAAGAATACACCTAGCAAAAACCACAATGACTCAACCCCATGGGTTCTCAATTCTTCTAATGGAAAGCTCAACCTCATTCTTTTACAAGATTTGATGAGAGTCTCTTTTGCCATGCAATCCCTTGCATCATACTACCATAAACACATAATTTTCAGTGTATAAATAGATATAACAATATACCAGTTATCTTACATTGTTGTTCCAAGAACATTTCCTTGTAACCAAACACATCCATGCCATCTCTCAAGGGACTCCACCTCCCATCACGGATCCAACTATAACTCGAAACTAGTTGTTATACCTGTCAAATACATGTTCATGAATATAGCACATATCCATATAGTATCAGACGAATTCAAGGTTAAGAATACTTCCTGTATTTATGCAAAGCACTCATTTGTTTGGAATCTTTGTTTCCAAACATAGCCAAAGGAATTCTCACCCAATTTATTTATTTTACCTTGATGCAATTGAGTTTCATTATATGTTATCACATCACCCAACTGTTAGTTATATAAACAAAATCAACCATTACCTTGTCATGCTAAACCAAGCATTCTTCCCTGCAATTGTTTTCACATGTAAGTCACACATTCCAAAGATCAAAACATTATATTTATTAATTTGAAATCAAACATTGGCAAGACTATCAACCATGTCATAATCAAAAGTCAACTCATAGTCAATAGATATAATGCTACAATTATCACCTACTTACACTTAAGTACATATCAATTGTCTCAGCATATATTGTGTTAGTACAACCATCTTAAAATAAGATAATTCCTTCAAGAAATATTATAGGGACATACTCATATCATGCAATTAATCAACCATTCTGACAACCTCTAAACATACCATGTTAAATAAATGAAATAGATGACATAATCAACTTCATACATCAATGTATCTCAGGGGAGGCGATCACATCTGCACAACTCAATCCATATTAGTACAACACAATATCACAAGTATATCGACTCATACCTAAATATCATAACGATGACCATCTGCAAAGGGAAATCAATATTAGCACGGTACAGATAACATCAATATCTTATCTGCAATGACCATACTCATCATGCATATGAACACAATGCATATAACAATAAGTTAACCACCATGCATGACTAACTGATGCTTGTGCATATCATCGCACTGAACAACTATCCTATATGATGAAGGTAAACTAAAACAACAATATAATGACAGGAATGTACATAATTGTAATGCTTATAAGAACCATTAACCAACATACCTGCATGAGAAATGTACAAACCTATTTAATGATATGCTCTTACCCTAAGGACCAGTGCTGCACCTTTCCTTATGATATGCATTTCCTACTCCATCTCAACCAACATGTCAGTATCGGGATGACATAAGCTACAACAATAAATCTCACAATGCATCTCTCACCTACTATGCATGCACAACCATACCTATAAAAATCCACGAATGAAAAACACACAGACACTAACATGCATACTGAACACATATATAACTAACATGTATGCATGACAAACACATCCCAAAAAAAACATCATCGACTTCTACACAACGATGCAACTATATAAATGACCATCACCATGCGTACATATCAAGCATAAATATAACCTTCATGCATGCATGAAAACCAATTTTTTCCCATCCATTCTAAGGGTTGAACGATGCTCTGATACCACTCTATGGTATTAGGTGTCACCCACAAAGAACATAAACCTACTCTAATACCACCTACTCTCATACCACTCTGTAACCACCCTCCTCCCACACTTACCCCATTTTACTGATCCATCAGGGTAAATATGTGATGAAGAGTTACTATGATATGATTCAACCTCGTAGATCACCATAAGGAAGTGGAATCAACAAAACAAAACCTTATTGACTTCCCTTATGTGCTATAGTATCCCCAAGGGCTAAACCACCCTTCTACGTTCTCAAACCCTAAGCTAACTTTGTTTTTCACTGACTTTAACTCCCAGTCGCATGCACAAGCCTGCATCCATGTGACTGTAGGCCTCCAGTCACATGCATAATCTTGTAAGGGTGCGACTGCAGTCTCAATTTCATAGTTTTGTGCCTTCTACTGCGAAATTTGTGCCAACTTTTCAGGGCTACACTCCAGGTCACTGCCCAAAACTTGATGAAACTTTCCAAAAACAGAAATGACACAAGGAAAAAGCTTCTAACACAAAAACTAGTGAAGACCTTGACCTAACCAAGCCTAACCATGATAGACATTTTATCAAACATGTCATGAAAATTTAATTTACAAGTCATAAATACACATCTAAACATAACGATATCATAGTTATCTGAGAATTGTCAAGAAGTTTCAATGCCCTCTCATAATAGCTACAACATCATCTATTAGGTCATGCATTCACTAAAATTTCATTTATTAACCAAAACGTGACGAGATCCATAACTTAAATATGTCGTAAACCATTCTTATAACCAATATATATCCAATAGATAAATAATGATATAACAACCATTATAATCACATAATGACAAGCACATTTTCACATAATACACAAGAGGAAAATAACACTTATTATCATATGCAAATGCAGCCAAGTCAAGGAATTCCATGTATGACCCCATCATAGATTGGGCTGAACCAAACCTTTCTTTCATCCAATCACCTCTGTCCCATATTCCAAGCATGAATGTGGGATCTCATGGAATAAACCAAGAAAAACCTAACTAGGGCTTCTAGCGGCCAAACCACCTCAACCCTCAAACAGTGATTCCACTTCACGGTCTGACATCATTAACCATCATGAGATCAATACCCAAGTTTTTAAGGACTCCAGAGTGTTTGTTCCAACTTGCCTTCCAAAACTAGTAACTCAATCCTTAGCTATCATCAGGCTCCAAAGCTTTTGTCCAACCAAGGCTTCCACAACTAGTAACTCAACCCACCAAGGGCTCCAGAGCATTTTTCCAACCAAGTATTCCAAGTCTAGTAACTCAACCCAAGATGTTAGAGGGCTTCTAGAGCGTTTTTTCCAACCAAGGCTCAAGGAGCTGGTAATTGAACCCACTGTTGGCTTAGTAGGGCATGACCCAGGTTCAAAAGTGATTTAGCCAAGAAAATCCTGGTAGTACTTGCCCTTTCGGCAACGGTCTGCTGAGCGTGGACTGAAGTCTCACTCGAAGTAGTATGGGAGGGTGCTAGAACAAGTTTTCCGCACCCTGGGGATGTTCGATAGGAGGTGATCGGTACGTAGTCCAACCTTCGAACTTATTGTGCTACGTGCATCAGCGGGCACCTCGTGCCCTGCGATACTGTCTTCGCACGGTTCTAGCCACAACACAACCCATGTTATTTACCCGAGTCTTCTCTAATTAGGCTTTGTTAGCTGGTTACTTAGATTATTTTCATATATAAGCATTCATACTAGTATTTATCAATTGCGCACAGTAAGTAAATAGAGTAAAATTAATGCATGACATCAAAATATGGATTCAAGAATAGATGCACAGAGTAAACCTCTTTTTATTAACTTTAAATCCCAAGTACAGACTCGACTCCACCCTGTGCACTCAGCTGCCGACTCTTCTAGGCCTCTGCACACTCAATCGCAGAGCCTCTTCCTATTACTATGACCCAGTACACTTCATATCCAAATCTAACCCTGAACCATGCCTTTGCTATTGTATCTATCTGTACTTCCCTTTACACTTAGAGCCTTGCTCTATTTATACAATCCCATGGTCCATGGACCATGGGTAGGCCGACACAACTTTACATTAAATTACAATATTTTAGGGTGGACAGCCCTATGACTCATCCTAGACTTCGTGCTCTACGCTCACAATTCGCGGAGTCTTACAATATAATTGACCAAAACTTTGGCTTTGAGCCCCAAAAACATGCTACGAGGGATCCCATGCTGAACAGGCCCCTAATACAATCATCGTGACTCGTCTCGAGTCACTCTACTTATGCAGCGATCTTGGCACGGAGCCCCTCCAACTGTGCCTGTGTTGCGTGAAGGTACGCAGTGCATTGTTCTATCGTCTGCTGGATCTGCTCTACTCTTTTGGTCGAATGCTTGCCGTTAGGGGAAAATCCCTATCTTAAGGCATGCATCACCTTCATCTGTGTGAGCATTCCTTCGATATTAGCAGTGATTAGGAAGGTGTCATCAATCCAAGGTTGGATGTGCACTTTAAGTACTGCCTCTTTTTGTCACGCGGAATCCACCTGTTCCTTCAATGCCTTCACCTGTTGTAGCTTCGCCAGCCGTTGGGTCATGACAAATGTCTGCACCGTTCCACACACACTATCATACTGAACTTGAAACTCCCGCACATCTGTTTCCAGGCATTGTATGGTGGGGTCCTCCTGTAAGGAAGTGAGGACCGTGAAGGATTCTTCCAACATAGTAGTACAGTTCTGCACTGCCTGTCCTATTTCCTCCAACCCTTTTTGGATAGCGCCAGCGCGCTGTTCCCAAACTTCCGGGGGCGTGGATGACTGCGCCTTTAATCGCAGTTCGGTAATCTAAAGGTTGAGGTCTAGCTGTATCCTCGTTGCTTCCTCCTTTGCCTCGCAGAATCCACTGGCCAATTTGTGAATTCACACTCCTACTGGTAGATCTGCCGGGACAACCAATTTCGGGACAGTTCTATAAGCATCGTCCACCGCCTACGCCAGTCCTTGAGTCTACGCAATGAGTTCATCATGCTGCCGGCTGAGTTGTTCCATATTGATCTTTTGTTCGCTCAATACTTATAGCGGATGACCTTCTCTGGCACGAAGCTTAGCTATGACCCCATCCTGTAACCACTACATGGTTTCTCGCAAAAGGGCAACCAAGTTTATGCTCAACCCCTTAATCCTATCTACCGTAGCTTGGACAATGTCGTTTTCTGCCTCTAACGCATCCTCGGGGAACATGAAAGTGTTCATCATGCAGGCGTGCGTCATCTGTTTCGCCTCTGATGTACTTGTTGTGACATATGGGGCCATCGCTCCTGTTTGAGGGGGTTGCACCTGTAGTCCCTGTAACTGCATTCGTAGCGCCCCCAACATAGTGTTCTGCTCCACCATCACCTCTTGGAGTGCATCCTTAGTTACATTGTGAACTGTTTTTCCAATGTCAAAAAGATCACCTTCTATAAGAGTGGTTGGGTCAATGGATGTCTTAGATGCCTTATTCTTCTTTCTGGGGACCGGTTTCTCAGGGATGTGTAGCCATTTCAACTTTTGCGAGGTAGTTTCCAGATTCATGCTCTCTTTGTCTAGGTCGATTTCCTCAGCCCCCTGCCCTGTTGACATTTCATGGCCCCCCTCGGTCTCTTTATTGTCATTGTTGTTGTTTTTTCCATTTGCGTCGCTGCTGTTGCATCGGCCATCTTCTGTTGTGCGGCTGCTTCTGCCGCTACTTTTTCCTTGTGCCTCTTTTTGACTAGTTGCGCGATGTGCATTTTGTCGTCCTTCTTCCTTTGTTGGGTTGCGACCTTCTCCATTACCGCCAAGTCCGAGGCATGTCACTCTGGAGTCCATGTTTCCAATGCTGTGAAGATGTCATCATCATTAGAAATAAATGGAAGCTTTTTCCATTCCTTTGCTGGATCCTTCCGTGCCGAGACATGAATGTTTTGCATGTCCACTTTAAACTCTGCAAAGCTCTGTAGTGTGGCATACATTGTGGCAGACAATCATGGTCTTCTATTGATCCACATCTAAATGGTTGCCTCCATCAACACCCAAAAAACCTTGATCGCGTGAATCTGCTTTATGTCCTTCATGGCCCAGAGTGAAGCGTATTTCGCGGCCTCAGGTACGTCCTGGTCGATAGGCGGGAACTGGCTACCTACCAGCAGTTCACCTACTACCAGCAAGATGGATAAGGGCAACCACGCATAGTGGAAGGTCTTACCCTGCTCTTGAGCCTCCTTGTAGTTCATCAAAAATTTGTCATAGAGGAACTCAGCCCAGTTGAACTAGACCCCCTCAGCGCACTGTTTGGCCAGCGCAACTGCAGGCGTGGGTACTTCATCAGCACGACACTTTCGCATTAAGTTGTCAGCCAGGATCTGGGTAGCTACACGCATGCCTTTGTCCTTGATACTCATAATTGCATAGTCGCGCATCTTCTCTTCCAACTTGTATTTGGTTTTCATGGTTTCCGCGAGAGCCAAATCGCTGCTTTTACCAGCTATTTCCCTGGGGTCCCTTCCCTTACAGGGAAGTCGAGAAATCCTTTGAATAAGTTTCGCTGTAATGGGAATAGGTTCCTCCAGCCATAGATACCCATCATGCACCAGGCACAGCAGTTGCTTGATGACAAAAATGGTGATGGGCGTGCAATGAAAGTGGGGTATCCATTGTAGATGAAGTAACCCAGCCTTCTCCACACCACACAGCCATTTTCACGGCTCCAGCGTGATCACTAGCCCCTCCAACTTCTGTTTCATGAAGCTTTTTGTCACCAGGTGTGGGAACTTTTCGCTATCTGCCAGGTCCCAATCTTCAAATTTTAGGGTGGGCACTTGGTCGAGGGGGGGACCTTCAAAATTAATTCCGTCGAGGAGGAGCGGGGTTTGGATCACACTCTTCGTGGCCTCCAGGTCTTTGACCGCCCTAACTTTCCCTTTCGACGGAGGGACGTACGTCGGTAACTTTGCTACGGAAGGCATTGGAGTGACATCCTCCTCCACATCATCTTGCGCCTCTATTTGATTGATTAGAGCCCGTAAGTCTTCCTCCTCTTCATTTGATTAAATGGTGGTGGCTTTTCCTTTTTCTTCCATTGACAACTTACCGAACCGTGGGTTTCGTAGGGATATGCCGAATAGTCCTATAGTTTGCTTATCTTTCTTTGTCCGTGGCAATTTCATAACTTCTGGCACAATCGTCGCATCTCTAAGCTCCTCATGGACCATATGGGGCTCCGCGGCCTCACCAGTGGTATCATCGGCGAATTTCACACTTGGTCTGGTAGTAGTCATCGTGTTTACATGGGATATGTTCTGTCGCGTACTCAAAGGCGGTAACAGTGCTCAGTGCTCAATGCTCTATAATCGCTCAAATCTCAAACAACCAAGTGTTGTATCGTGGCTAGACCTGGGGGTTTTATAGCATTTTTTGAATTTGAATTCGACCATTCCCCCCACTTCTAAGTCATTAATGCCTTCTTGGTGGCATATCATCCTAAATCTAGCTCTTAATTCATGTCTTAATTGCCCGCCGCCCGCTCCTCTTTGTCGTAAATTGGACATCTTGTCATGAACAATGACACCAACGGTCACTTCCCAGCCTACCTGCGTGGCAGCGTAGCCCCCTCTGCGCGGGCATGACCCTTGTGACATGTTGATCCTGCGCGCAACCTCTTTATCCCACAACTCCCCCGCAGACTATTTTATAGTCCTGCGCTTTCTTTCAACTGCTTGGAGTGTTGAGACTGTGCTCCCTACGTCTAGTTACATGGTCACACCACCTGTGTGAGACTTCAATTCACCTTCCAGCCTAGTCCGTGGGCACTCCTCAATTACCCTCGCGACAGTCAGTGCCGCATGTTCTTCTTGTGCAGTGTGCTCCCCTGGTTACTTTGTTTGGTAAGCTGCGGTCGTAGCCATGGTAGCAGAGTCACAAATTCTTGGTGAAAATCTTCTACTGTAGTAGTATGGCTATCTGTATCTTGTTTTGTCATTCTTAGTTCATCGACAAGACTTGCTTGTGCGATTTTGTTTTCCAGTTTTTTGATCTCAAGGTTCATTAACATGCTTTTCTTCCTCAATCATACCTGATCTTTTTTGCGAAGTCTAAGGTTCCCTCACTGAATGGCTTCCTAAATCCGCATATGTTCACCCTCGCGTAGCTGCATAATTCCTTCGTCATGGTCCTCACGTACTATCCCAACTGTGGGAGCTATTGCATGAGGATTCCTTTCCTCCAAAATTTTGGTCTCAACTCTACTCCCCAGCTTTGGAATCGTCTCCACGATAAGGTTTTTTGCACATGGTCCTATAGGCCCATCGAACTACTAGCATGCGTAGGTCCCAATCAGTTCTTCTCGCCTAATGAACCTTGTTTAGGACTCCACACACCTTATTGAATGCTTCCACATGGAACGTTTGTGGTGCCTGTTGCCTTTCCTGCTACTATGTACTGTTCTGATTTTCGATCCTGAGTTTGGGGTGTGCTTGTGCAGGCTGCACAGCACATGTCTATAGCCATCGAGATAGGTGGGTGCGCAAGTTGCTTTGTCCTTGCTGACCGACTCTTGTTTGAAGCTGGGAGCTTTCAAACCATAGGCGCATCATCCTTCTACATCCATGCAATTCCTCAAAATTTCTTTAATGTGTACCCAACCATCGTGCGTGTGTAGCACGCAGTGCCCACTTCAACGCATTGAACCACTACTGTTCCAGTACTAGGCTTTCAAATTTTCTCAGGAATTCATCCACCACCATCAATCCATCATATGTTGGTAGCTTTCTTGCCTCTGTTGTCATGCAATGCAATGATCTAACCATCATGTTGCAATTCAGCATCGTCACTTCGTGCAACTGATTTTGCCATTGCTCTACTTCTTCGTCTGAATCCAAAGTGCAGGAGCTTTCGCGCTCCCATGAGATCCTCCCATCTGCAGTCAGATTCACCCAATCCTAGTCTCACGTAGTTATCTTGTAAATACAATCAAGATCATCATCGCTATCATCGTCGCACACTAGTTCAGTGTAGCGTGCTCCTTCGGCTGGGTCCAGTAGGACTACTACACGTAGTGACTTTGTCTCGAAAATCATTTTGCACTTCTTCAGGTTGATTACTCCATTCATATCGGTGGCCCAGTCTATTCCTAACATCATGGGATAGGGATTGTTGTCATCGACAATATCTATTACTTCAAAATCCCGATGCATGCTCACGCCTTCAATATCAACTATTACCCCTTGCAACCTCCCCATGGGAAAAACCTTCTGTTGGTTCACCATTCGTAATTGAATAGGGGACCATTGTAATGCGGGCTTGCCCATGCATTCCCATGTTTGCTTCAGTAATATATTCACGTCTGAACCCAGATCTAGGATTACCTTATCCATTTCATACTCACCAATCTATGCAGTCAACCTCATTTCCTGTCCAATGTGCATGCTTCCCCAATTTCTTGACTACACGTAGTTCTCCTGACCCCGCGCACCTAGTGATAAGCTCCTGTAGTCCTTTGACTGGCTTGCTGTCGCGCAACAGTTTCATGCATGTCTCCAGAAAGGTAGTGAGCATTGAAGGATCCATTCCTGGCTCTGGTTGATCCTTACTCCCTGAAGTGGAGGCCTCTGTGAAGCTCTTCTTAGCTTCCATGAATGTCTCCTTCACGCGTTCTAAGTCAAAATCCAGTTCCTTTGCAGGATCCTTGTGAGCCCACGTACTCTCCTCTGGCTACTTCCCTGTATCCTCTCCCATGGCCGTACCGCTTCTGAGCATCATGTTTACATTTGGGACCTCTTCGCACTTCTCATACCTCATCATTTGTATGTTCTGAGTCGGGGGAGGCTGGAATACCCCTTTTTCATGCATCCTTGTGATCAATGTAGGACAATCTATTGTTTCATGATCAAATTGAGCACAATACGAACAGGATATCCTCATCGGGTTGGTACAATCGCGAGCATAATGCCTTGGTCCTCCGCAATTGTAACAAATTAATTGTCTACGGCACCTTCGTGGTCCCATTCCACCTTGTCCTCGACCTTGCCCCTAAAGTCCAGCATGTGCCATCCCTGCATTTGGCTCGAGGGCTCATGTTTTAGTATGCATCCTATAGGTAGGGGTCCGATCCATCATTAGCTTGTAACTGTGGCAAGTGCACTCATCATGGCCTACCGACTTGCAAAAATTACAAAACAATTTCTCGGGTGTCTGTGTATACTTCTGCAACAAATGACAATAATCTATTGTGTGTTTCCCTCCTATCTGACAGATCGCGCACCATAAAGCGGTTGCTGGACTCGGCCCTTCCTATGCCTCTGGTCTCAATGGCATTGGCCCTCCTCGTGCCAAGTAGTTCATGAGCACTGGACAATGATCCTTGTCATGGCCTTGGCCTTTGCATTTTATGCACCATACTTCCTCGTGTGCCTCTGGCCGCGGTGCCCTATATTGCTTCAAACTTTTCATTTCTAAAACAGATTCTATAGTTGTGCATGGATTTGTTGAACTCCCAACCCAGGGTCTTGTATCGGGGTCTCATGTAATCTCATTGCCATTTCCAATGCTTCAGCCTGGGTGGAATGTTTATGTTGTGACAGTGCCATCCTCAAGTGCGGTGTCAGAGATGCTACAAACCATGCCCGATGCTGTCCATCTATCAACGTCATATTGGCTTCGTGGATCATACTCTTCAGCTATTGATCCATATCCTAGGCAGTCTCGCCTGAGACCATCGCAATTTCTTTAAACCCCATGATTGGTTGTGTTTCTGACTTTGGCCTGCTAAATTCCTTGTTCAGCGCAGTCTAGATCTCTGCTATCCCTACATTTGGGTGGTTGTTAGAGTGATTGATATACCATGTTAATGACGATCCTATAGTGTGCTCACCAATGTAGCCTTCTTAATATTTTCGTCTGTGACACCTTGTGCTTCCCATATTGTTCTTACCACGAACCATAATTCATCTAGATCTTCATTCCCTACTCCTCTGAATACTAGTAGTTTGATTGTGGTCGCCATACTGCACTGTGGAGGTGGTGGAGGTGGAGAGAGTGGAGATGGAGGTGAGGGAGGTGAAGAGGGTGGCAGTGTGGGTGGAGGTTGTAATCGTGGAATGCGTTGCCTTATCAAACTGGCCGTGCTTCTCGGGGACTTTTTTCTAATTCTTCACTATCTTTATAGATCTTTCTGCTTCACGTAGTCCCAAACATTAATGTATTCGCATGACCCTTTTTACACGCAATAGCATCTTAATCCAAGTATTCAAAGATTTAATATACTTACCTCACGGTCCTTTGAGAAAGCGTCGTTCTGCCTTGTTGTAGCTCATGGTTGTGTCTACAAAAAACTCAGTGATAAATCCCCCTATTATCGGGTCGGTTGAGCCAATGGTCCACAGGTCTCGTGATCTTATCTTATGATGCTTCTAGTCTGTGCACTAATTCCGGAGTCCGCACTATTGGTTTTTCAAGCCTACACCTTCCCTAGCTATCGGCTAACTTCGCGATCCACTCATACAGCTCAGAAGGAAAGGATGCAAAGAAAATATCGTGGATTTCCATATACACATAGCACTCCAACCACTTTTCCTTAGATAGTTGCGGAGTTCTATTTTCCTGTTTTGCGAACTCGTGAATATTCTTGTCCAACCACTCTTCAACTTCCTTCTTTGTTGGGTTCCAGTGGCATGACATCAAACATCCCTTATGCAGATCCTGGTCCCGGCAACGGAACCATTTGTTAGCTTAGTGGGGCCTGACCCAAGTTCAGAAGTGATTTAGCCAAGCAAATCCTGGTACTACTAGCCCTTTCAGCAACAATCCGCGGAGCACTGACTGAGGTCTCACCCACAGTAGTATGGGAGGGTACTCGAACCAGGTCTCTACACCCTGAGGATGTCTCATAGGAGGTGATCAGTACGTGGTCCAACCTTCACACTTACTATGCTACGCACATCAGCAGGCACCCTGCGCCCTGCGATACAGTCTTCGCGTAGTTCTAGCCATAGTGTGACCCGTGTTATTTACCAGAGTCTTCTTTAATTAGGCTCTGTTAGTTGATTACCTAGATTATTTTCATATATAAGCATTCATACAAGTATTTATCAATTGCGTACAGTAAGTAAACAGAGTAAAAGTAATGCGTAACATCAAAATATGGATTCAAGAACAGATGCATAGAGTAAACTTCTTTTTATTAACTTTCAATCCCAAGTACGGACCCGACTTCGCCTTGCGCACTCAGCTGCAGGCGTCTGCGCATTCAGCTACGGACTCTTCTAGGCCTCTGTGCACTCAGTTGCAGAGCCTCTTCCTACTACTATGACCCAGTACACTTCAGATTCCAATCTAACCTCGAACCATGCCTTCGCTATTCTATCTATCAGTACTCCCCTTTACACTTAGAGCCTTGCTCTATTTATACAATCCCATGGTCCACGGACCATGGGTAGGCTGACACAACTTTACATTAAATTACAATATCTTAGGGCGGACAATCCTATGACTCATCCTAGACTTCGCGCTCCGCACCTGCAATTCACGGAGTCTTATAATATATTTAACCAAAACTTGGGTTTTGAGCCCCAAAAACATGTTGTGGGGGATCCCATGCCCAACACCCACAACCATATGGAACATGAGCACCAATCAGAAAAATAGAAAGGTAAAAACCCAGAACACCATGGCTATTCGAGAAATGAAAAGGCTAGGAAAAAACACTATCAATCAAGGAAATCCTCCATGCCAATGACAAATCATAACCAAGAAAACAAATTCATGTGCCATGCATGCCAAAACTAGCATGGAGATCATAGATGCAATTTCATACATGTAAGAAAAACACATTGTAGTTACTTATCCCATTGTCCTATTGTGTTTTCATGCTTTTCCTTTACATTCTTTCTCCAATCCAAGTGAATACTAGACCACTCCAAGCATTCTCCAAGAATACTCTAAATGTGCAAGAGTGTGAGAGACTAGAGAGAGAGAATAGAATGAAAGCTCCACCCAAAATCTATCAAAAATCTAACACTAACAAAAGGCCATGAACTGATCCATAGAAGCCTAATCATTGAGGCCTTTAATTTCTTCATTTTCCATTATTTCCCTCCAATTTTCCTCACCACATCCAACGTGTGGCCTTTCACCTTCGTTTTCTCATATTTTCCATTATTTTCATAAATAAATGTCAAATAATGCCTCTTTACCTTTTCCTTTTCCATTTTCCATAGTCATTAATAGATCATAAGTAATCCCTGTCACTATGTTTTTTCCTAATATTCAACTTGGATTACATGCCCCATGACCTTGGTCTTATTTTTGGCTTTATTAACTTTATTATATGGAATTTTAATCTAGAGTTCTTACATGCAACATAACAAAACAACAATTTGATGATGGGTTTCATCCCTCTTCGACTACGTCTTTGGGTTGAGCTTCCAATGTTGGTGCTTTATATTATATTCTCAAAATGTAAAATACATCGACATAGAATGCTCAAATCACAAAAATAATTTTGCATATGTGTCCATAACACCGAAAAACCCTTTTTTAGGCTTTTCTTGGGCTTAAAAAGTCCACAAATTGGCTAAATTAGGCCTTCTCTTCCATTTCTCTGCTATATGTCCTACAAATTCACAAAACTAGGAAAATGCACAACATTTTCCTCCTTTAGTGTATCCACCAAGCAAAAATCTAGTGTGGGGATGGAGGAGTTTCTACCGAAATTGGTTTGTGTTGTCAAACAGTTCATTGGGCATCGTGGCCCCAACTTACACCCCTTTTCATAGTCATATGGCACGTAATATGGCCAAGGGCATAGGCCAGAGGCCACATACCCACTGTCTCTACCGTCCCTAGTCATATGCAAGGCCATGTGGCCATGGGATGGGGCCACATGCCAACCCTTTCTTCGAAGCCCCTACCTTCAGTTTCATTATAATAATGGGACTGGGGCTACTGATTCTTTCCACTCCCCTCTCACCTTAGACCATGGGAATTTCATATGTGATATGACTGGGGTTGGTGCTATGTGTGTCGCCCCCTTACCCAACACTGAAACCTGATTGTTTTAAATATAACCATGATTTCCATTACAGACAAAAAACATGTTTGGCCTAACGGTTCGGTAGTTGATTTTCCAATGCGAGGTCATGGGTCCGATTCCAGCGGGGTTAACCGGCCACCATAATAAAACTTTGTACACATCTCAAGGGCCACATGGTGCCTTCTCATTTGACCATGTGGTGCCTCCCAATTGGTCCAACCAAAACCAAACAACTAATAAAAATTTTCCAAAGGAACTTGTACGATACGCCACGTGTCAGCATGAGATTGGCCTATCTAACATCCATATTGCCCAATGATCCTGCTAACATTCATGCCACATCTTAGTACAGCCTACCGGGTCAGTATCCTAGTCAACCCTGCAAGTTGACTTTTTAGTTGTTTGCCAAAAACTTGAGAATGTGATAACTTTCACATATGGTGTTAGAATGAGGCAATTCAAGCGTCTTTAGAATAAAAATGATGATATCTACGATTTGGCACTAGTTTTAGGAGATTTTGAGCAATTTTATTTTTTAATATATTTTTGATCCCAAGGATCATTCCTCCCCACTAGAAGATTTTGTACCACCAAATTTTTGTTTTTACTCACCAAGTAAGTAAGGTTACAACTCCCTCACTTTACCAATCTCAATCCACCTTGCTCTACTTGGATTTGTACCTTTAAGGCCCACTCAAAGATACTCCACACTATCTCTTTATGAAGTCATGATTCTCCTGTCAAGATATGAGTATTCTTGAAACTCATCTAAATACCGACGAGAAAAATATTATATAGATGGAATTTGAACATTTTCTTCACAGCCAACAACCAATGGAGGTTCATACAATCTCAATTTTTCCACATTCACAACATAATAAATTTCCATCTAAGGTGGCGAATCTAATTAGAAAGCATTGTTATCAATCTTCTCAAAGATTTTGAAAGGACCATATCAAATTTTATTGAGCTTTTCACTTGAAGTCTTTCCTTACTAATATATAACCAAACTTTTTCTCCCACTAGGAAATCATGATCAACTCGATGCTTTTCATGCCTTGCTTTATATTTTTCTTTGCTTTTCTTAAGATTCTCTTGTACTATTTGATTCACTACCTAAATTTTTTCAATGAAATGCTTGGCTTTTTCCACATTACCATGTCCATCTATTGTGATATATTTACCCAACATGAAATCCAAAGGAGACTTTGGCTCAACACAATTTTAGGCATGTTGGATATAATGAAAATCCTCACCCCAAATTTGAATATGCTTACCACAATATCCACAAAGGAGAAGCACTACTTCTCTATTTACCACTTTTGTATGTCCGTTGGTTTGTGCTCTTCTTCAACTTGGTGTCCATCAACTCTCATAAAGTTGACCAAAACTTCACGACAAATGAAGAATTTTGATTAGAAGTAATAGAAGTGGGTAACCCAAAGTGAACCCATACATTTTGGAAAAACATATTTGAAATTTTTTTAGTTCTATCATGTTTCTTACATGGCATTAACACACACATTTTTCTGAAATGATCCACAACAACATAAGATAAAAATGGCCTTTCTTAGACATTGATAGTCCTCCTACAAAATCCATAGAAATACTTTCCCAGGGATGAGAAGGAATGGGAAGTGGAGTGTAAAAACCAAATTTCCTATTGTTAGGATTTCTAGTAGCACACATGGAACATCCCTTTACATATCTTCAAACCGTCTCATTCATGTGATGCCAATAAAAATACATCTGAATTTGCGCAACTGTTTTTCCTACACCAAAGTGACCAATAATAACAGAAGTGTGGGCTTCCCTTATGACATTAACTCTTTCACCCTGTATAATAGATAACTTTCTAAGATGATACAACAAGTTGTTATGAACATGATAATCCAACTCTTCAATATGATTCCTTTGAATCAAATTTGCATAAACATATTTAAAATATTCATCTTGAGCATATTGTTCAATGTAACTTTTATGCATGTTTGAGTTATGCTTAAGAATGCGTTGTCTTAGTGGGTCCTAACTCAGGTTTAGAGTTAGTTTCGACAAACAAATCCCAACACTACTGGCCCTTTCGGCATCAACCCACGAAGCGCGGACTGAAGTCTCACTCGAAGCAGTATGGGGGGATGCTGGAACCAAGTTTCTGCACCCAGAGATGAGTGTGATGTCATTTTATGCCCTAAATCTTCCTTCGCACAGATCGATAAGCCTTTAAGGCTTATCAATGTAACTCCCTTTAATCAGTTTCTATACCTTTGCGAATGGTTACGACTGTCCTTCACAGACACTAAATAGGTGGATCAAATACTTACACGCATTAGAGATTACCTATAACCTAGTATTTACTCCAATCGGCTTAAGTGTTCAACAACTTCACATACAAAAAGATGTTCTTCGCGTAAATAGTTAACAACAATTGCATTCATGTATTAATATAAATCATGTAAAGTCACACCTTAATACATCATTATTTCATAAACCCATTATAACACAAGGTGCATTCATATAAGAGATGTAAAGAGATAACACAAGTATTTCTGCAATAATCTTCTTTATTGATAATTAGTTCAATCTTATAGCCTCAAGACTTAGTTACAGGGGTCCGCGCACTCAGCTGCTGACTCTACTCTAGGCCTCTACGCACATAGCTACAGAGCCTTCCTTCTACTCTAAGAATTCTTTGCTCTTACTCTTACTAACCCATTACATTTGTCTTCATCATTAATACTTTCCTTAGACATCCTAAGACACACCTATTTATACAGTCCCATGGTCCGTGGACCATGGGTAGATCTTTAAAAGCCGACTCAACTTACATAAAAGAAGGGTAAAACCCTTTATGACACTTTAACTATGCACGCGCTTCGCAACCAGAACTTGGAGAAACTTTACATTTTATACAACAAAACTTGTGCTTTTACCCGAAAACTTGGGCTTTTGCCCAAAAATTGACCCTAGGGGAGCCCATCCCGACAGGCCCCCCAAAAAAAGATCGTGACTCACCCTTGAGTCACTCTGATGGCATGGAGGTCTTACTATGAAGACCCTCCAACTCTACTCATGCCACTACCACTTCAAACGTGCTCTGCGTGGAATACCTGTTTGATTTGCTCCACCAGCTGATATGTTGTCGGTCCTGCGATGTCTTCCTTAATTTTCTATTGTGTGCTCTGTATGTTCACCAACTTCTTGTGAATGCTGGCGGAGATAATGTAGTCATCATCCAACCAAGGCCCCAATCTAGCTTTGAGAACCACTTCTTTATTCTGTGCTGCTTCCACCTGTAGATGCAATTTCCTGGCCTCCTCCAACTTAGGAAGGCATTGTGTAGCAGCAACGGTGCATGCCATTTCTCTGACATCATCATACTATTGGTGGAGTTTGTGAGCTTGTGTATTCAAGGCTTGCAGGGTGGGATCTTGTTGCAGAGCCATCACTACCTCCATTTCTTTCTCAAAGAGTGTGGTGGAGTCTTCCACCGTGGCATCCACTATTGCAACTCCATCCTTCACAGCGGATTTGATGCAGAAGCATCCAACACCCTTAGACAAAGTGAGGAATCCAAAGCGGAGAAAAGAGGAGCGCGTAGACCAGGGAAGCAAAACAAGGAGAAAAATTTCCTTTAAAAATAGATTTAAAGATGGAAAAAGATGGATAATTCTCTAAAGGAGACTTACTAATGTAATCTCCCATGTGTATATGAATGCATTCAAGTATGAGAGCTTTGGGGCTTTTGTTAGAGGATATGATCAGATCCTTTCCGTGATCCGATCCAATAATCCAACAATGTTTTCTTATATAAAAAGAACCTGCACGTTCAAGAGGAGGGACACAGAGTGATATAGTTGCAATGTAGTCGAGAGAGACTCTATTCTAAGGCTGAAATGCCTTAGCTGTAATCGTGTTTTATTAATATAATAGATAGGTGTTGTGTGGATCTCTCTGTGTCTGCGTGTTATGTTTCTTTCAATTCTGATATATATATATATATATATATATATATATATATATATATATATATATATATATATATATATATATATATATATATATATATATATATATATATATATATATATATATATATATATATATATATATATATATATGTGCCGTGGGCTCAAATCCAAAAATTGTATACATGTTGATCAACCATCAGGCGTGATGGTGATCCAGAGATATCAATGGAATTATGTGTGTTTGGTAGATGGTGGCGGAGTTGTGTTTTAACACAGAACTCCTTCAATGGCGGAAGATTAAGTTAAGGAGGAAGACTTACCAGAATGCCCTGGAAGCGTTGGATTTGAAAGATCAACAGTCCAGATCCTTCATCGCATCGGCAGATTGTTATAAGCGATAGCGATATGTGATTGAATCGCAACCATCAGATCAAAAGGAAGATTGACAGTCACAATTGGATCGCTAAATCACATCGGAGGAGTAAGGCTGGCATGGAATGAGCGACTGTGATATTGTCAATGAGTGATGGCCCGATTGGTGATCGGGTATTGGCCGATCGGGGAAGGTAAGGATCGGAGATCTGTGTGATCACTATCAGAGATTAGAAGTTAGAGCAGTTCTGAAGAACAAGGCTTAAAGCTGCGGACCCACCAATAGTTTATACATGCGGGTGTATAAAGGTTGAAGTCCGGTATGTGTTCCGGAGCGGGGTTTTGTATGTTACCCTGTGTATTTTGAAATCGGTGTTTCCCGATATATGTGTGGCCAAGGAGTTTAAGGGCTAAAATCATTGTTTAAGGCTCCTGATAGTTGAATGTAAGTCTCTAATGATGAAAAGAGCAAACCTCGTTATCCTTGTCTCATTTGTGACGAAGAACATTTGACAAGAGACTGCCCTCATCATGTAGAGGTTGCAAAGATTGTCAAAGGTTCCCAAACGCCTGCTGTTTTGAAGGATCCTTTTCCAAGTCAAGACAGTAAGATGATAGGTTCTTCCTCGAGTGCCAATGAAGAACCCATATTGATGATTTCCCATGTTAGGATTGCGACTTGATCGCATGATTATGGTAGTAAAAGTCCTGTTGATGGTAAAGAAGTAGAATCTTCTCATTCTAATCCATCAACCTCAGCTCTCGGTTTCGATCCACTACAGATCGAGAAACCTAATCCAGAATTGGTAATCAAACCACCCGCCAAGGTTATACTTCGAAAGTCAGATTTCAATCCACATGCGAGATCGGCTCAGAACTATAACATTGTTGAGGATTTAGCTGTTTCACCCTCAGGAATGTCGGCTTTGGAAGTGCTGCAATCATGTCCAGCACAGCGTAAATTACTTTTGTCGGCTATAGGAGCTGTTGATGTTCAGGACTTGAACCTAATAATTTTCGATCTAGAAAATAGTACACCATGCTTACCTCATCAAATGGCTTTCCAGATTCCAGTGATAGTCAAAAACAGGCCTATTCATCAAACTGTGATTGATGAGGGAGCCTCAACGTGTATTATGTCGATACAGTGTTGGAGATCGCTTGGTTCTCCTTCACTAAATCAATCTCCAACGATTCTAAAGGCATTTGATGGTCGTGGGTTTCATCCTTCTGGCATTCTACAGGATTTACCTATAAGGGTTGAAGGAAAAACCGTTAATCTAGATGTGGAGGTGGTTGATGCCCCTCTATATTACAACCTTCTCTTGGGTCGAAGTTGGTCTTACGCTATGACAGATGTCGTTTCATCGGTCTTTCAGGTTATAAAGTTTCCTCATAATGGAAAGATTGTAACAATAGACGAGCTGGCTTACTTTTCATCTGACACAACCTCTTCTGAAAGTATTCAGCATGTCGGTAAAACAACTATCCCGTATAAGGATGTTGGAGTAGGACTAGTTAAAGATGTCGGTTTACTGGGAACTTTTCCTTTTCCTCCGATCAACGCATCGTCTTCATTTGCAGCCATTCATATGATTACGTCAGACACCATTGTTTATGATGATCCTTGGATCATTCCTTCTGAATCTGAGATAGACTCATTTGGTGATGTCATGCCTTTGAGTCCATATGAAATTGCGTATGAGGGCGTGCAATCGTTTACCGACCCATTTTCAACCGAAATTAAATTAATGAATGTGGTCCGTGAAGAATAACTTTTCACATCAAGCTCAGACTCAATCACGTTTCTGAACTTGTTCACTTTGATGAGAAAATTCGTGAAATCCTATGTGTACATGATTTACCATGGGAAGATCTCCATCACAGATCTTCATTTTTACCCGAGAATGATCGTTTTGAAAATGATTTTTCATCAATTTTTACGACTGAATATGTCAAGGAACCTCAGAATCCAATGAAACATCCTGATTCGGAGTTAAATCTGGGAAACATCTCTCGAACTATTCCTATTGACATTTCGGTTAAGCCTGGAATTGTTGAGAACATTCATATAGGTGCCTCATGTACAGAAAATGAAATTCAAATATATAAGGCCCTATTTCAAGAATTCCACGACGTGTTTGCCTGGTCCTATGAGGAAATGCCAGGAATTGATCTCGCGATTGTTGTTCATGAAATAAATACTTACCCGGACGCTAAACCCGTCCGGCAACGTTTGCATCGGATTCACCCAAGAAAATCTGCTCCTATTAAAGCAGAAGTTGAAAAATTACTCAAAGCAGGTTTCATTTACCCGATTCCGTTAACGGATTGGGTATCGAATATTGTTCCAGTTAACAAAAAGCAAGAGACAATAAGAGTATGTATCGATTATAGGGACATTAATCGAGCTTGTCCAAAGGAAAATTACCCAACTCCCTATATCGATCAAATCATTGATGATTGTGCCGGCAGTGAAATATTCTCCTTCATGGATGGTTTTTCCGGATACAATCAAATCAATATTCTACCTGCCGATCAACCAAAAACGACTTTCATTTGTCCATGGGGGACATTTTCTTATTGCAAGTTACATTTTGGGCTCAAGAATGCCGGAGCAACTTTTCAAAGGGCCATGTCTTATGCGTTTCATGACATCAAGCACATTGTGCAACCCTATCTCGATGATTTTCCTGCTCATTCATTACATCGAGCTGATCACCTCGTCCATTTACGAGCAATCTTTATGAGGTGTAGGCATTATCGGATTCGGTTGAATCCACACAAATGTGTTTTCTGTATAGAAATGGGTCGCTTGCTGGGGTTTGTTGTTTTGAAATCCAACATTCGCGTCGATCCCTCGAAGGTCGAAGCTATTGTCAAATTGCCTCCTCCTTCGAGTCTTCACCAACTCCAAAGTTTGCAAGGGAAAGCAAACTTTTTACAATGATTCATTCCTAACTACGCCGAGGTTACAAAGGGTTTTACCTGGTTGTTTAAACAGAATACTCCATTCTTTTGGGGTGAGATAGCTCATAAATCTTTTGATGCACTAAAACACGCGTTAACCCATGCACTGTTAATGCATCCTCCCAACTACAACCAGGATTACTTCTTGTATCTCGCTGCCTCTCATTCCACCATTGGAATGGTCTTAGTTCAGGAAGATGAATTCAGTACTGAACATGTGATATATTACCTTAGTCGAACTTTAAATCCAACTGAGCTAAAGTACTCACATGTGGAGAAATTGGCATTGGCAGCTGTTCAAGCTGTCCAACGTTTTCGTCACTACATTTTACTACGTAAAACTACAGTAATTTTGACCAAGCAATTGCTAGGGGGCAAGTACTCTAAATGGATTGTTATCCTGTAGGAGTTCGACTTGGAATTTGAAAAATCTAGGTCTAAGAAATCTTTAGTTTTTGCGGAATTAATGTGTGACTTCCCGCGTGCTGACACAGAAACTGTGGTGGAGGATCCCATTACGGACAAATCCTTGTTTCTAATCAGCACTTTAGATCCGTGGTATGGGGATATCATCATTTATCTCCAGACCTAATCCTTTTGGCCAGAAATTTCAAGGTCAGAACGTCGGAAAACATGATTCCAGTCCCAACAATTCAGGATTATTGGAGATACTCTTTATCGTCGTGGGGCGGACTCTGTTTTTCGACGTTGTTTAACTCACGAGGAAGCTAAAAGGGTTCTAAATGACTGTCACTCTGGATCATATGGCGGTCATATGTCTGGGTATGCCACAGTCCAAAGATATTGCGCGCTGGCTACTTCTGGCCGTCTTTGTTTAAAGATTGTATTACTACGGTCCGAAAATGACACAACTGCCAAATTTTTGATCGAAAGATGCGCGCTCCTCCTGCTCCTCTCCACCCTATAATTTCCATTGGTCCTTTTGCCAAATGGGGTATCGATTTTATTACATGTAACCCTCTCTCGGCTGGGGGGCATGCATATATCATCCTTGCGGTAGATTATTTTACCAAGTGGGCTGAGGCGATGCCTACATTTGAGGCAGATGGTAAGACAACTGAAATTTTCGTGTTCAATCATATAATTGCTAGGTTTGGTGTCCCACAAGTGATTATCACTGATCATGGGCGTCATTTTCGAAATGTTATGATGATCGAACTTACAGGCCAGCTTGGTTTGCATCACGATAGTTCAAATCCTTATTATCCACAAGCTAATGGTCTGGTTGAATCCATCAACAAAGTTTTAGTCCTCATGATCTGACGAATCATTAGGATTCATCGGTCGAATTGGCATAACATGCTATTTTCAGTGCTTTGGGCATATCGAACCTTAGTAAAAACATCAACAGGGTTCACTACTTTCCAACTAGTTTATGGTCTGGAAGCTCTGTTACCCATTGAATGCGAAATCCCATCATTGCAAATGGCCATCGAGTTACTTCCAGCCACTTCTGAAGAGGAAAAACATTTTTTATACTTGGATCAATTAGATGAGAATCGACGTGATGCTGCATTGGCGATCGAGACTCACGCAAAACGTATGAAAGCTCAGTGTGATCGAAATGTGACCCCTCGAAATTTTTCGGAAGGAGATCTAGTCTTAGTTTACAATCAAGCTAATGATAAATTAGGCGCTGGAAAATTCGTTCCTATGTGGCATGGTCCCTATGTTGTCAAGCGAAAGCTAGTAAAAGGGGCCTATGAATTGGTAGACTTTGACGGGGACTCTTTAGGTAAACCCAGAAATGGTCTTTACTTGAAGAGGTATTATGCTTAAAGGATGGGTATGGAGATTTTTAGTTAGAATAGTTTTTCTTTTTAGCTGGTGTGTTTTAGTTTAAACAGTGTGCTTAGCTTAGAGGGTGTTTTTTCGTCATTATTCCTGCTTATCTTGGTTTTACTCTTCATATTGCAGATGTCGATGTCTCTTCAAACATACATTGGTTTCGCTGATGGTGCTTGCCGTAATACACGGAACATTTCTTCCGCAGCTTGGGTTATCTATTTGCCCTCTGACGAGTTAGTATTTATGCATGGGGTAAGCCTTGGTCAAACAACGAACAACATTGTCGAGTATAGTGCAGTGATTGAGTTATTATCTGAATCTATTTCATTTGGGATTTGGAGTTTGATAGTGAGGTTAGATTCTGAACTCGTTGTATTACAGCTTAATAGAGTGTATGCCATTAGAAATCCAGTGTTATTAAGATTATTTTTGAGAGTGCGTCTCTTGGAACGTGAATTTGATTATATTGAGTATCAGCATATTCCAAGATATTTAAATACATTAGCAGATGCAATTGCTTCTCGAATGTTAAGTAGACATTTGCAATAATCATACATGTAAATTTAAAAACATTCCATAACATGATTTACAAGATAAGCCGGTAATAGTGATATATATATATATATATATATATATATATATATATATATATATATATATATATATAGGAGTGTGTCAAAAAATACATCGTCCTCAATCAGAGGTTGAAAAACACCTTATGATCAGCAAAAATGATAAGTACAAAAAAAAAAATTGTCATATGTGCCCACAATAGGCGATCATCCTATCACTGGTGATGATCTCGATAAGAAACCACTACACGGGCCACCTTGCAAAGGAACCTCCTAAAAGGTCCTAGGACCCCAATCACATAGCGCTGAAGTCGATGAGGAATGTCATCTATGGTGGTCTCCGGAATATCTCCTGTCAAGCGCTCTAGATGACTCTCCAACTCGGCCAAAACCTCTGCTGATTCGTCCTGTGGGGCTGGCACAGTTGCAACTGGTTGTTTCCGCTCGTAAGGCCAGAGAGTGGCTGGTCATTGTGGACACACATCTACATTTGAAAATTTTACTATCAGTTTTGGGACGATAGAAAAATAATAAATAAAAAAAATTAAAATAGGAAAAATGTTGAAAATGATTTTACCTAAGTCATCCCATTGCTCTCTTGGTGGAAGAGACATGTCTGGGTCACCACGAAAATCTACCCCATCGTAAGGGAAGTCCTGAATAGAAAAAACCTAGTTTTCCAACCATTGGAAATACTCAGGTTTGAATCGAACAACCTCTGTCCCCTAGTCTGGATGACGGGCCATAACTGCGACCCATCGCATCAGTTTGGGCTCTCGAGGAAGCCCAGCTCCAACAGTAAGGTGCTACGGGACCAACAGGGGAACCCTCTCCAGACCAAAGCTCACAACTAAAACCACATAACCAAAGGTCTTTAGTTGTCCGTTCTTGGCTCTGGTCAGTTGGCCTTTCACATTGGCCAACACAGCATCGCACCAGTTGAAGATGGTGCCTCGAAAGCAGTCAACTGTCATCCGCATCTGGGATCCGGCGACAATATGTAATTCGGCACTCCCGCAAAGTCTGGTGACAGTAAACGCAATCACCATGAGTTCAAGAAGGGATATGGTTTTTATGTCTATCCCTTTGTCTCTAGCCTGGCTGTTGTAGAACTCTAGCCGGAGGCTATCGGCAGACTGGCCACCTGGCCTAGTCCCGAATAGAGTCAAGTCTGCGCGTCTCTTAGGCAAACCGGTCAAGAAATATATGTCTTCCGGCTTGATTTCAAGCTGGTGGCCACCAATGAAGAGGCACTGGTCCTGTATGCTCCATCTGTCAACCAGCCACTGTAAGAAATCCACCTCGGCCCTCATGCCAGGTATGGCCCAGAATTTGTACAAGCTGCAGGCCTTCAATGCATCGATCGAAGGTTGGTGATTCAACGCGGCTAGATACACATCCTCATGCTCTTGTTCATGCCAATCTAGCATGAAGTACTCTCTGCATCCAGTAAAAAGACAAATTAGAATGCTATAAATTAATTTGTTTGGGTCAATTTTGAGAAATTTTGGGTTAAAAACCCTTGCTGCGGGGACCACACCCTCTATGTTAGAGACAGTGCATGGGTCCGCACCTTTCCTACATGGAAGGTGCGGAACCTTGACGTTTTCCCCATTGAGAAAAAGTCAGAAAAATGAAATAAAAGCCTAAAACAAGAAATGAAATGGTTAAAAATGAAGAGTAGGATGATGTGGATTACCTGGAGAAGACGACGTTCGATTCCGACAATTGCATTTTCGGCAATCTTCACGGGAAGTTTCTGGACAAAAGCACTATTTTCTCACCTAAAACTGAAATGGTAAAAATGAATTGATGAAAGCCCTTTTTATAAGTTTTTTGAGTAAATAAATTGCAAATTTGTATATGTTTCACTTTGGAAAGGTATTTTTGCAACATTTTTATCCATTTCAAACATGTATGAGTAATGTTTCCATTTTTGTTCAGGATAACGGATTATTCAAGCGAAATCTATCATTTTCGACGAAAAAACATTTAGAGTCACCTTTAAGCTCTTTTCTGACTCCTGAAACATGAAAAGATTGCCAAGTTTTTCTTTTAAACTCGTTAAAATGGAACTAAAAGACAGTCCACTTACAGCTCTTTTCCGATTTTTCAGGCTTCTCCTCTGAAGTTTTGTCCGTTTTATTCTTCTTCTTCCCTTTCTTCTCCCCACCGGATTTTGATTTGGCTACAGATGACTCTACAACATGAATATCCGCAGAAATCTCCGCAGAAGAATCTCCTGTTGGGGAGTCAGGCAAGGTTATGATAGGAGAAGAATTCTTCGAAGACTTCTTCTTACTCTTAGTGTTAACCATACCAATAATACCATCGGCGGCATGAGATCCCGAAGGAGCTGCAACGATTTGCTTTTTCTTGGGAAGATCGGGGATTTTCTCGTGTAACGTACCTGACTGAGTATAGACCAAGTCAAGGTACTATTCTTGAGCAATTACTTGCTCCTTAGTAACAACTCCGGCTTTAGCTACATCTTCGGTGATCTTTGGCAACAAAGAATTTACAAACCATTCAGCCAAGATCTGATCCGGAATAAAAGCCTTCACTAAATGCCGTCGACGTCTTCATTCATGAATATGATCTGAAATGTAAGTGGACGTCGATTTCTTTAATGAAGTTAGTAATTCCGTGCCATAGTCATATCTGACTGGCAATTGAAAATGAGTTAAAAACGAGGTAGCTAACTGACTAAAATTACAAAAAGTGCCTCGCGGTAACTCAATGTACCACTTGGTCGCGAGACCAATCAGAGTGCGCTGGAAAAGTCTTATATGGATTGAATCATCTGAAATGGAGTTAGACGCACACCAGAGGTGATAAGTCATCACATGGTTCGATGGGTCCTCTCCTGATTTGCCTTCGAACTTAGGAATATCACTAGGCAACTTATTCGGCATTGGCGGCCAAAAAAGAAGATAATTAATGGGATCGTTCGTTAGGCGCGACAAGTCAGGCAAGTCCAAAGTTGCGATAAACGGTAACTGATGATTAGGGTCCCTAAAAATTTGGGTCATGAGACCAGCCCCAGGAGGAGGATATCCAGGATAACTAGGAATAAGAATTGCATTTGGGATATTGTATCCTCTTAAAACCAGGATTAACCAGACCGTACTGGGGTTGTTGAGGTTGTTGATATGTGTACCTAGGGTACAGTTGATACTGATAGACTGGCTGCTGCACAACAGGACCGAATTGGTACTGTCCCTGGTACGGTTGATAAGTAAATTATGGTTGACTTGTGACAACCATACTTGAACCAGGTTGTCCTACAGGCATCTGAACCGAAGTTTGAATCGTGGGTCCAGATAGAGGTAAAGATGTTTGAGGAGTAGATACAGGAATAGTAGAAACCGAAGCTGTCGATACTTCAGAAGTAGGTGGGGTAGATTGAACAGATGTTGCGGCAGTTGTAGCAGTCGTTTGAGGCAGAGTACGAGGCGTACTAGGCCTAGGCTGAGAAACTACCAAAGGTACAGAAGTTTGAATAGTAGACTGGACAAGTTGTTGGGGTGTACCAGAAACTAAGGGTTGTCCAGTTTGAGATGACAACTGTACATTTGGCTACAACACCTGTTGAGTTTGCGATGGATCCCACACTAAATTCATTTCGGGTTACGAACCCATAACAGGTTGAGAATATTGAGGACCATAACTGGGTTGAGGGTAGGATTGATAATTCAAAGGTACATTTCCTGTTCCTTGAACATATGATTGACCGGAAGGTGGTTGGAAACCTTGGTTCGAGTATTGACCTTGGGGTTGATACCCTTGAGGCATGTACTGATACTGGGGTTGACCTTGGGGTACATATTGAGTCTGGAGTTGACCTTGAGGAACGTACTATCCCGTAGGTATGTATTGTCCTTGAAGTTACCCCCCAGGCGCAAATTGGGTACCTTGAGGTTGCCCCCCAGGCGATAATTGAGGATTTTGAGGTTGCCCCCCAAGCGATAACTGGCCACCTTGAGGTTGAGGATTGGGAATAGAACCTGACATCATGAGAATATCTTCTACGCTCAACGACTTAGTACCATTGCTTCCAGTTAATAACCCTTGTTCAATGGGTTGAGGAGATGCTCCCAAAAAAGTACCAGAAAGTGATTGATACCCAGAGGGAACAGAAGGACCGCCGTACAAAAAGGATTCAGGCGATTGAGTAAACATGGACGATTGTCTTGACATATTTAATGGACGATAACCTCTAGGTGTTGGGTGATAAGGAACACGAGGTGGTGAAAAACTTAACCCTGGGTTTTCTAAGAAATTAGTCAAAAGAAAGATACCCAGCACTACTCCTGGGTGGACTGTAAAATATTGATTCACGCTCCCTTAGCTCAATAGCAGGTTGATTTTCAGGGATAGGGATGCTTACTTCTTCTTCCGGAGTAGAAAGTTCTTAGATAGCTATAAGTCCAGAAGGAAGATTTTGGGTAATTATTCCTTCTACCCTAGGTGAACCAGGACCACTAGAAGTTGGAGAAGCAAACCCCAATGTCGGAGTAGCAGCAAATTCACTTTCAGGTTCGGATATTTCAGGTTCCTCACCTATATCACTAGTAGATGAAAAGCTACCAGTAACTTCGGAAATAGACACAGATTGTGGATTATAATCTGCTACTAAAGCTTGAAAATTAGGATGTACTACCAAAGAAGACTCTCATTCTTCAGGTGACCCAACTCTACTGTCTCTAGGAGATACGAGGAATTTCAACCCTTTAGGCTGGCTCAGTGAAAACTCAGGAGGTTGGCCCTGAAGTCTACGGGACTTCCTCAGTAATTCAGCCACGGTTAAAAATTTTTAACTACTTCACACGCAAACAAAGTAAAATCTCAATGAAAACCACCTAAAGCCTCTAAAGAACCAAACAAATTTGGATCACACACCTAAAGAATCTAGGAGATCAAACACACACAAACAGTAACTTTCCGTACTCAAAACACTAGTTGGTGATGAAATCCGACGTTGCAGAGTTCAATACAGAAATGGCGGTTGGAACAGTTACCCCAGCAACCTGCTTAATGAATAGATTCGCACAAGTTCCTCCACTTAATTGTCTCGAGTGAAGAGAACCCCCCAGAAAATCCAAGTGAGTATAGCCGATGTCTGCTCCAGGTACAGTGGGATCCTCCCACCACTGTCACCTTAGGAAGAATCCTAAAGAATATGGCCATTAAGGTTACCAACTGAAACAAATATACCCGGGGGAACAGTCTACGATCCGATACGCATGCAAGGGCAGAGTAGCATGCTCAATCCCCTTGAAGGCTCCTTGACATAATCCAAGGTTTACCAACAAGTGACCCCAGGCTCCTCGACAATGGTTAATCTGAGGTTTACCATTTTTAATACGTGAATATCTGGCGTCGTTCCCAATGAGGAAGGATTGATTCCCACTCTAGTTGGGACACAATCTCGTGCTTCCCCTTTAAGAGGAGCTTTCCCAGAGCATAAATGCAACAATTGGATTTCTTCCCTACCACAAGATACAGCCACTTGTTTGTTTTTACTGTCTTGGAGAGTTAATTACTCTCCTACTCCAAGACACTAGCCTAAGCTATATTGGTGTATTAGAGCCCTAGAAATAAAACGTTACTAGATGAATTTTACTTTAGGCATTATTTTTATTGGTTTTTGTTTAAGTCAAAAGGTGCGGAGATGAAACTCGTGGTATGAAGACTCGACTCAAAATCACTAAAAATGCACTTAAGATGATTAAACAATCTTTTCCCTTCGATGAACTTCTAGCTAGGAAAGAGTTTGAGAATGCAAATATTTGTAAACACAAATCTTTCTTAACAAACAAATTAAAAGAAGAGCTTTTGTCCTTTCCAATGCACTCAAAACGAGACAACTAGTTATTTTCACAAAAAATTCCCTTTTCTTTTCAAAGGACTGAATCACTACAAAACCAAACTTTTTCCAAAAGAGATTTTTTTTTTTTTTATAAAACACTCAAAACTATGGAAATGACTAACTTTGAGATCTATAAACTATAAAAACCTATTTGAACTCAAGGCCTACAAGACGTCTTTTTTGAGGATGTTTTACTTAGCTAGATGTAAACTAAGGACCAATTATGCAGAATCACAAATTAGTAAAAAACAACCAATTTTGTTTTCTTTTTAAAAATGAAAATCCAAACTTTTAAACACAAGCTTTTCGAAGTTTTGTAGCGAGAAAACACAAAGCAGATTCCTCAACAAGGGTAGATTTCATAAATGGTCATACTCACAAGAAGGCTGGTAGAAACCAAGGTGATCTGAGGTCCTTACATCTTCTAAGCTCAGAGCTACTACAAGACCAAAATGAAAAACAAACCCAACAAGCAAAACTCCTAGGAATTTCACCTAAAACCCTAACACAAATGAAATCAACCTAAGGAAAGCTTCTGACAGGTTATATGCAGGTCTGGGCAATGGACAATAACTTCTAAACAAAAACTAAGCTGACTAATAGATGAAATCTTAGGTTTTTCAAAATTTTGACAGGGTCTGCAGGCCCACAGTTAACACAGGTGCGGTATCACTCTGTGCTAAAAGCAAAAGTGCGGATAAGTACGCACTGTGTCAAAAGGCTAGGGTGCAGTCCTCTCCCAAAGTTATGAAAAACAAAAAATAACCCTGGATCTACTATTTCTACCCAATTCCACACACAACAAGCCAAAAACAGAAACAAAAACACAGTTTCTCAGGTCAAAGTAAAAACAAGGAAAAAATCAAGTCCCCAGCGGAGTCGCCATTTTGTCACACAGAATGAGTCAATCTTGCGGATAAGATAGACCTTCCTAGAATCTAAAGCAGACCTAATGACAAGCAAACCAATCACAAACTATCCTTTTGTAAATATGCATTTATAAACAAAGTCAAACAAGTGTTTTAGGCCTACCTTGGGTCCAACGCAAGTTTGTGGAAGCCTTGCTCCTTTGATTCAAATGAGCTCCCTTGTCGTGAATCTGCAAACACAAACAAGCAAACAAATTAAATAGCACCTGAAAAACCAATATCATAAAACATATTTAACATGAAAGTCAAGGAATTCATGAAACAAATGACATAAGGCAATTTGCTGAGAAAAATGAATCTGATTGTATTAATTCAAATCAAAAGAAGAACCTTACAACCTGTGCCTTGATGCTGTACAAGCTCCTCCCAGGGTCCAGCAAGAAGTCTCCTCTACTTTGACAAGTTTCACTCTCTTCCCAATGAAGCCAAAAAGGTATCTGATCTCTCCTTTCAAGCTCAACTAGGAAGTCTTAATTTCACCAGCATTTACCCTCAAAAGTGTTCAGCTTCTAACCTCTCTAGAAACCAGCCCAATGCCTGAATTTATAGTGCAATGGAGGGAAGTTACTAGTTCCTCCTTCAAAGGGATAAATCCCTCCTTCAAAGGGATAGCTCCTCTCATCAAGGGATTAGCTCCTTCTCTTTTGGGATGCATGAACCACCTAAGAGTGGCTAATCCACGTCAAAATTCCTTCTAGAATCATCAAGAATTAACCCAAAGTGAGTTTTTTAGAATAAACTTGCACCTTTTTTACTTTCACAGGGGTCCGCACCCACACCTTTAGGGACAGAGTGGGCAGGTCCACAGTTTTTGTAAACAGAAGGTGTGGGACCGCAGGCAACAGTGAGAGAAAGTGCGGAACCATAGCTTTGTTGATTTTCAATGTCTTTCTCTCATTTTCAAAGCTTGACTTGAAAAGCTGAGGTCTGAGACTTGCTTAGGAGGACAGTAAAAGTGGTGATAGACCCATACTGACTGCAAATAATCATGGTGATGATATTTTTGTGTAACAACCACAAAGAAGAATGAACCTCGCTTTAAGAGAAATTGTAAAAAATGAACTGTGGAAATTGTTAAATGTAGGTTTCATCTATCCTATTTCAGACAGCTAGTGGGTATCCCCACTAGTTATCGTCCCTAAAAATAATGGTAAATGGTGAGTTTGTGTAGCTTTCAGGGAACTAAACGAAGCTACATTAAAAGATCACTTTCCCTTGCCTTTTATATACGAAGTGTTGGACACTTTAGCAGGGAAGAAGTATTTTTCTTTCCTAGATGGGTTTAGCGGGTACAATCAAATTAAGATAGCTCCAAAGGAAAAAGAGAAGACGACATTCACATGTCCATGGGTTACCTATGCATACAAGGTACTACCATTTGGTTTATGTAACGCACCAGCCACATTTCCAAGGGAGATACTTGGTATTTTCTCCGATCTTTTGCACGATTCTGTAGAGGTTTACATGGATGATTTTATAATAATGGGTGATAATTTTGAAGAAGCTTTACATAATCTTAGGAGAGATATGTAGATATGTAGAGAGACTAATCTTTCATTAACTAATGAAAAATGTTTTATGATTATGGATAAGGGTTTTTTTTTTGGGTCATCATGTTTATGCCACAGGAATTAAAGTTGATCTGGCTAAGATTGAAGTAATTGAAAATTTCCGCCCACCAACTAATCAAAATGGAGTTCGAAATTTACTTGGACATGTGGGATACTACAAAAGGATTGTTGAGAATTTTACAAAGGTAGCCTTGCCATTGTTTAAATTATTGACTAAAAAATATGAATTTCATTAGAGTGATGAGTGTCAAGCTACATTTGATACACTTAAGGAAAATATTTCTTCAGCACCTGTCTTAAGAGGTCCAGATTGGAAATTACTCTTTCATATTTGCACTCATGCCTTTGATTTAGCTATAGGAGCGGTATTGGGCAAAAAGGAAAAAATCGTAACCCATGCTATCTATTTTGTTAGTAAAAATTTAACTCCAACAGAACTTAATTACATCGTAACTAAGAAAGAGTTCCTTGTTGTAATTTATGCTATTAATAAGTTTAGAGATTACATCACTAGTTACAATGTTTTTGTACAAACTGATCATTCTACTATTTGATATCTCATGAACAAACCAGTCACTAATGGCAGGATTACTAGGTGGATTTTGTTGCTGTAGGGATTTGACATCACATTATTGGACAGGTCGGGAAAAGAAGATTAGGTAGTTTATTTCCTATATAGGCTCAACCATGCAGGTGAGGATATTATTGTTAATGATAGCTTTCCTAAAGAGAATTTGTTCACTATTTCTGTCAAAAAACCTTGGTTTGCAGACATGGCTAATTACCTTGCTACAGGAATGTTACCACCCTACTTCTCATCTAGTCATAAAAAGAGAATTATTAGAAAAAGTGTTGAGTACTCTTAGATAAATGGAGACCTTTTTTTTACCGGACCTGATTTGATTATTCGTAGGTGTGTTAGAGAGGATGAGATATATGATATCTTGAGAGCTTGTTATGATGAACCCTGTGGAGGACATTTCATAGATAAGTGGACAACCTATAAGATCCTTTGCTCAGGTTACTACTGTCCAAGTCTTTTCAAAGATGCAAAGGAGTATGTTTGTAAATGTGATAATATCATAGAATAGAGCGATCTGTTCAAGTGGATAAAATGCCTTTGCAACCACAAGTACGCATAGAACAATTCGAGAGGTAGTCTCTTGATTTTGTAGCTCCCATGAATCCTATGTCAAAAGGTAATAAGTATATTTTATTTTGTACTGATTATGTTACGAAGTTGGTGGAAGCGACAACACTACCTAGAGAAATGGAGAAAGCAGTGGTAGAATTTATGTTTTCTGATATTTTTGTAAGATTTGGGGTACCAAGGGAAATTGTTACTGATCAGGGTGCTCAATTTGTGTCAAATCTTGTGCAGAGAATTGTACAGAAATATTAGATTACTCATCAGAAGTCTACCCCTTATCGTCCATACACCAATGGGCAGGTGGAATCAACAAATAAGGCATTGGAGACAATCGTAACTAAGATGGTGCAATTACATAAGAAGGATTGGTCTGATCTACTTCTCGAGGAATTATGGGCCTACAGGATCACATGGAGAAATAGCACCACCTTTTCTCCGTATGAATTGGTGTATGGAAAACAAGTTTTATTGCCAATTGAATTTCAGATCAGAAATTTTAAAATGGAAATAGATTTGGGTATAATCCTTAATGAAGCACAACAATAGAGAATTTTGTAGCTTAATGAGTTGGACGAGATTAGGTACGATGCTTTTCAGCATACTGATATAATCCAACAACAACAGGATAAATGGCCCAACGAGTAAATTAAGAAAAATTAGTTCAAAGAGGGATACTGGGAATTGTTGTTTGATTCAAAATTTAAGAATTTTAAGGGGAAATTTAACATACATTGGCATGGCCCCTATGAAATTGAGAAATTTTTTGATAATGGATTTGTTTGGGTTAAAAGATTGATTATGGAAATGTTGCCTTCTTGGTGAATGGGCATAGACTCAAGATATATCAGAAGCCCCAATCTAAGGAGGAATTTGTGGAAGAGATTGTGAAGAAGAAATAGCTGGAAATGGTGGGAAAGGGAGTCATTCCTTTCACTACCTCTTCTTTATTTTCTTCCATAATAAATCGATCTTACTTTGTTCCTTCTTGTGCTCAATAAAACATGAGAGGAATGTCTATTAGGCATAGGTTTATTCCTTTTTCTAGCCTCAGTGGACTAATTATGGAAAAGGAGCCCCATTGGAGTCTTCTTTTTCAGTATTTTGGACTCTCTAAAATTGAAATATGGAGAGCATGAACTGGCATGGGCTTTTTAAAATCGCAGGAAAGTAGATCCTTCGGGATCGTCAAAATAAATTATGCCTTTTAGTTAATTTTTGGTTTGCTTATGTTGGATTGATGTGGGATCTCTTAAGGCCCTCCTTCCAACAATCTTGGCCAATCGACAACAACAAATTATCTAGGTTCAATATTAGAGACTTTTGATGCCTTGAAGCTTGTATACTTTAACAACGAGATATCTCATCATCAACAATGGAGATTCATCATGGCTCCTTGACTGCTGGATCGTATAGGGGGTTCAACAACAACTCATACATTCACACATGATAGGATGCATCAGAGGTACCTTGGTCCTCACTCTCATTAATGATAATGGACCTCGCATTGGTTAATATTTGACCTTAATGGTTGGTAATCCAATGAGATTACTGCACATTCGACCTCAACGCCTATATTCATGTGCAGTAAAATGTACTAGAAAAAAGGAGAATATAGTTTCCTGTAGAGGGATTTCCTGTAGAGAAGTTCAACAATTGCATTTCCTGTAGCAGATGACTTATTTCCGGAAGAATGAATTTCAAGAAGAACATTATCCTAAAGAATATGGGAAATACTGATCATCTTCATCACTAGTTGAGGCCATGTAACTACATGATGTTGCATATGATATGGTTTCAAAGTGGTTTATTATTCCAAAGAAAATGCAATCATCACCCAAGTTACTCAACCATTGTAAGGTAAGATCGAGGAGGTGCATTTGGCATCAGAATACTTAAAGTAAAAAGGTAATGGTACAAAAAATTTGAATTTTCATGAGTCATGGCCATCCTTGTGAAATAATGTGGCTATGATTCGTTTGTGTCATAATGTGAGTTCCCATTCCCGATTATTATTTTGATGTGTACATCAGTTATCTTCAAAACGCTTATCTCACATAACAGATCATGATGGGAATCATGATCACATTCCACATTGTTCAAAGTTTCCTCATTACCCTACACTTTCCTTAAATTAAACCATTCTTGTTCTTATTGGGTTCTGAATTATCTCGCTCAGTCGTAGAAGCATATCATCGAACCGGATCGAACTCTTCTCTCTCCCACTCCTAGCTACTATTGAAAATGCAGTATGTCGTCAGGTTCGAACCTTAGGGTCCTGCATTACTGGATGCTTACCCACAGAGTAAGCCAAGGTCGAATAAGGCAAGATGGTTACCTGTGTTGCTAAAGTTTAGTGGACATAACTCATAGGTGACGAAGTCTTTTTCTCTAAACTTAAATGGAGAAATAACGCATGTGGGTAATGTTAAGTTCAGATTGACGGAGGAGCTGGTAGCCCAAGCTTGTGAAATTCCATAGGGAGGCGAGCATTGGTTTAAAAACCAACTATTCAACAAGGACATTTGCACACCCTCCCTCAGAAAATAGCATGCAAGCCGGGATTGGAGAAAGGGGATTTTGCAAGATTACTTTAGAAGTAAGTACCAGCGCCTCTTCTTTCGCATGTAGAAGTATATCACCTGTGAAGGTTGTTTTGGGTTAGATTCCCTATTTCAAATTTGTCTCCTTGACCATTTCCAAGACAAACCCTTGAATTTACCATATTATCCTAGAATGCCTTTGTTGAAGATGGCTACTTCTTCCAAGGAGAGGGCATCACATATAGAGGAGAACCTCTATCATCATGGTCTTGTCAAAGTTATCATGATGGAGGCTTTGAAGAAACAAAACAAAATGTGGAAAGAGTTGTTGCTAGAGAATTAATTTGTGGATGACGAGAAGAAGCCTGATTTACCGGAAACCAAATATTTAGAACTAGTATAGAATCGAGAAAGAAACTAAGACCCATGGTCAGTTGACAAAGGAGGTTAAGAACTATGACAAAGTGGTGCTAGTCGAGGAAACTTTAGGGAATGAGCCTAAGCCATCAAAGGGTACCTATGCTCCTACTAGGCATTTTACGAGAAGCTAGGTGATGAAGCTGGTGATAAAGGAAACTACAAAGGAGGGGGGACAAAAAATTAAAACTGATAAGAAGGATAATAAGCCTTGAGACTTGTCTAAGTGGACGCAAGTGAATATTGAATCAACTACATTCATTGACAAAGAAGAGTGGGAGGTTGCATCTTTCTAAGACCCACAACTGTAGGAAAGTGGGATAAAATAGTCGAAGATTTCTGAGAAAGGGAGGAACCAAGTTTGCCTTAATCCTCTCAAGGGCAGGATGGGGATGAGGGAACTTCTAAGAAAATGTAGTCACTAAAGGATATGGAGGAAGCTATCACTGAGCTTGCTATGTCTGAATGGGTTCTTTGAAAGGAAAATGAAATTATAAAGGAAGACAGCCTACACTTCCAGAAATAAATGGATGGGTGGAAAGTGAAGCATTAGAAGGCATGCCGAGTCATGAAGAAAAACTAGGTTCAAATCGAGCACCTACAGAAGGAGAATGAAGAATATCAAAGTAAGGTTCAGAAATCTAAGTCCGGCAGGGTATAATTGGATCATCTAGCCATAGTAGTTGTAGCTCAGGGCAAAGAGTGAATTTTCCTTCGGAGTTGCAACATTTGTTCTTTCATGGGGGACATGCAAGGAGCTAGGTGTGGGGGAGATGTTGAGCCATAATTTTGTTCATTTTTTATAATGTTTCTAAGGCCTTGCTTTCCCCTTTAGAACTCTTTTTGACCTATTGGCTTATATGGGCCTAACCCAGGTTCAGAAGAATTACTTAGCCAAACAAATCCCACAGCTACCGGCCCTTTTGGCAACAGTCCACGAAGTGCAGACTAAGGTCTCACCCGAGGTAGTAGGGGGGGGTGCTAGAACCAGGTTTCTACACCGTTGGGATGTATAGATGTGGTTTGGGGGGTTCGCGCACCATTCTGCAACTTCACGCTGCTCTATACTCACACAAATTCGGACCCAAAATATCCCTTACTTTCTATTAATGCATTGTTTACAGATTTAATCTAATTGATGAAGTATTGTAAATCAGATCTACTTAGAGGGGTCTTTAAGCAAACGTTTATTAGATTTATCTAGTTCACACACTTAGATTAAACATAGGTTCACATGTATTTAAGATGTAAGCCTATGCACATAGATCAAACAGTGATATTAACCATACAGAAAGCTAGATCTACGATACTTCAGATTTAACATAGAATTTATCGAAGAAACTTATCTTTATTTCCACTTTGTCACCAATACATTTAGATCCGCCCTGCACACTCAACTATAGGTGTCCATGCACATAGTTGCAGACTCTTCTAGGCCTCTGTGCACACAGTTGCAGAGCCTCTATCCACTACCCAAACTCTCAACTCGGACTTACAGATGCTTTCAAACTCTTCTCCTCAAAAACCCATTACATTTTAGATCCAAAACCATACAACGAAACTTAGCTACTCTACCCATAGAGCCTCGCTCTATTTATACATTTCACTGGACCACGATCCATGGGCAAGCCAACTCAACTTACATTTCTTTACATTATTTTTGGGCGGAGTACCCTTTGACTCAACCTATTACAAATCACGCTTCGCACATCTTGTAGAGTCTTTACCCTATCTTTACCCAAAATTTCAGGCTTTGTGCCCCATGACCGGTACGTGGGGATTCTGCTACCCAACAATCCCCCAACACAATCATCGTGACTTGTCTTGAGTCACTCAGCTGGTGTGGTAATATTCTCACGAAGATCGGTTAGCAGCCTCTGTGCTTCTCTTGTACTGGCAGCAAACCCTTCCGTCATTCACTGTATCCATTCTACACATGTCACGGACACTTCAGTATCAGTTTTTGCTGGTTCTAGGGTGGCATATTCTGTCGGCGTGTGTGCTACTTTGCACTCTATGGTGGTCGAGACCGTAAATGCCTCATCCAACCATGGCTGGAGATGGGTCTTAACTACCGCTTCCTTCTATCTGGTGGCATCAGCTTGGATTTTCAAGTCCTAGGCCTCCCTCATCTTAGCGAAGCACTGCGTAATGGCCACGGTTTGCATAGCTCCTTTGATCGCATCGTGGGTGTGCTGGAGCTCCCTGGCCTTGGTTTCCAATCGTTGAAGTGTGGGATCCTCCTGGAGGGTGGTAAGCGTAACAATTGACTGGGTTAACAGGTTGATACATTCCTTCATTGAATGTGTGATCATCTTCCACCCAAAGGTAATGATGTTTCTACGTTGCGTGGTGATCTCTGGGGGCGTCGATGGCGAAACCTGTAGTTTTAATTCCTCGATCTGCAAATTGAGCTCGAGCTGAATCTGCATGGCCTCCTCCTTGGCTTGACAGAACCCGGTGGCGAAAGTGCATATTCATGTCTCAATAGGCAGCTCAACCCCAATCTCCAGCACAAGGGCATTCGAGCAACCTTCCGCTACTACCTGCTCCACCTATTGCTTCTATGTGACTGCTTCATCCTGTTGGATGTGCAGTTGTTCTACATTAATCTTATGTTCCTAGAGTACTTGTTCAGCATGGTCTTCTCTAGCGTGAAGCTCCATGGTGGCGATGTCCTAGAGCTGTTGCAAACTTTCTCGCGGTAGGGAAACCACGTTTAATCCCAGCCCTGTAAGTCATCCTAGCACAACTTGGTCCTGCATATTTTTGGTGATCATTGCTCCTTCTAGAATCACGATGGAATGAGTTATTTGAGCCTTCAACAACGGTCCAGTGGTTGTCCTCCCGGGAACCCCCTGAGTAGCGTTGGTGCCCATTGGCGCGATCCTTATCCCAAGTTCCTATAGCTGTGTACGGAGTTCCCCCAACACAATCTGTTGGTCTGACATGGCCTCATCGACGGCATCCCGAGTGGTGTCTCAAACGGTGTTTTCTATGTCATTTAAGTCACCCTCGGTTAAGGTGGTCACTTCGCTGTCTGCTTTAGATGCCTTTGCCTTCTTTCATGGCTTTGGCTGTTTTGGTTGCACTAACCGCTTCAAAGGTGTACCCGTAGCAGTTGATGGTGGTTCTTCCACGACCATCTTAGTGGGTGCCTTATGACTGCTTTTGTCCATTATCGACACAACGCCTCCTGGTGGTGTCTTTCTTGCTGCTGTCTGTACTGCCTCCAGGGCTGCCTGAACCTGCGCGGCAAGCTGTTCATTTCACTTTTGTTGTGTGGCGCAGTTAGCTTCCTCCTTTTGTTTTCGAATAGTGGCTTCATTGCACTCTACTGCCTCTGGTCTGCACCATGCCAGTGGCCAGGTATCCACCACCGCATCGACAGCGTCATTAATGGCAACAAAGGGGAGTGAGGTCTAGGCACGGGCTGGGTCCTTGCACGCCCTGATGTAGATACAATGCATGTCCGCTTTAAACTCGATAATATGCTTCATGCTTTCATAGATCTCGTTGGAAAGGCGGGGTTGTGCGTTAATCCATTGGCGCACATTCGCGTCCATCAGTATCCAAAAAATTTTGATGTTCTGGATTCATCTAGCATCCCTTGTCACCCAAAGGAAAGCGTATCTAGCGACTTCTGGCCAATCTTGGTCGAAGACAGGAAACTGGTTGTCTTCAGGTAAGTTATTAGTGACCAACATAATGGACAGGTGCAACCACGCATAATGGAAGGCCTTGCCCTCTTCCTAAACTTCTTGGCAGTTGGTCAGAAATTATTCACAAAGGAACTGTGACCAATTGAACCATTCGCCAGTTGCGCATTCCTCCGCGAGTGCAATGACTACTATCAGAACCTCAGTGCCACTGTATTTCCGCATCACTTTCGCTGCCAAAACTGGGTGGTGACACGAACTGTGTTATCTGAAATGCTAATAATGATGTATCCTCGCTGCCCCTTCTCGAGCTTATACTTCTTTTTCAGGTTGTCTATCATCACGACACCGCCACTTCTATCAGCAATTTCCCGGGGTCTCTTCCTTTGCAGGGAAGGTATGAAACCCAATGAACAAGTTTCGTGTTGATGCAGACGGGTTTGCCGACCCATAATATTTCCTCATGGACCAAACAAAGCAACTGCCTTATGACCAACATTGTGATAGGGGGTCGAAGAAAGTGAGGAATAGACAAGAGACAGAGCAACCCGACTTTTTCCACCTTTCGTAGCCACTCCTTTGGCTGTAGTGTTGTCACCATCCCTTTGACACTCTGCTCCATCAGTACGTCAGTCGCCAAGTGGGGAAATTTTACTGTATCTTCGAGGTCACAGTCTTCGAATTTCATTGTCACAATACAGCCAACCACCGAGCTTTCTATTAGGACTGCTTTTGGAAGAGATGGGGTAATGAGTATAGTGTCGACTTCATCCAGATTTGTAGGTACCTCCACCTTCCCCTTGCTTGGAGACACATACTTGGGTCGTCGCACTGGCTAGATGGGATCATCTTTAGGGTTTACTTCTTCGAAATATGCGGGAGAACATTCTTCTTCCTCGTCGCTTTCAATTGTGACAGTTTTACTCTTTTCCTCCATTGTGAACTTGCTAAAGTGCAGGTGTCATGGAAACCTCCTTACTAATTCTGGAATCTGAGGGTCCTTCCTAGTCTTCGGCGTTCGGGGTGTTTTGGGGATCTCGGCTGCTTGCAGCGTGGCTTTCTGCAGACACTCTATGGTAGGGTTTTTCGCCTTAAGAATTGCTTCCCAGTAATGTTTTGGCAATGCCTGAAACCACAGACTATCTTCTAGTTTTTTTTCACTCATCTTGCGCTTCTCTTGGACCCAGGGCATCTTGCTTGTGGAATAGTAAAGCGTGGTGGTGTGACCCTTACTATGATTATATATGATTTCAAATTTAAAATTGGCTATTCACCCTTGCTGTAGCTCATAAATGCAATTTTGATGGTTACTCTTCTGCCTTAACTGCGTGCCGCCCACTCCAATGTGCCTTAAACGGGCTATCATATCATGAATAGTAACTGCAATGGTCGCTTTCCATCTTTCCTGCACGGCAGCGAATCCCCAAGGATGCAGGTGCGTTTTTTGTATGGATGTTGTGGCCATGTCGCGCAGCTTCACAGCAGCCTGTTTTATAGTCTCACGCCCTCTTCCAACTGCATGGGGCACTGGGACTAGGCCTCCTATAGATAGTCAGGTGGGCAAACCCCTCGTGCGGGTCTTCTGTTTCCCGCCTAGCCTGGGTTGCGAGCACCTGTTGCGTTTCCTTGATTCTTCTAACGAATTGCAGGTTGTGTGTCCTTATCTTCCTTGGTGCAATCGCAACCATGCTAGCGGGGTTGCTACTTGTAGCAGTGTAGGAGAGCTAGCCATGTTCATTCCCTTTGTTAGTTCCTTCATGTAGTCGGTGACTTCTAATTGCAGCTTATCAATTGCTTCATCTAGCTTCGCACTTTGTGCTCGGAGTCTGGCCCCTGTTTCTTCTAGCTTATCGAGTTGCATTTTTCCATGCAAAATGGCTACCCAGAGCTGCTGAATCCTTTCATGGATGTTGTCACCAATAGGGTGAGCTGTATCTATGCTAGTTTGTCCAGTTGTAGAGAGACTTCCCTGCCCGACCGTGTGAGCCTTCGTTCCGCGTAGATCCGATTGGATTGATGGTCACCCAATGTGCACCCGTACCCTTCGTTGTTGATGAACGACTGCTCTATACCCACTTGGCTACCGCGCACGTCCTCCAATTCATACCTGGAACTGCCTCCTACATCTCAGCTTCTGCGCCCCCCCTCTGGGTGTGTGTGGCACGTCTTCCGACGCACCAGGCTATTCTTGTGCTACGCATAAAGTGTCCAGCTTGACGAGCTGCCCCTCATTCGTTGTGTCATTTTCTACTTGCCGTTGTCTTTCCTTTGTGGTTATGCGTCGCAATGATCAAATCATCATGTTACTATTAAGTGTCGTAACTTCCTGCAATTGGTTCTACCATCGCTCAGTCTCCTCATCGGAATCCACTGTGTAGGTGTTATCGCACTCCCACAAGATTCTTCCATCGTCTATGGAATGCACGCGATCTTGATCTTGCGTTGTTATCTGATAGATGCAATCTAGTTCATTGTCACTTTCCTCATCACACATGAGTTCGGTGTAGAGCTCTCCTTTCACTGGATCCAATGGAACTACTACCCGTAGTGACTTCTTTTCAAATGTCATTTTCTGCCTCTTTAAATTAATGACCCCTTTCATGTCCGTCACCCAATCAATTCCGAGCAATGCAAGGTAAGGATTATTGTCATCAACAATCTCTATGACTTCGAAATTGGTCTATGTACTTACACCTTCGATGTCCATGGTCACTCCTTGCAGTCGGCCCATTGGTAAGATCTTTTGTTGGTTGGCCATTCGTAGTTGAATCGAGGACCATTGCAGTGCGGGCTTGCCCATGCGCTCCCATGTTTGTTTAGGCAATACGTTCGCATCTAAGCCTAAGTCCAGGATGACCTAATCCATTTCATATTCACTGATTTGCGTTGTTAGTCTCATTTCCCGTTCGGTGCATAGAGCATGTCTTCCTATTTTTTGAACTACATGCGGCTCGCCCGATCTAGCGCACCTAGTGATCAGCTCCTATAGTCCTTTAATGGCTTTACTATCATGCAACAGCTTCATGTAGGTTTTGAGAAAGGTAGTAATCATGGAGGGGTCCAATCCTGGCTCCGTTTGATCCCTCCTACCTGGAGTGGAGGCTTCCGCGAAGCTCTTCTGAGCTTCCTTCGGTGTCTTCATCCCCTGTTCCAACTAAGAGTTAGGTTCCTTGGTAGGTGCGTAGCACCTCTTTCCGCCTTCTACGCGCTCTTGTCGTGGAATACCTCCCATGGTTGCGCCACTCCTCAATACCATATTTATACTGGGGTCCTCTTCGTGAGGTTCTGATCCCATAATCTGGACATTCTGGGTTGGAGTAGCTGGTAACACCCCCTTCTCATGCATTTGGGCAATTAATGTGGGACAGTCTACCATCTCATGATCAAACTGCTCACAGTAGGGCACGAGATCCTGGTTGGGTTAGTGCAGTCATGAGCAAAGTGTCCCGGCCCTCCACAGTTATAATAGATCAGCTGTCCACGGCCTCGCCCAGGCCCCATCCCTCTTCCTTGGCCACGTCCTTGGAATCCTCCTCGCACTTCGGTCTGCATTTGGTAAGCTGGGGTTCTTTCCATCATTAGGTCATAACTTTGACACGTTCGCTCATCATGTCCTACTGATCGAAAAAAGTTACAATACAACTGTTGCGGGGTCTGGGTATACTTTTGTAATAGGTGGCAATTATCTGTTGTCTATTTTCCACTTACTTGAAAAATCGTGCACCAGAGGGCAGGTCCGGCACTTGGCCCTACTTGTATTTCCACTTTTAGTGGCATTGGGCCTCCCCCAGCCAGATAGTTCACGAAGAGAAGGCAGTGGTCCTTATCGTGCCCTTGACTCTTGCATTTAATGCAGCCTACCTTCGCACGTGCCTCTGGTCGGGGCACCCCTTCTTGCTTTAAGCTTTGCATTTCTAAGCTTGTGTTTTGAAGTTGCGCGTGGATTTGCTGAACTCCCAACCTTGGATCCACTATTGGTGTTTCGTGCAACCTCATTGCTATCTCTAGTGCCTCCACTTGGGTTGAGATCTTTTGTTGTGACAAAGTTGTCCTTAGATGTGGTTTCAATGATGCTACAAACCATGTGCAATGCTACGCATCTGTCAAGGTCATGTTAGCCTCGCGAATAGTGCTTTTTAACCTCTGGTAAAAATCCCACGGAGTTTCACCAGGCAACATTGCAATCTCCTTGAACCTAATAACCGACTGTTTTTTTGATTTTGGTCAGCCGAACTCTTTGTTTAGCGCTTCCTGGATGGTTGTTATTCCCTCGTTTGGATGATCGGTCGAGTATTTTATGTACCACGTCAGTGCGCGGTCCTGCAGTGCACTAACTAGGGTGGCCCTCTTAATGATCTCATATGTTATGCCTTGGGTGTCCCATACAGATCTTATCACAAACCAGAATCACCCTGGCTCCTCATTCCCTACACCCTTAAATACTGGCAGCTTAATTGCACTCGCCATCCTGACCTTTGGTGGTGGTGGGGTCGGAGGTGGGGTCGGTGTGGACAGATTGGATGTAGGTGAAGCGAGCGGTGGCATGGACGAAGGTGGTATCAATGGGAAGCACTCCCTGATCAATCGAACTGCACTTCCTGGTGAGAACCTCGCGAGCTCTGTTACACTAAAAAATGTCACCATGACTATTTACAGTTAGTATGGCTCAATCAACAGTCATGCTACCCTCTTAGGCAAGTCTTATGCCTCTGCTCTCCATGTCAAACTTCAAAAAAAGAGAGAAAGTCTTGTATAAATGTATTTATCTCTGGGGACGCAGGTTCTCTCAACCTTACCTGCGGGGACGCTCCCAATGTTCACAAAAGCTGTGTCCAAAGACGCTCTGTATGTAAAGGGACCGGTGCGTCCCCCTATAAAGGTTAGAATGCGCAAGTTTCATCTTTAAAAAGTTACTTGTGGTCATTTCTAGAGCATTCTAGAAGGTTGTTCGACGTGTATTGGGTGCCTCCAGATGGTTCATGCACTCCTATCAAAGAGGAACTTATCCCATCAATAAGGAAGCTATCCCACCCAAAGAGGGGATTATCCCATTGATGGTGGACCTGATTAACCTCCTCTTGAGCACTATAAATACAGGCATTGGGCCAGAAGGAGGAGAGGTTGAAGCTATACATTTTCTAAGGGTAAATGCTGCAGGAATTAGGACTCCCATTTAGAAGCTTGTGAGGAGAGATTGCCATCTTTGCTTGTTCTATTTGGAAGTGGGTGTGCTTTGTCAAAGTAAAGGATAACTCTTGATGGACCCTGGGAAGGACTTGCACAACACCAAGGCTCAGGTTGTATTTGTTCTTTTTGTTACCTATTAATGCAAATGAGTCTATCCTTCTCTAAACATGCATTATGATATGAGATATCAAGTGTTTTGTTCTTACCTTTGTCCAAACGCTGTTGTAGAAGTCCAAGCTTTGTTGATCTGGATGAGCTCCTCCTTTTCTCCAAAACCTGTAATCACCAACAGTCAAACAATTAAATAGCACCTGATTATAACATAAAACAAAGCATATTCAACATGTAGACCAAGGAGTACATGAAATAACTCATAAACAACAAGTTATTGAGAAGAATGGACTCATTTGCATTAATAGGTAACAAAAAGAACAAATACAACCTGAGCCTTGGTGTTGTGCAAGTCCTTCCCAGGGTCCATCAAGAGTTCTCCTTTACTTTGACAAAGCACACCCACTTCCAAATAGAACAAGCAAAGATGGCAATCTCTCCTCACAAGCTTCTAAATGGGAGTCCTAATTCCTGCAGCATTTACCCTTAGAAAATGTATAGCTTCAACCTCTCCTCCTTCTGGCCCAATGCCTGTATTTATAGTGCTCAAGAGGAGGTTAATCAGGTCCACCATCAATGGGATAATCCCCTCTTTGGGTGGGATAGCTCCCTTATTGATGGGATAAGTTCCTCTTTGATAGGAGTGCATGAACCATCTGGAGGCGCCCAATACACGTCGAACAACCTTCTAGAATGCTCTAGAAATGACCACAAGTAACTTTTTAAAGATGAAACTTGTGCATTCTAACCTTTACAGGGGGACGCACCTGTCCCTTTACATACAGAGCGTCTTTGGACGCAGCTTTTGTGAACATTGGGAGCATCCCCGCAGGTAAGGTTGAGAGAACCTGCGTCCCCAGAGATAAATACATTTATACAAGACTTTCTCTCTTTTTTTGAAGTTTGACATGGAGAGCAGAGGCATAAGACTTGCCTAAGAGGGTAGCATGACTGTTGATTGAGCCATACTAACTGTAAATAGTCATGGTGAAATTTTTTAGTGTAACAAGCTCCTCCTCGCTTTCTCGTGAAATAGAGGCAAAAGGACTATTTTCTACCCCTCTCGTTCTGCGGTAACCTCTTTCGCTCCGCGTTACTCCAGACATCAATAAACGCACATAATCTGTTTTTCACACAATAGCATCTTAATCCAAGTATTCAATGATTTGATATACCTACCCTGAGGTCCTTGAAGAAATTTCCTTTCTACTTCACTATAGCTCACAGTTGTATCTATCTCGAACTCAGTGATAAATCCTCCTATTACCCGATCCAGCCAATGATTTACTGCGCGCACGATTTTATATTCAGTAGCTTCTAGCCTGTGCATCAATTATGGAGTCCACACAATAGGCTGGTCCAATCTGTACCTTCCCACACTGTCAGCTAGCCTTGCGATCCACTTGTACAGCTCTATCGGAAATGTCGTGAAGAAGACTTCATGAATATCTGTGTATATATAGTGGTCCAACCAATCTTCCTCTGATATTTGCAAATTTCTATTTTCCTGAACTACGAACTCGTGGAGTTTCAGATCCCACCACTCTCCAATCTCTTTCTTTGTAGGGTTCGTTCCCACATCAAACACCCCTTAGGTAGATCCTGGTCCAGGCAACGGAACCATTTGTGGGCTTATATGGGCCTGACACAGGTTCGGAAGAATTACTTAGCCAAACAAATCCCATAGCTACCGGCCCTTTCGGCAACAGTCCGCAGAACGTGGACTGAGGTCTCACCCGAGATAGCAAGGGAGGGTGCTAGAACTAGGTTTCGCACCCTTGGGATGTCTAGATGTGGTCTGGGGGGTTTTCGCACCATTATACAACTTCGCGCTACTATGTACTCGCGTTGGACCCAAAATAACCCTTACACCCAAAATAACCCTTACTTTCTATTAAAGAGTTGTTTACAGATTTAATCTAATTGATGAAGTATTGTAAATCAGATCTACTTAGAGGGGTCTTTAAGCAAACATTTATTAGATTTATCCAGTTCGTGCACTTAGATTAAACACAGATTCACATGTATTCAAGATGTAAGCATATGCGCATAGATCAAACAGTGATATTAACCATACAAAAAGCTAGATCTGTGATACTTCAGATTTAACACAGAATTTACAGAAGAAACTTATCTTTATTTCCACTTTGTCACCAATACATTCAGATCTGCCCTGCGCACTTAGCTGCAGGGGTCCATGCACACAACTGTGGACTCTTCCAAGCCTCTACGCACACAGCTGTAGAGCCTCTATCCACTACCCAAACCCTCGACTCGGACTTACAGATGCTTTCAAACTCTTCTCCTCAAAAACCCATTACATTTCAGATCCAAAATCATACAACAAAACTTAGCTACTCTACCCATAGAGCCTCGCTCTATTTATACATTTCCCTGGACCGTGATCCATGGGCGAGCTGATTCAACTTACATTTCTTTACATTATTTTTGGACGAACTACTCTTTGACTCAACCTATTACAAATCACGTTCCACGCATCCCGTGGAGTCTTTACCCTATCTTTACCCAAAATTTCGGGCTTTGTGCACCATCACCCGTACGTGGGGCTTCTGCTACCCAACATGACCCTTAATAACTCTATTTTTGCCATACTATATGTGTTTTGACCAAAAGGGTGTTGTGAGCTTTAAGGTATGCGAATCATTTTAAAGAATTACCATTTCACTTTATTCTTGAGTATTTTTAAAGCTAAATGTTACCTAATTGAATTATCTATAATGTCAAGGGTGCTAACCAAAACTTATGCAGACCAACTATCTTCCGAAGAAGTTCGACGGTTTCCTGCAGACATCCTGCAATTTCCTGTAGGATCGCTAATTTCCTGTAGATAAGTTGCTTTCCTGCAAATGCTATGATTTCCTGCAATGATTTTGATGGTTGATTATGTTCCGATCAGCCTCAAGGAGAACGAAAACATGGGTTGTGTCAATAAGTTCGCTTACATGGATGTTGCCCTATCAGATGCCTCAAAACTGCCACCGCAACTGCCTAGACCTTCAGTCCTCTCATAGATGGTCGTATTCGGAAATAGCTCCAGCAACTCAACAAGATCAGTTTGATCCATGCTCTCAATCATGGCTCAAACTTAGCATGTATATTTTTATTGTATTTTCCAGTTGTTGTTAGTAAACAATTGTAGTATGTTAGTTTTCCTAATTCGGGAAAGTTTATGCCACTACACTTGTATAGATAATTTTATGTTTCATTTACAAAGGGAGAGGTTGATATACTACACTTCTGTATCACTGTAATATTTGTTGAGATTAATATAAAATTCCATGTTCTGCTGATCTCGCTATGTAAACCCCTTAGCAGTTGAACAGGTTGTGAGTAAGGGAGGGTCCCCTTTACTCACAACTCGAGTAGTTGTAGATTTGTGTTTCCTTTTAATTATTTTTATGAATTGATAGAATTATTACACAGCTCTTGTTCCTCTTTTCTAATTTGTAGCAACACATGTATGATGGTTTAATGGTGAATCTTATTTGATAAATATGTTTGGAGTTATTTGATCAATATTTAATTTGCATTGCGAAATGTTGAATTGGTTGAGTTGTTGTTTGATTGATCCATTACATTTTTTATTAGCATCAACAATTTTAGGTGTTGTAGAGGGATGATTAAATCCACTCCATAGCCTTTGCTACTAAGTGTTGATCAAGAAAAGAGATATTGAAGCTATGTGTGTTTGGTTTTGTTTGGAAAAATAATTAAAGTATTAGCATGCATTTATTTTGTGCATCATCTCATAAGGTTACCTACCCCTGGTTGATGACTTATGTATGTCAAATTATAGGTCTATAATTTTCCCAAACACTTGTTCAAAGAAGAGTTGGTAGTGTCCTTTGTCATGATACTCTTCTTGTAGGCCACCAATATAACCATCCTAGAAAAGTTGTCCATGACCACAAATACATAGTCATTACCATGCTTTGTAGAAGGGCGGCCAGACATATAGTCCATGGAGATGGATTCTCACGTCTCACTGGGAGTAGGCAGAGGAGTGTACATGCCTTGCTTCTTGATTCTTGGCTTAGTGATGGCACAGGCAGTGTAAGATATGATATATTTCCCAAAATCCAGTCGAAGTTTGGGCCAATAGAAGTACTTTTATAGTACAGTCAAAGTTTTCTCCACATCAAAGTTTCTTGTCACCTTACTGTAGTGCACCTCCCAAATCAGATTGGCATGCTCACTTGAAGGATCAAAAGGGTGGCCCAGGTAGCATAATAATGCATCCTTGAGGTGGAAATCATGAACTTACATTCGAGCTACTAGCATATAGTATGTCGAGGAAAAATCTGGACCATTTTGGTATAGTTGTGGCCATTGAGAGGTCTTTTAATCACAAGAGTTGAGAAGAGTAGTTAGTGCTACAAATGGGGGACGACTGAGGTAGTATGCATCATGATTGGCATTTCCATTTTTGCATTTAATGTTCAAATGGAATTGTTGCAGATATGTAGACCACTTCTAATGCCTATCATACTGCAACCTCCCCTGCATCTGTATAAACTGAACAGGTCAGTGATTAGTGCGAATGATCATCTCCTTCCTCCTAATGTAGTGCTTCCATCATTAGCAAACCTGCATGATGGAATACATATCTTTATCATAGGTGGGGTACTTCTGAATTATAATGGTAAGTGTCTCACTATGATAGGCCACTAGATGCCCATGCTAGGTGAGGAATGCACCAATAGCATAGTCTGAGGTGTATATCTCGATTTCAAATGGCTACTGAAGGTCTTGCAATATTAGTACCGGTGCAGAGAAGAGGCGGTGATTCAACTCAACGAACACCCTTTGTTGGAACTCGGACCAGGAAAATTCTTCTTTTGCCCCATCCTTAGTAATCAGACTCAAAGGTGAAGTGATATGGGAGAATCCCAACATGAACCTTTGATAAAAATTTGCAAGGCCCAAAATGATGTGAAGCTCCATTATAGTAGTCGGGGCTGGCCAATCCCTAATGGCTTGGATCTTGGTCAGGTACACATGCACACCACACTCATCTATGATGTAACCCAATTATTAGACCTAGCTCATGCCAAAGGTGCATTTCTCTAAGTTGGCACATAGTTTGCTCTCCCGAAGGGTTTGAAGGACCTGCCAAATGTGTTGCAAGTGTTCTTCCCAACTTTGACTGAAGATTAGGATGTCGTCTAGATAAACCAACACGAATGAGTTTGCGAAGGATCACAAGATGTCATCCATTAACCTCATAAAAGTAGCAGGGGAATTTTTCAACCTGAAGGGCATAACCAACCATTCAAAAAGGCCTTCCTTCGATTTAAAGGCAGTCCTCCATACATCTATTGGCTCTATTGGAACATGGTGATAACCAGACTTCAGATTGATCTTAGTGAAATACTTGCCCCCATTGAGTTGGTCCAGCAAGTCATCAATCAGTGGGATTGGATACCTGTTCCTGAGAGTGATTTTATTTAGTTCACGATAATGAATGTAGAGCCTCCAAGTCCCATCCTTCTTTTTTATAAGTACAATCAGGCTCCCACAAGGTGAGGAACTTGGTTGGATGTGCCCTTTCTAAGAAAACTCTTGGATCTACTGCTTGATCTCTTCATTTATCAGAATGAAGCAGCGATATATCAGCCCATTAGGTAGAGGTGCTCCGGCAGTTAGATCAATTGAATTCCTAACCTAGAAATGCAAGGGTAACCTTGTGGGTGAGGAGAAAATGTCCTTGTATTCTTCCACGAACATATCCACCTTCTTCAGCTACTTGGGGGAACCCTTCCTGGGGGCCATGGATGTGGCTATCACCTTCTGCTTAATTTGAGAGCAAATCAGAAGGAAAAAAAATTTCCCAGTCTCGGAGATGACCTTATTCCATTTCTTAGTAGAGATCAAAGAGATGGCGGTAGGTGGGGCTACCTTTGACATCGTGTATAACTTAGTACATAAAGAAATAATACCAGAGAGTGGTCTAGACTCATATATATCATGCCTCATTCGTGAATGGCTTGATGTTGTAGGGAAGGTGACACTACTGGATGACGCGAGATCTCGTCCTTGGTGAAGCCACCTAATGGTGTACGACTACGGATGTGTTGTAGTCAATAGTACGAGTCACTTCATGACCTCTATTGAAATGAGGTTCTTTTGTCTCACACTGTTGATAATGAACTAAAGTGGAGCACCCTTCACCCACATCTATGAGTGGAATAGGTGTTCCCCCTCTTCTGGGTCTTCACGCTCAATCTTCTCAATCTTGGTGTTTGCCATAGTGGCACTGGGCTCTGCGTCAATGATTTTCATCCCCTTTTCATTCCTTTATCAGGTTCAGACTTAGAGTCAGAAGATGCATCAGACTCAGAAGCCTTCCACTCGACTACCAATGACTGCCTGGCCTGACACTCACTTGTGTTGTGAGTGGATCTCTTATGGAACTCACACCACTTTCCTGTGTCCTTCTTTATCTTCGTGGTGTTGTTCTTTGATTGTGGCTTTGGTGGGTTATCATGGGTCACTCCGCCTTGGCTTTACCCTCTGCTTTGTAGTTTGGCGATGCCTTTCCCTTGCTTCAGATTCGCAAACCCAAAGTATCTCTTTTTATGTTTAAGCTTCTACTCAATCTTGATAGTGTATCGGTAGGCCGTTGCAAGCAAGGAGATGTCTAGGGAATCCATCTAATCATGGATGTACCTGTGTAAGCAGTCGCAGTAGTTGAGTACTAAATGTTTCTTAGAATAATTGATACCCAACTTTATGTGAAGGGTATGAGAAACATTAGTAAACTCTCGCATGTCTTGGTCCCTTCCCTATTGCTATGTGGTCGAATTTATTTATTTATCTTCATAGCTACCGACAGGGTAGTACTTCTTCGTGATGTTGTCCTGAAATGAATCCAAGGTGGGTACGATCGAAAATAGTGACAGCGTACTCTCACACTTCTTCTCACCGTATGTTTCCCACCAGTCCTTAATGTGGGGGGAAACTTTGAGAAGAGAAAAAGTAATATTTTCCCGGCTGGAAAAATCATGAACAAAAAAATATCCTTCTAGTAGACTTAACCATTTATCTACGACATGTGCATCTATCCAACCCTCAAATATGGGAATTTCAAAGTTAACTTGTACCTTAAAGGGTGTAGTACTTCCAAACTAGCATCTGGAAGTAGATGTGTCGCCCTTGGGTAGTCGCTAAAGGATCTGGGAAATGTTGTCCATCACCACATTCCTTTATCACTCGAGGGCTTCTTCGAACATGATTTTGAAAGGATCTCTTACCCGCTCATATTTCTTTTCATCTGCCATGGGAGGTCGTAGGGATTTACGAGGTTGGTCTTGTTATAGACATTTTTGGGCACTGCAACCGCAAGCACGAAATGTCCATAAACCAAGGGATCCTAAGTCCCTAAAAGTGTTGTTCTAACCCCTAAAGGAACAAGGTCAACTGATTACAGCTTCTCCCAAAAGTTCTCCATGAAAAACTGCTCAGAATTGGTCAAAACATGATCATTTCAGCTGCTCCACTGGCCAAGTGCGTTGCATCTCACCTAAATACACTGTGTGGGTGCATTGCATTTCAAAAAGTCCTTCTATGGGGTGCGATGGGTGAGAAAGGATAAATGGCAGTGTCATTCTGCGAGGTGGAGAGGCAACGGAAGCTTCCAAAAACTTCTCCTGTGACACTTGCCTCTCTGAATTCGACCAAGGATGAGTAAGAGATCATCAATCTCCAAGTGGAAGCAAGAGTTATCAGAGGGAAGACACTAATCAAATCACAAGCTGACTCATCCCCCTTACAGATATCTATATATGGATCCCTCATCGCAGAGAGGCATAATTCACCCTTGCTTTGCATCAAATTAGCCCCCTTGCATTCCCTTTACCTTTACATGCAGGCATATATTTTACTTGTGGAGTACTCTTAAGCCTCCCATCACTATTTCGCCTCCCTCTCCTACCCTCATGAACCTGATAAGATGAATTTAACCAATATCACTATATCTGAGATAAACAACCCATCTAACATGGTAGATGAAGTTGATACCCTTTTAGAAACTAAATCCATCCCTCCACAATGATATGTGCCTCTACAACAACATCATCATGTTATCTTCGAGATCTATCATTCCCATCATCACCATAAATTTCTTAGTCCTTCACTTACATCTTTGGTAACGTCATCGTTCAGATCCCTTATACTTTGTTTTATTGTTGCTTGTGTTATTATTTCCTTTAATGGAAATATCTCCCTAGCAGGCATGAGTAACCAAATTCAAGTTTTTATTGAACTCTTGTGTTAACATACTTAATTTTCATTTTGATCTATTCAGTTTCAAATTCTAGTGTGGTTGGTTTACTAGTTGACTACTAGCATTCGCCAAGCGGCTATTGATGATCATAGTTAGTTTAGAGTGAACGTTGGACTTTGCCTTGAAAACCAAGCCCCAAGAATATTTTATTATCATGGAACATTTCATAGCTCATACTTTTCTAGAAAGGAATACACTATTTTCATTCATCAATAAAAGCTATATGAGAAAGAACCAAGTGGTTATTCTTTTCAACATTTTCACCTACATTTCCTATCTATCATTTCCTTATTGAATGGGAAGTTGGGTTTTTGGTATTTTCAAATTAAAGTTCTACGTTGGTGGTGTTCATCTCACATTTTGGTCTCCCTCTAAAATCGTGTTTGGTATGTGCAAAACGAGCATTGGTGCAGCTTTTAGTGCTGCAATTTTTAAAGATATGAAAATTCTATCTTGATTTAAGACATGCAATGTTCAATATCTACATGATACCTTTTCTTAACATTCCATTCATAAATTTGAAATTTGTAACAAGTATAAATTTTACTAATTAATTATTATATTTATTATTACAAAATTGAAGACAAAACAAGAATCATATATAATGTAGGTTTATGTGAATGGAAAATGTGAAGACAAATGAATAATTATATAATGATAGGTGGACCATAGGGGTTGGTCTCTATACCATCAATGTATTCTGTATGAGGGTGAAGAAGGAGAAGACGACATCACTTTTTCTTGTGTAATTGAGGACAAGGATAAGAAGAGACAACATAGTAATGGATTGATGGCTCATGCGTGACTTGTTTTTGAAATATCTGGAGCAACAAGGTCTATGGCTAGGTGAAGAGTAGGACTCCAAATATTTATGCAATAATTGATCTTGAGTGAATAGAATGTCATATCTAAATAGACCTTTGTGAGAGTACTCTATTGTAGGTGACGATAGAGTACATCATTTCCTTATTGGAAGTAATTAAGCTTTTATCATGGTATAATTTAATTATAAATATTTAAAATACTAGATGTTTACAATCAATTTTATAAAGGGTTATGGGCCTCTTAATATTTTTGCTAGAATTTTAAATATTGAGATAGAAATTTGGAACAAGAATATAATGACCTCAATTCCTTGTGAATGCTATAAGTATCTACTATGTGTATTTTTTTCAAATCGAATAGAAATATGATCAACTTTGTTTTTGCTAACGAAAAAAAACACAAACATATTCTATTATATAAGATTTTTTGTTATTATAAACAAAATTATTATCAACCATGGTTTATTGAGAAAATAACATATATTAGACTATATAATGAATTATTAAATTCATAACTATTTAATATGGGTCGACTTTTAGTGATGTTTCTATGGATCATCTTATGATGTTGTGGACTATTTAGAATGTTGGAAATAATACTGCTGCAAGTCATATCTATCTTCTTTTAATAAGGAACTTCATTTTACAATACTTTTGTACTGGTGCAGTCTTATACTAGTACACAGGCTTTTACCTGCAAAAGGCTACAACCTTCTCTCGTTCTCTAGACTCTCCTGGAAGGGAGCTACAACCCCCTTAGCTCTTGTACTAGCTGATCCATTTACTAGTACGTAGGTGCCGACCTACTGAAATGCTCCAACCTTTACTCGTTCTCCAGCTGCTACTGGAAGGGAGCTACCACCCCCTTTGCTCTTGTACTAGCTGATGTACTAGTACGTAGGTGCCGACCTATAGAAGGCTACAACCTTCTCTTTCTTCCTCTAGGTACCACATTTCATACCATTTCAGACTGGATACTCCTGAAGCATAACACAATAATCTGAAGGCCACATTTTATCCAATTTTCATACTGGACCCATCAATATCATTGAAGCACAAAATCAATCAATACTAGCATCATCAATCTTTGAACCACTAAAACATTGAAACCCTGTCAACAACACAATCACCAGAACACAGAGCAGACAACAGAACTCTGCAATAACAATTAGACCCAACTGCAACTTCAAATATGATACTTCATAATGTATACGCTACTACGATGAACCAAACCTGCGTACATATGCGCTTTCACCAAAGCCAACCCATGTATAGATCTATAACTATTCAATCATGACTTGTAGCTATTTCAAACTTAAGTTATACCCAGTTTAGAACATTACATGTGCCAGTGTTGGAAATAATACTGAGAGGGGGGGTGAATCAGTATTATCAGATCAATCAAACTTTTTCAATGCTCAAAAACATATACGCTACTTCAGTTAGGTGAACCAGCGTGTACACGCTACTATGACTAAATAAAACAGCGTATAAGAAGAAAACTCATAATTTAGTTAGCTTATTCTTCAGTTAAGTTCATCAGGACATTATTCACCACATTAATAGTAAACAGGTGCAGTATAACAGAACAGATCAAAAGCCACACACATGAACACCAAGATGTAAGGTGGAAACCCAATGTGGGTGAAAACCACCTGCTGCAAGTTGTCTCTATCTTTCTTTAATATGAAACTTCAGTTTACAATCTTTTGTACTGGTGCAGCCTTATACCAGTACGCAGGCTACAACCTTCTCTCGTTCTCCAAACTTCCTTGGAAGGGAGCTCCAACCCCCTTTGCTCTTGTACTAGCCAAGATACTAGTACGTAGGTGCTGACCTACAATCTTCTTTCCTTCAGGTACCACCTTTCATACATTTTCAGACTGGATATTCCTGAAGCACAACATTACAATCTGTGGACCCCAATTCATTCAATTTTCACAACAGATCATTGAAGCATAAAACAACCAAACTTTGAATCACTGAACCACTGAACCCTGTCAATCACCAGTTACCAGAACACAGAGCAGACTACAGAACTCTGCAATAACAGTCAGACCCCCACTGTAAACCCAAAATCAAGCTTCAAAAGATATACGCTACTTCAATGAGCAAAACCCGCGAATACACGCGCTTTTACCGAAGCCAACCTGCGTACAGATCTAAAAATAAACTTTCTCAATTTGCAGCTGTACCAGACATCAGTTAGACTCAGAACATAACATTGCGACAATATGCAGATCTAGAAATACGCATAATCAACCATATCATGATAGTGCATTTCAAACCATTAGATCCCGATCTATCCTTAGATCTAGTCTTCCATCAACCGATGTGATCTCTCCTTGGCTTAGATCAAGCAACCCAGAACCTGCATATCAGATCTCTTTCTCTCTTAGATATTCAAGCCTTGTCGAAAGATGATTTTGCCTAATGATCTTCTTCTCCTTATATAGCCTTAGGCCTTGCTCAATACCAAGAGCCAAAACCATAGTAACACAATACCATCAACTTCAAAACTAGGGATCGACACGCCCGTCGAGACACAATGGTCCGAAATCATAGGCACAACTTCCAAGGACTAACCACCATGGACCAAAGGTACTTTTCCACATACACGCGCTTTTTCTGAATCCAACTAGCGTGTACACGCGACTTGGGCTTAACGAACCTGCGTATATGAACTTCCTTGGCATGCTGTACTAAGATCTGTCTTCTGATTAAGTTGCCATCACCTGTACCAACCTCTGAGCACCTGTACCAACCTCTGAGTGAGTTGCCATCAAGGACAACACTTGAATCATAATGCCAACAGCCAGTATATAGATCTAGAATAAGCATAATCAACCATATAGAGATAGTTCATTTCAAACCATTTGATCCCGATCTATCCTTAAATCTTGTTCTCCATCAACCGGTGAGATTCCTCCTTAGCTTAGATCAAGCAATGCATCATAAACCCATAACCTGCATACTGGATCTCATACTTCATCAGATATTCAAGACTTTCTCAATGCCTTTGCCTAATGATCTTCTTCTCCTTTTATAGTCTTAGGCCTTAATACCATGGTCCAAAACCATTGAGAACCAATACTAGGGACCCAATACCTGGGTTCAACACTTCGGACACAATACCAAGGACCAAAACCATAGGTCTAAATATGACAGACCCAAGAATAATCTTTCCCACATGTACGTGCTTTTCTGTGCATGAAAGTGCGTGCATATGCATACACGACTTTTGGTTGGCAATCCTGCGTGTATACGCGCCTTTGTATTAGTGAATCTGCATGTATAACCTACTTGGTATATAGTGAACCTGTGTATATACCCGACTTGTTACATAGTGAACCTGCGTATATACTCTGATCCTACATATATACTCTTCTCTCTTCATTCTTTGTAGTTTGATCATCAATTCCTTGCTACTGACCTGCTGCACTATTATCTGTCATCTGTGTGATTTTCCATCAAGGACAACACTTGTCTAATAATGCCAACAATCTCCACCTTTGGACTTGATGACAAAGCTAACTTGAGAACTGTCATCTGATTCCTTTGAGCTATCTGGCATCCCATGCATTCAGTCACATCTGATATCTCTTCTGTAGATTCATCTAGTTATAAATAAGTGAGTTGTTCTTCTACGAGTGGGTTGCCATCAAGTACAACACATGCATCATAATGCCAAGTGACTAGTAAGTCAAGTTTTCATGTCTCCTTCTCATGTTTATAGAAAATAAAGTAGAGAATGAATGGGAATATTTTATTCATGATACTAAAAATGGGATCACAAATTATCTTAATTTTACACACAATATATTGACAACATATCCATGTGAGAATTACTAGAGTAGAGTGATTGCATCAACCAAGACTTTTCAATATATGAAAATATTAGGCTTTAAGAGTTCATTTGTTGTAGTGATGGATGCATTAAATAGGGACAATCAAATTAACTCAAACTACTAGAATGTGATATTAATGGGTGGAGGTTAAGTTGTACCTATTATGGGAGCCTCATATTTAGTATCTCCTTTGTCTATATGTTCTCCTTAGGTGATCGAAATTTTTCACAAAACTATTTTGAGCGTTAACATTTGTTGATTACATACGCATCTTGTTTCATTAATAGAATTATATTTCTTTATAAAACAAGTAGCAAAAATCCTATTGGCGTGTTTGGATTCAAAATAATTTTTCCTTACCCTAGTATTATTTTTTAACTTGAGGAGGTGGAGGATTTTGAGGATGGCATCTTATCTTCTTCTAAGAAATGTGAGCAGGCTTCGATGAAATTTAGGGCCTCAATCGAGAAACCTGGTGAAAGAGATAATTGTTCATTAAAATCTATTGATATTTTTGTCAGGATCTCAGATGCCGCCTCCTATTTAACCTAGTCACACCTAACCTATTCACAGTAACACGAAATTACACTTTGAAGTTCCACTTTAATTCTTGCTAATAATTTTTTACCACAATCTTAAGGGACCTTGGTAAAATAAGTCGGTTGATGATTACTCATGACATTATCGTGTAATAATACTTATACATACCATAGAGTACGTAACTCCATATAAATAACTAACCTTGTGTATCTATGTGGATGATATTTTGGTTATGGATGACATAGTATCTTGGTGGAAATATGTTTGGATCCATATTACCATGGTGATAATATTAAACAGAATCCTCATGTCTATTCATCAATTTCATGTGTGATTAGTTGGGACCCAACATACACACTTGTACCTAGCATATAAGCTTATGTAATCATTTCTTAGATGACTTCATTGTCAACATTGAAGGAAACATTTATACTTGATAGTTGGATTTTTGGATGCATTGCTTGGATGACTTCATTCTTAGTCTGGAATGTAGTACTTGGACATGGGACCTTGGCTTATTGATGATCCCTTTATGGACACACTTCTTGGACTACTTCACTCTTAGGGTTGGGGGCAACGCCCATACGAAGGAAGTTGGCTTATGGAGATACATCATAGATATAAAATTTGAGAGAAATGTGTTTCAAAGGGGATGAAATTGTGGGATCCCCCTTAGTGATGTAATGCGGTCCATAATGGTTAATAATATTATAAGTATGGTGGTCATTTAATGTAATGTATACAAAGTCTGTCATGTTAGTTATTATTAAATAATTCGTATTAGGTAGTTTTCGTGCAATAAATGTAATATGTCATATTCATTAGCATATGCACCAATGGTGGTTAGAATTTAGGTTTTATAAATGAATAGTATTTGAGTCCTCCTTATTTTATTTGTTAAGTATAGTGATTGTGTTCGAGCATTAGTTCATTGGGAGGTTTCCCTTGAAGAGGAAAATGAACAAGAGTTTATTTTTCCATAAATGATTACCATACCCTGTTAACTTACCTTGATGGTTTTGGATTCAATGAAGTAAAATGATTTTTTATCATATTCTTGGTTATATTCCTTGTTATTCATCTTCAACACTAAGAAACATAATAAAACCACTAGTGTAACTAAAGGAGGTAAAACATGTCCAATGAGAATATTTTGATGCATTGCATGTGGTAGTCATGGACCATATGTGGAACTAATGAAAAACCTAAAACAAGTTTGTTCAGAAGGTTTACATCTAATGTGTGTGGGAGAGAGTGAGGGAGGTAAGATGAGTTTGGTGAGAACATATGGTTATAGTGTGTGATGAAGGAAACCTTAAGATGGATTTTGTAAGAAGGTCTAGATGTAGTGTCTATGGGAGTGGATAAAATACTAGTGGAACTAATGATGGAGATAATATAGGCGATGTAGTGTCTATGGGAGTGGATAAAATACTAGTGGAACTAATGATGGAGATAATATAGGCTTGGAAATATGACGTCTGGGAGAATATGAATAACTCCTGGAACTAATGAAAGAGGTAATATGGGTTTGAGGAGAACATGATCTAGACCAATAGTGGAACTAATTATTTGGTGAGAAGGTTTATGAATAACTCTTGGAACTAATGAAAGAGGTAATATGGGTTTGAGGAGATCGTGATCTAGACCAATAGTGGAACTAATGATTTGGTGAGAAGGTTTATGAATAACTCTTGGAACTAATGAAATAAGTAATATGGGTTTGAGGAGAACGTGATCTAGACCAATATTGGAACTAATGATTTGGTGAGAAGGTTTAGGTATAGTGGAGTGAATGAACAATGAACTAATGAGAAAGGTAATAAGGCTTGGTGAGAAGGAATTAGTTTGTGATGAAGGAAGTAATACAATTTTGGCAAGAAGGTTAAGATATAGCACTTGTGGAAGCAATTACAACTTTCCATGGATGGTTGACTCCAAAGGTATTAATTAATCTCATAGTAATGGTAATGGTGAATGTTATAAAAGAGGTAAGATGAATTTAGAGAAGAGGTAAGATGAAATAAATATGGACGAATTGAAAATCTCTTCCTATGCATGACCCCACTTTTCACCTGCATTGTATATGTGCGTTGTTTCTTCTTGAGAATGAAATAAAAATGGCAAAATTGAAAAGACCTCTCTATCCCCGACCCCACAGCTAATGCCGTAAGTTTTCTTGGTCTGTTAAACTGAGGATCGCATTATAGTTTCCTTACACATCCAGTGCAGAGAAGATCATATTACTGTGTATATCTATTTCCCACTGTGCTAGTCTTCACTGCCAATTATCACAATGGCGTTTGGAACCATGGAGAGGTTGCCCAACATAAATATGATAAATATGATGAGGGATTTGAAGTTATCAAAGGATCCTAATCCTGGGAAATTTCTGTATGGAGCCTTCCACTTTGATAGCATAAATTCTGAGGAAAATCTGTTGAATGTCCTGCACATGACTTCAGGAAATGGGGACAATAGCTATGCCCACAACTCCACCTGACAAGGATTCCAGCGTCAGTGCTAGAGGAGTATCATAATTTATGCGTGAAAGGAGGGCCTCGTTTGCCCCATTGCAATGGAGGGTTTGTTGAGAAAATGGAGAGACCAACACCAATGTTGGGTACCACCCATATACACCCGGGGGAGGGCATGAGCAGGAGCAAGGGGGATTGCGATTCCAGCCATGGAAAGCTGGAGGAGGTTCTCCTAGGGGTCTATCTACAACTCTTATTGTTGATCATGGCATAACCCAAATGATGGAATCCCTTGACGCTTTCTTCCTAGATGGGAATGATGACAACAACACCAATAGTAATACCAATGATGAGGAGTGGAGAGGGAAAGGAAGAAGGGTACGAATTTGGATGGAGAGCCTCTTTACGCCTCCTAGACATACCCATTTGGGGATCTAATTAGATTCATTGCTGCTTAGGGTTTGAGAGCCACGAGACGAGAGTTTCTCTCACGAGCATTCAGGGTAGCAGACCTAATGGTTATACCCATTATGAGGATAAGAAAGGACTCTTCAGCCATGATGTGGTTCCCTCTTCCCCATTGCATCTTGCAGGGAGTTGACTCTTAGTCATAAACCACGCACTCAGAAATCTCTTAGCATTAGATTTTATGGTAAATTTAATAAGCAGAGCACATAATCCTTTATTGGTGGGTGGCGGGAGATAGATATTAAGAGACCCTAATTCATAGGAAAAGTGGGAGAGAGGGGTGTCGACTAAGCGGGAAACAACAGGAAACAACGAGCTAGGTTGGCTAAAAATGGAAACAGGCTCGCTAAAAATGGAAACAAGCTGACTGAAACCACTGAATTTTTTTGGTCTAGACGCTGAAAATTATTTTGGTGCCAAATTGTTTTAGTTTTTACATTCTAGGCTTTCATTTTGATTTTGCAAAGGCACTGGAAGCTGAGCTAGATGTTTCAAGGAACACAACAAAGGGTTTATTTTCTAGAGGTATTTTCCTTTCAATTTGATGTATTTTCCTTGTATTTTTCAAATTTATTTTCCTTGCATAGCTGAAGTCATTGGTATTGAGGTTTCGTATGAAGTGTTTGCCATTGGTATTGAGGTTTCCTTTCATTTATTGAGTGTTTTTGTCTTACCATTCTTTTAATTATTTAATTCCCTAACCTTCCAATTATATTTTCTTCTCATTAGGTATATGGTTGGGTATGAAGGGTTTGCAAGTGTGATGTCTATATGAATTAGAGCACCCAAGGACACACAAAAGAATTCAAATGTTTAAGATTTTTCTTCATCCTTATCTTTCCTTACTATCTTCATTGCACCTCTCAACTCAATCGTAATCATTCAGATCTCATAGTTTAAAAATAAATTCGCCTTGATTGAAGGATTCACAACCAATCTTGTTGGAAGCAGTTGTGGCATAATGAATGGTGAAGGCATAATGCAAGGGTGCCATGGAGACATTCAAGTGCATTAAATTCATGAGCCTTAGTTAAAGTTCATAAATAGCTTGCCAGGGTGTGATGGAGACATTCAAATGTATTGAAGTCATGAGCCTTAGTTGACATTCATAGATAGCTTGCTCCTCCCATGTGTCTTATAAACAAAAAGTAGAGGAACACAGGGGCTCAACTGAACTTCGTGAGGTTGAGGAAAGTTAAGGAACATGTCCATTCTTATTTTATGTCAAGTAGAAGTATTAGATATATCATTATTGTCTCCTTGTGATAAATAAAGGACTTGTAGATAGAAAATAGTCTTAGAGGAAGAATGATAAGTATAAAGACGTTAGAATTAGATCCTTATGAGATTAATACTAGCTATTATCCTTATCTTAGAAACTCAATGTCTCCATATCCTTAGAGTGTTACAAGTAATATGGCCTAGCATAGATTATTAGCTACTCAAAAGTGATCCAATTTATAATTAAGCTTTCCCTCTTACATGCATGCCCCATTTCCTAGACCGGCTAAGTGCTCCTAAAAGAGGCCTTTTATTTCACTTTTTATTTGGTAAACCACTCAATCGAATAGCTACAATCCCAACTTTAAGTATCGAAAGAAACATGTATTGCTACTGCTAGCTATAAGAAATCAAAGAAATCAAGATCAAAGGGTAGGATCTATTCTTTTCAAGTGAGGTGGTGAAGTAGGAATCAATTTCTCTTGTTTAACGCCGTCATGCCTTTTGTTTTCCTTTCTACTCTTATTTTGGATCCCCAACAACATATCATAAAGCATGTTGGTTCAAGATATTTCTCACTAAGAACAAGGTCATAATCATAGACTAGACCTTGTACCCACATAGAAAGGCCCTTGTATACCATTGAAGCTCTCAACGTGATCTACAAAGATTTGAAAATTAATAGGCTAGGATGAAAATATAAGAAAAATGCATAATTACATATTAGACTACATTATGGGTGTTGCTAAATATTGTTAGTAACTTGAGTTTCCTATCTAACAAGTGTCATTAAAAAAAGATAACTCCTTTAATTATAGAATAAGATATAGGAAATAATTACATATTAGTAAGATGATAGTTCAGTCGGGTATATAAATTGGTTCAAAGTTGCAAAGTTTCAAAGAACATGCAGGAGGTCTCAAGGTTAAGTTTTTAAGCTGGATTCCTTACCTAAGTAGGTCTTACTCAATGTCTCTACCATGTTAGGCACCAAAAAGGTGTTGAGTTAACTACCCCGGGTACTTGGGGTTTTCTGTAAAATTTATATTCAAAAGATTTTTTATATATATATATATAATCAAGATGCTTTAAAAGAGAAGTTTAAGTAGAATGGTCAACGTGTTCATGAGTAAACTGTACAATGAGTAAAATATATTGTTTCAGATGTGAATATATCCTGATTGCATTTGGAACTAATTTAGTTATTACATGCAAGTAAATATTTATGTTGTTTGCCCATTTTTTTCATAAATGTAATTTCATGTGCGTTTCAAGGAATGAAAGAGTTAACTTTGAAGAATGGATCCCATAGGCAAGAAAGTTGGCATAAGTAGTAGCTATTGTGTGTGAACCAATGTTCGATTCCTTAATGGCATGTAATGCATAGATTCTTGTCAATGATGTAACTATGTAAAGGAGAGGAGTATGAAATTCTATGATGATGCTCAAAATTCAACCTTGGCATAGTTGTGAAACCCTCTGCATCTATAACCAAATAAGAGAAGGGAATCCTCTCCTACAGCAGTAGCTATATTCATAGAAACTTGTGTGATTTTAGTGACGTTATGACAACCATGTTTTTGTCACATGGATTATGAAGATATCAAATATATTTCATCTTGTGGCATCCTTTGACCCCGACGAAAGAAAAGAAACACAGGTAATACATATTGTTATAATTATTGGATCTCTGGGCATAAATATCTACAAGCGCAATAATTTCATAGTGGCATAGGCTCATTGTACCAAGGTTTTTGTTTGAGCACATTCATTTCTCATCAATCTTATTCCTTCCTCCCCATCAAGCAAAGCAAAGGATCCATGAAGGACATTGCGTTTTCCTTTGTCATGTTGTACCTTTAAGAAGTGAAAGCATGAAAGCTTTTGATTAGAGTCTTTTATTAGCGGAATTGAGATTCTGCTGAAATCACCTTAGTAAACTCAGATCTTGGATCTCTCAAGAGAAAAAAATGGTTCTCCTAAAATACCTGAAGCTAGCTTCTGTAGTAAAGGTTTTTTTTTTATACCTTACATGTGGCACTACTCTAGGTATATCAATTCATCATATTCATTCATATTCTATCTAATTTAGTCCTGATGATGGACCCCCTTTGAGGTTTGAAACGTCAACAGAATGAACACGAAACTGTGGATAATCTGGATCATGCCACTGCAATCTTTCATGACCTTTTTACAAGGTGAAGAAGCATCTGCAAAATTATGACAATATTGCAGTCTTGTTCACAAACGAAGTTGTGAACATGACAATCAAATAACTTATCTTTTGAAGAATTATATATTATGAAGAATCTATAGGGATCTTCAGTTATAAACAAAATTTTTGCAGTGATTTGGATAAGAGATGCAACCTAAATATTCCACATTGAAGAAAAGTTAAGATGAAGAAAGTTCATGGCACTGTGGAACAGTGTCTTTTGAGGTAACTCTCACCTTGAAATCAAAGGTGCCTTGAAGAAGTATTTGCAGGGGACTCCAATTTTGATATCTGGATCTTATGTAGAATAGTGTTATAAACACCTGATTGCAAAAAATATTTCCTCACTATGGATCAATTTCCTCGTGACTTAAAGCCAGATGATCACCTTAAGATGAAGCTATAAAATCCTTGAATTAATAGCACATTGCAGATGATTGCATCCTCAACATTCAAAGGGAACTATGAAGTTTGGATACATTTATTGATGTTGTCTATCCAACAAGATGACGATCCTCTCCTTCACCAATCATGTGCCTTGATTCCAAGACAATTTAAGGATAGCTACTCATTAACATAGGATTATCTACATGTATTATCCTACTAAGTATCTTGCATAATAAATTCCTTTAATTCTACACACAATGGTACGCGTGATATATCATAAATGCTGAGGGATAGGTGTTACTCTGACTTCATGACCTTTAGTATGCCCTCTTCTTTTGTAAAACTATGGAGCATCTAGCCCTTGCCATCAAAGGCATGTTCCCATTTATTGTTTATGCGGACGCTAGAATACAGAAATGGGCAGCGGCTTTAACACCACCTTCATTGATCATTTGATAACTGAAGTTCTTGTGCATCAAAGGGGTGTAGTGTACCTCTTCCAACACTTGCTACATTTTTTAGGTTGTCTTGGTCATTAAATTCATGAAATAAATTGGCAGAGGTCGAATTGTGACATACGAACTGTAATTCCTATCAGGAATCTTGATCACAAAAAACTCCTTCAATTTTAGACAATTGTTTGGGTAATATCAGGATCACCATTGCCAATAAAAGGATAACATGTCTCAATCTCATGATAGCATAGGTATCCTTCAGATATATCACAACTTTACTTAGGGATGTGATTAAACTGCAGCCCCAATAGTCTTCATTATTTTTTTCAATTTTGAAGCCCCTTTCCAAATCTGCAACATGTTCTTGTTCTCTACCTACATCATAAAACGAGTGCTCATCAGAAAACATAGAGGGGACTTTCTTTTGGTTGAATGCAATGAACTCATCGAGATTCCATGATCAGAGATCGATTTTCCATAAAAATAAAAAATATGAGATGGTTCAGAATTTGATTTTTCACAATGAGATTTTTCAAAGATCAATTGTCAGTGACAATAAGTGGCATGTAGGTACTTTTTCACTAAGATAGGAATGTTAAGATATAAGTGTGTGGTCATTAAATATATTTAAATTTAATTAAAGGAATAGACTAAAGTCTAGTATTAGTCATATATTAGTTTGTATTATTATAGATATCAGTCTATATAGTATGGAAATATGATAAAGAAAATTGTACATTAAAATAAAATAAAGAATGTATTTATATATATAAGTTTTTGAGAAATATTATAGAGATTTGTAAAATATATAATAATATATAATAGTTTATGGAATTATGTGTGGTCATCTCTTTTATATTTTAAGAAAAAATTCCTTAATTTTATTAGATGATGTGATAAGTGTTGCTCAAAGGCTAATTGATATATCCATTTAGCTTGAGTTGGAAATAAGGCCTTACTACCAACTCAATAATTGATAGCACATTTGTTTCAAAAAATTAGTGTAAAAATTAAAAAGACTATATTAATTCAAAGGTAGTAAAAAATATAGGATGGTATTTGAAGAATGAGAGATAACATAATGTGAATTTAGTAGCTTGTAAACGTTAAGACGACTATATTAATTCAAAGGTATTAAAAAATATAAGATGGTATTTGAAGAATGAGAGATAACATCAGGTGAATTTAGTAGCTTGTAATGTTTGAATTGGTCTACATTCACTACATGCATTTTAATCACAAAACTACCTCAATGAAATTACATGCATAAAAGCTTAAACCAATATATTTTAGAATAATTTTATGGTTTTACATGTTGTCATATATTTCAACATTTATTTATGTAATGATCATAACTAGCGTCCACAAACTTTTCTTCGCAGGTTTCTATTACGTTATCCTATACAAAATAGCAGACTAGGTGTTTATGTTGCTTTTGATATTTGTAGTATTTATGTTGTTGATTTATTTAGAGGTTGGATTTATTTTTAGAAATAAATCTAATACGATACTTCAAAAGTTTGTTTGTGACTAGTTAGAGGCTTGTTGGAACACTCTGATAAGCTTGCCTCAAAGTGTTGGATAGATCTTCAATGCTCACTCAACACATTGGTAGAGTTTTGTTCATGGTTTTGAACCTAGATCTCAATTTTTTTCATATCTAATTCCTAGACAAGCACTAAACACTACCTTGAAACAACAAAAAAACTAAAGTACAAACAATCAAGTGATAAATGAGCCAAAAAATACACTAAAAAAATTATATATTCATAGATTCACTCCTTAGGTTTATTCATTTGTCATGTTCTCTTGAAAAAGAAGTAATGCTCAAGTTAAAAATTGTAGTCTTATTGTTTAAAAAACATGGTGCATTCAGGGAAATAGCACATCATCATCTGAATATTCAGATGAATGAGCAACAATACATACTTCAGGTATAGATGAATACTTCAATGAAATGACATATTGCAGTTGCAAAATGTGCCAAAATAGGAAACTAAAGAAGCAAAGGTTTGTTGGTATCCATAGATTGGACCATGGAGTTTATATATAAGAGGTACATTATAATTAAAAAACTGTTATTTTTATAAGAAATAAATATGCACATTATTTAATACATTATTATTGATCATTTCATTTGATTTTTTTATTTATGAAAAGCCCCTTCCGGTTCCCGATATCCCTGAAGAACCAACGGATGATATTGATAATAATGACTCTCAAGATGAAGGACAAGACACATTTATGGATGAAGCCACTTCGCAGATAAATGAGGCTGGTGTCAATGAATTTATCCAAGACTTCTACACATATTTTTAAGAAGTTGTTGATTCACCCCTAGCTTAGTTGGCTAGGGCACCTCTTTATGCAAATGCTGAATCTTCTATATTGGCAACACTTATGTTGTTGTTAAACTTGAAGGTTACACATGGATTGACAAACACATGCTTTGCTGATATATTAAGGTTGGATTGATATATTCTACAAATTAGAATATTATGAGAGCTTCCCAATAGCCCACCTATTTGATACTATGCACATTGGGAAAAATGTGGCAGAGTGCTTGTGGAAACATATATATGGAAATAACATTGAAGAAAAAATAAAGTTGAGAAAGGACCTTCGAGTTGCCAATATCATGCCGAACATGTGGTTGCATGAAGACAACTCATATGCCCATGCTCCATGGACATTTACATCAAATGAGAAAGAAAACATAATTTCCAATATGAAAAGCATAAGATTTCCTTCTGGCTTTCGTGTGACATTAAAAACCTTATTCACAAGAGATAGATCAGAGTTCTCAGGCCTAAAAACACATGATTGACACAACTGGATAAAGGTAATGTTGTCACATGTTATATTTGTGGTAAACTTAATTAGAAAATTGTATATCCTAGTGATAGTATCAGTTCATGCATAATTGAACATGGTTATTTGTTAATAGTCATGCTAGTATAGTGATAAAATCAATTCATGCATATTTGAACATGGTTATTTGTTAATGGTCATGCAGTATGTGTTGCCTGCAGCAATACCAAGTACTTTTGACCACAATGTCACTTTGACTATTTACAAATTATGTAAATATCTGAGGTATTTTTCAATCCATCATGCATACTCTTCCATTACTCTTATCATTTGAAGTGCATCATTGGTTATGCCTTTATATGAGTTTCTACTTTTAGTTTACAAGAAATAACAAGTCTTTATTGTAATACTTGTAGGTGGGTCTCATCTAAAGAGATACGTCAGGATGACTTGAAGTATTGGAAGATGAATGCTTCACTTTTGATGTGCAATATTAAAATGTGCTTCCCTCCAAGCTTCCTTAATTCTCAAGAGCACTACCATGTACACCTAGTAGAAGACATTGAACAGTGTGGTCCTATTCATATTCGAACAATGTGGCTCGTCGAGAGATATATGAAGGTCTTAAAAAAAAATTGTGAGGCAAAAGGCTCGACTAGAAGGGTCCATAGTTGAGGGGTACATGGTTTTCCAGGCAATGGTTCATTTCAGTGAGTACCTACCTCAATTTCATCTTGAAGCTCTGCGATTATGGAATTATAACTGATCTCAATCATTTGAAGGAGAAACAATAGAGCGTGAAGGGACTTCTAATAGGATGAAAGGTATAAAAAATGTTAGGAGTTATTTTTATCTTAATTTTTATATTACATGTCTTTGAATAATTATTAATTAACTGAACAAATACACTTTTCATTGTAGATCCTAAGGAGTGGGAGGCATTACATTTGTATGTTGCATACAATTCTAACTTTATGTTGGAATGGATGGAGAAGTACACTTAAAAAAATAAATTAGACTATGAAAATGCATGGGCCGATATATATAGTAGATACAGTCAAAACACTACTCGAGGATTGCGTGTAATCCATAAAATAAAGTGGCCGGAGAGATGCTCGTGGAATTGGCTAAATACCATTATTGAACACGAGGCAACAAAAGGGAATGATAGAGTAACACACCAACAGTTGAATTTCATTAAAGGATCTATAAATGGGGAGGTGATATATATTAATATATCTTATGTATTTAATAATTTTTTTGTTAGATTTCATATCCTTGAATCTAACTAGTTGATATTTATATGCATTTAGGTAAGATGTTACAAATGAATGTGGAATTTTGGTCATCATTTTCACATCATAAAATTTGATGAAATGAGAAAAACTTATGATTGTGGAGTTTCAGCATCATTTGAGGTGTAGTGTCGTTCACATGCAAATGATAGACAACCAATCACAAGCACACTTCGTGATCCAGGTGGATGTTGGTGGCCACCCACCTATCCCATTTGGACCCCCACAACTGTCTCTTTCAGCCCTTTCAGTTTCCTAAATTGTAGCACAGTTTACTATTTTTAGCCGTTTTTCGGGTCCTGAACTTCCGGAGCCGTTTTGAGGCCCTAAACGACGTTTTTTTGGGAATCTGGGGCAACATGGGTTCATGGACCGATGTTTCCTCCCAAAGTGGTAGTACTCGGATAGATCTTTCTAACGAGCTATCGTACGCGTCAAACGGAGATCGTATGCCAAAGTTACGACCCCGGGAAATTGATGTACCAATTTACCCAAACGGGGCCCACAATTTGGCATTTCATCTTCCAGGGTTAGGTTTTGGAATGTGAAGGGTTTTCCATTGTTTCTCAACAATAAATAGGCCTCCGAGCCTCATTGTAACTCAGTTCGGAACAGTTTAGAGGCATGTAGCCGCCACATCTCTTCTCAGAGATAAGCTACCATCGCCCTAGCTGGTTTCTTTCCATTTCTGTTTGTAAGCACATTTCAGTATTTTACAGTAATGAAATGAAGTATTATTTCCACTGCATCTCAGTATTTATGGTTATCTCATCTCTGTATTCATGGTTATCCCTGTAATTTGTTGCGTTCCTGTTTAAATCCGGATCACTTCGCTACTATGGAGTGTTGGAGGACATTATAGAGCTTGATTTTATGCCTTTCAAGAAAGTTATTTTTTGTGTTGAATGGTACAAGCTTATCGAAGTGGGAGAAGAAAAAACTATCTTTCTCCATAATAATGGATTCCATATGGTCAATACATCTAGGTTTGAAGCCACTTCTGAACCTTATGTATTTCCAAGTCAATGTGGGAAAATTTTCTCATTCCAAATTTAGAACAACATGGTTGGTCATTTGTGATTAATTATGATCCAAGAGGATGAAGAGTGAAATTTGTTCAAGATGTAGAGGACTGTTATTTATTTGAAGATGCAGAAGTTCCCCGTGAAGACATATATGGTCAAGATGGAGATGATGAAGAATTTATTGTCAATGATGCATATGACCAAGACGAAGACCATGACGAGTTTGCTAAAGTGTTTGAAGGGCATAAGAAACCACATGGGCATCAAGTCCATGAAGATAACGAATTCATTGATTTTAACTTACCTGTACTTGAAGCTGATGAAGACTATGAAAATGATGGGAAGGACATAAGAAACCACATGGGCATCAAGTCCATGAAGATAATGAATTCATTGATTTTAACTTACCTGTAGTTCAAGTTGATGAAGACTATGAAAATGATGGTATTAATTTGTTTGTGGATTTAGGGTCTATTAATGATGGGGTATATATGCCATCAGATGAGGAGATTTAATGCAAGGATGACATTTTTTGATCACTATGTCTACTTTAAAATAGTTTTAAGGATTCAATACAATATAAATTTTGTTTACAAGTTAAGCATTGAGTTTTTAATTGTAATGAACATTAAGTAATTTGAATGTTTAATGTTTTACTTGTGAGGATAACATTTTTTTTATCACTATGTTTAATTTAAGGTAGTTGTAAGGATTCACTAGAATATAATTTTTCTTTACAAGTTAAGTAATGAGTTTTTAATTGTAATAAACATCAAGTAATTTGAATGTTTAAGATTTTACTTGAAAGACATATATTTCGTGTTACCGATTCTATTTTCTTATCGATTTTTTGATTAAGGTTTTCTTATTTCTATGTTATCATGTGTTTTTTGAAGAATGTGCCCATGGGTGTTACCGATTCTACTATGGGGGATTCAATTATCTTCACTACGTTTATGGAAATATTAACAAATGCACGAGGACAATACGTTGCTATGATGATGCATGAGGTAAGCTTGAATATTGTCTTTTATAGGTTCAATTATCTTATGTTCCTTATTATATTATGCTAATTTATGTTTGTGGAATGCAGGCAATCTCTAAAGTTGTTCCAACCCCTATAACACCTTTTAATACATCTAAGGTAATGCTAGTGGTAAAACTTGATCAATATTTTTGTGCATTTAATTAACTTATTTCACTATATCTATTTATTAATATTTGTGTTTTTTCTAAGCGTGCATTTTGTTGGCATGCATGATTCATTTATGCCCCTCAATACACCCAATGTTGGCATGTAGGGATCATTAATGCCCCCATATACATCCAATGTTATGCAAAATGTAAGATTCAACCATCTATTTGCGTGAGTTTGATTATGTTATTTGTTGAGAAATCTAGGGCATATATTTAATAAATTTTTTGCACAACGACTCCATGATTTATGAGGTTACCAAGAGCTACATTGTCCTATGATGACTGCTACCAATATGTAGACTTTTACTTCAGCTATGAGCTCTTTCTCCAATTTGTATGCTTACCATGATGCCTTCTTACTAAGATGCATTCAACCATGGAAAATGTATTTCATCTTTTAATTTTTCCTTTCTATTCATCTATATTATGAATAGTGTCTAAGGGTTTGTATAGTTCCCTTCTTTCATCATGCCTTTCAATGGATCACCCCATCCATTTTTTACTTCTTGTACCTGCAATACTATTTTAGCAAGTAACCCAAGCAATATATTATTCCAAAACATGATGTCAAGTTACTTTTCTAGGGTTTTATGTAATCAAGAGGTCATTTTAGGGTTTCTTAAATTCAAAACTTAGATCATACTCTTTTCCCTTTATGTCATTCTAGAGTTTATCCCATGCCCTAGAAATCAAATTATAGGGAACAAATACCTTAAGGTTAGGGTTTCTAGATACTAGCATTTTCTTAAAATATAAACCCATAAATTGAACCCTACTACATCTTATGATGGACCCTTAAAAATAAAATTATTATACATACCTAATGGACACCTATATGTAGTGCTTATTATTTTGGTTGCCATGATTCTTTGCAACGGTATTGTACATTTCATTGATCATTTTCCATCTTCATGACCTTATTTTAATGAGTCTTCTGAGATATTGTCGTTCTATAATGGGACTTGCTTATTCATGTGTTCCATCAAGTTATAGTATGATTACTTATGGAACATTTAGACTTGGTCTTGGAGGGTCATTTGACTCTATTTGACTCAAACAAAAATATTCAGTGCAATATGTAACATGCCTAAATGGGTCTTAATGACAACGATTCAATGACCAATCCTAAGAGCTCAAAATTGGAGCTTGATCTAGAATACAATTCCTTGAGCATGAAACCCATGCCTAAAGCATAACGAAAATAATCTTATTTTTCCTTTTTTTTTTTACATAAGTTGCATAGAATAGTGATTACATATGTCATTATGAAGAACGGACCTAGTTACATATTTCAACATTATTCATCTATTATTCCATCTTATTATTCATATTTGTGCCTTGCATGATATTTCTATGGTCACTCCAACAAGTATACAATCTGTTGGTATAGAGGGTCATATTATGCCATCTACACCTAGACCAGAACCCCATAACACACCCTTTACATCAAATGTGGGATCAGTCAGAATTATCCCACTAGGGTCGGAACAAGTTTCTTTGAGGAGTGTTATAGACTAACAAACAAGAATGTTAAGGCTCCTACCAGTTATTCCTGAAAATGTTCAAATCAGACAAGAAATAATTGAACAAATCCAGTTATCGGAAATTCCATTGTGGAGAGTCTAACTCCTACCTCAGATCAACAGGTAAAATTATTTTATTTTTTTATAATTTCATTTGTTATGTTTAGGATAATTATTTTAGAAATGAAAAATAGTTTCATATTTTGGTTGGGTTCTTAACAGTTCCACAATTTCATTGTAAATGCAGGAAGTAAGTGACAAAGTGCCTAATGTACCTATAAGGGCATCTACCTCAACCCCCAAGACTACAACAATATCATCGGTGACCACAAAAGGAATGCAAGAAGTTACAATCTTTCTCACTTTAGAAGGAAATGTCTTGAAGGATGAAATGGGGTTGAAATTTTATCACTTTATTTTTCGTTGTGCAGAACAATTATTTGGAAATACCATCCAAATGGATTGGAGGAAACAAACCAATGCCAAAAAATAAGAACTATTTAAAGATGTCGTAATAGCATTTGGTAATCCTGGATTTGATAAGGAACTTAGTTTAGAGATTGCAAGTAAACACATTCACTCAAAGAGGTCTATTTTAAGGTCAAATTTGATAGAAAACTTGATGTATCCACGTCCATCTTGGATCACAGACCAAGTGACGTGGGATGAACTTATGAAAGATGCCAAGTTTAAGAGGAAAGTCCACAAAAATCAAAACTATATGCCATTTACACAAGGAGGAGCTAAGAGACGCCTCAGAGATACAAGAAAAGCAACCCAAGCTAGGGTGTCAAAAATTGGATCTCACAAATTAGGCTCTATTGGATATAATAGTATTCATGGTGGCAGGGTAAGTGATATTTCCATCTATTATATTTTCTATTTTAGGAAAAATAACCATGGTCACATTGAGTTAATTGTATCTTATTAGTTATTTTACGTTATAAATATGATTATCTTTGTTAATGTAGGTTCACCAGTTTCAAAAGGAATCTTCAGAGGAAGACTTAAAATATGCTTTATTAGATGGTTCCGAAGGTCTTCGACAACACATGATAGATCGAGAGGAAAAATTAATTACTCGTTATGGGTCTGAGGTTAGTTCTTTATAATATTTTATGAATAGTTCAATAATTCAATTGTAGGTATAATGTTATTCTAAAAAGTTAAAGTGTGTTGTGTATAGGAATCAGGTGAAACATCTCAGAGTGAACATGGGGAGGAGATACAAGCACATGATGACTCATTTGTTGCACATAATCATTCAATTGTCTTTCCTGAACCTTGGCAGGAAACCATTTTTTATTTTAGCGAACGGGAAACAGAAATACTGAGGAGGGTGCTCAATCTGATGAGCAATCCACACCCACAATTAATGTGGTGCCTCGCAAAAAGAGAACAAAAAGGATTGATATGTGGTAAATTTTAATAACTTGAATGTGCATCACTCTAGATTCTAAGGAATGCACTAGGTTGTGAGGGTCCAAACATAAACTAATCTTGTGTGCAACAAAACAAATTTTGAAGATACTTTATTTTTTGAACATTGTGGAAAAAAACAAATTTTGAAGGTACCTTGTTTTTTGAAGGTACTTTGTTTTCCTGCAGTAGTATTGTTATGTGAGTATCATAAAAAAACAATGCCTTGACTCTACATGATGAATTCAATATATTGTGACTTTGGGATAGAAATAGTTGCCTTCAATGACACTCCGAGAACAATCTTCTGGACTATATGACTTTGTACACTGATGATTGTTCATAATTGAAGATTTTTTTGTTGAGAATTATATTTTAGATCAGACTTGTTTTGAATTTAATGCTTGTTGTTGTGTTTTTGTTTCCAAGAGGAAGCCCAACCATCATGTTAGGGAGGGATTCTAATTAAATGCTTATTGTTTTTGTTTCCAAGAGATAACCTAACTATCATGTTATGGAGGGATTCATTTTGTTTATTATTTCCTTTTTTTTACTGCGTCTACAACCTTCATTAGCATTATTACTTATTAATGTGATTTTTGGGTTTCACTGCTACAAGACAAAAAGCCACAGGCATGCCCTTTTTTCTGAAACCTCTGCATACGTGGCATTTGTGGGGTCAATCGGTACACCTCATCGCAGTCCTTATATTTTTAGGTAACACACTATTTGTTATTGTTTTTCTTTCTTTGTTGTAGTTGTTTCTTGGTTGTTTTCAGTAGTATTCATTCCCTTACATGCTTTATATATCCATGGCTATAATTTGTATCTCCTTCTCTGGCTGCTAGGGTTTTCTCTGCCTGTTTTTTTTCATTTAAGAGATAATGGATCCACCGAGTTTCTATCCCTTTGAGAAATTTTTGCATTCTTGATATCCTTTGGTTCATACAGATAATGTTAGCAGTGTGGGATCCTCTAAGAAATCACCTCGATTTCTGGAGGGTAAAATATGAAGCACTTCAGGTAATTTTGAAGTATTCTCTGTTTTTTTAGGCTCTAGTAATTTATAGGATATCCATCTCATAGACAACTATGTAGAAACAAGTCCATATATTTCTTTGTCCCTTAACATTCAAATTTCTCAACTTCCATTAGGCTTCAATTAGAACCCAACACCCAATCCTATAATTATGTCACAATTATTATACTAAGCCTTTAAAATTAATTTATGACAATAACATTCTAAGTGGTCATGACAATGCCTTAATCATCATTCTAGTAACAATTTAGCTTCAAAATGATGCCTGTCAACTTTTCTTTTGTCCAAATATGTGAACACTTAAATTTATATGATTGGCAGATGAAGAGACGGGAGGCCTCCAAATGCCGGAGCGTAGGAAATTGGAGGAGTGGACATGGTGAACATTTGTGGTGAACATTGGTAAGGAAGAAAGTTGTTTAGGGTGTGTTCTTCCACGTCCAAGTACTCTTCAGCAACATCGTAGGTAAGTCATTTCTCCCATGTTATATTGTGTTGTTCCATGTCCTACGTTACAAAATAAAAATTTTCCGGATTATATTTATTGTGAGTTATCATTTCTTATAGATTATATTATAGCTCATCATCAAAATTTTAGTGGGTTTAAGTAGTTGCAAGGTGTCTGCATTGTGGCTTATAGATTTGCTTAACTTAAATTTTTTTGTACACTCACCAATGTTAATCGTTCTGCACACAGGGTTTTATCATTATATAGAATGGGAGCATCATGAGCATTAACTGTAATGTTCAACCAATTTCATTATGTTCAGGTCAGCTATGTCTATGGTTACTATGTTTCTGTGTTTCTTATTTTGTCATGTATGATAGATTTATTTTTAGAGTAGAAAGCAAGCCCTCTCTTCTTTGAAAAAGTGTCAAAATCATTTGGATAACAAATCCAAGTATTAAAAGAGTCTTCTTAAAAGAGCAACAAGCCCCAAGGAGGTATTTTATTGTTTTTTAATTTTATTTATCTTCTTTTAATTTCAATTTTAGAATCTTCAAAATGATGCCTGTCAATTTTTCTTTTGTCCAAATCTGTGAACACTTAAATTTAATTAATGATCATAACATCCTAAGAAGTAATGGAAATGTCTCAATCATCATTCTAGTAAGAATATAGCTTCAAAATGATGGATGAAAACTTTTCATCTCATGGATTCATTTTATCTACTGCATTTGATTATATTTTCCCATTGTACTAGGGTTCCTACATTCAAAACATTTTCCCAAAGCCAAACTCAGTTTAAAAGATCCATGTTCAAAACTTATTTTCAGGGCATTTAGGAGCCAGCATTAAGAAACTATTTTTCATTTATAACAATGAGGATTTGGTTAGCTGGTGAAGTCAATGGAGTGTCAAGCTACCCACTAGACTCCTATTCTTGGCACATGGCATGAGTTTCAAAGGGATGAGATATGTTGCAAGTCCAAGGCTATGTTCGCATAATAGATATCCCTCAGACCTGGCACCTAGGCAGAACAAAGTATCCTCTTTGTGGGGCATCCCCTTAGGATATGACTCTCAAAGAAACTCCAATGAAAGGAAATATATTTTCCATACACAAGGATTGCTTGATAAGCCACAACACAAAGAAGTCTTCCAGTGCACAAAGCATTCTTCAATGCCCATTTTTAACTGAATTTTATCTAAAGGCACTAAGGGGGCCCAATAAACCCTTACTCTTACCTTAAATATTTCTCCAATGCACAATGAAAGCACAAACATCTAACCAATCGATCTCATATAGCTTATTTCTCAAGATGTCTTAAGAATTACAATCATGTTGAAATTATTTACAATAAATTCCAAAAATGTGACTATTTGAGCAAAGAAAACCAACCTGTGTATCCTTCTCAGCCTGAAGAGAAGAAAAATCCTTTGCTTTATCCTTTTGCATTTGTTTTCTCTTCCTTCCATTGAAGGCATTCAGAGCTGCTTCACTTGTAATCTGATCAGAGCTGGAAGATTCTTCATGAGAAGTACTAACTTCTACATCATTAGACTCATTGCCTAATGTTCCAAGTCCTGGTGTAGAAGACCTTGATAGCCCCCCAAAAGAATTTCCATCCCCTGCCTGTTGTACAATCAGTGGAGCATAAGCAACTACAGTCCATGAAACTTTCAAGGATACTGGAGCATCTATATCATCATTGAATTCTTTGTTGATGCCAGTCAAATATGCATGTGAGTTTTTCCAATGCATGAATCTGCTATGTTTGTATGCTAATTTCAATTTTAGAATCTTCAAAATGATGCCTGTCAACTTTTCTTTGTCCAAATCTGTGAACACTTAAATTTAATTAATGATCATAACATCCTAAGCAGTAATGGAAATGTCTCAATCATCATTCTAGTAAGAATCTAGCTTCAAAATGATGGATGGAAAATTTTCATCTCCTGGATTCATTTTATCTATTGCATTCTATTATATTTTCCCATTGTACTAGGGATCCCACATTTGAAACATTTTCCGAAAGCACAACTCAGTTTAAAAGATCCATGTTCAAAACTTATTTTCAGGGCATTTAGGAGCCAGTGTTAAAAATCTATTTTTCTTTTATAACAATGGGGATTTGGTTAGCTGGTGAAGTCAATGGAGTGTCAAGCTGCCCACCAGGCTCCCATTCTTGGCACATGGCATGAGTTTCGAAGGGATGAGATCTGTTGCAATTCCAAGGCTATGCTAGCAGAATAGATATCCCTTAGATCTGACACTTAGGTAGAAGGAAGTCTACTCTTTGTGGGGCAGCCCCTCAGGACATGACTGTCAAAGAAAGTCCAATGAACGAAAATATATTTTCCATACACAAGGATTGCTTGATAAGCCACAACACAGAGAAGTCTTCCAATGCACAAAGAATTCTTCAATACCCATTTTTAATTTAATTTTATCTGAAGGCACTAAGGGGGCCCAATAAACCCTTATTCTTATCTTAAATATTTCTCCAGTGCATAATGAAAGCACAATCATCTAACTAATCGATCTCATATAACTTATTTCTCAAGATGTTTTAAGCATTAAAATCATATTGAAAATATTTACAATAAATTCCAAAAATGTAACTACTCGAGCAAAGAAAACGAACTTGTGTATCCTTCTGAGCCTGTGTATGTTTTATATTCCATTTAAGAGTGATTCCTAACACTCAAACTTCATTTGTTGTAATTTGACTTCTTTATAGTTTTTTTTTAATAGAAAAGGTTTTCTGCCTTATACGTTTTCCATTTAGAATAAGTTTACAATTTGCCAAATTAGTCTAGAATATAAAAATGGTTCATTTGTAGCCATATTACAGTTCTCTTGTAATATGATTTTTGAAACTTGAGGTTTATGTTTTTTGAACATTTATTTCATTCTAGCTCAATAAATTTGTTGGTTTTGTTTATGTTATATTTTTTGAACATATACACCTTTAGTTTTGAATAGATTGAACAAATTGTGACACAGTTTTTGTTTTGTTTCTTTTAAAAGTTTTTAAAAAGTTGTGGATTATTGTCTAAAGGAAGGGACTAGCTGCAAATTCTCCTTGTTATTCCTTGAACCATATTTCTATATGGACTAGAATAGAAATAGTTGGATTTTCACTAGTATTCATTGACATCTTTAGGCTTTGAAAATCCCCATTAGTTTCCTGATTGCAAGCCAAACTCGAGATACAACCCAATAGAAAAAAATATCCAGGTTTTTTCTGCACCTATCAGGCTGAAGTTCAGGAAATATGTATGTTGATTGACTGAAGGTTGGCGCTGAAGCAGAGGGCTTTAGAGCCTGAACTGCAATTTGAATAGCAGTGACTCAACAACTGGAAGTTTGAACTCTGGACTCGACAGCTTGAGGTTTGAACTATATGAACTTGGTGTTTAACTTGTTACTAATTAGAAACATATAGTCTTATTGCTTTATTGGCCCATTAGGCAGTAATCATGGTATCTAGTTTGTGTGTCTCGCACTGAGTAATGATGAGGAGTACACTAAAGAAGTTTTTATTTGTATTTTTAAATTGTTTTGTCTTTGGAGATTTACGTTATCTAGTTTTCAATTATGTCATCGTTAAGAAATGTTGTAAAAAGGAGGGCTCACAAGGAACGCGTCCAACCGTATGTATTTCTTCTTCCTTAGAATTTTTAGTTTGTGATTTATTTTGGAGAAAGTAATACAATAATATGATTTTTGGCATATTTGTTTGTAAACTTTGGAAACCTAGAAATATAAATTATGAAGAAAACATTATATTATTTGCATTTTGTCCATGTAGGGTTGAAAGGAAAAAATTTGGGTTACTAGAGAAACACAAGGACTATGTACTTAGGGCTCGTGATTATCATAAGAAGCAGGAAAACATCGAGGTGTGCCATGCAAAATTTCTTTATATATTATTTTTTCGATAAATTATTTTTGGGTTGAAATTGTTTCTCATAACATTTGCAAACAAGAAAAGATGCATCTAATTACCCATAATCTTCTTTTTGTGAAATGGCATGGATCCATAGTGGCATCTCTCATTTATGATACAGTTGTCTGTGTAATTTATATATATCGACATGCATTTGCCTATGCATGTTCATATGTTACTTTGTTTGTTTGATTTTCTACATTGTCTTTCCTTCTGATGGTTTATATTGTTATTGATAATGTAGAGGCTTTGACAGAAAGAAACATCTAGAAAACCCATTGAATTTTATTTTAAGATGATCAACACTAGCACTGTTTATGGCATGCATCATCCAAAGTAAGGAAATTAAGATATTTCATTCTTTCTTGATTTAATTGCATCGAAGTTTAAGATGTTAAAAGTTGATTATTTTTTGTGCTTAGGAGTGGTGCAAAGAAATATTCCAATGAGGAATTGTTATTAATGAAGACCCAATACATTCAATATGTGCTTCAAAAAGCACAGAGTGAAAAGAAGATACAAACATTACTAAGTACATTGGACAATGTGAAGGTGGATGGAATTTTCATATTTTTTTGGCAATATTTTGATGTTTTTATTATGAATGATGCAAAAATTAGAGCGATTTCAGTCTGCACTTCATTGCATTGGTTTCCCTCAAAAAATACACAATTATTTTTCCGAAGACATGTTTTATTAGAATGCCAAATTTATTCTGTAAGCCGTAACACCTTTAGTGGTCAAATGTATGATCACAGATATGGCAAAAGAAAATGCATCCATCAACGTTAATTTTATTCATGAGGTTCATTTATTTCCCTAACAATCTCATTGAGAAATATTCATTATCTAACATATTTGTCAATGATTTGTGTTAACTAACAAGTTCTTCATTATGTGTTCTATCATTGCACCTCTCTCGTATTTTAGATTCTCTTTGATATTAAATTTAGTAAATCATATTGAATTTTGTGCTTTTGTTTGGCAATGGAATAATAGAAGGAATCCTTGGGTGAGCCCTAGAGAAATGATCCCCTCCACTCCTACCACTAAAGCTCATGTCAAAGAAACTTTGAATTGATGACTAGCCACTCAATGAAGCATGGAGACTAGTACTTTGGATCGAAGGAAATAACCTTTGGCAGTGGGCCCTCATGGAAACCACATGCCTCTAGTCCTTTGAAGTCTATCTGAGCCTCTTGGGCACGGTATCCTAAAATATCTATCAGAAATATATCCCGCTAGTCCTTTGAAGTCTATTCCAGCCTCTCCGGTAGGGTCTCCTCAAATATCTATCAGAAGGATATCCTGCTGGTGGAGGTTGGGAGAAGAGATTTGAGTCCTCATTGCTCTGACATCGAAATGAAATCTAAGTCTTTAGCTATTTTTTTCTAGAAAAACTTGGTTGGACAACAGGGAAGAAAGCATTGATCCCATTGGAGGAATCTAGTCGTAGATTCCTAGTTTGATGAGTCACAATTCATCTAACCAGAAACATATTACTACTCAATTTAATTTATATATACTCTCTGGTAGTGATAATCTTGTTAACTCCAAAACCTATCTAACACCTCATAAGGGAAAGAACTATATGTAGTAGAATACATACACCCTACCCTATATTTGATACCTAAATGTTATTGTCTTGGGAATTGCCAACAATGACATTATTGTTAATATGATCAGTTTTAGTGGTTCTCCTAAAATTACATGGAAAGTTATAATAGTACATAAATTACCTATGTGGGTCATTAATATTATCATTGCCAATTTTCTTAACACCCCCCCCGGAAAGTTTGACAGTGTTTGTCAATTTTTTTTTTAAATTTTGGAAAATAAATATTATTTTATATAGCCTCTCTGAATGAAAAATGTGCATCCATCAAAAACAAATACTTGTGTCTCAATTAGTTATGTTTTGCCTCCTTATGCATAAATAACCATAAACTATATCATTTATGCATATATTGCCAATTTATTATGTAGCACCAAAAGCACTCATAGAGTATTGGCAACCTGTTCGTGGTGTTACTTATTGCAGGGGAACCTAGGGATTGGAGTAGAACGTCCCCAATATGGGGAGAATTCTGTCAAGAATTGTGGGTGCATTGGCACATTCCAAATGATCCACCCATATATGGGGTAGTTTGAGGAACATTCCCTTAATGTTCCCTCTTGTTAAGGAATGTTCCCTAGATGTGAATGTTCCCTCTTGTTGAGGAGTGTTCCCTACATGTTCCTTGGGAGTGCCTGTCAGTCACCAATTTTTTCCCAGACATTCCTAACGTTCCCTAGATGTTCCCTGGAGAATTTTACTTTCTCAGTTAGCCGCACTTCAACTTTTGTATGGTATTTTTAAAGTTAAGCAGAAATGTATGTTTTATATTCCATTTAAGAGTGATTCCTAACACTCAAACTTCATTGGTTGCAATTTGTCTTGTTTATATTTTTTTTTTTAACAGAAAAGGTTTTCTGTCTTATACATTTTCAATTTAGAATAAGTTTACATTTCGCCAACTTAACCCTGAACGTAAAAATGGGTCATTTGTAGCCAGATTACCATTCTCTTCTAATATCCTTTTGGAAACTTGAGGTTTATGTTTTTGGAAGATTTATTGCATTCTAGCTCAATAAATTTGTTGGTTTTGTTTATGCTATATTTTTTGAACATATACACGTTTATTTTTTAATAGATTGAACAAATTGTGACAAGATTTTTGCTTTGTTTCTTTTATATGTTTTTAAAAAGTTGTGGATTATTGTCTAAAGGTAGGGACTCACTGCAAATTCTCCTTGTTATTCCTTAAACCATATCTCTGTATGGATTAGAAAAGAAACAATTGGATTTTCACTAGTATTTGTGACATTTTTGGGCTTTGGAAATCCCCATTAGTTGCCTTCTTACAAGCCAAACTCGAGAAACAACCTGATAGAAAATGATATCCAGGTTTTCTTTGCACCTATGAGGCTGAAGTTGAGGAAATATGTATGTTGATTGACTGATGGTTGAAGCTAAAGCGGTTTCCCTCTTTACCTCACCCACTAGTCCACTGTAGAGGGCTTTAGAGCTTGAACTGAAGTTTGAAGAACAACGACTCAACCACTGGAAGTTTGAACTCTCGACTCGACAACTTGAGTTTTGAATTATATGAACTTGGTGTTTAACTTGTTACTAATTAGAAACATATACTTTTATTTCTTTATTGGCCCATTAGGAAATAATCATGGTATCTAACTTGTGTGTCTAACACTCAGTAATGATGAGGAGTACACTAAAGACGTTTCTATTTCTATTTTTAAATTGTTTTGTCTTTGCAGATTTATGTTATCTAGTTTTCGATTATGTTGTCGTTAAGAAATGTTGTGAAGTTGCGGGCTCACAAGGAACAAACCCAACCGTATGTGTTTGTTCTTCCTTATAATTTTCATTCAGTGATTTATTTTGTAAAAAGTAATACAAGAATATGATTTTTGGCATATTTGTTTGTAAATTTTGGAAACCTAGAGATATAAATTATGAAGATAACATTAGACTCTTGGCATTTTGTCCATGCAAGGCTGAAAGGAATAAATTTGGGTTATTATAGAAACATAAGGACTATGTACTTAGGTCTTGTGATTATCGTAAGAAGCAGGGAAACATCGAGGTATGCCATGCAAAATTTATTTATATATTATTTTTTCGATAAACTATTTTTGGGTTGAAATTATTTCTCATAATGTTTGCAAACAAGAAAAGCTGCATCTAATCACCCATAATCTTCCTTTTTGTGAAATGGAATGGATCCATAGTGCATCTCTCATTTATTATATAATTTATATCAGTTGTCTTTGTAATTTATATATATAAGCGTGCATTTTATTATGCATGTTCATATGTTACTTTGTTTGTATGATTTTCTTCACTGTCTTTCCTTATGATGGTTTACACTGTTATTGAGAATGTAGAGGCTTTGAGAGAAAGAATCATCTAGAAACCCCAATGAATTGTATTTTAAGATGATCAACTTAGGAACGAATATGGAAAACCTGAAATACTGACAAAGGACTCTTCTCTTGATTTCATAACAACATTTGAAGTCATGGGGGCCTAGGTATGGAGATGTAGGACTAGGGTCCTTGATTTTTCTGGGTCCTCAAGGTCTGTCAAATTTATTTTTTCCGTGGACATATGTGTCAGGATCGATCCCCAACTACCATATTCATATTATGGAAATTCTTTCACTGATCCAAATGGATCCTAGAATACTCTCTAAGTCTTCAAAATCTCTTAAATTCTTAAAATATCAAAACTGTCGCATAAGGGGAACCCTCCAAAAGGCATAAAAACACTACCAAGAAGTGAAAACATAGAGAAAACAGTGAAGAACAGAGTAGTGGAGGCTTAAACAATGAATGCATAGTAGCCGTCAAATCTGGCCGATCAACGGTCCAGATTTGATCGGCAAATCGCATTCGGCACAAGCAGATGGAGGATATCAGCGCATATAATATATGAGTTGCGATGGCGATCGGCGGAGTCAACGAGGACCGTCGATCAAGCGTGTAGATCGATGGCCCACGTTGCATTGCAACATCGGAATCGACAACCACAATAGAGCGCTTACAATGGCCTGGGGTTATCGCGATATGTGATTTCGATCAATCGCATCGGGGCAACCCTATCGAGCGAGGCTTATATATATATATATATATATATATATATATATATATATATATATATATATATATATAAATATGCGATGCGATCGGCTGGACCCGATAAAAAATATAAATGCTATGTGATATGATTTAAGATTTGTCAAATGGTGGATTTATGTGTATTTAGTGTATTTCGTTTATTAAATGAAACACAAAGGAAAGCGCCGATACGATGTCATGGACTCGAAAGGGTTTATTAAAGCTGTTGAGAATTATTTCAAGTCCGATAAAGCAGGCTTTTCAATGTTTTAACGAATTTTTTATATGAAATAGAAATAATAAAATAGGCCGGATTTCGGGAGGACCCAAGGGCGGTAAGTGGTTTGGTCCGGGCTTCGCCCGATCCCATACAATGGCTGCCACGTGTCCAGTTTGAGGAGAGAGAAAACCATCCTCATCGGGCGGTTAACTCCCATATGAAAGAGCCACCTGAAATGGATCTCAACCATTGGATCTGGATCTCCGAGATCAACAATGGAGATGTGATATCGCTACAAAGGTGGACTTGATAGGAATCATAAAGAGAATTCATAATATTTGAGATCCGATGAACAGTGTTTTGGAGGATTTTCCGTGTTTTGCAGCGTTTCCTTGTGTTAACAGAAAATGACCAATTTTGGGACTTCAAAGGCCCGATGACCTGTCCTGTTACAGTATAGGTGGCCACCATCCCTGGGAGCATTTAGCAATGATTGCTAATGATCAGAAAGGGACCTAAGCAGACATAGGTTGGGGAGACAAAAAGCCAAGAAGAGAAAATGAACAGGTAGAGAAGATTGGCTTTAAAGCCACAGACAGAGAGAAAACATAAGTAGGCAGTATTGAAGGTAGTTCCAAGACAAAGAGGAGAGATAGAGACAGAGAGTGATTGAGAGAGTCTGTGTACTCAGAGAAGCTTGAGAGGTTCAAGCAAACTCTTGTTGTTGTATCTGTTGTGTGTTGAGACTGAAGTTGAGCTCACACTATTGTAAAACTCTATTGTAAAGACATAATAGAGAGGTCACCACTGAAGGCTGGATCAGGAGATGTAGCTTAGGAGTATTGGGTGAACTCCTTATTAAACTTGCTATGTTTATGTGTGTTGTCTATTATGCTTCTTTACTGCTTCATTTTCTATGTATTTCGCAATATTATTGATCCATTGCATAAAATAACATAGGAAAATCCATGCACATGAGTCTGTAATACCTTAATAGTTGTTTAAGATCTCATTTTCAGATCAAGTGGTATCAGAGCTTTAGGTTGGTAAGGTTAGACAAGCTTGTGCTGGATTGGTGAATGATAACTAGGTCAAAGCTCAAATCAAGAGAAGGAGAACTGGTTGAAACTAACCCAGAAATAGGAAGAGTCTATCCTAGGAGGAAAATGATAGAAGAAATTTGTTGGAAATAATACTGAGAGGGGGGGTGAATCATTATTATCAAGTTCTTTTAACAAATCGTCCTTATTTATACTTTGAATTATTTTTGCATATCAGTACCATAAAATAATGAGCATGAACAAGAAAAACAGATAGTCACGCCAAAGAACACTAGATATAAGGTGGAAACCCAATGTGGGTGAAAACCACCTGCTGCAATATGTCTCTATCTTCTTTCAAATTAGAAACTCCTTTTACAATGATTTTGTACTGGTGCAGTCCTTTACCAGTACACAGGCTGCAACCTGCAGAGAGCTACAACTCTCTCTCGTTTTCCAGTCTTTCCTGGAAGGGAGCAACAACCCCCTACTTCTTTTCTTACAAGGACCACTTTTCATAAATTTTCAAACTAGATCCTTAAGCATCAAATGATCATCAAGTACATGTAAATTACACAGTCAACTGCAGCAACCATATCATCAATAACAGAACTACACCCAGAACACCTTATCAACAGAAAAATTCAGTCAATAGAAGATCTTAAGACAGATACACAATTTTTCTTTCTGTGGCCTGCGTCGCTATGCACTTCACCTTCTGCTTCCCTGCGTATACCCGCAGAGAGCCTTCTGCTGCACGGCGTACCCACGCACTTCTTCTTCAATCGCGCTGCGTACTGTTACTGTAGGTACGCACCCAGAGACACTATCGCGCCGCGTACTGCTACTGAAGCCACGCACTCATAGATACTATCGCGCCGCGTACTTTTACTGTGCGTACGCACCTGAACCTCTGTCGCGCTGCGTACCCACGCAGTTCTGCTTCTTCTGCTCTGCGTACCCACGCAGCTCTCTTGTTTCTCCTCTGCGTACCCACGCAGTTCTGCTTCTTCTGCTCTGCGTACCCACGCACTTGCACCGTTAATCACCTGCGTACTTCTGATTAGGGCCGAATTGGCAGTTCACCAGTGTGCCACAGTTAGTCGGATGCCCAGATCTGATCATGCGCTTGAGAGATCACCCTTCACAAATTTGCTTTCAACTTCACTTTCATATAGATCAAGCTTTTAAGAAAATAACCCAATATTTCAGATCTTAAGATATTCAATTGCGAAAGATACTTAGCCAAGTGATCTCCTTTGCTTTATATAGGCAAGCTCCTCCTAAAGTCATGGATCAATACCATAGATAACCAATACCAGGGGCCCAAAAACATGGGGCTCAATAATAATAATAATATAAAACAATACCACGGGCCAAAACCATAGAATCAAGAGCGGCGGGCTAAATACCATGGGCCAAACATAGGAAACCCCACGTGAACGTGCTTCTTTGCCTTGAAGTAAGTGAAACTGGGGGTACGCACCTCCTGAACGGGTGACCTGCGTGTCTGGCCGCGGTCCCTTCACGGTGTACCTGCGTGTACGCATCTTCTGAACTGTTCTCCTGCGTACTTCTTAATTTTCAACATTTTGAGAGCCTGATCAGAGCATTGCCACGGGTGTTGCCATCAAGTACAACATCTGTAACATAGAGCCATACCAGAATCATAATGCCAACAATCTCCCCCTTTGGACTTGATGGCAACCTCAAAATCTTCAGCTTCATTCTCCCCCTTTGACATCAAGGGCAAAGGGTTATGCTCCCCCTAAGAACATGAACCATGAAAGAGATAGAGACATATTGCAGCTATATTTAGACCAGCATCCATGATCTCCTCCTGTACATCCTCCATAATGCCAACAATGCATTATATGCTCCCCCTGAATCTGTGCCATTTTATCAAACCTCAACCCAGCACATGTACGCATATACCCCAGATGAACCTTGTGTACAACCATCAAACAGAAGAGTTTCAATAAGATGATGCATCAACAACCCCCAGCTTTTGCCTAAGGTATTCAAAAGTCTCCCTGGGCAATGGTTTGGTGAGTATATCAGCAACTTTTTCCTTAGAAGGAACATACTCCAACTTGACCTTCTGTTCAAGCACTTGTTCTCGGAGAAAATGATACTTGATTGGTATGTGCTTGGTTTTTGAAAGCATGACTGGGTTCTTTGAGATGCTGATTGCACTTGTATTATCACATAAGATGGAGATAGGTGGTGTACAAGTGATTTGAAAATCCTGCAAGGTCTGCATCATCCAAAGGAGTTGAGTGCAGCAAGATGCAGCAGCAACATATTCCGCTTCAGCTGTAGACAAGGCAATCGAACTCTGTTTCTTGCTGAACCAAGATACTAATCTGGAACCCATAAAGAACGCACCACCACTTGTGCTCTTCCTGTCATCCACGCTTCCGGCCCAATCTGCATCTGTATAAGCATGAAGTGTGAGATCTGTATCTCTAGGATACCATAAGCCATAATTTTGTGTCCCTTGAAGATATTTGAAAATTCTCTTCACTGCCTGAAGATGAGTCTCCTTTGGATTTGCCTGAAATCTTCCAACTATTCCTACTGCATGCATGATGTCCAGTCGGGTACCTGTCAAATAAAGTAGACTTCCAATCATAGATCTGTAGGTTGGTTGATGTACTGCTGCAGATTCATCATTTGCACTGCGGCTACATCCTGTGACCATGGGTGTACATACTGGTTTTGCATCTTCCATGCCATATTTCTTCAAAATCTGTTTGAGATACTTGGTTTGAGACAAAAAGATTCCTCCTTGTTTTTGTTGGATTTGCAAACCAAGGAAATATGTCAGTTCTCCCAGCAAGGACATTTCAAATTCTTTCTGCATGACCAAGGCAAAGCTTTGACTCATAGCTTCTTCATTGCTGCCAAAGATAATGTTATCTACATACACAACAAGTATTAGCAATTTGTCATTTTCAACTTTTATATAGAGATTGCTATCTGCTGATCCTTTTGAAAAACCTTGTTGATGAATATATTTGTCCAAACGATAGTACCAAGCCCTTGGAGCTTGTTTGAGACCATAGAGAGCCTTTTTCAATCTGCATACAAGATTTGGATCATTTCCAAGAATGAACCCATCTGGCTACTCAATGTATACTTCTTCTTCCAAGTCTCCATTCAGAAAGGCTGATTTCACGTCCATTTGAAATACTTTGAAGTTTTGAAAGCTTGAGAGAGCAAGGAACATTCGGATGGCCTCAAGTCTTGCAATAGGAGCAAAGGTTTCTTCAAAGTCTAGTCCTTCTTGCTGCGCATACCCTTTACAAACAAGTCTAGCCTTGTTTCTAATTACTTCTCCATTTTCATTCAATTTATTTTTGAAGACCCATTTTGTTCCGATAACATTCTTATCCTTTGGTCTAGGGACCAGCTCCCAAGTGTTGTTCTTTTCGATCTTCTCAAGTTCTTCATCCATTGCTTTCACCCAACATTCATCTTTGCATGCCTCTTTCACATTTTGTGGTTTAATGGAGGAGAATAATGCCAAATAGCTTGAAGCTTCTGCAACTGTTCTTCTTGTTTGTACACCTGCTTCTTTCTGCCCCACAATCTGAGATTCTGGATGATTCTTCTGAACATATCTGGATGGAGTCTTTTCTTCTATTCTTGTCTGCTCCTCTGGTTCTTCTTGAGGTTCTTCTTCTTCATCATTCTATCTTTGAGGGTAGCCTTCATCTTCTTCGATGTCTTCATGATGTACTTGCCTAGGAATGTATCCCTTCTCATCAACCACTACATCAATGCTGTCAACAATTCTGCCAAGTCTTTTATTGTAGCATTTGTATGCTTTGCTATGTGGAGAATAACCAAGAAGAATGCCTTCATCTGCTCTAGGTTCAAGTTTGCCAAGTTTCTCATCAGTATTCTTAATATAACATTTGCTCCCAAAGATTTTGAAGTGCTTTACCGAAGGAGTCTCACCACACCAGAGCTCATGAGGGGTTTGAGTGCTATTCACCCGGACATTTGTTTTGTTGAGAATAACAACCGCAGCATGTGCAGCTTCACCCCAGAAAGTTGCGGGAGTTCTCGACTCATCAAGCATAGCACGAGCCATTTGTTGGACTGTTCTGTTCATTCTTTCCACAACTCCATTTTGCTGAGGAGTTCTAGCTGTAGAGAATTCTCTTCTTATCCCATGTTCTTCACAGAAATCGAAAAATTCATTTGAGGTAAACTCCCCACCTCTGTCAGATCTGAGGCACTTAATTTTGTATCCTGATTCATTTTCAACCAAGGCTTTAAAGGATTTGAATTTTTCGAATGCTTCATCTTTGTGCTTCATAAGTCCTAACCAGACAAACCTGGAGAAATCATCAATGAATAATATCAAGTATTCTTCTCCTCGAGGTGTCCTTTTCCTGAATGGACCACATGTATCTGTATGAACTAGCTCAAGAGGCATGCTAGCTGATCCTTCCTTCTCTGGAAAGTTAGTTCTGGTTTTCTTTCCAAACTGACATGATTTGCATATGGTGTTGTCTGGAATTTTGATATTTGGAAGATCGCGAACTGCCTGATATCTGCATGCTTTCCCTATTTATGAAAATCTTAGATGCCCCAACCTCTGATGCCATAACCAATGTTCATCATCCTTTCTTAGATAGCATTGTTGTTGTCCTTCTTCAAATATGTATAGATTATTTGGAGTTCTTTTACCTTTGATCACCGTTTTACCTGTATCAAGATCACGAACAAGACATCCATTTGTTCTAAATATCACCTCGGTTCCTTGATCACACATCTGGCTGACACTTAGAAGATTATGTTTCAATCCATCAACATACAAAACATTTCCAGCCTTGACCTTTTATTTTAACTGAGCAATGCCTTTTCCTTTTATAGTTGCAAGAGTATCATTTCCAAAAGAAACTTTCTTTCCTTTTTCTAGAGCAGAATATGACTCAAGTTTTTCTTTATCACCTGTCATATGCTTTGAACATCCACTGTCAATGTACCATAGATTTTCCTGTCCCTCTGCATAAAATGCTATCCCACATCTTTCTGTTTGTGGTTCCTTTATTCTCCATGTTTTGGTGCTTGAGGCTTGTTCCTTTGTCTGCTGAAACCTGCTCCTGCATTCAGAGTCTTCATGACCAAAGTTATTGCAAATAGAACATTCAACTTCATTTTCAAGAGCTGAAAAGTTGTTATAGGTCCTTTTTGTAATCCCGGTCATACTTATTTGTTTTTGAGCTTCTCTAGTCATGATTGTTTTATATGCAACACATTGAGCTGCTTTGTGACCAAAGTTATGACAAGAGAAACATTGTCCATTGAAGAAACTTCTGCGGTTATCAAATCTACCGGCCAAATGATTGTAATTCTTATTGTCATCCATTCTTGAACCAAATTGAGAAGATTTTACCTGTGGCTGGTTGTAGCTTTTGTTCACCCTTAAGATAGATTGCCCCTGATAGTCTCTTTTTGCAATTCGTCCCTGCTTTACTTGATGGTCTCCATTGTGCTTTTTCTCATTCCTTCTTGTTGCATCAAGACAACTTTTTGAGGTGGATGCTTGATAAGTTTCTCCATTATAGCCCAGACCTGTCTTGTTTAGTGGAGAACATTGTACATTGATAATCTCATCCAAGGTTTCAGATCCTTTGACAAACTTGAGATTAATAGTTTTTGTTTTCTCAATCTCTTTTCTAAGACCAACAATTTCACCTTCTAATTTTTCAAGATGTTTTTCCTTTTCATCAATTTGAAATTGTAGAGTATCAATGATCATATTGTTTTCTTCTATACATCTCTTGAGTCTAGTAATTTCTTCATAAAGGCTATCCACATCTATAGCATCCATATAATCATCATCTTCAAATGCCATTAACAGTTTATAGTCATTACCTCGTTCATCTTCATCACTATTTGATAGACCATCACTATCTTCATGAGTGTAGTAGCTTTTCTTATTTGCACTCTGTTTCTTGTTCCATCTAGCATGTTCTTTTCCTTTATCCTTATAAGGACATTTTGCAGCATAATGACCTACTCTTCCACAAGCAAAGCATTTAAAAGGTAACTTACCTCTGAACCTTCCAGAACCCCTTTGAATATTTCTGAAAAAAATTTGATTCTTCTTCTTCTTCTTCTGGAACGTGACTTGCTTCATAATAATCTCCTTTGCCTGAAGCCTTGAAAGCAGCTTCTCTTCTGTCTGAAGGACCTCCCTTTCTCATTTCATAAGCAGTTAGAATTCCGTGAAGCTGAGACATAGTAAGAATTCGTAGATTTTCCTTTTCTTCTATTGCAGACACTTTAGATTCAAACTTGGGGGACAATGATCTTAGAACTTTTTCAACCACAATAGCCTCTTTTATTTCTTCACCCAAGTTTTTCATGCAATTAACAATCTCATCTACCCGAAGAAAATAGTTAGCCACACTTTCATCATTATACAACCTGAGATTCTCATACTGAATCCTAAGAGTTTGAAGTTTAGCACGCTTTACCTGTTCATCTCCTTCGTAGCTCAAGACAATCTTGTCCCATATTTCTTTTGCGGATTTATATTGCATAACCTTTACGAATTCTGTTTGAGATAAGCATCCTAGCAAAGTATTGACTGCTTTAGCATTTGTTTCATATTTCTTCTTTTCGGCCGTATCTGTAGGAGTAGCTGAAGGAAAAGTGTAGCCTGTATCTATGATATCCCAAACTTCTGTACCAAGAGATTGAAGATAGGCAGTAACTCTTACCTTCCAATAATTGAAGTTTGTCCCATCAAAAATTGGTGGCCTGATTGATGCTTCCCTCTCGTAGTTGCTCATGATGAGTGATCTTCCTTCAAGCGATCAAGCTTCTCCAAAGGACCTGCTCTGATACCAATTGTTGGAAATAATACTGAGAGGGGCGGTGAATAAGTATTATCAAGTTCTTTTAACAAATCTTCCTTATTTATACTTTGAATTATTTTTGCATATCAGTACCATAAAATAATGAGCATGAACAAGAAAAATAGATAGTCACACCAAAGAACACCAGATATAAGGTGGAAACCCAATGTGGGTGAAAACCACCTGCTGCAATATGTCTCTATCTTCTTTCAAATTAGAAACTCCTTTTACAATGATTTTGTACTGGTGCAGTCCTTTACCAGTACACAGGCTGCAACCTGCAGAGAGCTACAACTCTCTCTCGTTTTCCAGTCTTTCCTGGAAGGGAGCTACAACCCCCTGATTCTTTTCTTACAAGGACCACTTTTCATAAATTTTCAAACTAGATCCATAAGCATCAAATTATCATCAAGTACATGTAAATTACACAGTCAACTGTAGCAACCAAATCATCAATAACAGAACTACACCCAGAACACCTTATCAACAGAAAAATTCAGTCAACAGAAGATCTTAAGACAGATACGCAGTTTTTCTTTCTCTGGCCTGCGTCGCTACGCACTTCACCTTCTGCTTCCCTGCGTATATCCGCAGAGAGCCTTCTGCTGCATGGCGTACCCACGCACTTCTTCTTCAATCGCGCTGCGTACTGTTACTGTAGGTACGCACCCAGAGACACTATCGCGCCGCGTACTGCTACTGAAGCCACGCACTCATAGATACTATCGTGCCGCGTACTTTTACTGTGCGTACGCACCTGAACCTCTGTCGTGCTGCGTACCCATGTAGTTTTGCTTCTTCTGCTCTGCATACCCACGCAGCTCTCCTGTTTCTCCTCTGCGTACCCATGCAGTTCTGCTTCTTCTGCTCTGCGTACCCACGCACTTGCACTGTTAATCACCTGTGTACTTCTGATTAGGGCCGAATTGGCAGTTCACCAGTGTGCCACAGTTAGTCGGATGCCCAGATCTGATCATGCGCTCGAGAGATCACCCTTCACAGATTCGCTTTCAACTTTACTTTCATATAGATCAAGCTTTTAAGACAATAACCCAATATTTCAGATCTTAAGATATTCAATTGCAAAAGATACTTAGCCAAGTGATCTCCTTTGCTTTATATAGGCAAGCTCCTCCTAAAGTCATGGATCAATACCATAGATAACCAATACCAGGGGCCCAAAAACATGGGGCTCAATAATAATAATAATAATATAAAACAATACCACGGGCCAAAACCATAGAATCAAGAGCGGCGGGCTAAATACCACGGGCCAAACATAGGAAACCCCACGTGAACGCGCTTCTCTGCCTTGAAGTAAGTGAAACTAGGGGTATGCACCTCCTGAACGGGTGACCTGCGTGTCTGGCCGCGGTCCCTTCACGGTGTACCTGCGTGTACGCATCTTCTGAACTGTTCTCCTGCGTACTTCTTAATTTTCAACATTTTGAGAGCCTGATCAGAGCATTGCCACGGTTGTTGCCATCAAGTACAACATTTGTAACATAGAGCCATACCAGAATCATAATGCCAACAAAATTCCCTTGGAGTCAGACTCTCAGTTCATGGACAGTTTCGTGATCATGAGAGCCATGGTAGAAGAGATGTATCGAGAATTTAAGAAAGGTCGAGGTGAAGATAGTTCAACCTCCAAACAAGACAAGGGAACAAAGGAACCTCTTCTAGATAGCCGTTTTGAAGGCAAAGGGAAAGGAAAAGAGCCTCCTCTATCCACACCTCGCAATAGCCTTGAAAATAAAAAGAAGAAAACATCTTTGATTAAATTAGATGTAAAATTTTGATTTGCCAGTCTATGATGGAGAATTAAATGCAGAAAAACTAGATAACTAGATTAGACAGATTGATGTGTATTGCAGGGTGTAGAATATTGATTCAAACAGGAGTAAAATTCATCTGGCTAGTGTATGCCTTGGAAGAACTGCCTTAGTATGGTGGGAAGGCAGGACACAAGCTAATTTGAAGAAGCATGGTAAAATTCTTTCTGCCTGGAGTGAATTTGTTTTTGCCATTAAAAAATAGTTCTATCCACTAGCTTATATGCAGCAAGCTATGATGAGTTGGCAAACTCTTCGCCAATTGAAGGGAGAAAGTGTACAAAGATACACCAAAGAATTTAGGAAAAGTGCTTTAATTCTAAGCATTTCTTTAGACTCACCTGAAACTTTGCTGAAGTATATAGGTGGTTTGCATAGTTATTTGAGGCACACCATTCTCATGTTTAACCCTACTAGCATAGATGAGGTATCTATTCAGGCTACACATCTAGAGGCTAGATGCAAGAATGTGAACCCAGAGCTTAGGGGATTGTCAAAACCCACTGCAAGCAAGAACAAGGAGAAGAGGAAGCATAAATGGAAAGAGGGGATGGAAAATGCTGTATAGAAGGCCAAAAAATCATGCACTCACTGCAAGAAGGATGGGCATGATGATGAACATTGATGGTCTTTGCATCCAGAGCTGAAACCCAAGAAGTTAGATGGCAAGAAGAAGAATACTGCTACTGCTACACAGAAAGATTTGGGGTCAAACTCAGGTGATGAAACAACAATCACAGCTACAGGTATAAAAGGTAAAAATTCTGAAGCATCTACTAGTAATTCTGCACAAATTATTGATAATGAAGAAAATGAGAGGAAAAGACATGAGCTTTTTCATATTAGAGTCATTTCCAAGCATCAAAAGATTGATACTTTATTTTATAGTGGCACACAAGTAAACTTGATTTCTGAAGCAATTGTAAAGAAGCTGGGATTACTAACCACACCTCACAAGAAGCCATATCCATTAGGTTGGGTATGTGATAAAGAAAAGCTACAAGTCAGTAGACAATGTAAACTTAAGTTTCTTTTGGGTCAGCATTTGTAGATGAGGTTGAGTTAGATATCGTTCCTTTGGATAGATGTGGAATTGTTTTAGCAAGTTCTTACTTGTATGATAGAAAAGCCATTTTCTATAGAGCTGAAAATAAGTATCAACTCACCAAAGATGGAATAGTATATATTGTAAGAGCTCATAAACTCAAAAATAATTATACTCTCATAAACTCAGGGCAGATGAAAATAATTGTAAATTCATGCAAGCAATTTTCACTGGTGGTTGTAAAGGAAAAGAAACCTGATAAAACCAATGTATTTGAGGGATGTGATGCTAAACAGAAAGCTAATTTAGAAAAAGTTGTTTTAGAATATGATATCTTATTTCAAGAACCTAAAGGTCTGCCACCCAAAAGGGAAATTGTACATCATATTCATTTGCAACAAGATGCTCCATTGCCTAACATCAAAATGTACATGTTATCCACTTTAGAGAATGCAGAGATCAAGAAGTAGGTACAGGAGCTGCGCGAGAAAGGGTTCATAAGACCAAGCACATCACTGTTGGGTCATTAATATGCCATTATTATTATCACTTTTGAACACTTATTCCACCCATTTCTACTACTCTTCATCATGTCATTTATTATAATTTATTATATAAATCCATTTTATGATGATTTATGCTTCTATGAATGAATATTATTTATTCTCATTTATTTCTAATAAATTGATGATTATGCATGATTTTATCAATGATAGTTTTAATAAATCAGTTGTAACATTATTCACCATTTTTAGCCTCCAAGATAATTTCCAGATTGAAGATTTGATCATTAAAAGTGCCAACTCAGAAATTTGCTGGAATAAGAAGTGACGGTTTTTCGGTTGAGATTCTGAGCAAATGAAGCAGAATCTGGAAAATCCAGAACATGAGTTTTGTCCAGAACGGACCCAATTAACTTTATTGAAGAACAGTTTGCCCAAATTCGACTTGTACTAAGAGAAACTTAGGATTCTTTGAGCACGATTTTCTCAGATTTGTTGTTGCGGCCGTCCTCCAAATCTCAGCTGCAAAGCCAAATTCGTCTTGCTCTTGTTGAAAGCTGGATGGAAATATATTTTCTTGTTTATCAATTGGTTGGAAACAATACAATTTTGTAATAGAAATCATGTTGTAGTTATCTCTATTGTAACTGCTCTCTGATCTCTCTCTATTTAAATAAAAATAGAGATCAGAGATGGGGGGGATTCGAATGATGGAATTGAGGATGAATTAGAGATTCAGAACTGAGGATGGCAGAGAGAATGGATAATGGCTGAGAGATTGAGAGACTTCTTGTTTTAATCCACTGTAACTCTGCTTTGATATTTTAATACAAATCTAGTTGCCATTCCATCTTTGATCCTGAAGTAACCCAGCAGCATCCGCTGGCAGCTAAGGGCCCAACCTCTGGTGGAGTACGATGCTGTTGTATTATATCTTTATGCTTCGTGTTTGGTTTGATCTCTTTCTTTTACTCTGTTCAGTAATCTGACACACTTTACTGTTTTACATATTAGCGCTATTAGATATACTTGATTGGATACTATCATTATCTGCAACAGGAATGCTATGTTATCATTTTAACTTTGTATTGCATTGCTATTCCTGTTGATAATTGATATAACATTGTTGTTCCTTACAGATTGTCATTCGATTACAGATTAACCGCGTTGTATGTTCCTAAATCGGTACAACTGTATGATGTATTCTTAAATTGTGACTGTTGTTTATTCGAGATTGTTGTTCCGTTACACTTGCTGTTACTTTATAGTTGTGATTCATGCATATTGTATCGAAGCTCGGATTACTGTCCCTTTTAATGATAAGTGTGTTGCGTGCTTGATTTGGATTGTTGTACATTCATATTTAATCTGTTGTTCCATTTCCTGTTATTCGCATTATCTTTATTTTGGTGTGAGAGACGATCTGTGGCTGTAGTGAGCCTTGGCATTTACTACCTAGCTCCCAGACCCGTGGTCCATGCTCTAATTTCCTTTCCATCAGTTTCCAAAGGGATGGGCTATTGCTGTCGAACCCTTGACTGATACATTGCTTATTTTTCCGAATGAATGATTTAGGCTTCAAGGTATTTTGTTGTTGATTTCCATTAATTAGAGTTTGCTGTTCAGATTCCTTTAATTACAGTTTGCTACCCATTTACTTTTTTGTTCATTTCTATTGATTAATTGCAATAGTTTGCTTTTAAAGAGTTTTCCTAGTTTACTTTCAATGGCAGCTTTAGTTCAATTTCGATTTCATTTTAATTGCTTTAAAGTAGGACTGTCGACTGTAGAGAACATTGGTTATTGCTTCCTCGTTCCCAGATTGATTGTCTTGTTCCGGTTTGATTTCAATTGCATCAATATCTAGAGGAATGAGTTATTGCTACTGTATCCTCGATTGATGGTTGTTTGAGTGAATGATTTAGTTTAGAACATTTCAGTTTCTTGCTGTTCCAATTAGATTTTGTTTCCAGCTTTCATTTACTTTTGCATTTTAAGCACTATACTACAAAACATTACTCTTGAGTAAATAGCCGCCTCAGACTGAGTACACTCTTGAAATAAAAAGTCGTCCCTGGGTTGATAATTAATGTAAAGGTAATTAGGAGTTAAAAAAACACCTTTTTATCCCCCCACAATCACCATGCAGATCTCCAATCGTGTTAGTGAGGAAGAAACATGGTTCGTGGAGGATGTGCATTGATTGCAGAGCACTGAATAAAATAATTATCAAGAATTGTTATCCCCTTCCTCGCATTGATGGTCTATTGGTCAACTGAAAGAAGCTGTTTACTTTTCCAAGTTGGACTTGTGTAGTGGCTACCATGAGGTCAGAGTAGTAGAACAAGATTCATGGAAGACTACTTTCAAAACAAAGTAAGGGTTGTATGAGTGGCTAGTTATGCCTTTTGGCTTAACTAATGCTAGTGCCACTTTCATGAGAGTTATGAATGATATACTCAGGGATTTTATTGTTGATACTGTAATTGTATATTTGGATGACATTCTTGTTTTCAATAAAACATGGGAAGAACATTTGAAGCATGTAAAGCAGACTCTAGATGTTTTGGAAAAAGAAAATCTCTATGTTAAGTTATCAAAATGTGAATTTGGCAAAACATATTTGAATTATTTGGGTCATATAGTAGGGGGTGGTGAACTGGCCTAAACCCAAATTTGCTATAGAATTTAGAAGCTTCCTAGGGGCAACACAATATTGGAGAAAGTTTATTGCTAAATTTTCCTTGATTGCAACTCCCTTACATGCTTTAATAGGATTGAACAAGGTGTTTTAGTGGGGAGGCAAACAACATAAAGCCTTCGACACCTTGAAAGAAACAGATGCCAGTGACTATGCCATGGGAGCAGTGTTGATGCAACACGATAAAACCATATGCTACCATTTTGAGACATTTAATTCTGCAGTAGTTAATTATCCTACATATGATAAAGAATTGTATGCATTAGTCCAGAGTGTGAAAAAGTGGAAACATATGCCAGTGACTATGCCATGGGAGCAGTGTTGATGCAACATGGTAAAACCATATGGTACCATTCTGAGACATTTAATTCTGTAGTAGTTAATTATCCTACATATGATAAAGAATTGTATGCATTGGTCCACAGTGTGAAAAAGTGGAAACAAATGCCAGTGACTATGCCATGGGAGTAGTGTTGATGCAACATCGTAAAACCATATGCTACCATTCTAAAACATTTAATTCTGCAGTAGTTAATTATCCTACATAGGATAAATAATTGTATGCATTAGTCCAGAATGTGAAAAAGTGGAAACATTACTTAATGGGCAAAGAAACAATTATACATACTGATCATCAACCACTTCAATATTTGTATTCACAAACTAAATTGCAGTGATCAAGATACTATAGGTGGATGGGTTTTCTACAACAGTTTCATCTAGTCATCAGATGTAAGAAACACATACACAATAAAGTTTCAGATATGTTGTCTAGACCAATCATAAATGCATCTACTATACTTAAGCATAATTCAATATTGCATGAAAGCTACATTGAACAATATGCTCAAGATGTAGATCTTAAAGATATATACGCAACTTTAAGTCATGGAAAACAAGTAGAAGAATTGGATTATCATGTTAAGGACCAAGTCTTGTATCATTTGGGAAAGCTATGCATTCCACAAACTGAAAAAGTTAACATAATTAGGGAAGCACATACTTCTATGATATCAGGTCATTTTGGGGTAAGTAAAACAGTTGCACAGCTGCAAAGATTCTGTTGTTGGCCAAGAATGCATGAAACAGTTTCTAGATATGTAAAAGGGTGTACCATGTGTGCTAAAAGCAAGCCCAACAGTAGAAAACTAGGCTTTTACACTCCACTTCTAGTTCCTTCTTGTCCTTGGGAAAGTGTTTCCATGGAATTTGTTGGCGGATTACCAAAATCTAGAAAAGGTCATGACTATTTATATGTTATTATGGACAGGTTCAGCAAAATGTGTATTTTAAATCCTTGTAACAAGCATATTATAGCTGAACAAACATCGAAGTTGTTCTTTTAGCATGTCGGGGTGCATTTTGGGTTACCCACTTCCATAGTATCTGATCGAGATTCCTGATTTGTTGGGAAGTTCTGGTCAAGTCTGTGGGAATTGATGGACACCAGACTGAAGAAGAGCACAACCTTTCATCCACAAACAAATGGCCAAACAGAGGTAGTCAACAAGACAGTGATCCAGTTCCTCAGGGGTTATTGCAGCAAGCACCCCAAGCTTTGGGATGAACACTTATGTCATGTGCAACATGATTACAACTGTGCTAAACATTATTCTACACAAAGATCTCCTTTTGAGACTTGTTTTGGTTTTATTCCAAGGTCTCCCTTGGATTTTGTCTTTGAAAAATACATAGTGGTTAATGGACACAACGATGTGGACAAAGCAACCAGATTTAATGAACATATCCAAGAAATTCACCAGGAAGTGCAGCAACAGCTGGAAAAGAGCCAAGCCATGTACAAGTCAAGGCATGATAAGCATCGGATGGAGCATAGCTTCCAAGTTGGTGATCAAGTTTGGCTGTATATCAGCAAAGAGAGAATGCAAGGTGAAGGAAAGAAGCTGAAGCCAATAAGTATGGGCCTTTCAAGATACTTGAGAAAATTGGTGAGAACGTTTTCTACCTTGATTTGGCAACTTACATGCACATCTATTCAGTGGTAAATACAGAAAATTTAAGACTGTTTGAATCTTCATTAATTGAAGACCTCGAAAAGCAAAGTCAATTGCCTTCTATTGATGATCTGTTGCCTGAATATCTCAATGAGTTGCAAGAAGATACAGTTCTAGACAGGAAGGTGATAACCACACGTAGAGGGGATGTTGAGTACCTAAGAATTGGGCTCAAAGGTTCAAAACCCAGCAGTGCAAAATGGATAGAAATTGGGAAAGTGAGGAAGTTGTACCTTCACTTGAGCGATATTTGAAAGCCAACTTTTGGTGGTCCAAAAGACTTTTCAGTGGGAAGGGGTGATCCAAATGGATCCTAGAATACTCTCTAAGTCTTCAAAATCTCTTAAATGCTTAAAATATCAAAACCATCGCATAAGGGAAACCCTCCAAAAGGCGGAAAAACACTATTGGGAAGCGAAAACATAGAAAAAATAGTGAAAAATAGAGTAGCAGAGGCTTGAATAATGAATGCACAGTAGCTGTTAGATCTAGCCGATCAACGGTCCAGATCTGATCGGAAAATCACAATCGGCACAAGCAGATGGAGGATATCGGCGCATATGATATATGAGTTGCGATGGCGATTGACGGAGTCAACGAGGACCATCGATCAAGTGCGCAGATCGATGGCCCAAGTTGCATCGCAACATCGCAATCGTCAACCACAATAGAGCACTTACAATGGCCTGAGGTTATCACGTTATGCGATTGTGATCAATCACATCGCGATATCACGTCGGGGCAACCCAATGGAGCGGGGCTTATACATATATATATGCGATGCGATCGGCCGGACCCGATAACAAATATTAATGCTATGTGATATGATTTGAGATTCGTCAAATGGCAGATTACTGTGTATTTAGTGTATTTCGTTTATTAAACGAAACACAAAGGAAAGTGTCAATATGATGTCACAGACTCGAAAGGGTTTTTTAACGTTGTTGAACATTATTTCAAGTCCAATAAAGTGGGTTTTTCAATGTTTTAACGCATTTTTTATATGAAAGAGAAATAATAAAACAGCCAGGATTTCGGGAGGACCCAAGGGTGGTAAGTGGTTTGGGCCGAGCTCTGCCCGATCCCATACAATGGCTACCATGTGTCGAGGCTGAGGAGAGAAAAAACCACCCTTATCGGGCGGTTAACTCCCGTACGAAAGAGCCGCCCGAAATGGATCTCAACTGTTGGATCTGGATCTCTGAGATCAACGATGGAGATGTGATATCTCTACAAAGGTGGACTCGATAGGAATCATAAAGTGAATTCATAATATTTCAAATCCGATGAACAGTGTTTTGGAGGATTTTCCGTGTTTTGCAGCGTTTCCCTGTGTTAACAAAAAACAACCAATTTAGGATTTCAAAGGCCCGATGACTTGTCCTGTTATAGTACAGGTGACCACCATCCCTGGGAGGTTTTAGCAATGATTGCTAACGCTCAGAAAGGGATTCGAGCTGACAGAGGTTATGGAGGTAGAAAGCCGAGAAGCGGAAATGAATAGGCAGAGAAGATTGGCTTTAAAGCCACAAACAGAGAGCAAACGGAAGCAGGCAGTATTGAACGCAGTGCCAAGACAGAGAGCAAAGACAGAGACAGAGAGTGATTGAGAGAGTCTGTGTACTGAGAGAAGCTTGAGAGGTTCAAGAAAACTCTTGTTGTTGTATCTGTTGTGTGTTGAGACTCAAGTTGAGCTCACACTATTGTAAAACTCTATTCTAAAGACTTAATAGAGAGGTCACCACTGAAGGCTGGACTAGGAGATGTAGCTGAGGAGTATTGGGTGAACTCCTTATTAAACTTGCTGTGTTTATGTGTGTTTTCTATTATGCTTCTTTACTGCTTCACTGTCTGTCCATTTCACAATCTTATCGATCCATTGAATAAAATAACGTAGGCAAATCCATGCACATGAGTCTATAATACCTTAATAGTTGTTTAAGATCTCATTTTCAGATCATTCATAGATGCATGTGCAACTTCAAGAGCTAGGGATCTTGTGGAATACCCATTTTGTTACGCTGCAAGGTTGATAAGGGACAACAAGAACTCAATCACTGATAAGTTTGTGAGATCTACCATTAATTATTTGGAAGTGAAGAAGCCTCCTAGATCAGAGAATAAAGGAGTTTACATGCTCAATGCTTCGTCGTGGTGTTGCTTTCCTCTAAACGATGTAGATTTTGGATGGGAAACACCATTCCATGTTGGTCCAGTGAGAGTAGAAGACATACATGAGATTATTTTCCTTCCTTCTCACCCATGTCATGATGATGGTGTTAATGGAGGGTTGGTTCTACTTCTTTCTCTCCCGATGTTTGTAATGCCAAAATTTGCAGAGTTGATCATCCATGAAAGTGATACCACCAACTCAACGTGAAGAGACGCTCTGGAATGATACCTCCAATGGATAGTTTCACAACATGATTAGGTTTAGGTTCAGGATATTCTATGCTACTTATTTCTACATTTTCTTAGAAATGCATGGGAGTTGACCTAATTTTTTCTTAGGTTTAGTGATAATATGACAAGTGAGTTAACGACTCCATATCAACTGTTCTCCCAAATTGTGCCTTTTATCATGTTGTTTGTCCCTGCAAATTTATAAGATCTACAACATAAACACAATTGATATTAAAATATGGACTTGCCACTTTAATAACGTAAACAAGAATGTTATAAAAACATAGTAAAATCACATTAAACAAAAATGTTATAAAAACTCATAAGCACAATAAACACAATGTTTCATTTTAGGAATTGAATTTGAGAGTGACATTTCATTTTAGAGATTGTATCTGAGGGAAGTAATTTGGACTGGGTCTTTATTCTAATTCTTAAAATAACGCGTTAAAGACTTTTCGAAAGAAATGATTTCAAGTGAATGGGAACAAATAGTGATACCAACAAAAAATAGAGATGGTATCATCATTAAAAATTATGTTTATATTAAAGAGTAGATTGATTTTTTTTAAAGCCATTTTTATATTGAGAGATTAATAAGTTTGCAGAATTTTAATTTAATTTTAATTATTAATTATTATAAAGATGGTAGGGATTTTTATTATAAATAAAGTAAAATGAATCTATGATTGCATTTGCAGGTGCTCTGGGGAATTAGGTAAGGCAAGGCAAGTGATAATGAAGAAATACTAAGAGTGCACACATTTCTATTTCAGGTACGCACTACATTTCTTTTCTTTTATTTTATTTTATTTTAGTAAGTAGCTCTCCTAGAAATGGTTGAGAAATGGTATAAAACTTGCCTTACATGAATTTATTATTTTATTCTTAATAGGAATAAGGATGTACAATGATGTGTGGTTTGACGGTAAGTCTACTTGGGCAAAGCCCAGGAGACCACAGTTCAAATCTCATTGAGTACACTGACCTGTTGTGGTGGTATCTAAAGGGGCAGATTCCCCAATCCCGTATTAGCGGCACGTGAGTCTAGCTCTTGCTAAAATCATAGGATCCTAGTATATCGGCTTGCAGGTAGTTGGATGTACTCCTGGTGTTATAGAGGCAACTACAAGGATTGATCTTGGGTCTCCCATAGATTAGGATTGACAATTACCGATTCACCATGTGGTTATAAAAAAAATATAGGAATAAGGATGGGTGGTTTGGTGTGTCTCCAAGAAACGATTAACTGCCCAGAAAAAATCTAGTGATAGAGACTTCTCTGCAAGTTCAGCTTGCTATGAATTCGATCATAATAGTTCATTACTTGAATTAGATTCATTGGATATGAAGCTTCCTCATGAACTAGATCACCACCAATTTGGATACCAATTGCAGCAATTCTTGGGCTGAAAACAGTAGATGGAATCAACTCGAATTGTGAAGGTTAGTAGTGGAGAAGATAACTTTGTAGGTCAGCGATAGATTGCGAATTGGCCTATATCATGTTGCGAGTACCTATGTCAATTTTCCATCTTTTGTGAAACCTTCATGAAGACAAAATTTCCAATCAATTGTAGATTCAAATGTATATACATTATTACAATTCTTTGTTATCAAGGAAGCCAATTCCAATTATACAAGGGTCTTGAAATTGTGGTTTAACAACTGGATATGAATTTAATTTCCACCATTTAATTTGATTCAAGCTTTGAATTTATATGTTAGAGAGTAAACCGTCTTGTAGGATAGACAAATATAGAACATTTTTCTTTTGCCTCATAATATGTCTTAAAATGAAGTTCCAACTGAGGATCCTGCATGTTCAAATAACATGAATGTATTTTCAGGAAATATAAGTGTGTTGCCTTATTATTTGCAATGTTACTTTCGAGAATTGTTTTTTCATTTATATTTAAAATGACTTTGTAGTTAGCTTTAAAAACAATGGATTTATTTATTTTTTATTATGTTAATGTCCATAAACAACAAATATTTAAGGTAATTAAAATCACTATTTGAGAACTATGAATGTTGAAACCACCTTAAAAGAACATTTAAAATGATTTTATTTCTTTTTTTTTTAATATTCTTTTTATTGTCTCTAGAGACATGAATTCTTGTCTATTAAGAGACAATTTCATTCATCCCTCTAGGGACAATTTCATTTCTCTTTGTACAGACAGTTTCATTTTTGTCTAAGAGACAAAAATGAAAGTGTCTCTACAAAGACAAATGAAATTGTCTCTAGAGAGACGAATGAAATTGTCTCTTAATAGATAATAATTCATGTCTTTATAGGGACAATAATAATATGTGTTCTATATTGTCTTTATAGAGACAATTTTTCAAGACAGTAATTCTAAGACATTAAATTTTGAGACAATATTTAAGACAATACACAAGTTCCTTTTTGTACTAAGTTAAGACAATTGACTCAAATATTGTCTTAAATATTATCTTAACACCCCCCTACATGTAGTAGTGTTAGTATGAGGGATAAATGTAATTTCCCCATTGAGCCCACATCTAATGTCTATAGTATGGTAGAAATATATATAGTATGCTAGAAATATAAATGTGTAACGTAAAGTAATATAATGTTAACATTTTGACTAGGTCAAAATAAAATTAAAATATGGTAGAGATAGTGTAACTTAATCTAATGTAAACATTGTAACTTGGTGAAAATAAAATTAAAATAACAAAAAAAAAAAAAAACTCTATAAAAATTAAATAATAATAAAAAAATGACTCATGGTATTGACCCATGGTTTAAAAGTCCATGGTATTGACTTGTGGAATTTCTTTGGAATATAATCTAATTTAACCTATGTAATCCATGTAGCCTATAAAGGTAAAACTTTCGTGTAAAGGTAAAACTTTTCTATGGATATGTTGGCACTCAACATTTGTGTGTAGAGGTGGGGAAATAAGCTGTGGGAGAGGGTTGAAGAGATTATGTTTCATCCTGAACTGGGGATTCTTGTAATGCATCTCTATGAGACTCATTGCCAAGCTTAAGACCAACATTTATTAGGGTTAAGCAATGTTGTCCCCTTTCCCCTACCTTTTTGGTATTTACATCGATAAACTAGAGGAGTGTCTAAAAACTGTAGATGGCATAGATATCGATTTGGATGGTATTATCATTACTATTCTCTTTTATGCTCATGATATCATTCTTCTTGCAAGGAGCCATGATGACCTAAGAAACTTAAGACTCTTCATGTCTACTGCTCCAAGATGGGTATGACAGTTAATACTGAGAAGACTACTGTCATGATCATTAAATCCAAAAAGATCACCATGGTAGTTTTGTCTATGATAACTATTTTCATGAGCAAGTTTCTTCTTGTAAATATTTGGGTGTTGACTTTCCCCATCATATTATAGCATTGAGAAAACAATTATTGGAGGTTGGAAAGCTTATTATGAGCTTCAAAAGAATTGTAAGTCAGTCGATTTTTACATTTGGAGTAAAAAAAGTTTCCTCTTTGAGACTCCCGTCACTTCGGTTACCTTATATGGATGTGAAGTTTGGGGTTGGAGTATATCTAGGTAGTCGTGGAGAAAGATTGAGATGATCCAAAAGTAATTCATAACTTATAACCTCAAGATCAAGGGAAATACTCCCTGTCCTATCCTCTTGATCAAAACTTGCGAGTCCCCCATTGAAATTGAGACTATGTTTAGATATTTGATGTATGAGAAGAATCTTCACAATATGGATTCCAAGAAGCTCCCAAAAATTGCTTCTAACTTAAGATAAAAACCCCCATTCCTCAAGAGCGGGTTGCTTCAGGATTCTGAGTCTTGGTTCAACCTTTGGGGGATTAAGGAGGAGATCATTATTACCTCGAGTTTGAAGTACAAAATGTGGCATGCTAAGGAGTGAGAGGGTAAAAGGAAGCCATTGTACTATAAGGAGGTGATCAACCTCACCCTTGATAACCATAATTATCTCTCTATATTGACAAACACTAAGAAGAAGATGCACATGGCTAGCATTAGAACTAACTCTCATGAGCTTTGGAGTGAGACCCGATGATGGTCTACTCCCAAGACTCGTCTACTCCCAAGACTCCCTAGGACAATAGAATGTGTCAGATTTGTGATACTAAGAAGGTGGAAGATGAAAAACACTTCTTTTTAGATTGTCGGGCTCTTGCCCACATCCACTCTCATTTCCCTATCATCAACTACACCTCCAATCTTCTTGACTTATTAAATCAACCCAACTATAGAGACACAAAAACAAGATTTTGAAGAATGACAATTGACTCTCTTTTCTTGAGGTCAGATAGACCACTTTGGAAACAAGATTTTCAAGAATGACAATTAGACTCTCTTTTTTTGAGGTCCGATAGACCACTTTGATCTTAGAGGACGTTAATCATCATCATCATCATTAAGAAAAATATAATTATTACATTTTATCTAATATTTTTGCCTACTTCTATCCACTTTTTACTAAGTTATATTGGATAAAATATAATACTATAATATTACATTTTACCCAATATTTCCCTTCAATGGGTCCACTTCTTATTGTAATTTTTTTTTTGTATTTGTAATTTAAAAGTAAACAAACTAAACTATAAAATTAGTAGGAGTGAAGGGAAATATTGAGTAGAATGTAATATTTAGAGTGTCATGTGACGTGAAATATTAAGTAAAATTTAATAATATTATATTTTAATTAGTATTTTTCCCACACCGAGCTTCTATTTATTAGCTCGGGGTGGTTATAAATATTGTGTAACATATAGTATTGTAATATTATATTTTATGTAATATTTCCCCTAAGGCGATTCACTTATTGTGTCAAGTTGCTCTATAGGGCACATGTGCAGATGTAATGTAAGTAATCGGCTCAATTGTAATCAATATATTGGTAATAATTAATATAGATGTGCTCCATTTATAAATTTAAAAATATTCCATTCTCAGACTCTCTTTTCTTGAGGTTCGATAGACCACTTTGATCTTAGTGGACGTTAATAATCATCATCATCATCATTAAGAAAAAAGTAATTATTACATTTTATCTAATATTTTTGCCTACCTCTATCCTCTTTTTACTAAGTTATATTGGATAAAGTATAATACTATAATATTACATTTTACCCAATATTTCTCTTCAGTGGGTCCACTTCTTATTGTATTTTTTCTTTATATTTTTAATTCAAAAGTAAACAAACTAAACTATTAAATTAGGAGTGAAGGTAAATATTGGGTAGAATGTAATATTTAGAGTGGGGTGTGATGTGAAATATTAGGTAAAATTTAATAATATTATATTTTAATTAGTATTTTCCCACACCGAGCCACTATTTTATTCTCAAATAGATAATAGATATGACAACATAAAAATATATAACAGTATTTCAATATCTATCTATTCTAAGTATTTTTTTTAATTATATATAAATAATTTATACCATTTTTTAATGACTTTACCTTCTTACTACTAATCCTGGTAAACAAAATGAAATATTAAAAGTTGTTTTAAAAAAACACAAATATAAATAAAAATAAACACAAACATTATTATCAAAGTGATCTCAGCCTCTTAAAATTAAGGCCCTATGGCATTATTCCAAATTTAAGAATGGAGTCTAGCTTTATCTACATCCATGGTTGAAGCGTCAATACCATAGGCCAATACCATGGCTTATCAATACTACATGCCTAAAAACCATAACTTATTTCAAAATCAAAATATTTTACAAATACTTTATTTTAATTTAATTTTATAACATTTTTTAATTAAATCTAAGAACAAAAATGTTATATTTACGTTTGAGGTATATCTAAACCCTCCATCCTCCCGACTACTAACAATATTCCCATAGAGATTAAATGGAGGCTTTAATAAATTAAAAAATGAGAATGTTTTTATACATACATATGTGAAATTTATATAATATAAATAATATTCTATCACCTAGTGACACACTGACAACTGTGCAACTGTGGTTACTAAGTTTATTTACCACTGATATTTTATTTTAGTTTATTCTGAATTGATAAAAACATTTAGGCTGAAAAGCGAGAAGATAGGTTGTTAAACATTAATTAAAAGATCATGATTTTAGTTGAGAATGGAACTAGAAAAATAGTTTTATGAACTGTTGACGAAAAACATTTATAGATATTTCTCTGATTCGTTTCTCTTGAAAAGGGAAACAGAAAGGAACCAATGGGGTTTGGAAAAAGAGGAAACTTGTACTATGAGAAATTTCATTCACAGAGTTGTGCAAGTTAGCCAGTGGGAAATGAGGTATGCGACTTGAGGTTGGATTAGTTTCCTGATGCCCAAGGTACCAAGCTGTCTGTCCTTGACAGCAGAGGAAGAGCTTGGAGGGGGATTCTGGATGTAATTTCCAGATCCGAGGCTGGGAGGAGAGATATTCTAAAGCAAGGGATGTAGGCTTGGATTATATTCATTCAGATAGCCAAATAAGTACTTATCATTATGTTAGCAGCTATTTATTACCTTAGGATATAAATTAATAATTATTGTCATGAAGGAAATTTAGTTTGACCACTGAGAATGGTGTAGTCGTGTTTCTCTAACATAGAAATAAGAATAAATGAATCTTGAATAAATTATATACAAAAAAGATGATATACAGTGGCCTGAATACATGAATATATAATATGAAAATAAATAATGCTCCTTTTCATGATGGTATTATTTTAGTAAAATAATTCTAGTTTACTTCTTGAGGAATAATGAGAATAACAATCAAACATTGATTCAGAGAACTATTATTCAAGCCTGGATTTCTTGTATTTAACAGGTCTACAACCCAACTATAAACCAATTATGTTGCATAAAAAATCATATAATCAGATAAAGTAAAAGCATTCCTGAAAATAATACAATGATTGTTGTACATTCATAGCAAGCAAAGTAAAACATGAATATAATGATATGAGTCATATTTGAGTGAAGAAATGTAAATATTGGAGGGTAGGGATTTAGCCTAGGATGCATTCTGTAAGAACCCTTCCGGAGCCGAATGCCAAGGCTCGTTTATGTTTCGAACCCTCAAAATCTTAGACTAGAGATGGTAAACCAAGTTTGTACATTTATAAGTCATTCACAGAGAATCTGAAATAGCAATTCATTACATGCAAGACAAACTTTAGTGCATTCTCGACATTGAAGACAAATTTAAACAACATTATATATAATAAAGATTCGTAATATGTGAGAATAGGAGCCAATAAGTTATAACATCATATGAATACCCAACCACCGTCTGACCTCTGTTGCTTACCAGACATAAACCAAAATGCATATTTAATCAAAACCAAAATACGAGTTCAAGTATTGGGCTTACTGACTCAAATTGTAACTTAAAACAAATAGTTAAACCCTCATGCAGAAGTATTCCAACCATAAGGCCCAAATCCCTTTTATACAATTTCAAGCTCTCTAAAATTAGAGATAAGTCTAACAACTCAGAGTCGGAGGAGTTCTCGGCCAACCCACTTAGATAAAGACGACATAGCAGTTTTAGAATGTGGAGGCCCCATATGGTTGTGTTGTAAGGGTGAATGGAAGCCATCAATTCCTTACCTGTTCAAACGAGCAACCAAACAGGGTCAACTCTAGTTTAACAATCTCGAACTAAATTTAAACGATAGGATAAGAAAAGGCTTTACCTGAAGCAAAAATTGGTCCTCCCAGAGCAGCGAACCAACACTGCCGCACATAATGAAAACCCTTATTGAATACTCAGGAAAAAGGGAAAACGTTTTAAGAAAAAATGGGTGAGGTGAACTGACTACCTTTCCAAGACAGATGAAGCAAAACTGCTCCATATGGAGTTCACTCTTGCTCGACGAATAAACCCCTTTTGTATTAGTAAAACCCTGCGCATGAAAGACAATGACCCTGTGCATGAAAGATAGTGAGGAACCCCACCTCATCCATTTAAAAAAGGAATGACAAAACAGTCAACAAAATGTTTATCTTCAATGGCGACATCCCTTACCTAAGGGAGAGGTACGTAGCCTTGGCAGGACAGGGATGACGGATTCCGAACAGACTACAAACCGGGTCTCAGAGTGGAAGTGTTGAAATATGGAAACAATAATATTCCAATTTATTTTTTCCTTGAATTAAATTGTGAATTAAAATTGAATTTAGTCTTAACAGCTACCTGGAAATAATTAATTAATTTATTTCAAGTTAATTAGTTAGAGAATTTCAAGTTAGAAGTCTTTCTGAAGTCATGCAACAGTTATCCCTTAAATTAAAGAGATAATATTGAGTTATATTTGAGTTTTAATTAGTTAACTCAGTTTATTGAGTTAAGTGCAGTTAAATTAGTTCCAAATTGTTTGAGGAACTAATAGAGAGTTAACAGTAAGTTGATACATGCATGAACTCAACTAGTGCTACTCCAATTAACTGAAGATTCCCTCATCAGAAACTCATGCATGTCTATTCTGAGAAAGACCTAATTGAGATTGAAGTCAAGGAAAATGTACTATCAGTTGCATGTGTTTTCTTATAAAGAAAACTCATGAATACAGTCAAAGTATCATCCTTGAAGATTGCACAGTTTTGAAGGCTTGATCATCCACTTGGTAGGAGATCATCCACATGGTAATAAGAGAATCATCCCAGAGGAACAACACAAGGAAATAGGAACTTGGAGGGAAGAGAGGAAGGCTAGAGAGAAGCCAAGATTGCTTGTGAGGATCTGTGAGGATTGTACTAAGAGTTGGGTAGCTGTGAGAGCTAAAGCTTTGTATAATTCCTATGTATTTCCACCTTGTATGATAATATAGATAGTAGGGTTTTTTAGTTGAGGCTTTCCCCAAAGTATTTTCATGCATATTATGCATTGATTCTTCTCCTTTTGGTTATATTTTTTAGCTCGATATTTAAGCTTTCGCAAATTGATAGTAGAAGTAGGTTATAATATTCTACTTTGATTTATATTGCATTATCGGGTTAACCTACCATCGGATCTTCTACATGGTATCAGAGCTGGATTTGTAGAAATATTGTACATCGTATCGGAGCTATGAATAGTATACTAAGAAGAGTATTCGAAGTTTGAAGTTCGAGGTTGCAGGTGCAAATCGAATTTATATCATACTTCAAGGTTGGCCAATGGCATTCTATGTCTTGAGACTCGAGTATGCCTTGGAAGGTATCTCGAATTACATAGCATGGAAAGATAGAATGGAGGATATATTAGAAGACAATGGCTTTAAGGAATTCATTTATCAAGAAATCCCAAAGCCAGCTTCAACTAATGCACAAGAGTTGGCTGAGTGGAAAAATTGTGTGGTGAAGGCGAGACGGATCCTCCTTAAGAGAGTTCGAGACCATATTGTCTCGAGTCTCCATGAGAATGATACTCGATTTTCAATGTGGAAGACATTGAAGGACCTCTACCAGAACAATAGTGACCAGAGGAAATTGGCACTCAAGGATAAGCTTCGAAGAATCAAGAAGGAGAAGGGTGATACTATTTCCACATATCTGAACAAGCTCACCAACTACAGAGATGAGCTTGGGAGTGTGGGAATAACTACTGGCGATGATGATATGGTGAGCCTCACTCTCCTTGGCCTTCCAAAGAGTTGGAATAGCTACCAGGACTCTGTGAATGGAAGGGAGGAACTATTGGATTGGGAACGACTGTGGTAGGATCTTATGCAGGAGGAGATCAGGAGGAGCACACGAGATGGTTCTTCATCCAAGAATGATGATGAAGAAAATATGGCCTTAGAAAGCAAGGAAAGGAAAAGGAAGGGGAAGGCTTCCCATTCCAAATCGAATTCTTCTCATGGAGGGAAGAAGGGTGACATGTCTAAAGTAAGATGCTTTAATTGTCATGAGATGGGACATTATGCGACTAATTGCCCATTGAAGAAGTGCAAGAAGGGATACTCGGAAGGATCAGAAGGTGAGGCATTAGCCTCTCAATTCGAAATGGGCTTTACCTTCATCGCATGCATGGTGTCATTGATGATGGGTTGTGTCTGGTATCTTGATAGTAGAGCCTCATTCCACATGATCGGTGATAAAAATTTATTTAGTGCCTTGCAGGAGAAAGACCTCAAGATGCGGATAAAGATGGGTGACGACGAAAGGTATAGTGTTTCAGGAGTGGGCACAATTGCTTTTCAAAGGGAGCATGGAGCTCCTCTCACCTTGAAAGATGTGATGTATGTGCCTGGATTGAAGAAGAACTTGGTATCGGTCACGATGTTAGAGGACAAAGGCTACGATGTTGTCTTCAGTAAAGGAAAGGCGTTCCTAAGGCACATAGCCATAGGTCAGACCAAGAGGATAGGGATTCGAGTGAAGAATATCTATAAACTAGAGGTAGATGATTGTGCAACAATGAGTATCAAAGTAGAATTGGTGCAAAGCCAAGACATTGAAGAGTTGTGGCACAGGTGGTTGGGCCATTTGCATCATGGGGCTTTGAGGATAATGCAATAGATATCTACAAGACTTCCCAAAGGTAAACTTGAGCAACTTGACACATGCAAAGGTTGTACCTTGGGAAAGTACACCAAGTCTTCCTTTCATGATCAAGATAGTCGAGCAGAGGCTATCTTAGAGCGAGTTCATACTGATTTGTGTGGACCATTCTCGACAGCATCCACAGCGAAGTAAAGGTATTATGTGATTTACATTGATGACTATTATCGTAAATGCTGGATTTATTTCATGCAGAAAAAGGACCAAACTTTCACAAAGTTTTGTGAGTTCAAAGCTTTGGTCGAGAAAGAGTCAGGGAAGAAGATCAAGGCCTTGAGAGGCGACAATGGTGGAGAATATGTCTCTCAAGAGTTTAAGGACTTATGTGTAGCAGAAGGAATTAAACGAGAGTTGATGGCACCTCATAACCCACAACAGAATGGGGTGGCCGAGAGGAAGAACAAAACTATTGTAGGGGAAACACGGGCAATGCTGCATGACTAAGGCCTAACACTTCACTTGTGGGCTGAGGCATTCAACACAATGGTTTATTTGAAGAATAGAAGCCTACATCGCATACATGGGATGAAGACACCAGAGGAATCTTTCTTCAGTAAGAGACCAGATGTGGGTCACTTCAGGATCTTTGGCTCATCGATATATTGCCATGTGACAAAGGTTGCATGGAAGAAGCTCGAGCCGACATCAGAGTTGGGGATATTTGTGGGGTACACTGATACACCTCACAACTATAAGGTGTACTTGCCTACTAGTCGGAGGACGGTGGTTCGCAGAGATCTCAAGTTTGACGAGGAGAAGGCCATATGAGTTTCCCTTGAGAGGGAGGTCCAACTACAGGCTGTGGAGGAATTGCTGGTTCTTAAAGAGGAGGAGCCTCACACTGATGTAGAGCAGCTACATGTAGAAGTTCCAGGAGTGGAGACATCCACTCAAGTAGAGTCTTCGAGAGATGGACGAAAGCGCACAAGACAAGCTGACATATTTTTGGAGGATGCGAGAGAGAATGTGGGAGCACCATGTTCTCAGTGCAGACAGAGGAGGTCACCTGAGAGGTACACTGGATACATGGCCCTTGTTAGGAATGTGTTGAGAGCAATCCATCTTCCTTTGAGGAAGCAATGCAACAACCGATTTGGGTTGATCCTATGTTGGACGAGTATGACTCCTTAGTTCATAACAGTGTTTGGGACGTGGTTCTGAGACTGGAGAACAAGTCAGTTGTGATCTCCCATTGAGTTTATAAGGTAAAGCAAGTTGTTGATGGTAGTGTGGAGAAGCATAAGGCAAGACTTGTTTCTCGTGGCTTTTCATAGGTCGAGGGGATTGACTATGATGAGACTTTTGCTCCTGTAGCAAGGTACTCATCTATTAGATCTATGTTGACACTATCAGCACAGATGGGTTGGAAGATCCATCACATGGATGTGAAGACTACATTCCTCAATGGTGAGATTTGAGGAAGAGGCGTACATAGAGAAGCCAGAAGGTTTTGAGACCTTCAATCGTAAGTAGCATGTGTTCTAGTGCCAACTCAAGAGAGTGTTGTACAGGCTGAAGTAGGCACCTCATGCTCAGTACACTATGATAGATAACTACTTCACTGGGTTGGGCTTCACAAAGAGTGAAGTGGATGCGAACTTGTACCACATTATGGTGAAAGGTAAGTCGTTGATCATCTTACTTTATGTTGATGATCTCATATTGACTGGTGATGATCATTTGATTGTGTCTTGCAAGCAAGACCTTGTAAGAGAATTCGAGATGAAATACATGGGTCTCATGCATTACTTCCTTGGCATGGAAGTGTTGCAGAAGGATAGGGAGTTGTTTGTGTCTCAAGGAAAGTATGCCAATGAGATACTCAGGAGATTCCACGTAGAGAAGTGCAAGCCCATGTAGACTCCTCTAGTAGGTAACTGGAGGAAGGAGGTTTCTACTTCAATAGAAGTGGTAAAGGCTACTGTGTACAGGCCGCTTGTGGGTTCACTGATGTACTTAGTGAACACACGACCAGATTTGTGCTATGTGGTGAACCAACTGAGTCAAATGATGGTTCAACCTACCTAGATGTTTTGGTAGGTGGCAAAGCATGTATTAAGATACCTCAGAGGCACATCTCAGTATGGATTATGGTACATATGGACAGAGGGAGTGAAGCTACAGGACTTCACTGATGTAGATTGGGCAGGGAGTCCATCAGATTGGAAGAGCATATCCGGAGGGATTTTCAACCTTGGGTCAGCTGTTGTTTCTTGGTACAACAGGAAACAAAGGTAGGTTGCACTCAGCTTAGCAGAGGAAAAATACATGGTTGCAAGTCAGGTAGCATGTGAGGCCATCTGGATGCGGAAAATCCTAGTTGGTTTGTTTGATTAGAGGATGGATCCAATTATGATCTATTGTGATAATCATAGTTGTATCAAACTCTCTGAGAATCCAGTATTTCATGATAGGTCCAAGCACATCGAAATTCGGTACATCATCTCAGAGATTGTGTAGTGAGGAGGATCATGTTGGTACAGTATATTTCAACAGAGGAGAAATATGCTAACATTCTGACAAAGGCAATGTCAAAGTGTAAATTTGAGTTCCATAGAGACAGGATCGGGGTGGCAAATAATCCCTTTCTTGTTGAGAGGGAGTGTTGAAATATGGCAACAAGAATATTCCAATTTAATTTTTCCTTGAATTAAATTGTGAATTAAAATCAAATTTAATCTTAACAACTACTTGGAAATAATTAATTAATTTATTTCAAGTTAATTAGTTGGAAAAATTCAAGTTAGAAGTCTTTCTGAAGTCATGCAATATTTATCCCTTAAATTAAGGAGATAAGATTGAGTTATATTTGAGTTGTAATTATTTAACTCAGTTTATTAAGTTAATTCTAGTTAAATTAGTTCCAAACTATTTGAGGAACTAATAGAGAGTTAACAGTCAGTTGATGCATGCATGCACTCAAATAGTGCTACTCCAGTTAACTGAAGATGCCCTCATCAGAAACTCATGCATTTCTATTCTGAGAAAGACCAAGTTGAGATTAAAGTAAAGGACAATGTACTATTAGTTGCATGTGTTTTCTTATAAAGAAAACTTGTGCATGGAGTCAAGGTATCATCCTTGAAGATTGCGTGGTTTTGGAGGCTTGATCATCCACTTGGTAGGAGAACATCCACTTGGTAACAGGAGAATCATCTAAGAGGAACAATGGAAGGAAATAGGAGCTTCGAGGGTAGAGAGGAAGGCTGGAGAGAAGCCAATATTTCCTGTGAGCATCTGTGAGGATTATACTGAGAGCTGGCTAGGTGTGAGAGCTAAGGCTTTGTAAAATTCTTATGTATTTCCACCTTGTATGATAATACATATAGTGGGGTTTTTTAGCTGAGGCTTTCCCCAAAGTATTTTCATGTGTATTTTGCATTGATTCTTATTCTTCTGGTTATATTGTTCAGCTCAATCTTTAAGCTTCTGCAAATTGATAGTAGAAGTAAGTTATAATATTCTGCTTTGATTTATATTGCATTATCGGGTTAACCTACCATCAGATTTTCTACAAGAAGAACCACAAACAAAGGTAGCACAAATGACTATTCTCTCTGTTGTTGGGAAAAGTATCCAATACGAAATGACCCTATCCCACTCTAAGGGTGATAGTACCTCAGCAACAACCAAATGCAAAGCTATTTGAGATTACTTCTTTATGAGATGTAAGAGAGGGGAGAAAGAGATCCACTAAGCGTTGTCTTACGCTAATGATTGATCCAATCTTCTCTCTTTGCTGCTTGCTCCCAGCTCCTTGCTCTTTCACTGGCCCAACTACACCAAGATCCTGCAAAATGACAAGAGAGGGAAACTACAAGAAGCATACATTCATAATTGATTCAAGGATTAGAATAAATCAAATATACAAGTATCAATACGCCATTGAGACACATGCACATAGAAGAACTTCAAATGCTTTATTAATGGAAGAAGTAAAGTTCTGAGAGTGTTACAACCATAAGAGGCCCAATCCAGCAACACCTCCCAGCAGAAAGAAATCTCCTCTTCACCTCCTTCAAGCAAATCACCCAATAGTTCTATACTCAAACCAACAGCACTTCCTTACATTCACAAGATTCCAGCCTCCCTAGACCTCATGAGAGAGCTCTATATATAGGAGTTTTGGAGAAAGGATGAGTCAGCTTGAGGCTGGCATGAAGCTGACTAGTGTCCTCTCCCACTTCAGTTATTCTTCAGTTCTTGAGTCCACTTGGAGGTTCTTGCTTCCACTTGGAGATCTAGATCCTCTTACTCATCACAAGGCGAATTCCCTGATCCAAGTGTCATTTTGGAAGCTTCCTGGGCATTGACACATTGAGGAATGACTGTGCCACTTGGCCAATCTCACCCAGCGCAGGTAGCCTTCATTAAAGTTGACATTCAGCGCAGGTACAGAGTGGAGCAGTTGACATTCAGCGCAGATGCTCAGTGGAGCAGTTGACATGATCCAGAATTTGCTTGTTTTTTAGTGTTTTCAGGTGGAGAACTGATATTTGGTGCTGTGGTTTGCTGACCTTGTTCCTCTAGGGGTAGGAACAACATGTTTAGGGACTTTGGATCCCTTAGATTATCGACATTTCATGCTTCATGCTGTAAGGCACAAAAATGTCTATAACAGTTGTCCCTTAAAGTATGAGGTCGTTTATCAGGTGAAATGCTTTATCAGGAGGATCCGAAGTTCATTCAATCGCTGAGAGGTGACCTGTAATAAAATACAATACAATACATTATTTTTCATTCTGCTTTCATGATCTAGCTGAGGCGGGCATTCCCATGCTCAGCTTTATAAATTCATTTTGGTACATATAACATACGATCGTCTGATGGTAGATTGATAATTCTCTGCTGAAATTATCATCCTTTGAGTAGGATGATCATCTGCTGCAATGATGTATATATCAAATGTCTTTATATTTCCTGAATATATATCGCAGCCCGGATGGATGAAACTAGATCCGGGGTCTTCAAACTCGTTCGATCTTCACTCTAAGTACAAGTCGATCCATGTGAGAATTGCGCTGAAGTCGAACATGGAAAGACATCGCTTGATTACCGGTCAATAATGTAAACCGTTAACAAGCACGAGAGGAATCACCGATAATGATAATGACCCTCAAGGTATTGCAGTACAATTCACGTGGTGTGAATAAAGGACTTGGCATCGAACACCACGCAAAATCTTCTGGTCGAAGGTCATTGATGTATACTTGTCGCCGGAAGTGAGAAACTTGCCATTGAGGCATGCAAGCTTCAAAGTACTGAGGGGGGTGTTCCTAGATCAACTTCTTGGATAATGAGGTGAAGTCGACAAGAAGTGATCCGTCAAAGGAGGGCCTTAATGAATCCCACATCAGTGACATGGAACGGAGCTAATGATTTTAGTGGAGGTGAAAACAATCTGTGAAATATGATTCACTGTGGCGATCATGGGTGGATGAAGGATAATGTATGCCAGTGGATGGGACAAGGTTGACTCTTTCTGAACAACATCTCTTGAACATATAACGACACTGATGCGATGGATCGGTAGCATTACCCCAGATATGGATGGTTTGGCGAAGACCATGGTGATGAGACCGGTGAATGAAACAACCCAACCCGATGTGATACGGAGGAAAAGTGTCATGTTCAAGAGCGACTTGCTACCATTAAAGCTTTGAGGTTCTCCCAATTTTTCCCCAGTCATTTCTGACCAGTACCTCTTTATTTTTGTCAAGCTTGAGGAGGATAACATATGCTTGTTCTATAACCTGCCCTTCGGGCAAGCCCATCGCTATGTTTTAACGAGCCTAGCGATAGGGAAACTCGTTCTCGTCTAAAGACAAGTTTGTCGCTATTTAATCATTTTAACGAGTCTAACGACAAAGAAAACTCGGTCCTTTTCATTTTTAGAGAGTCTGAAAAGGTACAGAAAGTTAACTCCAAAATTCCTTTTTCGTCATCTAATCCCTTAAGTCCGAAAAAGTATAAAACAATACAGAAGGGATGAGTTTTCGATAACTTTAACGAGCCGAATAAAACAAGCGCTCGACCTTTTTGTGTAATAATCCCTCAGGTCCAAAAAGATTAAAATCTAGAGGAGGGATAGCTCTTCCGATCACTTTAACGAGCTGGAAGGCCAAAACTCGGCAAACTTTTCATATTTTACGAGTCAGGAGAAAAGAGCTCAAAGAAGACTCGTCTTTTGAGGAACGAGTGATAAACAGGGATAGCAACAGATTCCAGGTACAGGTTGGAATTTTCCAATCACGGCAGTGTCACAAGGATGGCTAAGTGAAATCACTCTTCGCAGATGTTCCTCAAAATGGGTAAATAATCATATGGGGGTGAACGATCGGCCAAATGGAATGGAGGTGGCAGGTGCAAACACGACCAAGGCTTTTTATGGCTAATAAATTTACGATCACAATGGTTATTTACCAAAATAGGTTCATTTTTTAATGAGCTTAAACTCTGGGGGAAACTCTTGCTCACGCTTTTCTATTTTTTAACGAGCATAAATTCCACGGTAAAACTGCTCGATCTTATGTTTATTTTTTAACGAGCATGAACTATGTACTAAAACTGCTCGGATCTCGCTTTTCTATTTTTTAACGAGCATAAATTCCGCGGTAAAACTGCTCGATATACCAGTCATAAGATAAGAAATGTCTCCTGTGAGATCTCTATTTTTTATAGAGCTTCATCTTCACTAAGCTTTGCTCCCTCTCATCCTTTCTTTATGCAAGTTCGGAAACGGCTAATCCCAAAAACAGATAAATAACCGCTCTTAGCTTGCACTCCAAAAGGTTTGCATGCCCCCAGGTATAAAGTACAATTTCAAGGCTGCCCCTACTTATCCGATAAAACATTTGTTCTAAAAGGTGAGGCTTGCCTCTTTCTGGTTACCCAAAGATTGTTTTGTTAACACCATCAAACGAAAACATTTCCTCGGCACTGTCTACCGAAGTAGACAATGGTGAATGACCTTTGTCAAACAAGTAACCTTATCAAAAGGATCCTGTTCTAGAACAACCCCTCTTCCATCCACGGACGGGTTACGGACTAGTCATATTCTTTCGCGGAAATTCTACCTTATACCCAAGGTTTCCTCTGCCCGAAGCAGACCAGGATGCATGCCCCCTGGGTTCCAGTCCCATCTTTCCGAATCACTCGCACTCATTGGGAAGGAGGACTGGGGGTGGAGACATTTCTTGGGTGAATAGACCATTGAGGGTTGGTATGTGACTATTTGCGATGCGTGATCCCGGAAATGAAAGTTGGTCTACGAGCTTGACCATTCTTCCTTCGTGTGGAAAACACATTACTCTAAAGAGTGAGGAGACTATAGCTCCCATGCAATATATATAGTCTCGTCCAAGGAGTAGGTTATAATCCAAGGGTCCTTGAACAACCATCACATTCATTTGAATGGTCTTCCCTTTCAATGTAACAGGTACATTGGGGAGGATCCCTAATGGTCGACTGGTTCCTTTGTCAAAACCCGAGAGATTTCTTATCTTAGGAAAAAGCTCTGGGGAACCCAGTGCTTTCCAAGCAATAGAGGAAAGGATACTCACAGATGCCCCTTCATCAATGATAGTTCCAACCATTACCATTCTATAAATTTGGACCATGATTCGGAATGGTATACTGGCTGGCAACCGGGGTCTGCCTAGTTGGTTCCAATCAAAGGACACAACCAGGTTGCTTGGTGGTGGGACTGAATACACGGCTGGATATGACCCTGACGATGTTCCTTCCTGCGATAAAGGAATGGGCGCATTGCCCTGATGCTCGTCAGAGTTGGTGTTGATGAAAAGAATCTGGATGGTGTCATCCTTATTCTCTTTAGTGAGGGTGTCATTTGAAGATGAATCTTCAGTGACAGTGTCATTTGAGGATGAAACCTCTGAAGGAAGAGCCGGGTCAACTGCCGTATTGACCTTTAGACTTTCGTCTGGTCTGGATTCAGTAGGTTCATTTTCAATGACTGACGCTTCAGCTGACCACTTGAGTGGGCCAGCTGTATTTTCAACCAATGAAGGACTTGGCACGAGTTTTTTGTATCCAGGAGGAAGTCTCAACGGTGAAACCGGACGATCTTCCAAAACTCTCTTCGCTTCGTCTAAGAAGGGACAACGGTGGATGGTGTGATCGCCTTTACACAGTTTGCAGGGGGATCTTGCTCCCCCTCTTTGTCTTGAACCTTCACTTTCGCTGGTTGATGGTAAGCATTCAACATGGCTATCAGAGGTTGATGCTCCCGAATTGTGCAAACGAGGTGACCAGTCCCTTAGTATCCGGGGAATACAGGGACAATCTCTATGGAAGTGGTCTCCTCTACATATGACACATGGCGATTTAGGCCCGGTCTGTGCTGTGTGTGGATTTTTGTCAGATGTCTTTTGCTTGCCCCCAGTCGCCTTAGGCTCCTTCTTCTTCTTCTCTCTCTCCTTCTTCTCCTTCTTCTTCATGGGAGCTTGGCTTTTGCCGGCTCTACCTTGCGAAGATGAAGGATCGAAGGAAGAGTTATAGGAAGTAGAAGGCTGGTGGGCAGCTCTAGACTGATCTAACTGTTGACTCGACTGTTCAGGAACCATGGTGTTCTGAACTACATTGGTTGAGAATAGCCAAATAGGCAGGCCAATTGTCAGTCCTGGAAGTGACAATGTGGCCATGTGGGGCGCACCAACTTCTCCCCAAGAGGAGAAAGGACTAGGATTTCCATCATGTGGAATTCCTTGGTTGGGGCGTTCCATGTTCTCAACCTACAGATCAACGCAGGAATAGGAGGTGATTATGTTCCGTTTAAAATAAATTTTATAACGACGCTTTAGACACAACTTGCTTTTTCACTTTTTAAGAGTCGAGAAAAAGCTAAAGATGACTCTAGTCTCCTTCGATGTTTTAACGAGCCCGAAGTGACAAATGCTCGGATGGACTTTTTCAGTTATAGAGTTTGAAAAAGGCCAAAAGAAACTGCTCTGGAGTTCTAGGCAGAGGGTGTGCCAAACTTTTCGCAAAACCACAGAATACGTTTTACGGTACGAGTGGTCGATCTTCGTGAATGCTGTGTTCACTGCATTGCGATCAGTAGGGCGGCTGACACAGTTTCCTATGGATAAAGGCTTTGTTCCTATAGGGGTCTCCCAATATATACGCGACGGTACGTGCGAGCACAAGTCCGTATTGATACTTATCGCTTCACCGTGGAGGAATCACCCAACCACTCAACGCTAAGATATCACGTTTAACGACGCCGGAACACGTCTCTAGCTTAGACCTCTACATGTTTGCGTTATGTTTCAATGCGTTGTTATGTAAATTCAATTTATTTTAAGGTTGATCTTGTTTAGCAGTTTGCCTTTATGGATCACCACGAGATGTATAGTAACACTCCTAAATGCAGTCTAAGATGATAAGCAAGCTTTTCAATCTTTCAACTTTGAAAATCTTAACTACTGAAGGAAAAGAAAGACAACATCTTTTCACACAGATCATAGAGCACACACTAATGCACTTTTTCCTAAATCAACATGCAAACTGTCATAATGCACATGCACAATGCAAGTATTTCTTTTCTCTTTCTTAATGTTGGTGCGATATAAAAAGAAAGCTGTTGTATAACTTTGAATTCAATTTCAAGTGAAAGCAAACAAGCTTGTCCAAAATCAAAATACACCTTAAGATTTACTTGTTTCGACACTAGAAATATATAAATTCAAACCATATGACGAAAGCAAAAGCTCAATCAGCTATGAACAACAAATAAACTAACTCTTAAGATCAGAACGACACTTTATCACAGGTCTAGATCTAAGAGGCCACAGCAAGACTAGTTCACTTTCGTTATGGGAAACTGTAAATGATACAAGAAATACACAAAGAACAAACACAGTTTCTTTATACAACCGAGGCGGAATAGTGGCAAGGAAAGTTGGTTTCAGATAGGTACATTGACTGGTAACAGGCTGCAAAAACAAGGGTGAAAACAGGGAAAGAAACAGCAGGGAACCCCAGTAGCACAAGGCAAGACTAGTTCAGCGCAGGTGGTACACTGTCAGTTTGACATTCAGCGTAGGTAGCCCCTTCGGGAACTACGCTAAAATGCAGACAGCCTTCACACAGCCTGCGCTGAAGAACGAAACTTTCGTTTCTCTTGGTTTCCGGGTCACAGATTGCTAAAAAATTCACAGTTTTTGGCCAAATCAGAAGCTATCAGTCAAGTACACACTAAGGGATGAAAAGGAGGATGAAAAGCTATCACTAAGAGCTGTTTAGAGTCCTTGTGGATCAGCTCTTCAAATCATAAACTTGCCCAGAAACTGAGCTAGAGTAGCTGCCCTCTACTTTGCATTTGAAAGATCCAAATGCAGTTCGATTCGGTACTCCCTGTGTTTATGAAATGAATAGCAAAAACACAAACAACCAACAAGATGCGATCCCCAGCGGAGTCGCCAATTTGTTGTTGGGAAAAGTATCCAATACGGAATGACCCTATCCCACTCTAAGGGTGATAGTACCTCAGCAACAACCGAATGCAAAGCTATTTGAGATTACTTCTTTATGAGATGTAAGAGAGGGGAGAAAGAGATCGACTAACCGTTGTCTTACGCTAATGATTGATCCAATCTTCTCTCTTTGCTGCTTGCTCCCAGCTCCTTGCTCTTTCACTGGCCCAGCTACACCAAGATCCTGCAAAATGACAAGAGAGGGAAACTACAAGAAGCATACATTCATAATTGATTCAAGGATTAGAATAAATCAAATATACAAGTATCAATACGCCATTGAGACACATGCACATAGAAGAACTTCAAATTCTTTATTAATGGAAGAAGTAAAGTTCTGAGAGTGTTACAACCATAAGAGGCCCAATCCAGCAACACCTCCCAGCAGAAAGAAATCTCCTCTTCACCTCCTTCAAGCAAATCACCCAATAGTTCTATACTCAAACCAACAACACTTCCTTACATTCACAAGATTCCAGCCTCCCTAGACCTCATGAGAGAGCTCTATATATAGGAGTTTTGGAGAAAGGATGAGTCAGTTTGAGGCTGGCATGAAGCTGACTAGTGTCCTCTCCCACTTCAGTTATTCTTCAGTTCTTGAGTCCACTTGGAGGTTCTTGCTTCCACTTGGAGATCTAGATCCTCTTACTCATCACAAGGCGAATTCCCTGATCCAAGTGTCATTTTGGAAGCTTCCTGGGCATTGACACATTGAGGAATGACTGTGCCACTTGGCCAATCTCACCCAGCGCAGGTAGCCTTCATTAAAGTTGACATTCAGCGCAGGTACAGAGTGGAGCAGTTGACATTCAGCGCAGATGCTCAGTGGAGCAGTTGACATGATCCAGAATTTGCTTGTTTTTGAGTGTTTTCAGGTGGAGAACTGATATTTGGTGCTGTGGTTTGCTGACCTTGTTCCTCTAGGGGTAGGAACAACATGTTTAGGGACTTTGGATCCCTTAGATTATCGACATTTCATGCTTCATGCTGTAAGGCACAAAAATGTCTATAACACTCTCACATCCAAAGGGTAGTAACCCTATCCATCAGCTCAAGCAACCGGGATCGTGGATCATCCAAAATCCAACGCCAAGGACCACGCCAGATGGATGATCTTCAGAAATATCAAAGTGTTTGAGTTTAATGAAGAGTTATGAAGCCTGCGGTGAATGGAACGAATAGGACAACAGGAGGACCTCGGGGTTCTCCAACCTTAATGAGGTGGATGGCCACGAGGTAAGGACTAGGATGATAGCCTTAATTTCCACCCTTAGTAGAAATATGTGGAGTCCAATGGGAATCTAATGCCACGTACCCATGTGCATGTAATATGAACACAGAAGAGAAAAGAAATAATGGAAGTGGACATAAGACAAAAAAAAATATGCAGAGAAGCCCTAGACCCAAAACACCTTATAGGGACACAAACCAAAAACTATGGGTACAACTGGGAGAGGAATTGCGACAAGCCAATGTTGTTCTACTGGAAATCAAACAAAAACTACGAGCAGAAATGATGAACATGAGGACAGAAAATGAGTGACTAAGATAAGAACAAGATAATATCCTTAAAAGTCTGTCCGATTGAAAAAATCAGCAAGGTCCCGACCCTAGTAGAGAAAACAGAGAAAATACCCCAAATACCAACAATGGGGAGGATAATGTAGAATCCATAGAATGCCATAAGGAGGAAGAAGAAGGGCATTCAGATAATGTGTTCGATCAAAAGAGGACAAAAAGGCAGAAGACAAAATTACAAGGTGAGTTAAAGAAAATCAAACCATTGTTGTTTGAAGGGGAATCCAAAGAAGTAGTGGAAGACTGGTTGATCGATATGGGTAAATATTTTCAGATTTACGAGTATACTAAAAAACTTAAAGCTCGTCTAACAGTTTACCAACTACAAGGAAAGGCCACCCTTTGGTGGGAGGAAATTAAAATCGCGAGGAAGATAGATGAAGAGCAAGTAATGTGGTAGCAATTTCAAAAACATTTTAAAGATAAATATCTAACAGAACATTACTACGATGAAAAAGCTAAGAAGTTCCATGAGTTAAGGCTAGGAGCCTTAACCATTTATGAGTATGTAAAGCGGTTTACTTCCATGTTACGGTACATTCCATATATGCAAGAAGAGAAAGCAAAAATTTAGCGATTCATTAGCAGCTTGCCAAATTTCATGAAGGAAAATTAGAATTTGATTATCCTAAAACAATGGATGATGTTGTACATAAAGCTCGCATATGTTATCAGTAGATGAGGCAGAAAAATGAAGGACCTAAGGGAGCCATTGGCAAGAAAATGAGGAATGTACCACCAAACAGGCAACCAAAAGTCATAAATGGTAGAAATAACCAACAAAGAACTTTTGGAAAATTTGCAAGAAATATGCCCATAACTCAGACTTATACTGAGAATAGACAGCCAGAAGGATCTATCAGAACCGTTACAAACTAGCCACCAAAGCCGCCACTACAATGTTGGGGATATCGGGAAGCACACTATTATAAGAAATATCCGCACAAGGCTCGAACTAAACAACTTTTAAACATGCAGGAAGCATCTACGATGGGAGATATTGCAAAAGACATGCCTAGAATCAATGTTGCTTCGATGATCATCAAGTAGATTATCAGCCCACTATGATTGAATGTGAAGGTATGATTGCTGATCAACATGTTTATGTTTTATTTTATCCAGGCGCTAGCTTAAGCTACATTAGTCCTAATGTGGTAGAAAAATCTAAACTGCAAGGTACTAAATTTGAGAAACCTTGGCTAGTACAACTAGCCACCACGACAAAAAGGAGGGTGTCTGCAAAAACATGAAACTGCCCTATAACAGTTTCAGGACAACTAATTCATGTTGACTTAAACATACATCCCTTGGGTTCGTATGATGTATTGATAGGAATGGATTGGTTGGACAGTCACTGGTCTCTAGTGGATTGCACAGAAAAATCAGTCAATTATCTTACCAAGTCCGAGCAGAAAGAAGAAATTCAAGGAATCAAGAAGAATGTTAAACTGCGCCCTATTACATCCAACTAGCTTGGAAGATGTATAAGTAAAACTACCAGATTTATGATGTCCAAGTAGGATACAAAAATGATAAGAATAAGATGACCTCCTTAGAGAACATTCCTATAATTCAATAATTTGTGGATGTATTCCCTGAATCCATTCCTATGTTGCGACCAAAGCGGGACATCGATTTTACCATTGAGTTAGTGCCTGTGGAAACTCTTGTTTCTAAAACCCCTTACCACATGAGAATTCTTGAATTAACAGAATTAAAAATGCAGCTTCAGGAACTATTAGATAAAGGTTATATCTGCCGTAGTGTGTCCCCTTGGGGAGCCTCTGTACTATTCATATGAGAAAAGGATGGGACATTAAGATTATGCATCGATTATTGTCATCTCAATAAGCTGACCATCAAAAACATGTATCCTTTACCATGTATAGATGATCTATTCAATCAAGTACAAGGAGCTAGCATACTTTCTAAAATCAACTTAAGGTTTGGCTACCATCAAATCAGAATAAAAAATGAAGACATCTTCCAAACCGCATTTCGAACTTGTTATGGGCACTACGAGTTCTTGGTACTGCCTTTCGGCCTTACCAATGCTATGACCACTCTCATGAGCCTGATGCATGGCATTTTCAAGTCTTTTCTGGATAAATTTGTATTAATTTTTATCGATGATATCTTGATCTATTAAAAAAATCAGGAGGAACATGACCAAGGGATGTAGGCTTGGATTATATTCATTCAAATAGTGAGATACGTACTTATCATTGTGTTAGAAGATATTTATTAATTTAGGATAGAAATTATTAATTACTGTCACGAAGGAAATTTAGTTTAACAACTGAGAATGTTGTAGTAGTATTGCTATGACATAGAAATAAGCATAAATGAATCTTGAATAAATTAAATACAAAAAAGAGAATATACAGTTTCCTGAATACATGAATATAGAATATGAAAATAGGTAACGTTGCTTTTCATGATGGTATTATTTTACTAAAAGAATTCTAGTTTACTTCCTGAGGAATCACGAGAATAACAGTCAAACATTGATTAAGAGAACTATTATTCGAGCCTAGATTTCTTGTATTTAACAGGTCTACAACCCAACTATAAACCAATTATGCTGCATAACAAAATCATATACTCAGATATAGTAAAAGAATTCCTGAAAACAATATAGTGATTGTTGTACATTCATAGCAAGAAAAGTAAAACATGAATATAACGATACGAGTCACATTTGAGTGAAGAAATGTAAATATTGAAGGGTAGGGATTCGGCCTAGGACGAGTTCTGTAAGAACCCTTCTGGAGGTGAATGCCTAGGCTCGTTAAAGCTTGGAACCGTAAAAATCTTAGAACAGATACGGTAAACCGAGCCTGTACATTTAGAAGTCATTCACAGAGAATCTAAAAAAACATTTCATTACATGTAAAATAAACTTCAGACAATTCTTGGAATTGAAGACAAATTTAAAAAACATTATATATAATAAAGCTTCATAACATGTGGGCATAGGAGCCAATAAGTTACAACATCATATGAATACCCAACCACCGTCTGACCTCCGTTGGTTACCAGACATAAACCAAAATTCATATTCAATCAAAATCAAAATACGAGTTCAAGTATCGAGCATGTCGACTTAAATTGTAACTTAAAACAAATAGTTAAATCCTCGTGCAGTGGTATTCTGGCCATATGGCCCAAATCCATTTTTATACAAGTTCAAGCTCTCTGAAATTAGAGATAAGTCTAACAACTCGACGCAAGAGGAGCTCTCGGCCAACCCACATGGAGAAATATGACATAATAGTTTTAGAATGTGGAGGCCCCATATGGTTGTGTTGTAAGGGCAAATGGAAGCCATCAATTCCTTACCTATTCAAACAAGCAACTAGACAAGGTTAGCTCTAGTTTAACAATCCTGAATTAAATTCAAATGGTAGGATAAGAACAGACTTTAACTAAAGCAAAAATTGGTCGACCTAGTGCTGCAAACCAACCCTCTCACATATCAAATACTCATGAAAAAGGGAAAAATTTTTAAGCAAAAATGGGTGAGGTGAATTGACTAACTTTCCAAGACAGATGAAGCTAAACTGCTCCATCTAGAGTTCACTCTTGCTTGATGAACAAAACAATTTTTGTATGAGTAAAACCTTGTGCATGGAAGACAGTGAGGAACCCCAGCGCTTCTGTTTAAAATAGGAATGACAGAAGTGTTAACAAAACTTTTAGCTTCAATGGAGAGTGTCGGGTCCCTATAATACTAGTGATTACCCCATTACTATTGTAGTTTTACTCCTTATTAATATTGTTGTGCCCCTATTGGCCCCATATTGTTATTACTGTGCCCCATAGAATCCCTCTATGGTTATTTTTGTGGCTTTATATTATTATTGTTAGGTCGACTGGGTTATATTGTGACTCCTTAGACTCCTATATATTGAAAGTAGGTTTTGTCATTTAAATCATCCAAGAATTGTTCATTTATGTAATTGAAAGGAGGTTTCCCCCTCGAAGAGGCTAAATTTTAAGGCATTGATCTATCTTTTCTATCTTTTTCTTGAGCTGGTTTCATAACATTTGGCATGAGAGCTTTGGATTCTAGGGTTTCACTACTCCAAATAGGTCATCGTGGCATTTTCACTATAAATTTTTTCTGCGACATTTCAGAAGCTAAAAAAAAAATTTGAGAAGACATCACGCTGAATCTTGGATATGAATTTCAGAGCTTTTCGCGCTATATTTGTGGAGATATGATCTGAGGAAGTTGGTCTTTTTGCAAACTCCTGAATTACATTCCAAACAAGTGACCCGGGGAAAATCGTCATAACTTTCTCTTTGAGCATCAGATTGAGATTTCGTAAGAAGGTATAGAAATAGAATGGACTATAGTTTCCTGTATATATTTTTCAGTGCCAAAGGTCAAAATAGTGACTCGTGGCACGTCGTACAAGTTCGCTCTACGGAACTAGTCTATAATCAGGTCATTGTGGGAGATTTTGTATAACTATTCCTTGGAGAATCCAATTTGGATCACACTCGTGGCATTGAAAAGAGGACACAGAGGGCTACTACAGATCGCAATTTTAGAACTGGATGATTCGAAAGTATAGAGATACATTAGAGGCAATATCGAGCTCCTACCAAGTGAAAAAAAGTTGTGTAGATTTTTTTAAATTTTTGCTTAAGCTTGGTTTGAAAATTTATTTTGAAGGAATTCAAAGGGCATAGCAGAGAATTATTATTGATAACTAATGCCCTGAGGAAAGAAAATGCAAACACCTAGTAAGCAACTTGAAAGCTCTAGCATGACTCATGAAGAAGAGGAAGAAATGCTACATGATATATCAAAATTACAAGACCAGGTGCAACAAATGTCACTCTCACAAAAGCTAATAGAAGATAAGATAAAGGGTGTGGAAGCTAAGATGGACGATTTGAAGATAGATTTGAAGACAAATTTGAAGAGAGACATCGGAGATTTGAAGACAAATTTGACAAATTTTCTACAAGAAATACTTACTAATGGTGAAAAGGTAGAAAATGAAACTCATGATGCAAACAAAAGAAATGTTAATCATGATTTCATAGACTCTAATGTGGGATCGAAGACCCACCATATTATAAAAATCGATATGAGGAAGTTTGATGGCAAGGATCACGCAACATGGATATTACAGATGGAGCAATTTATCGATCTCAATAATGTGCAAAACACACAAAAGGTACGTATTGCAACTTTATATTTGAAACCAAATCAGTTTGTATGGTATCAATGGCTTTGCTCTCATAACAAATTATCACAGGTAATTTTCACGGAAGAATTGACAACACATTATGAGGATACAAAAAGCAACACTTTTTTTAGCCAATTGATAAGTCTCAAACAAAAGGGTTCAATAATGGAGCACATTGAGGACTTCCAAAAATTGAACATAATGGTAAAAAATATTCCAGAGGAGCATAGGATTGATGTGTTCATAGGGAATTTAAAGGATAATATCCAACATGATGTTCGCCTTTGGGAACCTGATTCATTAGAGAAGACATCAGGTTAGCAAGAAAAATGGAAAGCAAAATTATCGAAACCAGGAAGCATACCACTCACAACTATAAAGATGGAAGTGTTGTTGCCCCTAGTCTTCCACAACCTATAAGGTTGACACCACAAAAATTGGAAGAAAAAAGAGAAAAAGGGCTTTGTTACAGTTGTGATAGCAAATACACTAAAGGTCATAAGTGTGCTGAGAAGAAATTATTCTACATAGATTGTGAAAAGGAAGAAGAAAAGGAGCAAGGAAGGTCAAAAGAAGAGGATATACTCCAGGAACAAAGCCTAGATAATGAAGAAATGAATCTGACCATATCTTGTAATGCATTGGTGGGAATTACCACTCCTCAAACCATCAAGATAGAAGGACAAATCAAGAAGAAAAAGGTAATAGTGTTGATTGATTCAGGAAGTACCCACAATTTTATTCATTGTAAGGTAGCAAAAGAATTGAATTTCTTCTTATATCCAACACCAGAGTGTCAAGTGATGGTTGCAAATGGAGGAACAATAAATTTCTCTAGAAAGTGCCATAATATCAAGCTATCCATGGGAGAATATGTATTGACTAGCCCAATGCTTTCCATTCCAATGGGAGGTGTTGATGTTGTACTAGGAGTCCAATGGCTACAATCCTTGGGTACAATAACTTTTAATTTTCAAGAGCTTTTCATGAAATTTTTTGTGGAAGGAAAGGAAGTTGAATTAAGGGGTACTGTAGGGAAATCGAGAAAGATAATCATCTCTAACGGTATGACAAAGCTTATAAAAAATGAACAAATAGGTGTAATTGCACAATTATGTTCGCTAGATGTTTCCACATTAGAATCATCTATTTCTCCAGATCTTGAAAAAGCCTTGGACAATCATTCCAAGGTATTTGAGACTCCCAAACGTCTCTCACCTATTCATGATCATGATCATGCTATTCATCTGATTCCAGGAAGTGTTCTTCCAAACATCAGGCCATACGGATATCCCTATGCCCAAAAGAGTGAAATTGAATGTATGGTTGTAGAAATGCTAGAGGCTGGTATAATTCAACCAAGTCAAAGTTCTTTCTCTGCTCCAGTAGTATTGGTGCACAAGAAGGATGGATCATGGCGCATGTGTCCGGATTATAGGGAGCTCAACAAGCTCACTATTAAAGATAAGTTTCCCATTCCTGTCATTGATGAATTACTGGATGAATTGCATGGATCAATTTACTTCACTAAGTTGGATCTTCGTTCAGGATATCATCAAATCATAATGAAGACTGAAGACATTCTGAAAACAACATTTAGAACTCATGAGGGTCATTACAAATTTTTGGTCATGCCTTTTGGCCTTACCAATGCACCTTCAACATTTCAAGGTTAGATGAATTCAATTTTCAAACCATTCTTTAGAAAATTTGTGTTAGTATTTTTTGATGATATACTAATCTATAGCAAGTCTTGGAAGGATCATGTTAAACATGTTTACAGGGTGCTACAACTATTGGAGGAGAAACAATTATATGCAAAAAGATCCAAATGTTTCTTTGGAGTACAAGAGGTGGAATATCTGGGTCATATTGTATCTCATGAAAGAGTTAAGTTAGACCCTAGCAAAATTAAAGCCATTAAAGAATGGAAAATCCCCACATCCATAAAGCATTTGTGAGGATTTCTTGGGTTGACAGGGTATTATCCCAAGTTTGTTAAGAATTATGGGAGAATAGCAGCACCTCTAACAAAATTATTGAAGAAAGATGCATTTTCATGGACTCCAGAAGCAACAAAGGCCTTTGAACATCTTAAAGAGGCAATGTGCCAAGCACCAGTCTTAGCTACACCGGACTTCACAAAAACCTTTATTGTGGAATGTGATGCTTCACGAAATGGAATTGGTGTTGTTTTAATGCAAGATGAAAGACCCATTGCTTTTGAAAGTCGTCCAATCAAGGGAAAGTTTTTACACAAAGCAATACTCTATGCACTTAAGAAACAGCGACCCAACCTAATGGGAAGACACTTCAAGGTAAAAACGGATCATGATAACCTTAAATACTTTTTAGAACAAAGATTATCCTCTGAAGAGCAACAAAAGTGGGTCACAAAGATGTTGGGTTATGACTTTGAAATCATCTACAAAAAAGGGAAACAAAATGCGGTGGCAGATGCACTCTCAAGAAAGGATGAGGATGTGGAAGCATTGTCATGTGCCATTTCTATTATCCAACCAGATTGGATAAATGAAGCAAGGAAGGAATGGAAGAATGACGAAGAAGTGTGGGCACTTATTTGAGAGTTACAACAAGATTCTAGTACGTCTAGTACATTTAGCTAGCAAAATGATTTGTTATGGTACAAAGATCGCTTATACCTCTATAAGAATTCTCAGCTAAAACAAAAGATTCTTATGGAATTGCACACTTCTCCTTTAGGAGGGCACTCAGGATTTTTAAAAACATAACACAGAGTTAAGAAGGAATTTTTTTAGGATGGCCTTAAATCAGATATTCAAAAGTTTGTGGTGGAATGTTTGGTTTGCCAACAGAATAAAGTTGAAACAATTAAGACCCCGGGTCTATTACAACCTTTATCCATCCCAAGCCAACGTTGGGAGGAGTTTTTAATGGATTTTATCACAGGTTTACCCAAGTCTGAGGGAAAGAGTGTAATCATGGTGGTAGTTGACAGACTTACCAAGTATGCACACTTTTGTGCATTATCACATCCATTTAAAGCCAGTACAGTTTCTACTGCATTTATGGAAACAATTCAAAAGCTACATGGAAACCCAAAGATTATTGTATGTGACAGAGATCCCATTTTCACTGGAGATTTTTGGACAGAATTATTTTCTTGTCTTGGTACTCAGTTAGCTCATAGCTCATCTTATGATCCTCAATATGATGGGCAAACTGAGATAGTAAACAAATGTTTGGAAGGATATCTTCATTTCTTTGTATCTGATAAAAAAACACAATGGGTCAAATGGTTGCCTCTGGCTGAATGGTGGTATAACACTTCCTTCCATACAGCAACAAAAATGACCCCATTTATGGCACTTTATGGGTATCAACCACCATCCATCACATCATATTTAAGAAAAAATTCTAAGGTTCAAGCAGTGGAACATCACATCGAACATCAACAACAAGTCCTCCAACTCTTAAAGGATAACATCGTGTTGGCACAGAATAGAATGAAACAACAGGCAGATCAACATCACAATGAAAGAAGTTTTGATGTAGGTGATTGGGTATTCCTACGGTTACAACCATATAAGCAAATGTCCCTCAAGCAAGCTAAGAAGGATAATAAATTATCACCAAAGTATTATGGTACGTACAAGGTGTTGCAAAAGATTGGTACTACGGCATACAAATTGGAGCTTCTTGCAGCTTCTCGATTGCACCGAGTTTTCCATGTTTCATGTTTAAAGAAGGTTATAGGCGACAAGCTTCCAGTTCAAACAATATTGCCAGAACTTGACAAGGAAGGAAAAATTATATTGGAACTCGAAGCAGTCACAGAAATAAGAACTCGATAGCTACGAAATCGATCAATTTCGGAGTATCTTATCAAGTGGAATAACTTATCTACTGAACATTCCACATGGGAGGATGAGAATTTTATACAGAAGCATCCAGAACTACTCAAGCGTTGAGGACAACACTTTTTTGAAGGAGAGGGACATGTTGGGTCCCTATAATACTAGTGATTATCCCATTACTATTGTAGTTGTACCCCTTATTAATATTGTTATGGCCCTATTGTCCCCATATTTTTATTACTGTGCCCCATAGAATCCATCTATTGTTATTTTTGTGGCTTTATATTATTATTGTTAGGTCGTCTGGGTTATAGTGTGACTCCTTAGACTTGTGTATATAGAAATTAGGTTTTGTCATTTGAATTATCCAAGAATTGTTCATTTATGTAATGTAAAGGAGGTTGCCCCCTTGAAGAGGCTAAATTTTAAGGCGTTGATCTATCTTTTCTATCTTTTTCTTCAGCTAGTTTCATAACAGAGACTTACCTTACCTGAGGGAGAGGCATGCAGCCTTAGTAGGATAGGTACGATGGATTCTAAACCAGGACCAACAGACTACTAACCGGGCCATAGAGTGGAAGAACCACAAACAAAGCTAAGAAAAAGTGACTATTCTCTTGCAGCCAAAGGGTAGTAACCCTATCCATCACCTAAAGCAACCACGATCGTTGATCATCTAAAATTCAATGACAAGGACCGTGCCAGATGGATGATCTTCAGAAATATTAGAGCGGCTGAGTTTAATGAAGAGTTATGAAGCCTGTGGTGAACGAAACGAAGAGGACAACAGGAGCACCTCAGGGTTCTCCTGCCTTAATGAGGTGGATGGCCCCGAGGTAAGGACCAGGACGATAGCCTTAATTTCCACCCTTAGCAGAGATACATGGAGTCCAACGGGGAATCTAATGCCACATACCCACGTCCATGTAATATGTGTAGACTGTGGTAGCATTGTCCCCATTGACATTAATCAAATTATATTCATAGGTTAACTCTTTTATTACGTGTGGTTAAAGAATTTATATATATATATATATATATATATATATATATATATATATATATATATATATATATATATATATATATATATATATATATATATATATATATATTTGGATGTCACAAATATTGTAAAGAACGAGACTTTTCATTATTATGTTATCGATCTAGGCTTTTAATTATTCTGTTACAATACCATGGGCCAATACCATGGCTTATCAATACTACATGCCCAAAAACCATAACTTATTTCAAAATCAAAATATTTTACAAATAATTTATTTTAATTTAATTTTATAACATTTTTTAATTAAATCTAAGAGCAAAAATTTTATAATTACTTTTGAGGTATATCTAAACCCTCCATCCCAGCCACTAGTAACAATATTCCAATAGAGATTAAATGGAGGTTTTAATAAATTAAAAAATGAGAATGCTTTTATATAAACATATGTGAAATTTATATAATATAAATAATATTATAAAGAATGAGGATATATGCATCTTAACCAAGGATCCAAGCGAAGTGAGAAAGCAAAGTGCTTAATAACAATAGAGGAAAGATAGTGCATGATTCTTTTAAGTTTTTTATTATTGTATTTTCTTTAACATGATTGATCCAAAATATAGGTTTAATAGTTTACGAGGTTTTTTTTTTTTAGATAGCTTCTTAAATACAATACAATGAGATCATATTTAAGAAAGAGAGTGAGATGGCGGAATGGAGTGGGGTATATATTTGGATTTGAAGGTCAAATGGGGCTTTCAACTACCATTTGTGTTGGATCCAACGAAGTATGTATGCTTCTCGGGGTCAAATGCCCATGAATTTGCAAATGACGACATGATCTTGCATGAACTTCCTAGATTACTCTAGGCGATTATTCAGGATCACTACTTGAGGATTCTTTGTGGCCTTAGGGAGGCATCAACCTTTTACGCGTGTTTTCCATTAGGCTCCTAGTAGCGGTGATTTAGGTTGTATGCTTTTAGCGTTTTGTGTTCTTGCTCAGGAACATGCATTCCAATGATGGACGTTGGTTAAAATGGCTTTGAAGGAGGGGGCTGATTTGCCTCCCTGGGGAGACCCTGACATGGGACCAGCTAGTTAGAAGGTGACATGATGGACAATGACAAAGATGTGTGCGAGCAAGAAACTGGGCACTGCAAAACATGGGTAGTGGGTCCAAACCCTTGCACAGCATAACCCTAGCACAGTGAAACCCTAGCAGAGCTCATAACCCAACCACTTGAAAGTAGAAAAAATATATCCATTAAAATCTTTATATAAGTATTTTTATTATATATAGGGAGAGATTAGACTAGGGTAAATTTCATAGAATATATATATATATATATATATATATATATATTAGTATTTGAAATTATAATTATAACGAGCCTAGATCCATCTTAACCTGGATCTATGAAGCGTCGAGAGGGATCTAATATCTTGAGGTGAAAACCTATTTTTTGAGTGAAAAACTTGAGGAAAGGTTTGCACCCTAAGAGATTTGATCTCTCTAGGTGTTTGATAGATCCAGGTTAAGATGGATCTAGGCTAGTTATATAATATTATATAATATGTATATTTCTATCTATGTTTCTATTTCTTATTCCCTCTCTCTATCTCACCCCCCAAACATACACACTCTCTTTTCATATCTATCTATCTCTCTCTATCTCCCTCCCTCCCTCTTCCTCTTCACCTCTCTCTTCCCCTCCTCTCTTTCTCTCTCCACCTTGTCTCCTTCTGTCTCTCATCCCCCCACTCTCCTCTCTCCCTCACTCTCTCTCCATCACTCCCTTTTCACTCACTCTCTCTATATACCTTTATCCCTCTATGTATTTCTTCTTCCTTCCCTCCCTTTCCCCCTCCAACTCCATCTCTCTCTCATTCTCTCTCTTGAGTTCTATCTGCCCCTTTCTCTCCCACCTCCCTCTGTCTCTCCGCCTATCATTATCTCTCTCTCCCCCCCCTCTCCCCCCTCTCTCTCTTCCCTCCTCCTCTCCCTCACTCCCTCTCTCTCTCCACCTTTATCTCTGTATGTATTTTTTTCTTTCCTCCCTCTCTCCCCCTTTCCAACTCTCTCTCTCTCTCTCTCTTTCTCTCTCTCTCTCCCACCTCCTTCTCTCTATCTCCCCCTATCACTCTCCCTCTTTCTCTTTCTCTCTTTCTCTTTGTCCTGCAACTTTGTCACTATCTCCCTTTGTCTCTCCCCCTCACCCTCTCTTCCCTTCACTTTGCTTGTTTTCATTGCTTGGATCCTTAGTTAACACAAATCTATGTTGATTCTTACTAATACTATTTGTATTATGTAAATTTCACATCTTTAAATATAAAAGTATTCTTATTTTTAATTTTATTAAAGTCTTAATTTAATTTCTAGTGGTTCCACGGTATTTTGGATAGATGGTGATCAATTATTTGTTAAGGCACTCCTTGATGTGAAGTGACTGGTTCAATTCCCTGACGATCGAGGTGATATATTGGACATGATTAAGATGTAGTTCCACCAAGCTTACAAAAAAAAATTCTATGGGAATATTTTTAGTAGTCATGAGGATAAAGGGTTTAGATATATCTCAAAACTAATTATAACTTTTTTTAGCTTTAATTAGAAAAATGTTACAAAATTAAATTAAAATAAAATATTTTATTGTGAAATAAGTTATAGTTTTTGGGCATGTGGTATTGATAAGCCATGGTATTGGCCCATGATATTGTAACAAAGCCTATTACAAGTTGATAATATCCATGGTAAAGTGGGGGTGAATATCCATGGTTAAGAATCTTGTCATATTATTATAAAATATTTTGATTGTGAAATAAGGTATGATTTTTTGGTATGTGATATTGATAAGCCATGGTATTAGCTCATGCTATTGTAACAAAGAATATTGACAAGTTCAAAATATAAATGGAAAAGTGAGGCTGAATATCCATGATTAAGAATCGAATCTCATCATGTGGTATTGATAAGCCATGGTATTAACCCATGGTATTGTAACAAAGCCTATTTACGATTTAATAATATACATGATAAAGTGGGGATGAATATCTATTGTATCTATGGTTAAGAATGTTTTCGTATTGTTATAAAATATTTCGATTGTAAAAGAAGTTATGTTCTTTCGGGCATGTGGTGTTGTAAAAAGCCTAATTGCCAAGGTGGATGATGATTTTTTGATATTTTTTTATTTTTTTAATTGATGGCCTAGATTGATTCTCAAAGGAATATGTTCAACATGTGCTTAGTCTTCTTGTTGTAGTGTGTTAGAGTTTGTTAGGTTGGATTTAATTTTCATAAATTTAAAAAATTAAATTTGTGTCGAGTCGCTCTGCACCCACCAATTTCCTAGGGATTTGAGATTTATTCCAATTCTAATGAGCTCCTCCATTATAAGTTCCTCATTATTATTTATAAAATTAATTTATATATAAGCAATTTTTATTTAGCAAAATGGTCCATTATTTTTAATAAATTAAAAAAATTATATTCATGTCAAGTGGTTGCCTACCAAATTCCTAGGAATTTGAGATTATTCCAATTCTCAAAATGGTAGATTTTACAATAAGATGTGTAATGTTCTTTTTCTCAAGTTAAATTTGACCCATAACCTTTTTATATTAATCATAAATGTGTGCATTCATAGTTTTTTTTTGGTTATATTTATGAAGCCTTTGGCTATATCAACAACATTAATATTTTTAATGTAGTTGTACTAGTAATTACACAAAACCAATATTTATTATTATTATTATTATTATTATAAACTATAAATTAATCTTAGCCCACAACACTATGTTATGTGACTATAACTTAATTATAATAATAAAAATGTTTCAACACAATTAAAATGTAATATTTTCAAATTGTATAATGAAATTCATTTTTATATTTGAAAATGACTGTGGACAAAAAATAAATAAAAGATTTGTTGGCTTTTAAATAAAATATTTGTTGACTTTTTATTTTTATTTTTTTTAATTGAATCACATAAATGTGTGCATTGATAAGGCATTCTTTGTGTTACAATAGTTTTTTTTGTTATATTTATGAAGCCTTTGGCTATATCAACAACATTAATACTTTTAATGTGGTTGTACTAATAACTACACAAATCAAATATTTGTTATTCTTATTATTATTTTTTTAAACTATAAATTAATCTTATCCCACAACACTATGTTATGTAACTATAACTTAATTATAATAATAAAAATGCTTCAACACAATTAAAATGTAATACTCTCAAATTGTATAATGAAATTCATTTTTGTATTTGAAAATGGAGTTGTCTATAATGCGACTTTTTGAGATTCCGGTGACGGAATCCGGCGGAAGAAATTGAGATGAAATCATGATTTGTTGCAGATAAAATGGTTTTTTAACTGCATATTCGGATTCAGCACCCTGGAAAACCCCTGGGACGCTTTCATTGTGCAGAAACTAGTTATCAAACTTGGATTTCAATAAATTATTGCCGGATTTTCACCGGAAAAAATCGCCGGAAATACTTTCAAAAAGTCGCGTTAAAGACTACGGTTTTGAAAATGACACCCAAAAAAAAATATTTGTTGACTTTTTATTTTTATTTTTTTTAATTGAATTAGGTAAATGTGTGCATTGATAAGGCATTCTTTGTGTTACAATAGTTTTTTTTGTTATATGTATGAAGGCTTTGGCTATATCAACAACATTAATATTTTTAATGTGGTTGTACTAGTAATCACACAAAACCAATATTTATTATGCTGATTATTATTTTTTTAAACTATAAATTAATCTTATCCCACAAAAATAAAATATTTATTGACTTATTTTTTTTTTTTTAATTTACTATGGTTAATCACGTAAATCGTAAAAATGTTTCAACACAATTAAAATGTAATATTCTCAAATTGTATAATGAAATTCATTTTTATACGATTTGTTGACTTTTTATTTTTATTTTTTTAATTGAGTGCCTTTAATGAGGTAAATGGTAAAAATGTTTCAACACAATTAAAATATAATATTCTCAAATTGTATAATGAAATTCATTTTTAAATTTGAAAATGCCTCTTAAAAGACAAAAATAAAATAAAAATTTGTTGACTTTTTATTTTTATTTTTTTAATTGAGGGCCTAGATAGATTCTCAAAGGAATATGTCGACTTTAGTGTATTAAAGAGTTATGTTGCATTGAATTTTAATAAAGTTAAAAAATTAGATTCCTATCACTTGGCTAGTGTATTAAAGAGTTTGTTAGGTTGCATTGACTTTTAATAAAGATAAAAAATTAGATTCACTTGTCTAGTGTATTAAAGAGGTTTTTAGGTTGCATTGACTTTTAATAAACTTAAAAACAATTTCCTAGGGATCTCACCTTATTCCAATTCTAATAAGTTCCTCCATGATAAGTTCCTCATTATTATTTATAACATTCGTTTATATATAAGCAAATTTTATTTAGCAAAATCGTAAATTATTTTTAATATAAATTTAAAAAATTAGATTATTACCATGTGACTCCTCACCCACCAATTTTCTAAGGATTTGAAATTATTCCAATTCTAATATGTTCCGAATGATAAGTTTTTATTATTATTTATAGCATTAATTTATAATTCTTTTGTTTCTTAAGTTAAAGTTGACCATAATTTTTTTATACATGGTTAATCAAACTAATGTGCTCATTAATAAGACATTAAAAATATTAATGTGGGGGTGAATATCCATGGTTAAGAATCTTGTCATATTGTTATAAATTTCTAGGGATTTCAGATTATTCCAATTCTAATAAATTTATCATGATAAGTTCCTCGTTATTATTTATATCATTCATTTATAATTCCTTTTTTCCTTACGTTAAAGTTGAATCATAAACTTTTTATACATGGTTATTCGTGTTGTAATAATTTTTAATTTTTCACATTAAAAATATTTATGGGGTTGTACTAGTTTTTACAAGTTAATAATATCCATGGTTAAGAATCTTGTCATATTGTTATAAAATATTTTAGTTTTGAGGTAAAGTGAGGGTGAATATCCATTGTTAAGAATCTTGTCATATTGTTATAAAATATTTTAGTTGTGAAATAAGTTATGGTTTTTGGGCATGCCATATTGATAAGCCATGGTATTGGTCCATGGTATTGTAACAAAATGTATTAAAAAATTGAATTTTATTATTTTTACTTTTATAACATTTTTTATTTTTTAGTTAAACCCACATTTATAATTGTTTATATATTAAGTCTACATATCTACTCTATATTAGGTTGTAGAGCCCCTCTATGGAGAATTATAATTAGAGCTCCTCTATCGAGAATTATAATTTTTTATTTTTTAATAGAATATCTATCTATATATATAGATATAAAACTATTTGAAATGATAATTATATATATATATATATATAAAAGTAAATTTTATATATAATTATAATTTTATATAATAATATTTAAAATATTATATGTTAATTTAATATTAAAAATGATGAATTACATTTATTTTAAGTTTTCATTATATAAAAAATGTATATTAATTTTTTTTTAAATAATTTTATATATATATTTTTATTATATATTATTTATATTTGATATTAAAATACTTTAGGTATGATTCACATTTTACACCATAAAATATTAATACTTGTTCCAATTATATTTAAAAAGTAGAAAACATATATCTATAAGATTCTCTATGTAAATAATTATTTTTGTTATATTTTTTGGTTAGTATTTAAAATATATTATTTGTTATATTAATATTTCAAATTCTAAAAATCAATTTTATATTAAAAATAAAATAAAATATGAATTACTAATCATTTTTAAAAAACTTATTAATAAATAAAAACTCATTCTTAATATAAAATTTATATTAAAATTTTTAAAATAATAAAATAAAATAAAATTATATATATATATATATATATATATATATATATATATATATATATATTTTGAGCTGAACAAAAAAATATATAATTGACCATTAAATATTTTATAGATAATTTACATTTTACAAATTAAATGTTAATGCATTCCTCAAATATTAAATGTTAATACATAGACCAATCACCTTAAAAAATAAAAAATAAAACGTATATCCATTAAACTCTTTATATAATTATTTAAATTATATATAGAGTAAACCTAATATTATATTTAACCTAATTATTTAAATTATATATAGATTAAACCTAATAATATATTTACTAGGGTAAATTTGACCTAATATTATATTTAACTATTTATAGATTTCACCGCTGCTCGTTCTCCTCACCATCTCATCTCATTCAGTCGTGCTTCATTTCTGTGTTTCTGGAATTTGTGTTTGAATATGAATGGCTGCTTCGAAAGTCGTATTAGTGTTGGGCATTTGCATTTTCGCGCTCTTCCTCCTATCTCCTCTAACTGCCATAAGCCATCCAGGTCCAGCGCCATTTTCGCCAGGTAAAATAGCAGTGAACTTCCGAAGTGTAGTTTTTTGGTTACGCAAAGTTGAAACTTAGGTTACAACAAAAGTGTTAGTAATCTTGATGTCTAACTCATAATGTAACAGCCCTAGATGATCAGAACGGTTCCTCTGGAAACAATGTACAAAACACGCAGCCAGATCAGAACGGTTCGTCTGGAAACAATGTACAAAACACGCAGCCAGACACGCAGGCGCCGGGGTCACCAGGTAAATTACCACTGACTCACTCATAGCTCTTTTGTTTTTTCTAACATATCCAATTTGAAACACAAAAAAAAAAATGTGTAAACAAAATCCGGTTACACTACTACAATTTTTTTTTAATAGTTTCTTACTAATTGTAAATTTGTTTACAGGCTGTGTCTAGGATGCAAGTTTTGCTGCATTCCTCAACAACCTTGGGGGTGGTGCTGCTAGATAACAGCGAAGACTTTAGTGATATATCAGTTTGCATTTATGGATTTAGATAAAGCGGGACATCATTACTGTTTATGTTCGCTGATAAAACTTGCAATAATGGAGCAGGGTTTTAACTTTTGGTGCTTATTTTAATCTGATTATGCATTTTGGTGACTGGTTTATTAAATGTTTTTATTGGTGTGAATATTTTATTTTGGTTATGGTTTTTTATTTAGACTTCTTATTGATTTTAAGAGAAATTATAAAAAAAATATATAAATGAATATTGCATAATTTATTTTAAGAAAAAAGGTGTTAGTTTTGATTTATAATTATGTAATTTTCCAAGTTATTTTAATATATATGTTAATTGTGTTAAGAATTGGTATACATTTATTTTAATTTCTGATTTGTCAAGTGTTAAGTCAGAAGTACATATAAAAAGTTCTTTTCTAAATGCAAAATAAATAAAAAATATTCTCATATATATACATGTTATTTCTTTCTTTTAAGTGGTTTTATTTAGATTCAGTACTTTTGTATGCAAGGTATGAAGTGGTAAGAATGCCAAGGTCATATTAAAAAGAGATATAAATTAGTGTGGTATAACTTATAATTTTTTTCATTTGATTAATAGACAAAAAAAAACTTTTTTTGTTTTAAGAAAATAGATATTATTTTTTTATTTATAATTCTTTAATTTTCCAAGATTTTTACTAGATATATTAATTGTTTTAAGAATTAGTATACATTTATTTTAATTCAGATTTAAGAAGGAAGCCAAAAGTTTTGTTTTTAGGATATATATATATATATATATATATATATATATATATATATATATATATATATATATATAGATATATATAAAATTTTTGTTACGGTTTTTAATTTAAATTTGGTATTTGTTTTTTATCTAAATTTAGTACCTATATTTAGTGTATAGAGTGGGAAAAATGTCAAGATGAATTTAAAAAATATATATATATAAATTCGTATTGCATGATTCATAGATTTTCTCATTTAAAGAAAAATAGTATTATTTTTTATTTATAATTGTTTAATTTTCAAAATTATTTCAGTAGGTATGTTATTTGTCTTAAAAATTAATATACATTTATTTTAATTTTAAATTTATTAAATTTAAAAAAAACACAAAAATTATTTATAATGTAAAATAAAAAAATGATGTGAGGATATAGACCTTTGATTATTTTTATACATTATCATTTTATATATATATAATCAAATCCATGTTTAACCTATATACCTGATGTAAATGTACATATTTTCATTTTGAATAAAACACTACTAAAATATTTTAAAAATATATAATTTTTAAGCAGTTTATCTGTCTAACACGCTACCAATACCATATAAAAAAATCAAGTAAGCACTATAATTAATGTAATCGTTTATCATATTTAATGCTGTCCTTATAAGATAAATAAATGTATCTGGCTACAGTTTAACTCTCTTAATTTTTACCGTTTAACTCTCTTAAATTTTACATTGAAGTTACACCAGCTCGAATAAAGTCCAGAGCTAAATATTTAATACATACTTCCATTTCTGTCAATTTTGGAAAGGACTAAGCTATTAGTTGACTTTGGAATTTCCTGGTGGCTCTCGTATCCCGAGAGACCCTCCAGGCATAAACACTCTCATTGCACCACAGGAGATGATTGGATGGTTGCATGGCCGAGGTTTGATCCAACGGATATGGTCTTCCGGCAGAGGTTTAGGGTTAGGGTAACCTGGGTTTGCTGCAGGGAGAGTTCATTTCCTTCCTACCAGAGTTTGGACACCGCTCTGCAACCCTTTCCCCGATATGGTGGTTCCGTCTTGCTATGGCTCTCCTACAGCTTATAATTCTTCTACTTGGCACAGTTCGAGCTTCTCTTCTGTGGGTGCTTCCAGAAGCTTCCGAGGATATTTCATCTTGTTCCAAACCCCTTACTGCCCTCGTCTCTGTCCTTACAGTGCACTGACTTTTCCATAGTTTCTTGCCCTCGGCTCTGTCCTTACAGTGCACTGACTTTTCCATAGTTTCTTGTTTCTTCCTCGGGCAATTTGGGGTTCTTCAAACTTCAGAGACAGACTACAGCCTGCCTGCCCTGGCGAATCTGGGCGAATCCACCCCTGGCGAATCCACCCTATCATTGAGTTCCCAGAAAATCAGGTAAGAACCATTTGCTTGGTCTGCTCATCTCACAATAAGGTTATCTAAATTTATAATCATATGCAATTTTATCTGAAGGCATCTTCCTTTTGCGGGTTGAGCAGTTTATGGCGGTTTCTTTTGCTGATGGAGCGGCAGAACTAGCCCACAAGCACTGCCCTTCGACTCCAGGTTGGCACATATATCGTTTCCTCTAAGATCCCTGCTGTGAATGTCTATTTGACTATTGGGACAGTTGATGGCTAAAGCCCAGGGATTTAAGGCCACCGTCTCCTCCTACTTCAGTTTTCTTTACTGAAACAATTATACTGTCCCTCAGACGAGAAGGGTTTTCTCTTATGTTTTTTGTGTGTTTTTGTGAAGTGAAGGAACTCCTCCATTATCGGTTCCCCTGTAAAGCAAATTCATTCAGGGTATAAGTTCACTACAGTTACTTTTGTGTATATCCAGGGTTTCATCAGCCAAATGTCTTAATTACGGTGGTATGTTTGAGGTTATTACAGCGCTCTGGTTTTATCTTAGTTATTGGATTTTACAATTAAGTGATTCATTACCATTAGGTTCCGCAGCGGCCTAAAACCTACTGTTGCCTAAAACCTACTTGTATGGTGGTGAATGTATTTAGTTTCTTTCTTTTGAGTTTTTATCTACCAACTCCTTACCCCCTCATTACTATTTTTTCAAGAGTTTTTTTTAAAAGTTGTTCAGTGCCCACTAAACCATTGGGTTCTGACATAAATCTTGTAACAACAATATGATTTCTGCCCTTCTACTTACAACCTTAACACAGTTTTCTTTTTGTGTAAAGATTGTCCACAAATTTATAACAAAAGGGTTGAACACAGTGAGCATAATTTTCGCTTCTATTCCTTAACTAATAACAGAGATATTAGAATTTATTGCAATTATATTTTCTAATGACACATTTTAGGAATAAACCAACAACAAAGGATCAAGACTTATCTGATTTGTGCACAGCCAAACCAGGAAAATGGTATGTGAATGGGACTATTCCTCCCTACCAATGGAATCAACAATTGAGTGAGTATTCCCTCATTGGGGAAGAATGGAATCAGCAATTAAGTCCTGATTCCCCCTTTCTTCTTTCCCAGTGCAGTTGGTAATTTTACAGCTTTCTTCTGCTAATTCATTCATTCACAATCCTCTAGAGCTGTCTCTTCCAGTCTACAGTGGTTCCCTCGTCTAGTCTCGAATTGGTTCCCTCGTCGAGTCTGGAATTGGAGCAGATCTTTTAATTCTGACCAGACAGTCTACACTGGTTCCAAGCAGCTCACGATGACCCTAGAGGCAGTATTCCTCTATTCTCTCTCTGGCTGGTACTCCCTCTTCTCATGGGTGTTACCGCCTCTTCTCCGGGCTAACCCCTGGCTGTTCACCTCTCGGATATTTATCTCTAGTTTTAGGGAAAGAAAAGCCATAACTGACCGCCAACTCTCTGGAAGTTATTCAACTTAATTCACAAGTCCCCATTTCTTCCCTTCTTTTCCACCAAAGTAATTTTTAAACTAGTACTTCCATAACATTTGTTACTCAAAGTTAAAGTCAAAAGTAAATGACAACAATAATTAACAGCAGTTTCTTTATACAAGTCCTTGCATAACATTTGTTACTCTAAGTTAAAGTCAAAAGTAAATGACAACAGTAATTAAAATATTACACCCCTAAGGACTGATGGTGTTACAATATCATTAGTTAAATCCAGTTACAGTACCCAAAAATTATTTAATTGTAAAATTGTTTAATATGCTCGGACACTGGGTCAGTGTGCAAATGCCACTGCTTGATAACAGCTTAGAGGTTGCAGCCATGGATGCAGATAAAGCTAGACTCCATTGCTAAATGCTGCAATAACCTTAATTTTAACATGGGGATCACTTTGATAACAATGTTTTAGTGTTCATTTTGAATTGTGTATTTTTTAAACGACTTTTAATATTTCATTATTTCATTTTGTTTATGAGGATGACTGGTAAGAATGTTTCATTTTTTCATTTTGTTTATGAGGATTACTGGTAAGAATGTTAAGTGAAATTAGGAAACGGTATAATTTTTTTAAATATAATTTAAAAAAATATATTTTTTAATTATTTTTTATTTACAATACATAAATACAAAAATATTTGTGTACTTTTAATATTGTTATATTTATTATATATTTGACAATAAATTATTTTAATGTATAAATATTTTTTTTGGAATTTTTTGGGAAGAATTCACATTGTATGGTTCATCTTCACTGCACCATGAAAAAACAAATCTAAAAAGAAGGTTAAATAGGAAGACAGGTCAACCTAACAAGCTAAACAGTCAGGGTATGCTTGACTCTTAGAAGGAAAGGGGAAATGTTTAATTATATATATATATATATATATAAATTTAACAATTCATTAACCATAAGACTATATATATAAATATTAAATATATAATATTTATATATAAAAATAATATTATTAATAATAAATAAAACTAATACTAAATAATATTAATATTAAATTATATATCTATATATATAAAAATCACTAAAGACTAAAAACTAGTAAGAAAATAACTATACTGTTACTAAACACTAGGATTAATATTAATAATACTAATATTTATATATTATTATTTATCAACTAACCCTTATATTTATTAGGTTTTAATAATATTAATTCTTTTTATTTTATATATATAGATATAACTTAAAGACTAAAAATTAATATTAAATATATAATATTTATATTATTAATAATGATAATATTGATAATACTAATACTAATTATATCAAAATACTGATAAATAATATTTATATTATATTATATTGTAATATTTATATATGTGGTGTTAATATATATATAAATAACTAAGGATTAAGAACAAATAATAAATTAATTATAATATTACTAAACACTAGTATTAATAATAATACTAATATTTATATTAATAATAATAAAATTGATAATACTAATACTAATCCAAAAAAATACAGAAGGCTTAAAGAAAGGCTGAGAAAATTAAGAAGAGAGTACCTTAATCTAACAACTACTAACTTTCCACAGGTTATCCATATTAATATTACTGGAACAGCTCTCAATTTCAATGGCTTCACTAAACTTACAATGATGGAAATGAAAAATCTAAGCGATAACTCTAACCTCCTCAATACATATAATGCATATATGATGCTTAGTTTTCTCTGGATATTAGGCCTCTGGTGCTTGATATTACACTCAGTACACGAGGGAGATGTGAGATAAAGTTACTATAATAACTATATTAAACCTTAGGATATATATATATATATGCCTTGAATAATGGGCCTATCATAACTTACGGACATATATATTAATTAAACTCCGGAACAAGAACTTACGTGCGATTTATGTGATATTACATACAGAGTTGGTGAAATCTCGATGGGGGTGTTCCTAGTTAAAAGCGCACATTAACCCTGCTCAGATTACATTGAGCTCGCTCTTGTAAGCGGTAAGACGCGATAAGGAGATAGATGATGAGACAACATTTTTACTAACTTGTGCGATGTGTTTCGCTTTACTCGTCTGACAATTCGCGGGCGGAGGGAGTTTAGGGTTTGGCCCACTAACCAACTCTTCCTGCCACATCTCTGGGGTTTCGTGCTCCTCTGTGGCGACTTGGTCTACTGAAGGCCTCCGTCTGAGTGCTGAGCTTTGTGCGGTTTGACATGGTAATGTCTGCTGAAAATATAGAAGCACCTATGCACAACGGACTCATAAAACATGATTTTCATTTGTTAAATGTTGAGGATTCAGCAACTACTTGGGGTTTCTGCCTTGAACCAATTCTAATGGTCCACCTCCACTACACAGGGATGGCTCAAGGGGATCCAGAGGTAGCGGGGAACACTATGATCCAGGAACCATCTTTGAAAGGTAATTCTTTGGTAACGTAACCCCAAGGCTACGAAGTTTTACCTACAGTTTCTATTTAGTTAAGGGTTCCTTTTGATTTCGCACTGCGTCTTTCAATGTTTAACTGAAACCACTCTTTGTTCCATAGGTAGGCGATTCACCGAGGATACATTCCCAAATCAGGTGAGAAACCCTCCTAGGGCATCATTCTACTTGCATATATATAAAGTGGATTCTAGCACATATTGAATTTATTGTTTTTGACCTCTGTGACAGGTAATATGGTGTGATTTCTAAGACAGTCTCATGTGAAAGACGGCGGCCCTTAAAAGCTTAAGAACTTACAGCATCCTAGTTTATTTATATATATAAAGTGGATTCTAGCACATATTGAATTTAATGTTTTTGACCTTTGTGACAGGTAATATGGTGTGATTTCTTAGATAGTCTTATGTGAAAGACGGCGGCCCTTAAAAGCTTAAGAACTTACAGCATCCTAGTTTATTTAAAGGTTGGATCTATTTCGTCTCCTACACAAACTTGTTTACAAAACCCACTGTTTAATTATATGAAAGCAGAGGCCGCAGTGTATAACGTTTTCTAATATCCGGAAATGGGTCGTGAACTAGGTAGGGCTCTTACAGTTTTTGTGACACTACTCCAGACTTAGTCGTTAGAGGATTCTGGGGGTTTCTCCTCTATGCAAAATCTTAAGTTATTAATGTACATGATGGTTCTCTCCTTTTTGTTTGGTTATATCGACATGCTCCCGCTGTTGAGAATTTAGTTATATCAACATGCTCCGGCTGTCTAGAGTTTTTCGGAAACTTATATAATCTATGTCATCGACGGTTTGTCTTAAAAGGTGTCTTATACTATATCTATTTTTTTATTTGAATGGTGGATTTGGTAGTTTCTTATTGATTTGAAAGTTAGGCCGAGAATGCCTCTGTTTTTCTTTGCTCATGGCATTGACTGATTCATTGATTGCTCCTGTTTTAGGATTAATTGCTTTCAATTTGCTACTGTAATAATATGCAGTTAATACATTATTCTAATCCACCGTGGATTAATATCCGGCAACATGGTTTCTGTATATATTACTATAACTTAACATTAGAGATAGATTCTGTTGAAATCTCGTAGCATTGCCTACCGACCATTATATAGAATCTCTAATAATACAAATCGAATGTTTCGCTACTATGCTATAATTAACTGCTTTTCATACTCCAGAGTAGAGGACTGATTAATGATTGGATGAACTTAATCTTCCATCTCGAGCTAGAATTTATGGTTATTTCTTAATGTTTGTCGTAATGAGTGTTTATGATTCTATTTGCCACATCGATAGTTCTTATTCTCATTAATGCTATGCTTCCGAGGGTTTTCTTTCCTATGTTTACACTGTAAATCAAATAATTTTTCTACATCAATTCAAAGGATCAAATTCCACTTAATCATTAGACTAATTTCCATGGTCATTAACTCATAAAGAAGCTTTCTATTCTACTTATCTATTTAATCATGTAATGAAAAGAGTAATTTCCACGGTCCAGTATTAACTCATACAGAAGCTTTCTATCTTACTTATCTATTTAAACTCTAATCTCTCCTCCCAGTCATGAGTCTTTTTATCTTATTTCACTTATATGTTTAACCTCTCCTATCACGAGTCTTTCTATCTTATCTTATCTATTTAACGTGTAATGAAAAATACTTATAAAAAGTCTCTCTTCCCAGCCACTAGTCTGGAAATCACATCCACATTTTTCCTGAGCACATTTTGCTTTTCACACTTCACACTGGATTATATCCAATTACAGATTCTCCCCGAGCACTTTCTGTTTTTTACCTTCACCCCGAGCACTTTCTGTTCCCCGAGCACATTTTGTGGAATTACACATTCTCCCTGAGCACTTTCTGTTTTTCACAGGATTATAACAAGTTAAGGATTTTCCTCTCAGCACTTTCTATTTTTCACACTTGATTATACACTTCACAGTAAATTATATCGAGTTACAGATTCTCCCTCGAGCACTTTTTGTTTTTCACACTTTACGCTAGATTATATCGAATTACAGATTCTCCCCCGAGCACTTTCGTTTTTCACATTCATCACCAGCACTGTTTGTTTTTCACACTACATTATATCGAGTTACACATCCACATTCTCCCAAGCACTTTCTTTTTTTCACAGTCCATTATACACTTCACACTGGATTATATCGAGTTACAGATTCTCCCTTGGGCACTTTCTTCGATTATACACTTTACGAGTTACCTATTCTCCCGTGAGCCCCCCAGCACTTTCTTTTTTTCACACTCCATTATACACTTCCCGTGAGCCCCCCAGCACTTTCTTTTTTTCACACTCCATTATACACTTCCCGTGAGCCCCCCAGCACTTTCTTTTTTTCACACTCCATTATACACTTCCCGTGAGCCCCCCAGCACTTTCTTTTTTTCACACTCCATTATACACTTCACACTGCATTATATCGAGTTACAGATTCTCCCTTGAGCACTTTCTTCAATTATACACTTAACGAGTTACCTATTCTCCCCTGAGCACTTTCTATTTTTCACACTAGATTATATCGTGTTACAGTCGGTGCTCAGTGCCTGGGGTGAGTACCTTGGGCCTGACTTTATGTTTTTCACATTCTCCCGAGCACTTTCTACTTTTCACACTTGATTATATCGAGTTACATATTCTCTCCTAAGCACTTTGTTTCGAGCACTTTCTGTTTTTCACATATCGAGTTATAGATTCTCCCTTTTTTTCACGCTCGAATATATGAGTTACAGTCAGTTAGAGTCAGTACCTTGGGGTGAGTACCTTCGGCCTGACTTTATGTTTTTCACATTCTCCGTGAGCACTTTCTATTTTTCGCACTTTCTATTTTTCACACTGGATTATATCCAGTTACATATTCTCGCCTAAGCACTTTGTTTTTCACATTCTCCTTTTCACATTCTCCTCGAGCACTTTCTGTTTTTCACATATCGAGTTACAGATTCTCTCCTTTTCTTCACGCTCGAATATATGAGTTACAGTCAGTACCTTATGAGTTACAGTCAGTACCTTGGGCCTGAGGACTCACTCTCTAGCGCCAAACTCTTTATTTATTTATTTTTTTACTATGTTTCAGCAATTTTTCCACATGTTTATTCCACCCAGCCTTAGCTTTTTGCTCTTCTCCCTCTCTTCTATATTTTCCTTTCCAAGCAAAGGGTAATTGTTTTTTGGCAACTATTTCTTTTAACTAATAAAAATAGTTTCTATTTTTGTTAAAGTAGTCCTTATAGGTAACCACAATATATGTTTCTTGGCCTTCGAGTGTGAGTCATTTAATATTTAACATCATAATGTAATAAAACTTGAAGTAACACATAGTAAAAATCAACTTAGTAACGTCAGTAATTTTTATGGAATAAAAAAATTTAAAATGTTGTAAGGTAAAGTTACATTAATAAATGTATATTATACAAATATAATATAGGTATACATATATAACATATTTATATCCAAAAGATGTTGTGGGTAATTTTATTTAAAAAAAATTAATAACATTACTTTAAAAATCAATGTCAACTATTTTTAAATACTTGAATTTTCACTTTTATTTTACATCAACTTTATGTATTGACATAAAGTAATTAAAAAAATTACTTTGAATTTTCATTTTTTATTTTACATCAAACTTTTATAAAACTTCACTTCTTATTTTAGTTATTTTACAGTAAAATTTAAAGAAATTGAATTGTTTTAAATATAAATTTTAAGACAAAAATAGTTTGATTTTAGTTATTTTACATTAAAATTTAATATAAATTGAATTGTCTTAAATACAAACTTTAAAACAAAAACAGTTTGAGACAAAAATATTTTAACAAAAAATACAAAAATATTTTAACACAAAATACAAAAATATTTTAAGACAAAGCCTTATATTTAAGACAAAAATAATTTAAGACTAAAATATTTTGAGACAAAGCTTTATATTTAAGACAAAAGTAGTTTGAGACAAACATTTAAAGACAACACTTTATATTTAAGACAAACATTTTGAGAAAAAAATATTTTAAGACAAAAACTTTATATTTAAGATAATGGCCAATTTAGATGAAATCTATTTAATACAATTAAGAAATAAGACACAAACATATCAATTTAAGGCAATATTATCTAACAACTGCAAAACTGACTCTAAGAGTGTGCCCTAAGCTTGTGATCTTGTAGGCAACTACTGTCTTACACATATACCGAGGTTGTTATTTTACTTAACATTCATGTTATCTTATTTAATGACAATGATTTGTTGGGCTCTTTGTTTTGTGGGGGTAGTCGATTAAGAAGAAAGCAACAACTTTTACTCACAAGATTTCTTAGACATCAATTCCTCTTCTATCCCTTTCATATCTGCTCATACAATTAGAGGCAACTTGTCTATTATTGCATTCGGCACTGCTACACAGAGGGGGATTTTAAGACAATTTTTTAAGAGAGAAAAAATATTTTGTCTTCAAATTTTCAATACGAGGTGCTAGTAAAAAAAGGTAAAGGTAAAGGATTAGGGGTTTGTGTTATAGATTTGAGATGAAAATATAAGACAATGAAAATAAACCCAAGAAATCACAAGATCTGAATATAGATAGAAATGATTCACTTTATTGATCAAACCCTTAAGGTAGGGCAACACCATATATTCACTCCTTAAGGAAGGAGAACAATCCACAAGCCATATGCATGTTCATACAATAATCCTTCACATCCCTCAATGTGGAGTCTCTAGCCTCTTTATAGGCCACATACATACAATACCATGGGTCATTACCATGGTTCCCTCAATACCATCTATCTAATACCATGGGCCCATTACATTATTACTAACTACTTGTGGTCCCTTACATGATATGGGTTAACCACCTTATTTATTACTATGGCCCATCCCATTATTACATTATTCCCTTGGATACCTCCCTTTGTACCCCATGTTATCCCCCCTAGGTATATAACATTCCACACCCCTTAACATGTTTCGTCCCTGAAACATGAGAAGAACACAAATAATAAGATCTACTCAAAAGAGTAGTCCACTGGTACCATGCACGTGCATCTAGCCATCCAAGAGAAAGGTGAACCCTCGATCTTGCTAGTGCCTCGCTCGCTTGAGATGGAAGTTGACCGTGGTAGCTCTTCTGTGTTGATGTGTAGTAGGTGGATCTTCGCTCCTCTCTATCTGTCATGCAGGGGTTGTTGTCCTTGTGGCTAATTGGTTGCCATTTTGTTGGTTGTTTTCTTGCGGGGTGATGTGGGTGATGATATGTTGAAGTTTTAACCCACGATGTCTTTTTATTTAATTCACCCTGCTGTGGTGCCTGCTATGGTGTCATATCTTCTAATATTACTTCAATCACTAAGCCCTCATCTAATGTATTAGCACATGTATCCTTTTCTGCTTCAGCCTCTGTTTGTGTTTGATTGTCGATCATCAAGGGCTCATCATCTGATATGTCAATCCTTAGAACATCTTCTGCGTCAACCTTCATGGACTCTACTTGTTTATTGATGGAAATATCCTGTAATGTAATTTTCTTCTTTTTATACCAGAGCTTCAGGAATTTCTTCTGCACATTAATATTGATAGTACCCATGGATTCCATCCAAGGATATCCTAAAACAACATCCATATTATCCATCTCTGAAGTATAAAAATCACCATGCCACACATACTTATCCATAGAAACCTTCAAATCCTTATACACTTGAATATCCTCATCATCCACTTGTGTGTTTTCAATGTGTTTTGTTGGAACTTGCAATTTTTTTACCAAATTAACATTCATAAAATTGTGCTTGCAACTAGGATTTATAGATACAACGATTTTCTCCTTCTGAATCAATCCATGAACCTGCAATAAGGAGACACCCGTAGAAAATAACCCTTTACGTGTCTCATTCTCCTTTTTTCTAGTCCAAGACCATTTGTTTAAAAGGACACTTTCAAATTCTGCATCTGAAAGTTTGGACAACTGCTTGTCGTCAAGTGAGAAATACCATTTGTAAGCCTCATCTCTGAAATTAAGCCACACTGAATCCTTCCAATTTTTTGTCCATACTAACTTAGTTTGTTTTATGTATTCTTCAATAGTAGGGCTATTATCTTTTCCAGTAAAATTTTCCATGAACAGCGTTTGAGAAAAATTCACTTGGCGAAAATTTGAAATGGCCACAATTTTGTCAATATTGCTTAGAATCCCTATTATGACCTGTTTTTGGAAATGGAACAACCATTCTGCATCTACCCATGTGATAGAAATCTTGATCCAGGCACTGGAATTTCAGATCTGCACTACAACTCTCCCGTCGTCACCAAAATTTCTACAAAAAAGAGTTGATTTTAAATCAACGATATCTCCCTCATCCAGACTCTGATTCGACTGATTTTTTTTTTGAAATTGGGTATTTTTCCGAAAAAATTCAGATCTGCAATTAGATTTTGTATATCTTGCAATAGGATGTCCAAATCTACGCCGCAAACTTGTTGCCCAGAAAAATTGTCTGCAACACCACTGATTTTTAGATCAACGATATCTCCTTCATCCGGACTTGGATTCGACCGATTTTTATTTTTTTTTAATCGAGTATTTTTTCTCAAAGAATTCAGATCTACAATTATATTTTGTAGATCTTGCACTAAGACATCTAGATCTATGCCACAAACTCGCTGCCCCGAAAAATTGTCTACAACCCCATTGATTTTTAAATCAGCGATATCTCCTTCATCCGGACTCCGATTCAATCGATTTTTTTTTTTTGAAATCGGCTATTTTTTCAAAAGGAATCCAGATCTGCAATTATGTTTTACAGATCTTACACAAAAACATATAGATCTGATCTGCAAACTCGCTGCCCCTAAAATCCTGCAAAAAATTAAAAAAAATTCTCCACTTTTGCCCAAGAAAGTTCTCTGATACCACTTGTTATAGATCTGATATGAAAATATAAGACAATGAAAATAAACCCAAGAAATAACAAGATCTGAATATAGATAGAAATGATTCACTTTATTGATCAAACCCTTAAGGTAGGGCAACACCATATATTCACTCCTTAAGGAAGGAGAACACTCCACAAGCCATATGCCTCTTCATACAATAATCCTTCACATCCCTCAACGTAGAGTCTCTAGCCTCTTTATAGGCCTCATACATACAATACCATGGGTCATTACCATGGTTCCGTCAATACCATCTATCTAATACCATGGGCCCATTACATTATTACTAACTACTTGTGGTCCCTTACATGATATGGGTTAACCACCTTATTTATTACTATGGCCCATCCCATTATTACATTATTCCCTTGGATACCTCCCTTTGTACCCCATGTTATCCCCCCTAGGTATTTTACTTAACATTCATGTTATCTTATATAATGACAATGATTTGTTGGGCTCTTTGTTTTGTGGGGGTAGTCGATTAAGAAGAACGCAACAACTTTTACTCACAAGATTTCTTAGACATCAATTCCTCTTCTATCCCTTTCATATCTGCTCATACAATTAGAGACAACTTGTCTATCATTGCATTCGGCACTACTACACAGAGGGGGATTTTAAGACAATTTTTTAAGAGAGAAAAAACATTTTGTCTTCAAATTTTCAATACGAGGTGCTAGTAAAAAAAGGTAAAGGTAAAGGATTACGGGTTTGTCTACGAGCATTCACCAAAGTGGTTGGTTTACCATGGTTGTGAAGTGATATTCAACAAAGGAAAAGCATTCCTTAGAAACATAGCCATGAGACAGGTGAAGCAGATCGGGGTTTATGTGAAGAACCTCTATAAGCTAGATGTGGAAGACTGTGTTGCATTAAGCACTAAGGTGGAGAAAGTGCACGTCGCGATGTCGATGAACTTTAGCAGAAAATACTTGGTCATTTGCATCATGGTACCTCAAATATTATATAACAAATAACCACTGGCCTCCCTAAAGGAAAACTTAAGAAGTAGGATGTATGTAAAGGATGTACATTGCGGAAGTACATAAAATCCACAATTTTTGATCGGGACAACAAAGAACATGCAGTCCTAAAAAGGATCCACTATGATGTTTATGGACTTTTCTCGAGAACCTACACTGTGAGACACAAATATTTTGTCATTTTTATTCATGATTTCTCATAAAAGTGTTAGATCTTCTTCATGTGGAAGAAAGATGAGACATTCTCCAAGTTCGTAGAATTCAAGGCACTCGTTGAAAAAGAAGCTAGCAAGAAAGTGAAGGCTCTGTTGTAGTGGTTGCAACACCCTCCAAAATTTTGTCCTGCACTTAAATTTCAAATCCTACTATGGATATTGTGATCGATCGTTGCTTAGTCACTTATTGGTAATTTGATGATCTCAAGGTCCCCTTGTCGGTCTTAAGAGTCGTTCATGCTTTTATCTTTACATAGAATGTGTCATCTTTGGGCATGGGGGTTATTGCTTGTCATGCAAAGGGAGATTTGTTTTGCTTCAAGGGGAAATATTTATGAGAATGGGTTGTCCTCAACACATAAACATGTTTCGCACTCATTTCACGCACTCTTACACAAATGTTGCCTTTATCCTCCCAAATTCTATCATTGGAGCTGCACTTGACATAAGATTCCACAAAGGTTGTTGCATTAAACGAAGTATGTGTTATATGTTCTGGATGGTCTATGTTGTATAGCTAAGTTTTCAAGTGTGTGATCGTAGTCAAGTTTTATCATTGTTCACATCAGTTCCACTCATCCCACACTAAGCCAAATTTCGGAGTTTCCTTATCAACCTAGCCTCATCCAACTTTCTTGAACTGCACACTTCACATATGTAACCCTCAATATTTTCCCTTGCCTATTGGAACTGTGCAATGTATAGAAATCCCAACCTCCCTTAGCATTCAAAAATGTGCAGTGGTTTCCTCCAATGTCCTTCCTCGAGCTGGAACCTAGTGTCTCCAGAAAGTGTGCAGTTTTCTCCCTTGACTACCGTGTTTTCCATGCATCCTGAAATTTTGTAGATGTGTCCTCCCAGGGCCTCATCCCATGGCAGTGCCTTTCATCTAGCTAAAACTGTGTAAATGTGTCCTCCAAGGGCCACATCCCAAAACAGTCACTGCCCGTTGAAACTACACAATTATGTCTCTTAGGGGACACGAAGAAAGATGACATGATAGATGACTCTCAAGGAGCCGAGGAGAAAAATAAGAAGACCAAGGAACCCAAGGTATGATAGAATATCAGGACCACATGAAGACTCCATCTTATAGTTCAAATTGCACTCTTGTATCAATAGAGAGGGTAACCCCAAAGCCACAAAGCTACTATAATAGATGTTCCTATAGCTTGAAGGAAGGTGGCCTAGACAAAAGGTCATTCCCAGTTGTAATTACTTAAAGCCAATAATTTCCGAGAGGCGTTGCATTTTTTCTTTGATGCCAATAGGCACGAGTCATTTTTCTAGGAGTTTGTATTGTTTGCATGGTTTCTTTGCTGCCAATTACCTCGTTTCATAGTTGGTAGTCAGAGTATGGGTTATTCGCTGCCAATTCCATTGGTTACTTTCCATTGGTTCTTTGCAAGTTGGTTTTTGCTGAGAGACACAAGTCAGCGGTGGGAGGTGTGTCATTTCCATAGAGGTTCATCCAATAGCTGATCATTTGGAGCTGGTCATTACTAGGCTGGGATAATTGCCTTGGATGCATAACCCTTTGGAGGCTAGGTATGGAAAACAAAGCACATCTTTTGAAATACACCTCTTACTGTAGCTTAAAAGTTTGCTTGTCATTGTCGTATCATTATGTCTTCAATGACATGCATGGTTGCTAGAACTGAAAGTCATTCCATGTGTTTCCTCTACGTGTCTTACTCCCTTTCACTTGTTTATTACATAACCTAGAAGATGAAGAGTAATACCACTTGTTTATTTAAGCTACGGAGGTTGTGACCAACATGATATTATGACTAACGAGGCACGATGTAAGGCATCTTAAGTGGGATGAAAGATATTTTATGATATGTATATAGTGAGTACACTCCTTTGCATTACTCCTTTGCATTAATCCTTGCTTTGTATCTTTCATGTACCCTCACTTCTTGCGAGATTTGGCTACCTGCTACTAATAGTCTCTTAGCTCTTTCCTCACAAAGTAGGGGAAGGAATTTCTTTCAACATGATTTCTTCAAGGCTCTTCATAGAAAGTATAGAGCTAAGAGAAGGAGATGTGGAATATCGCTATCAAAATCTTGAAAATACTTTGCATGTTCGAATCTATCCAAATGATTAAGCTGCCACTCAACAACATTGTCAATCTTGGAAGACTCACAAAATATCACATCTCTAGATATTATAAACTTCTTATTCACTTCATCATAGAGATGGTATGCTTTGGAGGTATGAGTGCCTAAAGAATATATATTTGTGACTCCTTGCACTGAGTTTTTTTATTTGTTCCTTAGGTATGAAGGCATAACAGGAGGAGCCAAAAAACCTGAGATGCCTCACCGAAGGAATGTGGCCATACCACATTTCATAGGGAGACTTGCTTCTAATAGAAAGGGATGGACACATATTCTTTATATACATAACACATAGAACCACATCAACCCAAAACCTTATGAACTTAACATGTGAACTATGCCAAGTTCATAGTGAAAGTAATACATTCCAGTGAACTATGTGTTGAAAAATGGAGCAAGAAATCCTTAATTTGATTTTTCCTTGATTAAATTGAAAAAATTCCGATTTCCACATCAACAGACAACTTGGATGATGTTAACTTGTTGGACATGGCTTGTGTCACCTATTTTGCTCAATAAATTCAAGTTGGAGGAGTTAGAGTTCATTTCTGCATATGCGATTGCTAATTTGTAGCAATAAAGGTCAATTATCTCAAGTTGTTGTCAATTAAACTAGTTATAACTTTTGGAGGAACTAGTGGAAGGTCATTTAAGAAGTGGGACTTCAGTCAAACTCAGTGATCATCCAATTAACTGATCAATCAACCCAAAATAGTTGGGACATGTAGAGAAGTCAAGTTCCCTAAGATTGGTGGAGATTCCAGGGTAGTTGTCATTTCTTGTAGCTCACACAATTGTAGGAACTTATTATAACCATAGTAGATGAGGTAGCTTGAGTAGGAGCTTCTTTGAAATTGGAGAGGGAATGATCGTTGGTAGCATTAATAGCCTACCAACAATTTTTTTTGCACCACAATTCAATGTTTTGGGCAGGGTTTTTGAGGGTGGATAATTTTTTTTGATGTTTTTTGGTCACGCACGTCTTCACTAAGTATCTTGGGAAGTCTACAATAGTTCCTTGCATGCACGTCCTCGCTAAATATGTTTGGGATGTTTGTACTAGTTGCTTGCAAATTTATGCTTTTCAAGGCCTAACTACTTATGATCTTAGGTTCTCACAACAGTCTGAAACTTTATGGCACTCTCCAAATCACCATTCCTGAAAGGATCCAACAAAACGACTTGAGAGGAAGATGATAAGGGCACACTCTTATTGGAACTACCCTAGAACTAGTGGAATTGGTTGGTCACAATGGTTTTAGAGTTGTACTAGTGTAGTTTGGTGGTTCAGATTGGCTAAGGCTGGTCTTGTATTGAACTGACCTTAAAACACCAAAGTGACTAGTTCTCTACAAAACTAACCAATTCTAAAGAATGTAGCGCAACATAGCTAATGACCACCAAATATTAAATTTTTAATAAAAAATATTTGAAAGGAAACAAATATCTTAACCCGAGGGCCTTAAAAAACCTAACGCTAGTAATTAATGGTAATATTTAATTTTTAAAGTTAAAGTAACAGTTGACATTCTCCTTATCTTTCCTTTTTGAAAAGGAATGATAATGATAATGTCAATTTTTTACATAAATTTTGAATATTAACATTAATTGTTTAGGGTTGTTTAGATTGGTTCCAACTTCATTCAATTTTGAGAAAGTAAAAATTTAGATCCCATTCAAAACTTAGTGGTGACTGTTTGAACCGCTTCTTTGTAATCAGTCCTGGACTTTGACTTCCAATTTTTCATGTGCATTTATTGCATAATCATATTCCTCGTGAGACTTTGTAGCATAAGTTGATATTTAATCCATTGCAAGCACTTGACCTATGTTAGGGAACCATGAGCTACCCCTCCCAAGTTGCTCCTCAACATTGAATTTTCTTTGGAAGCAGCTATTCATTTTATCCATTAGATCATTTTTTCCACTGTGACAGTCCAACAACATCACTACCATCATGTGCTTGAAAATCCATCTCATATTTACTATCTACCTTATAAACACTCTTAAATATTGTGTCTCCAATCTAAAAGAGGAAGAAGCAAAAAGGGCCTTCTTTGCCCTCTTCTCAACCCATAATATGTTTAGCTTCTCTCTTTTGCTTACACTCTAGTCTTCTCGCAGCTTTAGAATGGTGAATCTTAGATACATTCTCATGATGTCCATTCAGAGAGGCATAATTCACCCTTTCTTTGCATCAAATTAGCCCCTTATATTTCCCTTTACCTTTACATGTAGGCATATATTTTCATTATGGAGGATTGTTAAGCTTCCCATGACTATTCTGCCTCCCTCTCCTACCCTCATGAACCTGATAAGATGAATTTAACCAATCTCACTATATCTGAGATAAACAACCCATCCAACTCGGTAGATTGAGTTGAGACCCTTTTAGAAACTAAATCCATCCCTCCACAATGATATGTGCCTCTCCAACAATATCATTACGTTGTCTTCGAGATCTATCATTCCCATCATCACCATAAATTTCCTATTCCTTCAGTTACATCTTTGGTAGCATCATCATTCAGATCATGTATACTTTGTTGTATTGTTGCTTGTGTTATGATTTCCTTTAATGGAAATATCTCCCTAGTAGAAACGAGTAACCAAATTCAAGTTCTTATTGAACTCTTGCATTAACATAATTTTCATTTTGACCTATTCAGTTTCAAATTCTAGTGTGGTTGGTTTACTGGTTGACTACTAGCATTCACCAAGCGGTTATTGATGATCATAGTTAGTTTAGAGTAAATGTTTGACTTTGCCTTCAAAACCAAGCTTCAAGAATATGCAATTATCATGGAACATTTCAGAGCTCATACTTTTCTACAAAGGAATACACTATTTTCATTCATCAAGAATAGTTATATGAGAAAGAACCAAGTGGTTATGCTTTTCAAAATTTTCACCTACATTTCCTATCTATCATTTTCTTATTGAATGGGAAAGTTGGAATTTTCGGATTTTCAAATTAAAGTTCTACGCTTTTGGTGTTCATCTCACATTTTGGTTTCCTTCTAAAATCTTCTTTGGTATGTGAAGAACGAGCAGTGGTGCAGCTTGTAGTGGTGCAATTTTTAAAGATATGAAAATTCTATATTGATTTAAGACATGCAATGTTCAATATCTACATGATACCTTCTCTTGACGTTCCATTCATAAATTTGAAATTTGTAACAAGTATAAATTTTACTAATTAATTATATTGATTATTACAAAATTGAAGACAAAGGAAGAATCATATATAATGTAGGTTTATGTTAATGGAAAATTTTAAGAGAAATGAATAATTATATAATGATAGGTGGACCATAGGGGTTGGGTTCCTTACCATCAATGTATTCTATATAAGGAGGAAGAAGAAGGAGAAGATGACATCACTTTTGCTTGTGTAATTGAGGATAAGGCTAAGAAGAGACAACATAGTAATGGATTGATGGCTCATGCATGACTTGTTTTTGAAATATCTTGAGTAATAAGGTCTATGGCTAGGTTAGAGTAGGACTCCAAATATTTTTGCAATAATCAATCTTGAGTGAATAGAATGTCATATCTAAATAGACCTTTGTGAGAGTAATCTATTGTAGGCAACGATAGAGTACATCATTTCCTTATTGGAAGAAATTAAACTTTTATCATGGTATAATATAATTATAAATATTTAAAATACTAGATGTTTACAATCAATTTTATAAAGGATTATGGGATTCTTAATATTTTTGCTGGAATTTTAAATATTGAGATAGAAATTTGTAATGAGAATATAATGACCTCAATTCCTTGTGAATGCTATAAGTATCTACTATGTATATTTTTTTCAAATCGAATAGAAATATGATCAACTTTGTTTTTGCTAACGAAAAAACACACAAACATATTCCATTATATAAGATTTTTTGTTATTGTTTACAAAATTATTATCAACCATGGTTTATTTAGAAAATAGCATATATTAAACTATATAATGAATTATTAAATTGATAACTATTTAATATGGGTTTACTTTTGGTGATGTTTCTCTAGATCATCTTATGATGTTGTGGACTATTTAGAAGTCACGTGACTAGTAAGTCAGGTTTTCATGTCTCCTTCTCATGTTTATACAAAATAATGTAGAGAATGAATGGGAATATTTAATTCATGATACTAAAAATGGGATCAAAATTATCTTAATTTTACACACAATATATTGACAATGTATCCATGTGAGAAGTACTAGAGTAGCGGGATTGCATCAACCAAGACTTTTCTATTTATGAAAATATTAGGCTTTAAGAGTTCATGAGTTGTAGTGATGGATGCATTAAAGAGGGACAATCAAATTAACTCAAACTACTAGAATGGGATATTCATGGGTGGAGGATAAGTTGTACCTATTATGGGAGCCTCATCTTTAGTATCTCCTCTGTCTATATGTTCTCCTTATGTGATCAAAAATTTTCACAAAACTATTTTGAGTGTTAACATTTGTTGATTACATAGTCATCTTGTTTCATTAATAGAATTATATTTCTTGATAAAACAAGTAGAAAACATCCTATTGGTGTGTTGGGATTCAAAATAATTTTTCCTTCCCCTAATATTATTTTTTAACTTGAGGAGGTGGAGGATTTTGAGGATGGCATATTATTATCTTCTAAGCAATGTGAGCAGGCCTCGACGAAATTTAGGACCTCAATAGAGAAACCTGGTGAAAGAGATAATTGTTCAATAAAATCTATTGATATTGATGTTAGGATCTCAGATGGCGCCTCCTACCTAACCTATTCACACCTAAGCTAGTCACAGTAACACAAAATTACACTTTGAAGTTCCACTTTAATTATTCCTGCTATTTTTTTACCACAATATTGAGGGGCTTTGGGAAAATAAGTCTGTTGATGATTAGTCGTGACATTCTGGTGTAATAATACTTGTACATACCATAGAGTACATAACTCCTATGGATGACATAGTATCTTGGTGTAAGTATGTTTTGATCCATATGACCATGGTGATAATATTTAACAAAATCCTCATGTCTATTCATCAATTTCATGTGTGATTAGTCGGGACCCAACATACACACTTGTACCTAGGATATAAGATTATGTAATCCTTTCTTGGATTACTTCATTGTCAACATTGAAAGAAACATTTATACTTGATAGTTGGATTTTTGGATGCATTGCTTGGATGACTTCATTATTAGTGTGGAGTATAGTACTTGTACATGGGACCTTGATTTATGGATGATCCCTTTATGGACACACTTCTTGGACTACTTCACTCTTATGGTTGGGGACAATGCCCATACAGAGGAAGTTGGCTTATGGAGATGCATCATAGTTATAAAATTTGAGAGAAATGTGTTTCAAAGGGGATGAAATGGTGATATCCCCCCTAGTGATGTAATGAGGTCCATAATGGTTAATAATATTATAAGTATGGTGGTCATTTAATGTAATGTATACAAAGTCTATTATGTTAATTATTACTAAATAATTCATACTAGGTAGTTTTCATGCAATAAATGTAATATGGCATATTCATTAGCATATGCACCAACAATGGTTAAAATTTAGGTTCTATAATTGAATAATATTTGAGTCCTACTTATTTTATTTGTTAAGTATAATGATTGTATTTGAGAATTAATTCATTGGGAGGTTGCCCTTGAAGAGGAAAATGAGCAAGAGTTTTTCTTTCCATAAATTGATTACCATACCATGTTAACTTACCTTGATTATTTTGGATTCAATGAAGTAAAATGAATTTTTATCATATTCTTGGTTATATTCCTTGTTATTCATCTTCAACACTAAGAAACATAATAAAACCACTAGTGTAACTAAAGGAGGTAAAACATGTCCAATGAGAATATTTTGATGCATTGCATGTGGTAGTCATGGACCATAGGTGGAACTAATGAAAAACCTAAAACAAGTTTTTTCAGAAGGTTTACATCTAATGTGTGTGGGAGAGAGTGAGGGAGGTAAGATTGAGTTTGGTGAGAACATATGGTTATAGTGTGTGATGAAGGAAACCTTAAGATGGATTTTGTAAGAAGGACTCGATGTAGTGTCTATGGGAGTGGATAAAATACTAGTGGAACTAATGATAGAGATAATATAGGAAATGTAGTGTCTATGTGAGTGGATAAAATACTAGTGGAAATAATGATGGAGATAATATAGGATTGGAAATATGATGTCTGGAAGAATATGAATAACTCCTGGAACTAATGAAAGAGGTAATATGGGTTTGAGGAGAACATGATCTAGACCAATAGTGGAACTAATTATTTGGTGAGAAGGTTTATGAATAACTCTTGGAACTAATGAAAGAGGTAATATGGGTTTGAGGAGATCGTGATCTAGACCAATAGTGGAACTAATGATTTGGTGAGAAGGTTTATGAATAACTCTTGGAACTAATGAAAGAAGTAATATGGGTTTGAGGAGAACGTGATCTAGACCAATAGTGGAACTAATGATTTGGTGAGAAGGTTTAGATATAGTGGAGTGAATGAAATTTGAACTAATGAAAGAGGTAATAAGGCTTTGGTGAGAAGGATTTAGTTTGTGATGAAGGAAGTAATACAATTTTGGTAAGAAGGTTTAGATCTAGCACTTGTGGAAGCAATTACCACTTTTCATGGATGGTTGACTCCAAAGGTATTGATTAAGCTCATAGTAATGGTAATGGTGAATGTTATAAAAGAGGTAAGATGAATTTAGAGAAGAGGTAAGATGAAATAAATATGGCAGAGTTGAAAATCCCTTCCTATCCCCAACCCCACTTTTCACCTAAATTGTATTTGTGCATTGTTGCTTCTCGAGAATGAAATCAAAATGATGGAATTGAAAAGCCCTCTCTATCCCCGACCCCACAGCTAATGTCGTAAGTTTTCCTAGTCTTTTAAACTGAGGATCACATTATATTTTCTTCACACATCCAGTGCAGAGCAGATCAGAGTAATGTGTATATTTGTCGCCCACTGCACTAGTCTTCACTGCCAATTATCACAATGGCATTTGGAACCATGGAGAGGTTGCCCAACAGAAATATGATAAATATGATGAGGGATTTGAAGTTATCAAAGGATCCTAATCCTGGGCAATTTCTGTATGGAGCCTTCCACTTTGATAGCATAAATTCTGAGGAAAATCTATTGAATGTCCTGCACATGACTTCAGGAAACGGGGAAAATAGCTCTTCCCAAAACTACCCCCGATAAGGATTCCAGTGTCAGTGCTAAAGGAGTATCAGAATTTATGTGTGGAAGGAAGGCCTTATTTGCCCCATTGCAATGGAGGTTTTGTCGAGGAAATGGAGAGACCAACACCAATGTTGAATACCACCCATATTCACTCGGGGGAGGGAACGGGCAGGAGCAAGGTGGATTGAGATTCCAACCATGGCAAGTTGGACTAGGTTCTCCTTCGGGTCGTTCTACAACTCTTACCGTTGATCATGGCATAACCCAAATGATGGAATCCCTTGCCGCTTTCTTCCTAGATGGGAAGGATGACAACAACACCAATAGTAATACCAATGATGAGGAGCGGAGAGGGAAAGGAAGAAGAGTATGTATTTGGATGGAGAGCCTCTTTACGCCTGTTCAACATACCCATCTGGGGGTCTGATATAGATTCATTGTTGCTTAGGGTTTGAGAGCCACGAGACGAGGGTTTCTCTGACGAGCATTCAGGGCAGTAGGCCCAACAGTTATACCCATTACGAGGATAAGAAAGGGCTCTTCAGCCACGATGTGGTTCCCTCTTCCCCATTGCATCTTACAGGGAGTTGACTCTTAGTCATAAACCACACACTTAGAAATCTCTTAGCATTAGATTTTATGGTAAATTTAATAAGCAGAGAACATAATCCTTTATTGGTGGGTGGCAGGAGATAGATATTAAGAGACCCTAATTCATAGGAAAAGTGGGAGATACGGGTGCTGCCTAAGCGGGAAACAGTAGGAAACTGTGGGCTAGGCCGGCTGGAAATGGAAACAGGCTGGCTGAAAATGGAAACAAGCCGATTGAAACCACTGAAATGTTTTTGGTGTAGAGGCCGAAAATCATTTTGGCGCCAAATTGTTTTAGTTTTTATATGTTGGGGCTTTCATTGTGATTTTGCAAAGGCACTGGAAGATAAGCTAGATGTTTCAAGGAACACAACAAAGGGTTTATTTTCCAGAGGTATTTTCCTTTCAATTTGATGTGTTTTCCTTGTATTTTCCAGACGTATTTTCCTTACATAGCTGAAGAATTGGTATTGACATTTCCTGTGAAGTGTTTGGCACTGGTATTGAGGTTTCCTTTCATTTACTGAGTGTTTTTGTCTTACCGTTCTTTTAATTATTTAATTTCCTAACCTTCCAATTATATTTTCTTCTCATTAGGTATATGGTTGGGTATGAAGGGTTTGCAAGTGTGATGTCTATATGAATTAGAGCACCCAAGGACACACAAAAACATTCACATGTTGAAGATTTGGCTTCATCCTTATCTTTCCTTACTATCTTCATTTCACCTCTCAACTCAATCGTAATCATTCAAATCTCATAGTTTTAATCCTTTCACTTCAAAAATAAATTCGCCTTGATTGAAGGATTCACAACCAATCTTGTTGGAAGCAGTCATGGCATAATGAATGGTGAAGGCATAATGCAAGGGTGCCATGGAGACATTCAAGTGCATTAAAGTCATGAGCCTTAGTTAAAGTTCATAAATATCTTGCCAGGGTGTGATGGAGACATTCAAATGTATTGAAGTCATGAGCCTTAGTTGACATTCATAGATAGCTTGCTCCTCACATGTGTCTTATAAACAAAAAACAGAGGAAGACACAGGCTCAACTGATCTTCGTGACGTTGAGGAAAGTTAAGGAACATGTCCATTCTTATTTTATGTCAAGTAGAAGTATTAGATATATCATTATTGTCTCCTTGTGATAAATAAAGGACTTGTAGATAGAAAATAGTCTTAGAGGAAGAATGATAAGTATAAAGACGTTAGAATTAGATCCTTATGAGATTAATACTAGCTATTATCCTTATCTTAGAAACTCAATGTCTCTAAGGATCCTTATCTTAGAAACTCAATGTCTCCATATCCTTAGAGTGTTACAAGTAATATGGCCTAGCATAGATTATTAGCTAGTTAAAAGTGATCCACTTTATAATTAAGCTTTCCCTCTTACAGGCATGCCCCATTTCCTAGACCTGCTAAGTGCTCCTAAAAGAGGCCTTGTATTTCACTTTTTATTTGCTAAACCACTCCTTAATCGAATAGCTACAAACCCAACTTTAAGTACCGAAAGAAACATGTATTGCTACTGCTAGCTATAAGAAATCAAAGAAATCGAGATCAAAGGGTAGGATCTATTCTCTTCGAGTGAGGTGGTGAGGTAGGAATCAATTTCTCTTGTTTATCGCCATCATACCTTTTGTTTTCCTTTCTACTCTTCTTTTGGATCCCCAACAACATATCATAAAACATGTTGGTTCAAGATATTTCTCACTGAGAACAAGGTCATAATCATAGAGTGGACCTTGTACCCACATAGAAAGGCCCTTGTATACCATTGAAACTCTCAATGTGATCTACAAAGATTTCAAAATTAATAGGCTAGGATGAAAATATATGAAAAATGCATAATTACATATTAGAGTACATTATGGGTGTTGCTAAATGTTGTTAGTAACTTGAGTGTCCTCTCTAACAAGTGTCATTAAAAAAGGATAACTCCTTTGATTATAGAATAAAATATAGGAAATCATTACATATTAGTAAGATGATAGGTCAGTGGGGTATATCAATTGGTTCAAAGTTGAAAAGTTTCAAATAACATGCAAGAGGTCTCAAGGTTAAGTTTTTAGGTTGGCTTCCTTGCCTAAGTAGGTCTTACTCAATGTCCCTGCCATGTTAGGCACCAAAAATGTGTTGAGCTAACTACCCTGGGTATTTGGGGTTTTCTGTAAAATTTATATTCAGAAGATTATATATATATATATATATATATATAATCAAGATTCTTTAAAAGAGAAGTTTAAGGAGAATGGTCAACATGTTCATGAGTAAACTATACAAGGAGTAAAATATATTGTCTCGGATGTGAACATATCCTCATTGCATTTGGAACTAATTTAGTTATTACATGCCAGTAAATATCTATGTTGTTTGCCCATTTTTTTCATAAATGTAATTTCATGTGTGTTTCAAGGAATGAAAGAGTTAACTCTGAAGAATGGTATCCCACAGGTAGGAAAGTTGGCATAAGTAGTAGCTATTGTGTGTGAATCAATGTCAGATTCCTTAATGGCATGTAATGCATATATTCTTGTCATTTTAATGGCATTGAAACTCATTAGTAGATAACTTTCCTTTCTCCTCCACCTGTAAGATCAAGAAATATTAAGAAATTATATGCAAACTCCAAGAGCATAAAGGACTCCACTTAAATTGGTTTCTAGCTAAAGTAGCTAGAGAAAATATGAGTAGCATCCATATATTTAGGGGATTTATACACTAGTTTTATACCCATTAAATAATTAAAAAAAACAATAATCGATTTATACACTAGTTTTATATATTTTATGTTATCTTTTAATACACCTTTTAACATTTTATTGTTCGAGGGGTCACATTCTCTTTTCACTATTATATAAGCTGCGGTTGTGATCCCTTCACACACTTATCCCTTAGTAATTTTGCACAGAGCTTTTCATTTTAAGGATTATTTTTAAGCTTTCCCTTTTCATGATTCACATATAGCTATTTCTTTTCAGGAGATGATCCTGTATCATATTACCTAGTTAAATTTTAAAAGCATGACCTTGTGCCAAAATTGCATGCCATCACCAAACCTCATTGTTGTTCCCTCTATGCTAATGCCATCCTAGCATGTACACCATAGTAACTTGTGCTCTTTTTGCTTGTTATTGTTTGTCTACACCTTGAAAAACTCTGTGTCTTGCACTCTATTTCTCTTTGTCTTCTTTTGTTGGCTCATCATAGAGCTCTTCTTCGTTGAAACATGTCTCATGGAACAAGGTAGCTACATCTCCAACTCAAATACCATTAGCAATATCATAGAGCAACATAGCAGTACTGAGTATTGAATGATGTTACAACTAAGTGAAGGAGAGGAGTAGGACATTCTACGATGATGCTCAAAATTCAACCTTCGCACAGTGGTGAAACCCTCTGCATCTGTAACCAAATTAGAGAAGGGAATGCTCTCCTGCAACTGTAGCTATATTCATAGAAACTTGTGTGATTTTAGTGAAATTATGAAAACTATGTTTTTGTCACCCAGATTATGAAGATATCAGATATATTTCATCTTATGGCATTGTTTGACTCCGACAAAAGAAAAACAACACAGGTAATACATATTGTCATAATTATTGGATCTCTGGGAATAAATATCTACAAGAGTAATATTTTCACAGTGGCATAAGCTCATTGTACCAAGGTTTTTGTTTGAGCACATTCATTTCTCATCATATTCCTTCCTCCCCATCAAGCAAAGCAAAGGATCCATGAAGGACATTGTGTTTTCCTCTATCATGTTGTACCTTTAAGCAGTGAAAGTGTGAAAGATTTTGATGAAAATCTTTTATTAGCAGAACTGAGATTTTTCTGAAATCACCTTAGTAAACTTAGATCTTGGATCTCTCAAGAAAATAAAATGGTTCTCCTAAAAGACCTGAAGCTATCTTGTGCAGTAAAGTTTTTTTTGGATACCTTACATGTGGCACTACTCTAGGTATAACAACTCATCATATACATCTCAACATCATTCATGACTTTTTACAAGGTGTAGAAGCTTTTGGAAAATTATGATAGTATTGCAATCTTGTTCACAAATGAAGTTGTGAACAAGATAGTCAAATAACTTATCTTTTGAAGAATGATCTATTCTGAAGAATCTACGGGGATCTTCAGTTATAAATAATTTTTTTGCAGTAATTTGGATAAGAGATGTAGCCTGAATATTCCATGTTGAAGAATGGTTAAGATGAAGAAAGTTCATGGCACTCTAGAATAGTCTCTTTTAAGGAAACTCTCACCTTGAAATCATAGGTGCCTTGAAGAAGTATCTACAAGGGACTCTGATTTTTATATCTGGGTATTATGTAGAATATTGTTATAAACACTTGAATTCAAAAGATATTTCCTCACTATGGATTAGTTTCCTCATTACTTAAGGCCAGATGATCACCCTGAGACAACTTAGATTAATAGCAGGTTGCAGAGGATTGAATTCTCGATATTCAAAGGGAACTATAAAGTTTGGATACATCTATTGATTTTTTCCATCCAACAAGATGATGATCCTCTCATTCACCAATCATATACCTTGATTCGAATATAATTTATGGATATACACTCATTAATATAGCGTTATCTACATAGATTATCCTCCTCAGTATCTTGCATAATAAATTCCTTTAATTCTACACAGAGTGGTACTCGTGACATATCATAAATGTTGAGGGATAAGTGTTACTCTGTCTTCAGGGCCTTTAGTATAACCTCTTCTTTTGTAAATCTAGGGAGCATCTAGCCCTTGCCATCAAAGTCATATTCCCATTCATTGTTTAGGTGGATGGTAGAATATAGAACTGGGCAACGACTTTAACACCACCCTCATTAATCATTTGATAACTGAACTTTGTGTGCATCAAAGGGGTGTAGTGTACCTCTGCTAACACTTGATAGACTTTTCAGGTTGTCTTGCTCATCAAATTCATGAAATAAATTGACAGAGGTCGAATTGTGACATACGAACTACAACGCCTATCAAGAATCTTGATCACAACAAACTCCTTCAATTTTAGACAATTGTTTGGGTAATATCAGGATCAACGTTTCCATTGTGTGTGAATCAATGTTAGATTCCTTAATGGCATGTAATGCATAGATTCTTGTCAATTTAATGGCATTGAAACTCATTAGTAGATAAATTTCCTTTCTCCTCCACCTGCAAGATCAAGAAATATTAAGAAATTATATGCAAACTCCGAGAGCATAAAGGACTCCACTTAAATTGGTTTCTAGCTAAAGTAGCTAGAGAAAATATGAGTAGCATCCATATAGTTAGGGGATTTATACACTAGTTTTATACCCATTAAATAATTAAAAAAACAATAATCGATTTATACACTAGTTTTATATATTTTATGTTATCTTTAATACACCTTTTAAGATTTTATTGGTCAAGGGATCACGTTCTCTTTTCACTATTATATAGGTTACGGTTGTGATCCCTTCGCACACTTATCCCTTAGTAATTTTTCACAGAGCTTTTCCTTTTAAGGATTATTTTTAAGATTTTCCTTTTCATGATTCACATATAGCTATTCCTTTTCAGGAGATGATCCTATATCATATTACCTAGTTAAATTTTAAAAGCATGACCTTGTGCCAAAACTGCATGCCATCACCAAACCTCATTGTTTCTCCCTCTATGCTCATGCCATCCTAGCATGTACACAACAATAACTTGTGCTCCTTTTGCTTGTTACTATTTCTCTACACCTTGAACAACTCTTTGTCTTGCACTCTACTGCTCTTTGTCTTCTTCTGTTGGCTCATCATAGAGCTCTTCTTCGTTGAAACATGTCTCATGGAACAAGGTAGCTACATCTCCAACTCAACTACCATTAGCAATATCATAGAGCAACATAGAAGTACTAAGTATTGAATGATGTAACTAAGTAAAGGAGAGGAGTAGGATATTCTCTGATGATGCTCAAAATTCAACCTTGGCACAATTGTGAAACCCTCTGCATCCATAACCAAATCAGAGAAGGGAATCCTCTCCTGCGACAATAGATGTATTTATAGAAACTTGTGTGATTTTAGTGAAGTTATGACAATTCTGTTTTTTTCACCTGGATTATGAAGATATCAAATATATTTCATCTTATGGCATCGTTTGACCCTAACGACAGAAAAGCGACACAGGTAATACATATTCTCATAATTATTGGATCTCTAGGCATAAATATCTACAAGAGAAATAATTTCACAGTGGCATAGGCTCATTGTACCAAGGTTTTTGTTTGAGCACGTTGTACCTTTAGGAAGTGAGAGCGTGAAAGATTTTGATCAGAGTCTTTTATTAGTAGAACTGAGATTCTGCTAAAATCACCTCAGTAAACTTAGATCTTGGATCTCTCAAGAAAAGAAAATGGTTCTCCTAAATGACCTGAAGCTATCTTGTGTAGTAAAGGCTTTTTTAGATACCTTACATGTGGCACTACTCTAGGTATAACAACTCATCATATATAACTCAACATCATTCATGACCTTTTTACAGGGTGTAGAAGCTTCTACAAAATTATAACAGTATTGCAACCTTGTTCTCAAATGAAGTTGTGAACATGACAATCAAATAAATTATCTTTTGAAGAATGATCTATTATGAAGAATCTACATGGATCTTTACTTATAAACAAAAATTTTGCAGAAATTTGGATAAGAGATGCAACCTTAATATTCCACATTGAAGAATAGTTAAGATGAAGAAAGTTCATGGCACTATGGAATAGTCTCTTTTGAGGCAACTCTCACCTTGACATCAGAAGTGCCTTGAAGAAGTATCTGTAGGGGACTCTAATTTTGATATTCAGATCTTGTGTAGAATAGTGTTATAAAAACCTAAATGCAAAAGATATTTCCTCACTATGGATGAGTTACCTCATGACTTCAGGCCACATGATCACCTTAAGATGAAGCTCTAAAATCCTTGGATTAATAACAGGTTGCATATGATTGCATTCTTGATATTCAAAGGGAACTATGAAATTTGGATACAACGATTGATGCTATCTATCCACCAAGATGATAATCGTCTCCTTCACTAATCATATGCCTTGATTCAAAGAAAATTTATTGATAGAAACTCATTAATATAGTATTATCTATACATATTATCCTCCTCGGTATCTCGCATAATATATTCCTTTAATTCTACACACAATGGTACTCGTGATATATCATAAATGATGAGGGATCGGTGTTATTCTGTCTTCAGGGACTTTAGTGTCCCCTCTTCTTTTGTAAATCTAGGGAGAATCTAGCCCTTCCCATGAAAGGCATATTCCCATTCATTGTTTAGGTAGACGCTAGAATATATAAATGGGCATCAACTTTAACACTACCTTCATTGATCATTTGATAACTAAACTTCTTGTGCATCAAAGGGGTGTAGTGTACCTCTGCTAACACTTGCTAGATTTTTCAGGTTGTCTTTCTCATCAAATTCATGAAATAAATTGACAGAGGTCGAATTGTGACATATGAACTACAATGCCTATCAGGAATCTTGATCACAACAAACTCCTTCAATTTTAGACAATTGTTTGGGTAATATCAGGATCAGCGTTGCCATTCAAAGGAGAACATGTCTCAATTTTCATATCTCTCATGATAGCAAAAGTATCCTTCAGACCTATCACAACCTTAGTTAGGGATGTGATTAAACTGCATCCCATTTAGTCTTCATTTTTTTTTTTCAATTTTGAAGCCCCTTTCCAAATCTGCAATATGTTATTGTTCTCTGCCTACATCATAAAATGAGTGCTCATCAGAAAACACAGAGGGGAATTTCTTTAAGTTGAATGCAATGAACTCATCGAGATTGCATGATCAAAGATCAATTGTCCATAAAAATAAAAAATATGAGATGGTTCAGAATTTGATTTTTCATAATGAAATTTTTCAAAGATCAATTGTCAGAAACATTAAGTAGCTTGTAGGTACTCTTTCACTAAGATATATGAATATTAAGATATAAGTGTCTGGTCATTACATATATTTAAATTTAATTAAAGGAATAGACTAAAGTCTAGTATTAGTCATATATTAGTTTGTATTATTATAGATATCAGTCTATATAGTATGGAAATATGATAAGAAAATTGTATATTAAAATAAAATAAATAATGTATTTATATATATAAGTTTTTGAGAAATATTATAGAGATATGTAATATATAATAATATATAATAGTTTATGGAATTATATGTGGTGATCTCTTTTATGTTTCAAGAAAAAATTCCTTAATTTTACTAGATGACGTGATATTTGTTGCTCAAAGGCTAATTGGTATATCCATTTAGCTTGAGTTGGAAATAAGGCCTTACTACCAACTCAATAATTGATAGCACATTTGTTTCAAAAAATTAGTGTAAACATTAAGAAGACTATATTAATTCAAAGGTAGTAAAAAATATAAGATGGTATTTGAAGAATGAGAGATAACATCATGTGAATTTAGTAGCTTGTAAAGTTTGAATTGGTCTACATTCACTACATGCATTTTAATCACAGAACTGCCTCAATGAAATTACATGCATAAAAGTTTAAACCAACATATTTTAGAATAATTTTATGGTTTTACACATTGTCATATATTTCAACATTTATTTATGTAATGATCCTAACTAGCATCCGAAAACTTGTCTTCACATATTTCTATTACGTTATTCTATACAAAATGGTAGACTAGCTATTTATGTTGCTTTTGGTATTTGTAGTATTTATGTTGTTGATTTAGTTAGACGTTGGATTTATTTTTAGAAATAAATCTAAAATGATACTTCAAAAGTTTAATTGTGATGAGTTAGAGGCTTGTTGGAACACTCTGATAAGCTTGCCTCAAATTGTTGGACAGATATTCAATGCTCACTCAACACATTGGTGGAGTTTTGTTCAGGGTTGTGAACCTAGATCTCAATTTGTTTCATATCTAATTCCTACAGAAGCACTATTCACTACCTTGAAACAACAAAAAAACAAAAGTACAAAGAATCAAGTGATCAAAGAGCCAAAAAATACACTGAAAAACTACATATTCATAGATTCACTCCCTAGGTTTATTCTTTGGTCATGTTCTCTTGAAAAAGAAGTAATACTCAAGTTAAAAATTGCAGCCTTATTGTTTAAAAGACATGGTGCATTAAGGGAAATAGCACATCGTCATCTAAATATTCAGATGAATGGGAAAAAATACCTACTCTAGGTACAAATGAATACTTCAATGAAATGATATATTGTCGTTGCAAAATGTGCCAAAATAGGAAACTAAAGAAGTGAAGGCTTGTTGGTATCCATAGATTGGACCATGGAGTTTATATAGAAGAGGTACATTATAATTAACAAATTGTTATTCTTATAATAAACAAAATATGCACATTATTTAATACATTATTATTGATCATTTCATTTGATTTTTTTATTTATGAAAGGATGCTTCTGGTTCCCAATATTCTTGAAGAACCAACAGATGATATTGATAATAGTGACTCTCAAGATGAAGGGCAAGACACATTTATGGGTGAATACACTTCGCAGATAAATGAGGCTCGTGTCAATTAATTTATCCAAGACTTCTACACATCTTTTGAAGAAGTAGTTGATTCACCCCTAGCTCAATTGGCTAGGACACCTCTTTATGCGAAGGTTGAATCTTCTATATTGGCGACACTTATGTTGTTGTTGAACTTGAAGGTTACACATGGGTTAACAAATACAATGCTTTACTGATATATTAAGGTTGGGTTGATATTCCTATAAATTAATGCTCTAGATGTCATAGAAGTTTTAAATATTGTGTATACTTATAAAAATCATTTCTTGCACTATGCAGACTTTTGGAAAAAAAAAATACTTCTAAAGGATAATAAGTTGCCTCATTCTCATTGAGAAGTATCTTCAATAATGAAAGACATTGGAATGGAGTACAAGACATATGATGCATGTCAAAATGACCATATATTGTACTATGGAAATAATGCAAATATACAACAATGCCCAATGTGTCACACAAATAGGTATCGTCAAGATCAAGTATCCAAGAAGGTTCCTTATAAAGTACTATGAGACATTGCACTAAAGCCAAGGTTTGAGAGAATGTTCAAATGCAAGGAGTTGGAAAAATACATGGATTATCATGCACAAGGGAGGAGTCAAGATGGTGTCATGCATATGGTTGCTAATAGTAAATGTTGGAAAGAGATTGACGTAAAATGGCCACATTTAAGAAATAAGCCAAGGAATGCAATAATTTCTCTAGCAATGGATCGTGTCAATTCTTTTGGAGATCTTAGAAAAACATATTATGTTTGGCCAGTGTTAATTATAAACAACAATATTCCCCCTTGGACGATAATGAGAAAGTAACATGCAATGTTAACTCTTATCATACTAGGTACTAGAACATATGAATGCAATGCTTTCTTGAAGATTATATAAACATATTTCAATTTAGTTAATCCTAATAAAGAACTATTTGTTCACTTAGGGAAATATCAGGTAAAGGATATGGATGTATACATGGAGCCCCTCATTGATGAGCTTCGTGAATTATGGGATGGTGTAAATATGTTTGATGTATCAAGACCTATCAATGATAGAAACTTCCTATCTCATGTGATTCTTATATGGATAATTCATGATGCCCCATGGCTCTCTATTTGTTGTGGTAATATAATATAAATTACATTTATAATTATTTTGTTCATTTTATCATTTACTAAATATGGTTTCCAATCTTATTTTAGGACTACAAACAAAGGGGAAACATGGATGTCCATCATGTGGGCCAAAATTATTGCATAGGGAGTCAAGGGATCTCAATAAAACTATATATGATGAGTATCGACAATTCTCACCACGAATCATCACTGTCGAGTGCATGATAAACATAATTTAAATGGAAAGGAAGTGGAAATGAGGAACCCAATAAAGATGAACCCTGCTAGGTGGAAAGCGATGTATGACAAAAAAGAAGGGACACATTTTCCCCTAGGAATGAAAAGACTCTCTATTCTTTACAAATTAGAATATTATTAGATCTTGCAAATAGCCCACAAATTTGATACTATGCACATCGGGAAAAATGTGGCAGAGTGTTGGTGGAAACATCTAAATGGAAATAACATTGAAGCAAAAATAAAGTTAAGGAAGGACCTTTGGGTTTCCAATATCATGTTGAACGTGTGGTTGCATGAAGATAACTCATATGTTCATGCTCCATGGACATTTACATCAAACGAGAAATAAAACATCATTTTTTCTATGAAAAGCATAAGATTTCCTTCTGGCTTTCGTGCGACATTAAAAAACTTATTCACAAGAGATGAATCAGCGTTCTCAGGCCTAGAAAGACATGATTGGCATAATTGGATAAAGGTAACGTTGTCACATGCTATATTTGTTGGAAACTTAATTAGAAAATTGTATATCCTAGTGATAATATCAGTTCATGCATATTTGAACATGGCTATTTGTTAATAGTCATGCTAGTATAGTGATAAAATCAGTTCAGGCATATTTGAACGTGATTATTTGTTAATGCTCATGGAGTATGTGTTTCCTACAGCAATACCAAGTACTTTTGACCACAATGTCACTTTGACAATTTACAAAGTATGTAAATATCTGAGGTATTTTTCAATCCATCATGCATACTCTTCCATTAATGTTATCATTTGAAGTTCATCATTGGGTATGCCTTTATATGAGTTTCTAATTTTAGTTTACAAGAAACAACAAGTCTTTATTGTAATACTTGTAGGTGGGTCTCATCTAAAGATATACATCAGGATGACTTGAAGTATTGGAATAGGAATGTTTCACTTTTGATGTGTCATATTCAAATGTGCTTCCCTCCAAGCTTCTTTAATTCTCAAGAGAATTACCATGTACACCTAGTAGAAGACATTGAACAGTTTTTTCCTATTCATATTCAAACAATGTGGCTTGTGGAGAGATATATGAAGGTCTTAAAAAAATTGTGAGGGAAAAGGCTCGACCAGAGGGGCCATAGTTGAGGGGTACATGGCTTTCCAGGAAATGGCTCATTTGAGTGAGTACCTACCTCAATTGCATCTTGAAGCTCCGCGATTATGGAATTATAACCAATATCAATCATTTGAAGAAGAAAAAATAACGAGTGAAGGGACTTCAAATAGGATAAAAGGTATAAAGAAATGTTAGGAGTTATTTTTATCTTAATTTTTATATTACATGGCTTTAAATAATTATTAATTCATTTAAAAAATACATTTTTCATTGTAGATGCTGAGTGGGAGGCATTACATTTGTATGTTGCAGACAATTCAGACTTTATGTTGGAATGGATGGAGAAGTACGTTGCAAGAAAAGAAATAGAATATGAAAATGCATGGGCCGATATATATTATAGACATGGTCAAAACACTACTCGAGGATTGCTCGCAAGCCATAAAAGAATGTGGCGAGAGAGATACTTGTGGAAATGGCTAAAGACCATTATTGAACACTAGACAATAAAAGGGAATGAAAGAGTAACACAACAACAATTGAATTTCATTAAAGATATATAAATGGGGAGGTGATATATATTAATATATTGCATATATTTAATAAATTTTTTGTTCGATTTCCTATCCTTGAATCTAACTAGTTGATATTTATATGAATTTAGGTACGATGTTACAAAGGAATGTGGAATTTTGGTCATCATTTTCGCATCAGAAAAGTTGATGAGAAGAGAAAAACTTATGATTGTCGAGTTTCAACATCATTTGAGGTGGAATGTCATTCACATGCAAATGATAGACAACCAATCATAAGCACACTTCGCTACTATGGAGTGTTGGAGGACATTATAGAGCTTGATTTTATATCTTTCAAGAAAGTTATTTTTCGTGTTGAATGATACAAGATTATCGAAGTGGAAGAAGAAAAAACTATCTTGCTCCATAATAATGGATTCCATATGATCAATACATCTAGGTCTAAAGCCACTTCTGAACCTTATGTATTTCCAAGTCAATGTGGACATAATTTTCTAATTCCAAATTTAGAACAACCTGGTTGGTCATTTGTGATTGATTATGATCCAAGAGGACCAAGAGTAACATTTGTTCAAGATGTAGAGGACCGTTATTTACTTGAATATGCAGAAGTTCCCCCTGAAGACATAGATGGCCAAGATGGAGATGATGAAGAATTTATTGTCAATGATGCATATGACCAAGACAAAGACCATGAAGAGTTTACTGAAGTGTCTGAAGGACATAATAAACCACATGGGCATCAAATCCATGAAGATAATGAATTCATTGATTTTAATTTACCTGTAGTTGAAGGTGATGAAGACTATGAAAATGACAGTATTAATTTGTTTGTGGATTTAGGGTCTATTAATGATGGGGTATATATGCCATTATATGAGGGGATTTCATGCGAGGATGACATTTTTTGATCACTATGTTTACCTTAAGATAGTTTTAAGGATTCACTACAATATAAATTTTCTTTACAAGTTAAGAATTGAGTTTTTAATCGTAATGAACATTAAGTAATCTGAATGTTTAATGTTTTACTTGTGAGGATGACATTTATTTATCACTATGCTCACTTTAAGATAGTTGTAAGGACTCATTACAATATAATTTTTCTTTACAGGTTAAGTAATGAGTTTTTAATTATAATGAACATCAAGTAATTTGAATGTTTAAGGTTTTACTTGAAAGACATATATATTTGGTGTTACCGATTATATTTTCTTATCAATTTTTTGATCAAGGTTTTCTTATTTTTATGTTATTATGTGTTTTTTTAAGAATGTGCCCATGGGTGTTACCGATTCTACTATGGGGGATTCAATGATCTTAACTACTTTTATGGAAATTTTAACAAATGCACAAGGGCAAGACATTGCTATGATGATGCATGAGGTAAGCTTGAATATTGTCTTTTATAGGTTCAATTATCTTATGTTCCTTATTATATTATGCTAATTTATGTTTGTGGAATGTAGGAAATCTCTAAAGTCATTCCAACCCCTATAACACCTTTTAATACATCTAGGGTAATGCTAGTGGTAAAACTTGATCAATATTTTTGTGCATTTAATTAACTTATTTCACTATATCTATTTATTAATATTTGGGTTATTTCTAAGCGTGCATTTTGCTGGCATCTAGGATTCATTTATGCCCCTCAATACACCCAATGTCGGCATGCAGGGATCATTAATACCCCCATATACATCCAATTTTATGCAAAATGTAAGATTAAACCATCTATTTGCGTGAGTTTGATTATGTTATTTGTGGAGAAATCTAGGGCATATATTCAATAAATTTTTTGCACAACGACTCCATGATTTATGAGGTTACCAAGAGCTACATTGTCCTATGATGACTGCTACCAGTATGTAGACTTTTACATAAGCTATGAGCTCTTTCTCTAATTTGTATGCTTACCATGACTCCTTCTTACTAAGATGCATTCAACCATGGAAAATGTATTTCATCATTGACTTTTTCTTTGCTATTCATCTATATTATGAACAGTGTCTAAGGGTTTGTATTGGTCCCTTCTTTCATCATGCCTTTCAATGGATCACCCCATCCAATTTTTACTTCCTGTACCTGCAATACTATTTTATCAAGTAACCCAAGCAATATATTATTCCAAACTATGATGTCAAGTTACTTTTCTAGGGTTTTATGTAATCAAGAGGTTACTTTAGGGTTTCTTAAATTAAAACCTTAGATCATACAATTTTCCCTTTATGTCATTATGGAGTTTATCCCATGCCCTAGCAATCAAATCATATGGAACAAATACCTTAAGATTAAGGTTTCTAAATGCTAGCATTTTCTTAGAATATAAACCCATAAATTGAACCCTACTACATCTTATGATGGGCCCTTAAAAATAAAATTATTATACATACCTGATGGAAATCTATTATAATGCTTATTATTTTGATTGCCATGATTGTTTGCAATGGTACTGTACACTTCATTGATCATTTGCCATCTTCATCACCTTCTTCTAATGAGTCTTCTGAGATATTGTCGTTCTATAATGGGACTTACATCTTCATGTTTTCCATCAAGTTATAGTATGGTTACTTATGGAACATTTCGACTTGGCCCTGGAGGTTCATTTGACTTTGTTTGACTCAAACAAAAATCTTCTGTAGAGTATGTAACATGCCCAAATGGGTTTATGACAACGACTCAATGACCAATCCTAAGAGCTCACAATGGGAGCTTGATATAGAAAAAAATTACTTGAGGATGAAACCCATGCCTCAAGCATAACGAAAATAATATTAGTTTTCCTTTCTTGACATAAATTACATAGAATTGTGATTACATGTGTCATTATGAAGACCGAACCTAGTTACATATTTCAACATTATTCATCTATTATTTCATCTTATTATTTATATTTGTGCCTTGCATGATATTTATAGGCTGACTCCAATAAGTATACAATATGTTGGGTTAGAGGGTCATATTATGCCCATAACATGCCCTTTACATCAAATGTGGGATCAGTCAGAATTCTCCCACCAGGACTAGAACAATTTTCTTTGAGGAGTCTTATAGACTCACGAACAAGAATGTTAAGGTTCCTACCAACTATTCCTGAAAATGTTCAAATCAGACAAAAAATAATTGAACAAATCCAGTTATGGGAAATTCCATTTTTGGAGAGTGTAACTCCTACCTCAAGTCAACAGGTAAAATTATTTGATTTTTTTATAATTTCATTTGTTACATTTAGGATAATTATTTTAGAAATGAAAAATAGTTTCATATTTTGGTTGTGTTCTTAACAGTTCCACAATTTCATTGTAAATGCAAGAAGTAAGTGACAAAGTGCCTAATGTACCTATAAGGGCATCTACCTCAACCCCCAAGACTACAACAATATCATCGGTGACCAAAAAAACAATGAAAGAAGTTATAATATTTCTCACTTAAGAAGGAAATGTCTTGAAGGATGAAATGGGGTTGAAATTTTATCACTTTATTTTTCGTTGTGCAGAACAATTATTTGGAAATACCATCCAAATGGATTGGAGGAAACAAAGTAATGCCAAAAAAGAAGAACTATTTAAAGATGTCGTAATGGCAAAGGTAATCCTGGATTTGATAAGGAACTTATTTTAGAGATTTCAGGTAAATACATTCACTCAAAGAGGTCCAATTTAAGGTCAAAGTTGGCAAAAAACTTGATGTATCCATGTTCATCTCGGATCACAGACCAAGTGACCTGGGATGAACTTATGAAAGATGCCAAGTTTAAGAGGAAAGTCCGCAAAAATTAAAACTATATGCCATCTACACAAGGAGGAGCTAAGAGACGCCTCTGAGATACAAGAAAAGCAACCCAAGCTAGGGTGTCAAAAATTGGATCTCACAAATTAGGCTTTGGTGGATATAATAGTATTTGTGGTGGCATGGTAAGTGATATTTCCATCTATTATATTTTCTATTTTAGGCAAAATAACCATGGTCACATTGAGTTAATTGTATCTTATTAGTTATTTTACCTTATAAATATGATTATCTTTGTTAATGTAGGTTCACCAGTTTCAAAAGGAAGCTTCAGAGGAAGACTTAAAATATGCTTTATTACATGGTTCCCAAGGTCTTCGACAACACATGATAGATCGAGGGGGAAAATTAATTACTGGTTATGGATCTGAGGTTAGTACTTTATAATATTTTACGAATAATTTAATAATTCAATTGGAGGTATACTGTTATTCTAAAAAGTTAAAGTGTGTTGTATATAGGAATCAGGTGAAACATCTCAAAGTGAGCATGGGGAGGAGATACAAGCATGTGATGATTCGTTTGTTGCACATAATCATTCAATTGTCATTCCTGAACCTTGGCAGGAAACTATTTTTGAATTTCAACAAATGGGAGACTGAAATAATGAGGAGGGTGCTCAATGTGATGAGAATTCCACACCCACAATTAATGCAACACCTCGCAAAAAGAGGACAAAAAGGATTGATATGTGTTAAATTTTAATAACTTGAATGTGCATCGCTCCAGCTTCTAAGGAGCGCACTAGGTTGTCAGGGTACAAACATAAACTAATTATGTGTGCAATAAAACAAATTTTGAAGATACTTTATTGTTTGAACTTTGTGGAACAAAACAAATTTTGAAGGTACCTTGTTTCTTGAAGGCACTTTGTTTTCCTGCAGTAGTATTGTTATGTGAGTGTCACAAAAAAATAATGCCTTGAATCTACATGATGGATTGAATATATTATGACTTTGGGTTAGAAATAGTTGCTTTCAATGGCACTCGTACAACAATCTTTTGGACTATACGACTTGGTAGTTCATAATTGAAGATTTTTTTGTCGAGAATTATATTTTAGATCAGACCCGTTTTGAATTTAATGCTTGCTGTTGTGTTTTTGTTCCCAAGAGGAAGCCCAACCATCATTTTCTGGGATTCTAATTAAATTCTTACTATTTATGTTTCCAAGAGATAACCCAACTATCATCTTACGGAGGGATTCATTTTGTTTATTATTTCCTTTTTTTTACTGCATCTACAACCTTCATTAGTGTTATTACTTATTAATGTGATTTTTTGGTTTCACTACTACAAGACAAAAATCCACAGGCATGCCTTTTTTTTCTAAAATTTTTACATACGTGGCATTCATGGGGTCAATCGATACACCTCATCACAATCCTTATATTTTCAGGTAACACACTATTTGTTATTGTTTTTCTTTCTTTGTTGTAGTTGTTTCTTGGTTGTTTTTAGTAGTATTCATTCCCTTACATGCTTTATATATCCATGGCTATAACATGGTTTATATATCCATGGCTATAATTTGTATCTCCTTCTCTGGCTACTAGGGTTTTCTCTGGTTGTTTTTTATTTTATTTTAGAGTTCAATGGATCCACCGAGCTTCTATCCCTTTGGGAAATTTTTGCATTCTTGATATCCTTTGGTTCATACAAATAATGTTAGCAGCGTGGGATCCTCTAAGCAATCACCTCGATTTTTGGAAGGTAAAATATGAAGCACTTCAGGTAATTTTGAAGTATTCTCTATTTTTTTTTAGGCTCTAGTAATTTATAGGATATCCATCTCATAGAAAGCTATGTAGACACAAGCCCATATATTTCTTTGTCCCTTAACATTTCAAAATTCTCAACTTCCATTAGCCTTCAATTAGAACCCAACACCCAATCCTATAATTATGTCATAATTATTATACTAAGCCTTTAAAATTAATTTATGACAGTAACATTCTATGTGGTCATGAAAATGCCTTAATCATCATTCCAGTAACAATTTAACATCAAAATTGTGCATGTCAACTTTTCTTTTGTCCAAATCTGTGAACACTTAAATTTATATGATTGGCAGATGAAGAGACGAGAGGTCTCCAAATGCCAGAGCGTAGGAAATTAGAGGAGCGGACATGGTGAACATTTGTGGTGAATATTGGTAACGAAGAAAGTTGTTTAGGGTGTCGTCTTCCACATCTAAGTACTCTTCAGCAGCATCACAGGTAAGCCATTTCTCCGATGTTACATTGTGTTGTTCCATTTCCTACGTTAGAAAATAAAAATGTTCTGGATTATATTTACCGTGAGTTATCATTTCTTAAAAACTATATGAGAAGAAATTTTATAGTTCATTATCAAAATTGTAGTGGGTTTAAGTAGTTGCATGGTGTCTGCATTGTGGCTTATAGTTTTGCTTAACTTAAATTTTTTTGTACACTCACCAATGTTAATCATTCCGCACACAGGGTTTTATCATTATACACAATGGGAGCATCGTCAGCATTAGTTGTAATGTTCATTCAGCTGTGTCTGTGGTTACTATATTTCTATGTTTCTTATTTTGTCATGTACGATAGATTTATTTTTAGAGTAGCAAACAAGCCCTCTCTTCTTTGTAAAAGCGTCAAAATCATTTGGATAACAAATCCAAGTATTAAAAGAGTCTACTTAAAAGAGAAATAAGCCCCAAGGAGGTATTTTATTGTCTTTTAATTTTATTTATGTTCTTTTAATTTCAATTTTAGAATCTTCAAAATGATGCCTCTCAACTTTTCTTTTGTCCAAATTTGTGAACACTTAAATTTAATTAATGATCATAACATCCTAAGCAGTAATCAGAAGGTCTCAATCATCATTCTAGTAAGAATCTAGCTTCAAAATGATGGATGACAACTTTTCATCTCCTGGATTCATTTTATCTACTACATTCGATTATATTTTCCCATCATACTAGGGTTCCCACATTCAAAACATTTTCCCAAAGCAAAACTCAGTTTAAAAGATCCATGTTCAAAACTTATTTTTAGGGCATTCAGGAGCCAATGTTAAGAATCTATTTTTCTTTTATAACAATGGGGATTTGGTTAGCTGGTGAAGTCAATGGAGTGTCAAGCTGCCCACCAGACTCCCATTCTTGGCACATGGCATGAGTTTCAAAGGGATGAGATTTGTTGCAAGTCCAAGGCTATGTTGGCAGAATAGATATCCCTCAGACCTGGCACCTAGGCAGAAGGAAGTCTACTCTTTGTGGGGCAGCCCCTCAGGATATGACTCTCAAAGAAACTCCAATGAAAGGAAATATATTTTCCATACACAAGGATTTCTTGATAAGCCACAACATAGAGAAGTCTTCCAATGCACAAAGCATTGTTCAATACACTTTTTTAATTGAATTTTATCTGAAGGCACTAAGAGGGCTGAAGAAACCCTTACTCTTATGTTAAATATTTATCCAATGCACAATGAAAGCACAAACATCTAACCAATCGATCTCATATAACTTATTTCTCAAGATGTTTTAAGCATTACAATCATATTGAAATTATTTACAATAAATTCCAAAAATCTGACTACTGGAGCAAAGAAAACCAACCTGTGTATCCTTCTCGACCTTAAGAGAAGAAAAATCCTTTGCTTTATCCCTTTGCATTTATCTTGTCTTCCTTCCATTGAAGGCATTCAGAGCTTCTTGACTTGTAAACTGATCAGAGCTAGAAGATTCTTCCAACCCCCAAAAGACCTTGACAACCCCACAAAGGAATTTCCATCCCCTGCCTATTGTGCAATCAGTGGAGCATAAGCAGCTACAGTACATGAAACATTCAAGGATACTGGGGCATCTATATCATCATTTAATTCTTTATTGGTGCCAGTCAAATATTCATGTGAGTTTTATGTTCGTATGCTAATTTCAATTTTAGAATCTTCAAAATGATGCCTGTAGAATTTTCTTTTGTCCAAATATGTGAACAGTTAAATTTAATTAATGATAATAACATCCTATGTAGTAATGTAAATGTCTTAATCATCATTCTCGTAAGAATCTAGCTACAAAATGATGGATAACAACTTTTGTTACGAAACCAGCTCACAAAAATATAGAAAAGATAGATCAACACCTTAGAGATAAGCCACTTCGATGGGGCAACCTCCTTTACATTACACAAATGAACAATTTTTGGATGATACAAATGACAAGACCTCCTTTCTATATATAGGAGTCTAAGGGGTCATAATATAATTAGAGCCGACATAACAATAAGAATGTAAGGGCACAATAATAATAATAGTGGACTTCTATGGGGCACCATAATAACAATATGGGAACTACATGAGGACAAAAATATAATAAGTGGGTTGTGATAATAAAAATAAGGGGTTACACTAGTAGTATAGGGACCTAACATTCCCCTCTCCTTCAAAAGTGTTGTCCTCAACGCTTGAGTAGTTCTTGATGCTTTTGTATAAAATTCTTATCATTCCACGTGGAATCTTCAGTAGGTAAGTTCTTCCACTTGATGAGATACTCTGAAATGGATTGATTTCATAGGTGTCGATTTCTCACTTTTGTGAATGCTTCAGGTTCCAATATGGTTTTTCATTCCTTGTCAAGTTCTCAAAATATTGTTGGAACTGGGATCTTCAACAACTTTTGAATGAGTTCCCACCTTGCTTCGCCATTATTCCATTCATCCCTTGCTTTCTTTATCAAATTTGGTCGGATAATTATACCAACCTCTACCATTTCTGCAACCATATGTTTAATTTCACTCCTTTGGGCATATGGATATCTATAAGGCCCGATGTTTGGAGGAACACTTCCTGGAATCAAATGAATAGAATGATCATGATGACAAATATGTGGGAGACCTTTGGGAGTCTCAAATACCTTGGAATGATTGTCCAAGACTTTTTGGAGATCTGGAGAAATATATGATTTCGATGTGGGAACCATTAGCGAACATAATTGTGAAATCACACGGTCCCATTGTTCTTTCTTTAGAAGCTTTGTCATTCTGTTAGAGTTGATTATATTTCCTAGTTTCCGTATGATACCCCTTAATTCAACTTCCTTTCCTTCTGAAGAAAATTTCAGAAAAAGTTCTTGAAAATTAAAAGCTATTGTACCCAATGATTGTAGCCATTGGTCTCCTAGTACAACATCAACACCACCCATTGGAATGGAAAGCATTGGGCTATTCAATACATATTCTCCCATGGATAGATCAATATTATGGAACTTTCCAGAGCAATTTATGGTTCCTCCACTTACAACCGTCACTTGACACTTTGGTGTTGGATATAGGAAGCAATTCAATTCCATGAATATCTTACAATGAATAAAATTATGGGTACTACCCGAATCAATCAACACTATTACCTTTTTCTTCTTGATATGTCCTTCTATCTTTATAGTTTGAGGAGTGGTAATTCCAACCAATGCATTACAAGATATGGTCGTATTCATTTCATCTTTCTGTGGGGTTGGTTCCTGGTGAGTATCCTTTTCTTTTGATGTTTCTTGATACTTTTATTCATGATATTTCACTTCTTGAACCTTCTTCTTTTTTATATGTCCTATCTTGAGAGTTTGAGGAGTGATAATTTCTTCTAATGCATTACAAGATATGGTCGGATTCATTTATTGATGCTCGATGTGATCTTTCACTTCTCGAACATTTTTCTTCTTGATATGACTTTCTATCTTGATAGTTTGAGGAGTGGTAATTCCAGCCAATGCATTACAAGATATGGTCGGATTCATTTCCTCTTTCTTGATTTGATATTTCACTTCTTGAACCTTTTTCTTCTTAATATGTCCTTCTATCTTGAGAGTTTGAAGAGTGGTAATTCTTGCCAATGCTTTAGAAGATATGGTCAGATTCATTTATTATTTCTCTGGGGATAGAACCTAGTGCATATCCTCTTCTTTTGATGTTTCTTGATCCTTTTTTTCCACCTCTCCACAATCAATGTAAAATAATTTCTTCTCAGCACACCTATGACCTTTAATGTATTTGTTATCACAATTGTCACAAAGCCCTTTTACTCTTTTTCACTTCCAATTGTTGTGTCAACCTTGTAAGTTGTGGAAGGCTAGCAGAAACAACACTTCCATATTTATAGTCATGAGGGGTAGACTTCTTTGTTGCCATAATTCTGTTTTCCACTTTTCTTGCCAACCTGAATGCCTTCTCTAATGAATCAGGTTCCCAAAGACGAACCTCATGTCGAATGTTATCCTTTAAAGTCCCTAGGGAGACATCAATCCTTTGCTTCTCTGGAATATCATTTCCCCTTATATTCAATTTTTTGAAGTCCTCAATGTGCTCTGTCATTGAACGCTTTTGTTCGAGATTTATCAGTTGGCTAAAGAAGGTGTTACTCTTTGTATCCTCATAATGTGCTATCATTTCTTTTGTGAAAATTTACCAAGTGACAAGTACTTGACGAGAACAAAGCCCTTTATACCCTAAAAAATTGGTTTGATTCTAAATATAAAGATGCAATATGTACCTTTTGTAACAGTTGTACCTCACATGTATATCAAAATATTGCTCCATCTATAGTATCCAATTTACCAGATCCTTGCCATCAAACTTCCTCATCTCGCTTTTTTCTTCATTTTAGGGGCTCAATCTTGAAATGATTTTAACTCTGTAATTTCAGATCTCCATGTTTTTAAATTGTGTCTTGCATTAACCCTCTGAGTCTTTTTTATAACCCTGCAAGTCTAATTAAGATTGGATTTTGCAAGGAAGAGTTATGTCTAATCTCCTACGATGAATTGATTATAGATTGGTTCAATAGAGATAACTTGTACGAAGTGCCACGTGTCAATGTTTCAAGCTTAATACCTTAAACTGATATACATGAAACTAAACTCTATCCTATTTCTGTAAATTCTTACGAAATTTCAATCTAATGCTCAGAGAGAAAGTTATGACGATCTTCCCAAGGTCACCTATTTAGGATGTAATTTGGGAGTCTGCAAAAACCCTAACTTTCGTAGATCATATATCCAAAAATATAGTGAGACATATCTGAAATTTGGACCCGAGGTTTAGACCAATTTATTCTCAAATGGTTTTTTGTTTTAACTTTTGAAACTTGGTAGCAAAAAAGTTATAGTGAAAATTCCACGATGACCTGTTTTAGATCAAATTATGGAGCTTGCAAAAACCTAAACTTTCTCAGATCATATCTTTGAAAATATATCGAGACAAGATCTGAAATTCATACCAGAGGTTCAACATGATTTCGTATCAAAAGGGTTTTTTTTTTAGCTTCTGAAACATCTCAGAAAACAAGTAATGGTGAAAATTCCACGATGACCTGTTTGGAGCATGGAAACCCTAGAACCCAAATCTTTAATACCAAATGTTATGAAACCAACTCACAAAAAGATAGAAAAGATAGATCAACGCCTTAGAAATAAGCCTCTTCGAGGTGGAAACCTCCTTTACATTACACAAATGAACAATTCTTGGATGATACAAATGACAAGACATCCTTTCTATATATAGGAGTCTAAGGGGTCCTAATATAATCTGAGCCGACATAATAATAATAATGTAAGGGCACAATAATAACAATAGTGGGCTTTTGTGGGGCACAATAATAACAATATGGGGACCACGTGGGCACAACAATATAATAAGGGGGTTGTGCTAATAACAATAGGGGGTTATACTAGTACTATAGGGACCTAACAACTTTTCATCTCTAGGATTCATTTTATCTACTCCGTTCTATTATATTTTCCCATCATACTAGGGTTCCCACATTCAAAACATTTTCCCAAAGAACAACTCTATTTAAGAGATCCATGTCCAAAACTTACTTTCAGGGCATTCATAAGCCAGCGTTAAGAATCTATTTTTATTTTATAACAATGGGGATTTGGTTAGCTGGTGAAGTCAATGGAGTGTCAAGCTGCCCACCAGACTCCCATTCTTGGCACATGGCATGAGTTTCAAAGGGGTGAGATGTGTTGCAATTCCAAGGCTGTGTTGGCAGAATACATATCCCTCAGACCTAACACTTAGGCAGAAGGAAGTCTGCGCATTGTGGGTTAGTTCCTCAGGATATGACTCTCAAAGAAAGTCCAGTGAAAGGAAATATATTTTCCATACACAAGGATTTCTTGATAAGCCACAACATAGAGAAGTCTTCCAATGCATAAAGCATTCTTCAATACCCATTTTTAATTTAATTTTATCTGAAGGCACTAAGGGGGCCCAAGAAACCCTTATTCTTATCTTAAATATTTTTCCAATGCACAATGAAAGCATAAGAATCTAACGAATCGATCTCATATAACTTATTTCTCAAGATGTTTTAAGCATTACAATTATATTTAAAATATTTACAATAAATTCCAAAAATGTGACGATTGGAACAATGAAAACAAACCTGTGTATCCTTCTGAGTCTGTGTATGTTTTATATTCCATTTAAGAGTGATTCCTAACACTCAAACTTCATTGGTTGCAATTTGACTTGTTTATAGTTCTTTTTTAATAGAAAAGGTTTTCTGCCTTATATGTTTTCCATTTAGAATAAGTTTACAATTTGCCAAATTAATCCCGAATATAAAAATGGGTCATTTGTTGCCAGATTACAGTTCTCTTGTAATATGCTTTTGGAAACTTGAGGTTTATGTTTTTGGAAAATTTATTGCGTTCTAGCTCAATAAATTTTCTGGTTTTGTTTATGTTATATTTTTTGAACATATACACCTTTAGTTTTGAATATATTGAACAAATTGTGACACATTTTTTGTTTTGTTTCTTTTAATTTTTTTTAAAAAGTTGTTGATTATTGTCTAAAGGAAGGGACTAGCTGTAAATTATCCTTGTTACTCCTTGAACCATATTTCTGTATGGATTAGAATAGAAACAACTAGATTTTCACTGGTATTCATGACATTTTTGGGCTTTGAAAATATCCATTAGTTTCTTGATCGCAACCCAAACTCAAGATACAACATGATAGGAAAAAATATCCAGGTTTTTTCTGCACCTATCAGGTTGAAGTTCAGGAAATCTGTATGTTGATTGACTGAAGGTTGAAGCTGAAGCAGAGGCCTTTATATCTTGAACTACAGTTTGAACAACAACAACTCAATAGCTGGAAGTTTGAACTCTGGACTCGACAAGTTGAGGTTTGAACTATATGAACTTGGTGTTAACTTGCTACTAATTAGAAACATATAGTCTTATTTCTTTATTGGCCCATTAGGCAGTAATCATGTTATCTGGCTTGTGTGTATGGCACTGAGTAATGATGAGGAGTACACTAAAGAAGTTTTATTTGTATTTTTAAATTGTTTTGTCTTTCCAAATTTAGGTTATCTAGTTGTCAAGTATGTCATCGTTAAGAAATTTTGTAAAAAGGTGGGCTCACAAGGAACATGCCCAACTGTATGTATTTCTTCTTCCTTAGAATTTTCAGTCAGTGATATATTTTGGAAAAAGTAATACAATAATATGATTTTTGGCATATTTGTTTGTAAACTTTAGAAACCTAGAAATATAAATTATGAAGAAAACATTAGACTATTAGCATTTTTTCCATGTAGGGCTGAAAGGAATAAATTTGGGTTACTATAGAAACACAAGGACTATGTACTTAGGGCTCGTGATTATAAAAAGACGTAGGAAAACGTCCAGATGTGCCATGCAAAATTTCTTTATATATTATTTTTTTGATAAATTATTTTTGGGTTGAAATTGTTTCTCATAACATTTGCAAACAAGAAAATATTCATCTAATTACCCATAATCTTGTTTTTTTGAAATGGCATGGATCCACAGTGCCATCTCTCATTTATGATACATTTGTCTGTGTAATTTATATATATCATCATGCATTTGCTTATTCATGTTCATATGTTACTTTGCTTGTATGATTTTCTTCACTGTCTTTCGTTCTGATGGTTTAGATTATTATTGATAATGTAGATGCTTCGAGAGAAGCAACATCTAGAAACCCCATTGAATTTTTTTTAAGATGATCAAAACTAGGATTGTTGATAGCATGCATCGTCCAAAGTAAGATAATTCAAATATTTCATTATTTCTTGCTTTAATTGCACCAAAGTTTAAGATGTTAAAAGTTGATTATTTTTTGTGCTTAGGAGTGGTGGAAAGTAATATTCCAATGAGGAACTATTATTAATGAAGACCCAAGACATTCAATATGTGCTTCAAAAAGCACAGAGTAAAAAGAAGATACAAACATTACTAGGTACATTGGACTAAGTGAAGGTGGATATAAGTTTTATATTTTTTTGCAATATTTTGATGTGTTTATTATGAATGATGCAGAAAGTAGAGTGATTGCAGCCTGCACTTCATTGCATTGGCTTCCCTCCTTCAAACATACACACTTATTTTGCCGAAGATAGGTTTTATTAGCATGCCAAATTTATTCTGTAACCCATAACACCTTTAGTGGTCAAATGTATGATCATATATATGGCAAAAGAAAATGCATCCATCAACGTTAATTTCATTCATGAGGTTCATTTATTTCTCTAATAGTCTCATTGAGAAATATTCATTATCTAACATATTTGTCAATGATTTGTGTTAACTAACAAGTTATTCATTATGTGCTCTATCATTGCACCTCTCTGCTATTTTAGATTCTCTCTTATATTAAATTCAGTAAATCATATTGAATTTTGTGCTTTTGTCTAGCAATGGAATAATAGAGCAAATACTTGGGTGAGCCTTAGAGAAATGATCCCCTCTATCCTACCACTGAAGCTCATGTGAAAGAAACTTTGAATTGATTACTAGCCACTCAATGAAGCATGGAGACTAGTAATCTAGATTGAAGGAAATAACCTTTGGAAGTGGGCCCTCATGGAAACCACATGCCTCCAGTCCTTTGAAGTCTATCCCAGCCTCTCGGGCACAGTCTCCTCAAATATCTATCATGAAGATATCTTGCTAGTCCTTTGAAGTCTATACCAGTCTCTCGGGCATGGTCTCCTCAAATATTTATCAGAAGGATATCTTGCTGGTGGAGGTTGGGGGAAGAGATTTGAGTCCTCATTACTCTGACATCCGAATGAAATCTAAGTCTTTGGATGTTGTTTTCTATCGAAACTTGGTTGGACAATAGGGAAGAAAGCATTGATCCCGTTGGACAAATCTGGTTGTAGATTCCTAGTTTGACGAGTCACAATTCCTCTAACCAGAAACATATTCCCACTCAATTTAATTTATATATATTCTGTGGTAGTGAGAATCTTGTTACCTCCAAAACCTACCTAACACCTCATAAGGGAAAGAACTATATATAGTAGAATACATACACCCTACCTTATATTTGATACCCAAATGCTATTGTCTTCGGAATTGCCAACAATGACATTATTGTTAATATGATCAGTTTTAGTGGTTCTCTTAAAATTATATGGAAAGTTATAATAGTACATAAATTACCTATGTGGATCAAGAATATTATCTCGGTGAATTTTCTCGCCCCCAAGCAAAGTTTGATAGTGTTTGTCAATAATTTTTTAAAATTTTGGAAAATAAATATTATTTTATATAGCCTCTCTGAATGAAAAATGTACATCCATGAGAAAAAAAGACTTGTGTCTCAATTAGTTATGTTTTGACTCTTTATTCATAAATAACCATAAACTATATCCTTTATGCATATATTGCCAAGTTTTTATGTAGCATCAAAAACACTCCTAGAGTATTGGCAACTTGTTCGTGCTGTTACCTGTTGCATGAGAACCTAGGGATTGGGGCAGAATGTCCCCAATATGGGGAGAATGCCGTCAAGAATGGTGGTTGCATGGGCACTTTCCAAATGATCCCCCCATCTCTCGGGTAGTTTGGGGAATATTCCCCGAATGTTCCCTCTTGTTGAGGATTGTTCCCTAGATGTGAATGTTCCCTCTTGTTGAGGAATGTTCCCTACATGTTCCTTGGGAGTGTTTGTTAGTCGCAAATTGTTTCCCAAACATTCCCAATGTTCCCTAGATGTTCCCTGGAGAATTTCACTCAATCAGTTAGCCGCACTTCAACTTTTGTATGGTATTTTTAATGTTGAGCAGAAATTTATGTTTTATATTCCATTTAAGAGTGATTCCTAACACTCAAACTTCATTGGTTGCAATTTTACTTGTTTATAGTTTTTTTTTTTTTAATATAAAAGTTTTTCTACCTTATATGTTTTCCATTTAGAATATGTTTACAATTTTCCAAATTACTCCCGAATATAAAAATGTGTCATTTGTAGCCGGATTATAGTGTTCTTGTAATATGCTTTTGGAAACTTGAGGTTTATGTTTTTGGAAAATTTATTGCATTCTAGCTCAATAAATTTGCTAATTTTGATTATGCTATATTTTTTGAACATATACACCTTTATTTTTGAAAAGATTGAACAAATTGTGTCACAGTTTTTGTTTTGTTTCGTTTATAAGTTTTTAAAAAGTTGCGTATTATTTTCTAAAGGCAGGGACTAGTTGAAAATTAACCTTGTTATTCCTTGAACCATATTTGTGTATGGATTAGAATAGAAACAATTGGATTTTCACTAGTATTCATGAAGTTTATGGGCTTTGGAAATCCCCATTAGTTGTTTGCTTGCAAGCCAAACTCGAGATACAACCTGATAGAAAAAATATCCATGTTTCTTCTGCACCTATCAGGATGAAGTTCAGGAAACCTGTATGTTGATTGACTGAAGGTTGAAGCTGAAGCTGTTTTCCTCTTGACCTCACCCATTAGTCCACTGCAGAGGGCTTTAGAGCTTGATCTAAATTTTGAACAACAGCTACTCAACAGCTAGAAGTTGGAACTCTCGACTCGACAACTTGAGGTTTTAATTATATGAACTTGGTGTTTAACTTGTTACTAATTAGAAACATATAGTCTTCTTTCTTTATTGGACCATTAGGCAATAATCATGGTATCTAGCTTTTGTGTCCAGCACTCAGTAATGACGAGTAGTAAACTAAAGAAGTTTCTATTTCTATTTTTAAATTGTTTTGTCTTTGCCAATTTACGTTATCTAGTTTTCGATTATGTCGTCATTCAGAAATGTTGTAAATCTGTGGGCTCACAAGGAACACACCCAATCGTATGCATTTCTTCTTCCTTGGAATTTTCAGTCATTGATTTATTTTGTAAAAAGTAATACAATAATATGATTTTTGGGATATTTATTTGTAAACTTTGGAAACCTAGATATATAAATTATGAAGAAAACATTAGACTATTAGCATTTTGTCCATGCAGGGCTGAAAGGAATAAATTTTGGTTACTAGAGAAACATAAGGACTATGTACCTAGGTCTCATGATTATCACAAGAAGCAGGAAAACATCCAGGTATTCCATGCGAAATTTCTTTATATATTATTTTCTCGATAACTTATTTTTTGGTTGAAGTTGTTTCTCATAACGTTTGCAAACAAGAAAAGCTGCATCTAATCACCCATAATCTTCTTTTTGTGAAATCGCATGGATCCATAGTGGCATATCTCATTTAGGATACAGTTGTATATGTAATTTATATATATCAGCGTGAATTCTCTTATGCATGTTCATATGTTACTTTGTTTGTATGCTTTTCTTCATTGTCTTTCCTTCTGATGGTTTAGACTGTTATTGATAATGCAGAGGCTTCGAGAGAAAGCATCATCTAGAAACCCCTATAAATTGTATTTTAAGATGATCAACTTAAGAACGAATATGGAAAACCTGAAATATTGACTGAAGACTCTTCTCTTCATTTAATAACAACATTTGAAGTCGTGGGGGCCCATGTGTGGAGATGTAGGACTAGTGCCCTTGGTTTTTCTGGGTCCTCAAGGTTTGCCAAAAAATTTTTTTTGTTGTTGTGGACATACGTGTCAAGGTCGATGCCCATCTACCATATTTGTATTATATAAATTCTTTCACAGATGCATATGCAGCTTCAAGAGCTAGGGATGTTGTGGAATACCCACTTTGTTACGCTGCAGGGCTGATAAGGGACACCAAGAACTCAATCACTGATAAGTTTGTGAGATCTACCATTGATTATTTGGAAGTGAAGAAGCCTCTGAGATCAGAGAATGAAGGAGTTGACGTGCTCAATGCTTCATCATGGTGTCTCTTTCCTCTGAACGATGTAGATTTTGGATGGGGAAAGCCATTCCATGTTGGTCCAGTCAGAGTAGAAGACATAGAGGAAATTATTTTCCTGCCTTCTCACCCATGTCATGATGATGGTGTTAATGGAGGAGGGTTGGTTCTACTTCTTTCGCTCCCCATGTCTGTAATGCCAAAATTTGTAGAGTTGATCATCCATGAAAGCGATACCACCAACTCAACGTGAAGAGACACTCTGGAATGCTACCTCTAATGGATAGTTGCACAACATGATTAGGTTTAGGTTCAAGATATTCTATGCTACTTATTTCTATATTTTCTTAGAAACGCACGCGATTTGACCTAAATTTTTCTTAGGTTCAACGATAATATAACAGGCGAGCTTAACGTCTCCATAGCAACTGTTCTCCCAAATTGTGCCTTTGATCATGTTGTTTGTCCCTGCAAATTTATAAGCTCTAGAACATAAAGACAACTGATACAAAAATATGACACTCATCACTTTAATAATGTAGACAAGAATGTTATAAAAACATAGTAAAATCACATTAAACAGAAATGTTATAAAAACTCAAAAGCACATTAAAAGTGATGTTTCATTTTAGAGATTGAATCTGAGAGTGACGTTTCATTTTAGAAATTGTATCTGAGGGAAATAATTTGGATCGGGTCTTTATTCTAATTCTTAAAATAATGAGTTAAATACTTTTCTAAAGAAATGATTTCAAGTGAATGGGAACAAATAGTGCTACCAACCAAAATTAGAGATGGTATCATCATTAAAAATTACGATTATATTAAAGAGTAGATTGATTTTTTTTAGCCATTTTTATATTGAGAGATTAATAAGTTTGCAGAATTTTAATTTTATTTTAATTATTAATTATTATAAATATGGTAGGGTTTTTTATTATAAATAAAGTGAAATGACTCTACTATTGCATTTGCAAGTGCTCTGGGGAATTAGGCAAGGCAAGGCAAGTGATAATGAAGAAATACTAAGAGTGCACACATTTCTATTTCAGCTACGCACTACATTTATTTTATTTTATTTCAGTAAGTAGCTCTCTTGGAAATGGTTGAGAAATGGTACAAAACTTGCCTTACATGAATTTATTATTTTATTCTTAATATGAAGAAGGATAGGTGGTTTGGTGTGCCTCCAAGAAACGATTAATTGTGCAGAAAAAATCTAGTGATAGAGAATTCTCTGCAACTTCAGCTTGCTATGAAGTCGATCATAATAGTTCATTAGCTGAATTAGATTCACTGGATATTAAGATTCCTCACGAACTAAATCACCACCAATTTGCATACCAATTGCAGCAATTCTGGGTTGCAAACAGTAGATGGAACCAACTCGAAATGTGAAAGCGAGTAGTGGAGAAGATAACTTTGTAGGTCACAAATAGATTGTGAATTGGCCTATATCATGTTGCTAGGACCTATGTCAATTTTCCATATTTTGTGAAAGCTTCATGAAGACAGAATTGCCAATCAATTGTAGATTCAAATGCATATACATTATTACAATTCTTTGTTATCAAGGAAGCCAATTCCAAGTATACAAGGGTCTTGAAATTGCGGTTTAACAACTGGATATGAATTTAATTTCCACCATTTAATGTGATTCAAGCTTTGAATTTATATGTTAGAGAGTAAACCCTCTTGTAGGATGGAGAAATCTAGAACATTTTTCTTTTGCCTCATAATATGTCTTAAAATGAAGTTCCAACTGAGGATCCTACATGTTCAAATGACATGAATGTATTTTCAGCAAATATAAGTGTGTTGCCTTATTATTTTCAATGTTGCTTTCGAGAATTGTTTTTTCATTTAGATTTAAAATGACTTTGTTGTTAGCTTTAAAAATAATGGATTTATTTATTTTTATTCTGTTAGTATCCATAAACAACGGAGATTTAAGGTAATTAAAATCACTACTTGGGAAATTTGAAGGTTGAAACCACCTTAGAAGAACATTTAAAAGGATTTTATTTCTTTTATTTTAAATATTTTTTTATATTGTCTCTAGAGACAGGAATTATTGTCTATTAAGAGACAATTTCATTTGTCTCTCTAGAGACAATTTCATTTGTCTTTGTAGAGACAATAATTCTTGTCTTTATAGAGACAATAATAATATGTGTTCTATATTGTCTTTATATCTAGACAAATTTTCAAGACAATAATTTTGAGACATTAAATTTTGAGACACTATTTAAGAGAATACAAAAGTTCCTTTTTGTCTTAAGTTAAGACAATTGACTCAAATATTGTCTTAAATATTATATTAAAACTCCCCTACATGTAGTAGCGTTAGTATGAGGGATAAATGTAATTTCTTCATTGAACCCACATCTAATGTCTATAGTATGCTACAAATATAAATGTGTAACGTCAAGTAATATAACGTTAACATTTTGACTATGTTAAAATAAAATTAAAATATGGTAGAGATAGTGTAACTTAATGTAATATAAACATTGTAGCTTGGTGAAAATAAAATTAAAATAACAAAATAAAAATAATGAAAAAAATAACTCTTTAAAAATTAAATAATAATAAAAAATAACTCATGGTATTAACCCATGGTTTTGAAAATCCATAGTATTGACTCGTGGAATTCCTTTGGAATATAATCTATTTAATCCATGTAAACCATGTAGCCTATAAAGGTAAAACTTTCTTGTAAAGGGAAAACTTTTCTATGGATATGTTGGCACTCAACATTTGCGTGTAGAGGTGGGGAAATAAGCTCTAGGAGAGGCTTGAAAAGATTATGGTTCATCCTGAAATTAGGATTGTTGTAATCTGTCTCTATGAGACTGTCATGCCAAGCTTAAGACCAACATTTATTGGGGTTAAGCAATGTTGTCCCCTTTCCCCTACCTTTCTGGTATTTACATCGATAAACTAGAGGAGTGTCTAAAAACTGTAGGTGGCATAGGTATCGATCTGGATGGTATTATCATTACTCTTTTCTTTTATGCTCATGATATCATTCTTCTTGCAAAGAGCCATGATGACCTAAACAACTTAAGACTCTTCATGTCTACTGCTCCAAGATGGGTATGACAGTTAATACTAACAAGACTACTATCATGATCATTAAATCCAAAAAGATCACCATGGTAGTTTTGTCTATGATAACTATTGTCTTGAGAAAGTTTCTTCTTATAAATATTTGGGTATTGACTTTCCCCATTAGATTATAGAATCAAGAAAAGAATTATTGGAGGTTGGAAAGCTTATTATGAGCTTGAAAACAATTATAAGTCAGTCAATTTTTACATTTGGAGTAAAAAAATGTTTCCTCTTTGAGACTCTCGTCACTTCGGTTACCTTATAAGGATGTGAAGTTTGGGGTTGCAGTATATCTAGGCAGTCGTGGAGAAAGATTGAGATGATCCAAAAGCAATTCATAACCTATATCCTCAAGATCAAGGGAAATACTCCCTATCCTATCCTCTTGATCGAAACTTGCATGTCCCCCATTGAAAGTGCGGCTATGCTTAAATATTTTATGTATCAGAAGAAGCTTCACAATATGGATTCTAAGAGGCTCCCAATAATTTCTTCTAAATTCAGTTAAAACCCTCATGGCTCAAGAGCGGGTGGCTTCAGGATGCTTATCTTTACTCAACCTTTGGGGGATTAAGGAGGAGATCATTATTACCTCGAGTTTGAAGTACAAAATGTGGGATGCTAAGGAGTAGGAGGGTAAAAGGAAGCCATGGTACTATAAGGAGGTGATCAACCTCACCCATGATAACCATAATTATCTCTCTATATTGGCTAACACTAAGAAGAAGATGAACACGGTTAGGATTAGAACTAACTCTCATGAGCTTCCGAGTGAGACGGTCTACTCCCAAGACGCATCTACTCCCATGACTCCCTAGGACAACAGAATCTGTCAGATTTGTGATACTAAGAAGGTGGAAGATGAAAAACACTTCTTTTTAGACTCCCCGGCTCTTGCCCACATCCACTCTCATTTCCCTATCATCAACTACACCTCCAATCTTCTTCACTCATTAAATCAGCTCAACTATAGAGATACAGAAAAAAGATTTTGAAGAATGAAAATTGACTCTCTTTTCTTGAGGTCGGATAGACCACTTTGGAAATAAGATTTTGAAGAATGACAATTAGACTCTCTTTTCTTGAGGTCTGATAGACCACTTTGATCTTAGTGGACGTTAATCATCATCATCATCATCATTAAGAAAAATATAATTATTACATTTTATCTAATATTTTTGCTTGCCTCTATACACTTTTTACTAAGTTATATTCGATAAAATATAATACTATAATATTACATTTTGTCCAATATTTCCCTTCAATGGGTCCACTTCTTATTGTTATTTTTTTTTTTTTTATATTTGTAATTTAAAAGTAAACAAGTTAAACTATAAAATTAGTAGGAGTGAAGGGAAATATTGAGTAGAATGTAATATTTAGAGTGTCATGTGTTATCTTTTAATTAGTATTTCCCCCACATCCAGCTACTATTTATTAGCTTGGGGTGGTTATAAATATTGGCTAACATATAATATTGTAATATTATATTTTATGTAATATTTACCTTCACGCGATTCACTTTTTGTGTCGAGTCCATCTATAGGGCACATGTGTAGATGTAATGTAAGTAATCAGCTCAATTGTAATCAATATATTTGTAATAATTAATATAGATGTGCTCCATTTATAAATTTAAAAATATTTTATTCTCAGACTCTCTTTTCTTGAGGTCCGATAGACCACTTCGATTTTAGTGGACGTTAATAATCATCATCATCATTATGAAAAATGTAATTATTACATTCTAGCTAATATTTTTGTCTACCTCTATCCTCTTTTTATTAAGTTATATTGGATAAAATATGATACTATAATATTACATTTTATCCAATATTTCCCTTCAATGGGTCCACTTCTTATTGTAATTTTTCTTTATATTTTTAATTTAAAAGTAAACAAACTAAACTTTTAAATTACTAGGAGCAAAGGAAAATACTGAGTAGAATGTAATATTTAGAGTGGGGTGTGATGTGAAATATTAGGTAAAATTTAATAATATTATATTTTAATTAGTATTTTCTTACAACGAGCCACTATTTTATTCTCAAACAGATAGTAAATATGACAACATAAAAATATATAACAATATTTCAATATCTATCTATTCTAAGTAATTTTTTTTTTAATTATATATAAATAAGTTATACCATTTTTTAACTTGACTTAACGTTCTTACTACTAATCCTCGTAAACAAAATGATATAACAATATTTCAATTTCTATCTATTCTAAGTAAAATATATATATATTTTTAAATTATTTATAAATAATTTATACCATTTTTTTATTTGACTTAACATTCTTAGTACTAATCCTCGTAAACAAAATGAAATTTTAAAATTTGTTTAAAAAAATCAAATAAAAATAAACACAAACATTATTATCAAAGTGATCTTGGCCTCTTAAAATTAAGGCCCTGCCACATTATTGCACATTGAACAATGGAGTCTAGCTTTATCTACATCCATGGCTGCAGCATCAATACCATGGCTTACGAATACTACCTACCCAAAAACCATAACTTATTTCAAAATCAAAGTATTTTACAAATTATTTATTTTAATTTAATTTTATAACATTTTTTAATTAAATCGAAGAGAAAAAATGTTATAATTACTTTTCAGGCATATCAAATCCCTCCATCCTCCCGACTACTAACAATATTCCCATAGAGATTAAATGGAGCTTTCAATAAATTAAAGAATGAGATTGTTTTTATATATAAATATGTGAAATTTATATAATATAAATAATATTCTAACACCTAGTGACACACCAACAACTGTGGTTATTAAGTTTATTTACCACTAATATTTTACTTTAGTATATTCTGAATTGTTAAAGACATTTAGGCTGTAAAGCCAGAAGAAAGGTTGTTAAACATTAATTAAAATATTTAGTTGAGAATGGAACTAAAAAAACAGTTTTGATGAACTGTTGATGAAAAAATATTTACAGACAGTTCTCTGATTCTCTTCTCTTGAAAAAGAAAACAGAAAGGAACCAGTGGGGTTTTGAAAAAGAGGAAAACTATAATGTGAGAGATTTCATTCGCAGAGTTGTGCAAGTTAGCCAGTGGGAAATGAGGTACGCGACTAGAGGCTAGATTAATTTCCTAATGGCCAAGGTACCATGTTGTCTGTCCTTGATAGTAGAGGAAGAGCATAAAGGGGGATTTTGGATGTAATTGCTAGATCTGAGGTTGGGAGGAGAGATATTCTAAATCAAGGGATGTAGGCTTGGATTATATTCATTCAGATAGCCAGATAAGTACTTATCATTATGTTAGTAGCTATTTATTACCTTAGGATAGAAATTAATAATTACTGTCATGAAGGAAATTTAGTTTAACAACTGAGAATGGTGTAGTAGTATTTCTCTGACATATAAATAAGCAAAAATGAATCTTGAATAAATTATATACAAAAAAGAGAATATACAGTTACCAGAACATGAATATAGAATATGAAAATAAGTAACGTTGCTTTTGATGATGGTATTATTTTACTAAAAGAATTCTAGTTTACTTCGTCAGGAATCACAAGAATAACAATCAGACATTGATTCATAGAACTATTATTCCAGCCTAGAGTTCTTGTATTTAACAAGTCTAAAACCCAACTATAAACCAATTATGTTGCATAATAAAATAGTATACTCAGATATAATAAAAGAATTCCTAAAAACAATATTGTGATTGTTGTACATTCATAGAAAGAAAATTAAAACATGAATATAATGATACGAGTCACAGTTGAGTGAAGAAATGTAAATATTGAAGGGTAGGGATTCGGCCTAGGATGAGTTTTGTAAGAACCCTTCCAGAGCCGAATGCCCAGGCTCGTTAAAGCTTCGAACCCTCAAAATATTAGAATAGAGACAGTAAACTGAACCTTTACATTTAGAAGTCATTCACAGAGAATCTAAAACAACAATTCATTACATGCAAAACAAACTTCAGAACATTCTCGACATTGAAGACAAATTTAAACAACATTATATATAATAAAGCTTTGTAATATGTGGGCATAGGAGCCAATAAGTTACAACATCATATGAATACCCAACCACCATCCGGCCTTCGTTGGTTACCAGAAATAAACCAAAATGCCTATTTAATGAAAATCAAAATACGAGTTCAAGTATAGGGCTTGCTGATTCAAATTGTAACTTAAAACAAATAGTTAAACCCTCGTGCAGAGGTATTCCGGCCATAAGGCCCAAATCCCTTTTTATACAATTTCAAGCTCTCTGAAATTAGAGATAAGTCTAACAACTCGACGCAGGAGGAGTTCTCGGCCAACCCACCTGGAGAAAGATGACATAGCAGTTTTAGAATGTGGAGGACCCATATGGTCGTGTTGTAAGGGCAAATGGAAGCCATCAATTCCTTACTTGTTCAAACATGCAACCAAACAAGGTCAGCTCTAGTTTAACAATCCCGAACTAAATTTAAATGATAGGATAATAACATACTTTACCTGAAGCAAAAACTATTCCTCCCGGAGCTGTGAACCAACCCTGTCACTGCACCATCTAGATTTCACTCTTGCTCAACAAACAAAGCCCCTTTTGTATCAGTAAAAACCTACACATGAAAGAGAGTGAGGAGCCCCACCTCACCCGTTTAAAACAAGAATGACATAATAGTCAACAAAACGTTTATCTTCAATGGTGACTTACTTTACCTAAGGGAGAGGCATGTAGCCTTGGCAAGACAGGGACGACGGATTCCGAACCAGGACCAATAGACTACCAATCGGACCGCAGAGTGGAAGAACCACAAACAAAGGTAAGCACAGGTGACTATTATCGCGAAGCCAAAGGGTAGTAACCCTATCCATCACCTCAAGCAACCAGGGCCGTGGATCATCTGAAATCCAATGCCAATGACCGCGCGAGATGGATGATCTTCAGAAAGATCAAAGTAGCTGAGTTTAATAAAGAGTTATGAATCTTGTGGCGAACAGAATGAAGAGGACAGTAGGAGGACCTCGGGGTTGTCTTGCCTTAATGAGGTGGATGGCCCTAAGGTAAGGACCAAGATGATAACCTTAATTACCACCCTTATTAGAGATACGTGGAGTCCAATGGGGAATTAAATGCCACTTACCCACATCCATGTAATATGTGTAGATTGTGGTAGCATCATCCCCATTGACATTAATCAAATTATATTCATAGGTTAACTCTTTTATTACATGTGGTTAAAGAATTTCTTATATATATATATTTGGATGTTACAAATGGTATCAGAGCCTAGGCTCAAATACTGAGACTTTTGGGTTATTTTAGTACAATGCATTAAGTCTTTTGTAATCTTGCGATAAATAAATTACATAAACTGAGTTTGGATGTATATGAACACAGAAGAGAGAAGAAAAAATAGAAGTCAACACAAGACAAAAAAAAATGTAGAGAAGCCCCAGACCCGAAACACCTTATGGGGAGACAAACCCAGAACTATGGGTACAACTGGGAGAGGAATTATGACAAGACAACACTATTCTACTCGAAACAATACAACAACTACGAGTAGAAATGATGAACTTGAGGATGGACAATGAGAAACTATGACAAGAATAGGAGAAGATCCTTAAAAGTCTGTCCAATCGATAAAATTAGCATGGTCCCAACCCCAGTATAGAAAACAGAGAAAAGACCCAAACTGTCAACAATGGGGAGGATAATGCAGAATCCGTAAAGGGCCATAAGGAGGAAGAAGAAGGGAATTCAGATGATGTGTTCAATCAAAAGAGGACAAAAAGGTAGAAGAGATAATTACAAGGTGAGTTCAAGAAAATCAAACGATCGTTGTTTGAAGGGGAATCCGAAGAAGCAGCAGAAGCCTGGCTGATCGATATGGGTAAATATTTTTAGATTTACGAGTTTACTAAAAAACTTAAAGCTCCTCTAACACCTCACCAACTATGAGGAAAGGCCACCCTTTGGTGGGAAGAAATGTGAGGAAGATATATGAAGAGAAAGTAATGTGGTAGGAATTTCATAAACATTTTAAAGATAAATATCTAACTGAACATTACTACAACGAAAAAGCTAAGGTGTTCCATGAGTTAAGGCTGGAAGCCTTAACCAAGGATGAGTATGTAAAGCGGTTTACTTCCCTGTTACGGTATGTTCCATATATGCAAGAAGAGAAAGAAAAATTTCAACGGTTGATTAGCACCTTGCCAAATTTCATGAAGGAAAAATTAGAATTCGAGTATCCTAAAACAATGGATGATTCCGTATGTAAAGCCTGCATCTGTTATCAACAAATGAGGCAGAAAAATGACGGACCTGAGGGATCCATTGGCAAGAAAATGAGGAATGTAACACCAAATAGGCAACCAAAAGTCATAAATGGAAGAAATAACCAATAGAGAACTTTTGGAAAATTTGCAAGAAATATGCCCAAAAATCAGACTTATACTGAGAATACACAGCTGGAAGGAGCTATCAAAACCATGGTGGTGTAAACCTACCTATGGTTCTGTGCATGGTTTTCGCACATGATTTTGTATGCAATGGTTTTCGGTCCATGGTATTGGATGCTTCGACATGTATATATATGTATTGTAACATTGAAAGGAACATAAAGAAAAATCAATCTGGTAGTCCTAGTTTTGGGATCCAGGGGAAAATCTCTATGTATATGTGTTTTATGTGTTATGCTCCCACATTGTTTATTTTCTATATTTTATAATTTGTATGCAAGTAATTTATGTATGGGGTTAAAACCTATATTTGGTATCATAGCTATTTTGGCTTCAGGGGGACACATTTGTTGCTGAGGGGTTTCTCTCGAGCCTATGGTAGACTTTATTTAGTGGGAGATTTGTGGGATCGATTCTGGTGGTGAAATAAGATGGTGAGTAGTGGAAAGATAGAGATTGAGAAATTTAATGGTCAGAGTTTCGAGTTGTGGAAACTCAAGATGGAGGATATGTTGGTCGATAAATATTAGTGGATCATGGTAGATCCGAGTACTAAACCAATGGGAGTGTCCGATGAAGAATGGAAGAATTTGGATCGGAAGGCAAGGAGCCCAATACGATTGTGTGTCTTAGATTCAGTGTTGTTGAATGTATCAGGGGAAGCTATGACAAAGGCTTTGTGGGACAAGCTAGGGACTTTCTACCAATCCAAGTCTGTGGTGAGTAAATTGTTCCTATGAAAAACATTGTATAACCTGAGGATGAAAGATGGATACTCGGTGACAGAGCATCTGAACGCATTTAATACTGTGGTAAGTCAGTTATTATCTATTGATATTAAAATTTCAGATGAGGAGAAGTGCATCAGTTTATTGTGTTCTCTACCAGATTCGTGGGATACTCTGGTTATTGCAATAGGTAGCAATGCAATTTCCTTGCAGCTTGATGAAATAGTATCATCCTTGCTGACGGAGGAGATGAGAAACAAAAATATGGAGAGCCAGAATGGTGATGCCTTATCTATACGAGGATGGTCCCGGAACATAAAAACAAATAAGTCATTGAGTGGGAGATCTAAATCTCCAGGAAAAGCTATAAAGGTAGTGTGCTGGAAATGTGGAAAGGAAGGGCACTACAAAAGCGAATGTAAATCTAAAGCTCCTGACAAAGGAAAGGGATCTGATGACGCTCCTTCTGTAGAGGCAAAAACCACCTCAAATGAAGGTGGGGATGTGTACTTGGCTTCTTCAAGTACACATGTAGATCAGGAGGCATGGTTGATTGACACAGGTGCATCCTTTCACTTCACTCCCCATAGAGAGTGGTTCTGCGAGTATGAGAAATATGATGGTGGTGATGTATTCTTGGGGGATGGCAAGAAGGCTAGAATCGTTGGTCATGGAAAAGTAAAGTTGAAGTTACAAGGTGGAAGGATCAGAACACTTTTGGTGTTTTGCATATCCCTACATTGGCTAGAAATTTGATTTCCGTAAGCAAGCTGGATGATGCAGCTGTAAAAATAATGTTCGAGAAGGATACCGGCAAGATGGTTCGGGGAGCACTAGTATTGATGCGGGGAGTTCAGATTGGAACTCTGTACAAGCTGCAAGGTAGCACTGTTGTTGATGGGTGCAACAGTTCTGTGGTTCCTGAAAGTGGTGCAGAAAATCTAGTGGTCTTTGAAGAGAATACCTTGATGTGGCATCGAAGGTTTGGACATATTGGAGAGAAGGGCCTTCAAATACTTCATGGCAAAGTTATGGTAGAAGGTATGAGTAATAGCTCTCTCGATTTTGATTTCTATGAAAATTATGTGTATGGGAAGTAGAATCGGGTGAGTTTCCAATCTAGTGGTAAGAGGGTGAAACAGATATTAGAACTTGTGCACAGTGATGTGTTTGGATCTGTGAAGGTTCCATGACTGGGTAAGTCTGTGTACTATGTATCATTTATAGATGACTTCTCAAGGAATACATGGATATATTTCCTTAAGAATAGATTTGAAGTCTTTGACAGGTTTAAATAATTTAAGGCTCTGGTGGAAAACAAGATAGAGGAGAAGATAAAGGTGTTGAGGACAGATAACAGTGGAGAGTTTTGCAGTAAGGAATTTTAATAATTCTGTAAAAAGTGTGGTATAGCAAGACAAAAGACTACTCCATACACACCTGAGAAAAATGGAGTTGCAGAAAGAATGAACAAGACGTTGATGGAAAGGGCAAGAAGCATGCTCAGTGGTACCAGGTTAGGACAAGAATTCTAGGTAGAGGCGGTGGAGACAACATGTTACCTGGTCAACAAATCACCTTCATCAACGTTGGAGGATAAGACTCCACAAGAGGTATGGACTGGTAAGAAAGCCTCTCTTTCACATTTGAGGGTATTTAAATGTGATGCATATGTACATGTTCCGAAGGAGAAAATAACCAAGTTGGATAGTCAATATGAAAAGTGCATATTTACTGGATATAAGGATGGTTTAAAGGGTTATAAGCTTTGGAACCTAGTAACAAGGAAGGTTGTGTATAGTTGAGATGTGGTGTTCAGAGAGGTGAAATATTTTATTAAACATGAATTCCAACCAAACAAACCTGAGAAGATGGAGTTTGAGCTTAAGGAGGAAGAATCAGACTCTACAACAGATGAGGAATCAAAAGATGAAGAGCCACAAACTCTAGGTGTGACAAGATCAGTTTGAGAAAGAAGGCAGCCAGAAAGGTATAGTCCATCTGCTTTCTATTCAAATTTTTCTTTATCTATTACTAATGATGATCCCAGAACTATGAGGGAAGCAGTAGATTCAAAGGATGGAAAACTTTGGAAAGAGGCCGCGGTTGATGAAATGACATCTTTACAAAAATGAGGCTTGGGATCTGGTGGAGTTGCCGGCTAGAAGGAAACCCATTGGCAGCAAATGTGTGTTCAAGAAGAAGACAAATGAAGAAGGAAAGGTGGAGAAATTGATTTTGGTGATATTTTTTCTCCTATTGCCAAGGGAGCTTCTATTATATTAGTTTTATCTGTTGTTGTTGCTTTTGATTTTTAGGTAGAATAGATGGATGTGAAGATAACATTTCTTCACAGGGATCTGGAAGAGGAGATGTACGTGAAGCAACATGAAGGTTTTGTGGTGAAGGGTAAGAAAGAACTGGTATGCAAGTTAAAGAAGTCTCTGTATGGGTTAAAATAATCACCAAGGATGTGGTATCAAAAATTTGATACATTTATATGGGGACTTGGCTTCACCATAAGCAAAGCATATCACTGTATGTATTTTAAATTAATTGGTGAAAATGTTATTTATCTCGTCTTGTATGTGGATTATATGTTGATGGTTGGAAATGACAAAAATATTATCCCAAATTTGAAGACCCAATTGTCCTCCAAATTTGACATGAAAGATCTTGGTGTTGCAAACAATATTTTGGGCATGGAAATTAAAAAAGATCAGGCGAAGAGGAAGCTCTGGTTAAAGCAGAGGAAGTATGTCGAGACAATAATGCAGAGGTTTAATATGCAGGATAGTAAACCAGTGAAGGTTTCTATTCCTGTAGGTGTGAAGTTATCTACTGAACAATGTCGCAAGACACAAGAAGAGGAAGAGGACATGTCTCGTGTTCCATATTTAGGTACAGTCAGTAGCCTGATGTATGAAATTGTATGTACTAGATTAGACATTGCACATGCAGTGGGAGTATTGAACAGGTTTATGTCAAAACCGGGGAAGGAACATTGGACAACAGTGAAGCGGGTTTTCAGGTACTTACGTGGCACTAGTGATTATGGTTTGTCCTATGATGGAAGACCAGGATTGGACAGAGTGTTGGATATTCATGGATTTTTTGATGCAGACTGGGCTGGAGATCTAGATCATAGAAGATCTACAAGTGGGTATGTGTTTAACCTATTTGGAGGTCAAGTCAGTTGGATGAGTAAGAAACAATCTGTAGTGGCACTATCAACTACAGAGGCAGAATACATGGCAACCACTCATGCAAGCAAGGAAGCAATTTGGTTGTAGACATTGTGTTCAAGTATCGGGTTAGTACAGGGAGCTATAATGATAGATTATGATTACCAAAGTGCAATTTTCTTAGCAAAGAACCCTGCTTATCATTCAAAGACAAAGCACATTGATGTTCAGTATGACTTTGTGAGGGATATGATAAAAGACAAAAAGGTTTTGCTGGTAAAGGTGGACACTTCGAAGAATATTGGAGATGCATTGACAAAATCTATGAGCTTTGAGAAGTTATCTTGGTGTAGAGAAACAATGGGCGTTTCAGGGCTAGACAAATGACTAAGCTCTCTTGTGGCCCCCTATGAAAAGAAAACAACAAGTGGGAGAATGTTGGGTTGTATTATATTCTTTCCATGACTAGCCACCCTAGTTAATAATGGGGTTAGAGGGGGCCGGAGCCCCCCCTACATTGCACCGACTGCACAGCATGGGGGTCACAGGTGTGGGGGGTTTGATGGGGCTGGTTAACCCCCCTTTATGGGGTCTAGGGAAGCACCCCAGGGAAAAAAAATTTGGACCCTATATTAGGTGGATTGAACCTACCTATGGTTTTGTCCATGGTTTTTGCACATGGTTTTGGACGCGACGATTTTCGATCCATGGTATTGGATGCTTCGGCATGTATATATATGTATTGTAACATAAAAAGGAACATAATGAAAAATCAATCTGGTAGTCCCAGTTTTGGGATCCAGGGGAAAATCTCTATGTATATGTGTTTTATCTATTATGCTCTCGCATTATTTATTTTCTGTGTTTTACAATTCGTATGTAGGTAATTTTTGTATGGGGTTAAAACCTACATACAAATCAACCACCAAAGTCACCACTGCAATGTTGGGGATGTGGGGAAGCACACTATTACAAGAACTATCTGCACAAGGCTCGAACTGAACAATTTTCAAACATATAGGAAGCATCTACCATGGGAGATATTGCAAGAGGCATGCCAAAAATCAATGTTCCTTGGATGATCATCAAGCAGAGTATCAACCCACTATGATCGAATGTGAAGGTATGATTGTTGATAACCATGTTTTTGTTTTATTTGATCCAGGCGCTTGCTTAAGCTACATTCGTCCTAATGTGGTAGAAAAATTTAAACTGCAAGGTAGTAAATTTAAGAAACCTTGGCTAGTACAAGTAGCCACCGGGACAAAAAGGAGGGTGTCTGCAAAAACAAGAAAATACCCTACAACAGTTTCAGGGCAACTGATTCATGTTGACTTAAACATCCTTCCCTTCGGTTCGTATGATGTATTGATAGGAATGGATTGGTTTGAGGGTCGCTGGTCTCTAGTTGATTGCAGAGAAAAATCAGTCAGTTATCTTACTTAGTCCAAGAAGCAAGGAGAAATTCAAGGAATCAAGAATAATGTTAAATTGTGCCCTATTACAACCAACTAGCTTGGAAGATGTATAAGGAAAGGCTCCAAGATTTATGATGTCCAAGTAGGATACAACAATGATAAGAATAAGATGACCTCCTTAGAGAGCATTCCTGTAATTCAAGAATTTGTGGATGTATTCCCTGAATCCATTCCTGGGTTGCCACCAAAGTAGGACATCAATTTTACCATTGAGTTAGTGCCTCGGGCAGCTCCTATTTCTAAAGCCTCTTACCACATGAGCATTCCTGAATTAACAGAATTAAAAATGCAGCTTCAGGAACTATTAGATAAAGGTTATATCTGCCCTAGTGTGTCCCCTTGGGGAGCCCCTGTACTATTCGTACGAAAAAAGGATGGGACATTAAGATTATGCATCGATTACTGTCAGCTGAACAAGCTGACCATAAAAAACAAGTATCCTTTACCACGTATAGATGATCTATTCGATCAAGTACAAGGAGCTAGCATATTTTCTAAAATCGACTTAAGGTCTGGCTACCATCAAATCATAATAAAGGACAAAGACATCTGCAAAACCGCATTTCAAACTCGTTATGGGCACTACGAGTTCGTGGTACTGCCTTTCGGCCTTACCAATGCTACGGCCACTTTCATGAGCCTGATGCATGGCATTTTCAAGCCATTCTTGGATAAATTTGTACTATTTTTTATCGATGATATCTTGATCTATTCAAACAATAAGGAGGAAGATCAGCAACACTTGAGAACAGTATTGCAGGTTCTGCATGATAGCCAATTATATGCAAAATTCAGCAAGTGCGATTTCTACAAGGATCAAATCCAATACTTAGGCCATGTAATTTCAGCAAAAGTTATAGCAGTGAACCCAGAAAATATCAGAACGATCATGGAATTGACCCCACCAAAAACTGTTGCTAACATAAGATCCTTTCTGGGCCTAGTGGGGTATTACCACCGGTTTATCAAAGGTTTCTCAAAAATAACTTTTTCGATGACCTCATTGTAGAGAAAGTGGGTGCTTTCCACAAGAGAATAGAATGCGAGTAAAGCTTTGAGCAATTAAAGCAACTTCTCACGACCACCCCGATGCTAAAAGTAGAAGATCTGGAAAAATATTTTGTAGTATGTACGAATGCGAGTAAAGAGGGTGTTGGTGGAGTATTAACCCAGGAAGGAAAAGTCATAGCCTATGAATCACACAAACTGAAGGAGTATGAACAACGTTATTATGCTTATGATCTGGAACTGACTCAAGTAGTGCATGCATTAAAAATGTGGTGACATTATCTTCTAGGAAAGAATTTTTTGTTATTAATTAACAACAGTAGTCTTAGAAATTTCTTTAACAAATCCATTTTAAAAGATCGGCAGGCCAGATGGACCACATTCTTGAGCAAGTTTGACTTTAACATGAAGCACCTGAAAGGAAAAGAAAACCGGGTAGTAGATGCTTTAAGCTGAAAAGTACATTGCATTTATGAAGTACAATTCAGCCAAGCACAATCTCACCTACCAGAGGTTATCTGAGAGGCCTCCCTCAGAGACCCGGAATACACATTCTTATGGCAGCAAGCTTTGGAAGCTCAGGAAAAAGGGAGGCAGTCAGAGTATGGAATTAGCCCCGATAAATTGTTAACATTCAGAAATAGGATTTATATTCCCAACCAAAAGTCTGTCAAGAAACTGTTATTAGATGAGTTTCATAGAAAGCCTTACGCAGCGCATCCAAGATACCAGAAATTGTTTTCTGCTATCAAGAAAAGTTATTTCTAGCCAGGGCTAAGAAAAGATGTGGTAGAATATTTGTCCAAATGTTTAGAATGCCAATTGGTAAAGGTAGAACAACAACATCATGCTAGTTTGTTACAACCCTTACCCATTCCTAAATGGAAATGGGAGACAATCACTATGGAATTCATTACTAGCTTACCTCGTAAAAGAAAACAACATGACTCAATCATGGTTGTGGTGGACAAGCTGAGAAAAACTACTCATTTCATTCCTGTAAAATCCACTTATAAAACGGTGGAGATTGCAGACATATTTATGAGGGAAATCTTCCAGCTGCATGAGATACCCTGAGTATTGATCTTCGACAGGGATGCAAAATTTACATCCGCATTTTGGAAAACTCTCTACGCTAGATTAGGCACTCAAATTCAATTCAACACTGCCTACCATCGACAAACACATGGCCATAGAGAGCGAGCGAACCAAGTCTTGGAATACATGCTGAGAATGTTTGTAATGCAACAAACCTAGAAATGGGAGGATTATCCCCACTTGGTGGAGTTTTCCTACAATAATGGACATCATGAATCATTAGGTATGAGCCCTTTTGAAGTGCTATATGGATAGAAATGTCAGGTACCCATGGAATGGAATAGTCCAGATAACAAATTAGCATTGGGTTCTGATATGTTAGCGGAAATGGAAGCCCTCGTCAAAAAGGTTTGCCAAAATTTGAAGGCTACTCAAGATAGGAAAAAGGTGTACACAGATAAGAAAAGGACCCATAAAGAGCTCCAAATAGGAGATCATGTATATTTCAAGCTTAAACCCCGTAAAAGCACATTGCAATGGAAGGGTTATGCAAAATTGGCACCAACAGGCCTTTTCAGATTCTATAATGAATCAGACTTGTGGTGTACAAGCTAGCACTCCCGGGCCACATCTGAGTCCACAGTGTCTTCCATGTATCATTACTAAAAAAATATGTATAGGACCCTCGACATACTATTAACTTGGAAAGCATTCAGGTAATGATAGAATGAAATATAACTATTATTAATTATGGTTTATAAAGAAATTCTGATAGATGATTATGAATGTGCAAGTAGAACTTGAGGGAGAATTTCTGGCAGAGCCTCTTCGTATCCTAGATCAGAGAGAAACCACCCTATAGAGGCGAGCCATCACCCAAGTTAAAGTGAGATGGAAGCACTTTTTCCTAGATGAGTCGACTTGGGAAGTAGAGGAAGCCATGTAGAAAGTATATCCTACACTGTTTAATTAAAGAAAGAACACCAGGGATGACGTTCCTCTCAAGGGGAGGGAGTTGTAACATGGAGTGATGCACTGACAAATGTGGTTATTAAGTTTATTTACCATCGTTGTTTTATTTTAGTTATTTTGCATTGTTAAAAATATTTAAGCTGAAAAGCCAGAAGAAAGGTTGTTAAACATTAATTAAAAGATCTTGATTTCAGTTGAGAATGGAACTAGAAGAATAGTTTTATGAACTGCTGATGAAAAAACAGCTACAGACAGTTCTTTGATTCTTTTTGCTTGAAAAGGGAAATAGAAAGGAACCAATGGGGGTCGGAAAAAGAGGAAAACTGTACTGTGAGAAATTTCATTCCCAAAGGTTTGCAAGTTAGATAGTGGGAAATGAGGTACGCAACTTGAGGCTGAATTATTTTCCTAATGCCCAAGGTACCAAGTTGTCTATCCTTAACAGCAAAGGAAGAGCTCGAAGGGGAAATGTAGCCATAATTTCCAGATCCAAGGCTAGGAGGAGAGATCTTCTAAATCAAGGATGTAGGCTTGGATTATATTCATTCAGATAGCGAGATAAGTACATATCATTATGTTAGCAGATATTTATTACCTTAGGATAGAAATTAATAATTACTGTCATGAAGGAAATTTAGTTTAACAACTAAGATTGTTGTAGTAGTATTGCTTTGACATAGAAATAAGCATAAATGAATCTTGAACAAATTATATACAAAAATGAGAATATACAGTTTCCTGAATACATGAATATAGAATATGAAAATAAGTAACGCTGCTTTTGATGATGGTATTATTTTACTAAAAGAATTCTAGTTTACTTCCAGAGGAATCGCGAGAATAACAATCAAACATTGATTCACAGAACTATTATTCGAGCCTAGATTTCTTGAAAACCAATTATGCTCCATAACAAAATGATATACTCAGATATATTAAAAGCATTCCTAAAAATAATATAGTGATTGTTGTACATTCATAGCAAACAAAGTAAAACATGAATATGATGATATGAGTCACATTTGAGTGCAGAAATGTAAAGATTGAAGGGTAGGGATTTGACCTAGGACGAGTTCTGTAAGAACCCTTCTAGAGTCGAATGTCGAGGCTCATTGAAGCTTCAAACCCTCAAAATCTTAGAATAGAGACGGTAAACCAAACCTATACATTTATAAGTCATTCACAGAGAATCTAAAAGAACGATTCATTACATGCAAAACAAACTTCAGAGCATTCTCGACATTGAAGACAAATTTAAACAACATTATATATAATAAATCTTTGTAATATGTGGGCATAGGAGCTAATAAGTTATAGCATCATATGAATACCCAACCACCATCTAGCCTTTTTTAGTTACCAGACATAAACCAAAATGCATATTTAATCAAAATAAAAAAAGGAGTTCAAGTATCGGGCTTGCCAACTCAAATTGTAACTTAAAACAAATAGTTAAACCATCGTGCAGAGGTATTCCAACAATAAGGCCCAAATACCTTTTTATACAATTTCAAGCTCTCTGAAATTAGAGATAAGTATAACAACTCGATGCAAGAGGATTTCTCGGCCAACCAACCTGGAGAAAGACGACATAGCAGTTTTACAATGTGGAGGCCCCATATGGTCATGCTATAAGGGCAAATGGAAGCCATCAATTCCTTACTTGTTCAAATGAGAAACCAAATGAGATGAGATATAGTTTAACAATCCCAAACTAAATTTAAATGATAGGATAAGAACAGAATTTACCTAAAGCAAAAACTGGTCCTCCCGGAGCTACGAACCAACCCTATCGCATACAATGAAAAGCCTTATCGAATACTCAGGAAAAAGGGAAAACTTTTTAAGAAAAAATGGGTGAGGTGAATTGACTACCTTTCCAAGAGAGATGAAGCTGAATTTCTCCATTTGGAGTTCACTCTTGCTCGACGAACAAAACCCCTTTTGTATCAGTAAAACCCTACGCATGAAAGATAGTGAGGAACCCCACCTCATCCGTTTAAAACAGGAACGACAGAACAATCAACAAAATGCTTAGCTTCAATGGCGACTTACCTTACTTGAGGGAAAGTCATGCAACCTTGGTAGGACAGGGACGACAGATTCCAAACTAGGACCAATAGACTACTAACTGAGCCACAAAGTGGAAGAACCACAAACAATGGTAAGAACAAATGACTATTCTCTTGAAGCCAAAGGGTAGTAACCCTATCCATCACCTCAAGCAACCAAGACTGTGGATCATCCGAAATCCAATGACAAGTACCGCGCCAGATGGATGATCTTCAAAAATATTAGAGTGGTTGAGTTTGATGAAGAGATATGAAGCTTGTGGTGAATGAAATGAAGAGGAAAACTATTTAGTCATTTTAGTGTCCTAAATTTCTTGCATAAATTATCAACTGAGGTTTGTAAGATGATGAAGTGTAGTGCACTATATGTGCTTAGTTAACCCTCCTTACTTCGTTGTTTTGTATTTTTATATTTTTTTGGGGGTTTCTGTTATTTGATTCCTAATGATGTACAATCTCAACTATGAGACACTGAATCTAAACTTCCTAATGGTGATCCAAGAGCTTAAACTATTCAAAATCACATTTGAAGAAAGGAAAAACAGAGCATTTGTCCTATCTTGTTAGTGATCTTAAGTCATGAATATAATTCTTAAAATTAAAGGTGAAGTTGTAATGCATGTTGAAATAAATACAGAGAATGAAATCAACTAAAGAACTTCTAGTTACTTTAACCTTCAATTTTGAAGGATAACCTTCTTGAGATGGAATACAAGCAACTTTCTGTACTTTATGATCTAGAGAACTAAATGATACATGCAGAAGGTAACTAATTGATTTCAACCATTGTGTGAAGTGAATGTTTAACCATTTGGTTTAGGATGAGTATCAACTTGAAATGGAAATAAAAAACATTCACTAATGCAATGTATTGACAATCTGAACTTGAAAATAAATAACAAAATAGTGAGTAAGCTAGTCAACAGTGCATTCTCATTACTTCAACCTTACTCTGTTCATAAAAAAATCATTTCCTTTCATGAAATTTTTTGGAGAAACAAGTCTACACAATTGAGTTTTAACATTATTTTATTGATCAAAACTAAAAGAAATCAAACTAAAAGAAATCAACCTAAGTTAGAAATACTACTAAAAGAATATGGTGAAATTAAAACTAAACATAAAACCAATGGAAATAAAACATCCTTCAGTGCAGGGGCCCTCTGCAACTGACTGGGTCGAGCTGCTAACTAATTGAAAATGCTCTCTTAAACGATCATTGGTGAACACACGATTTTATATTATAAACAGGAATGAAGTCCAAAAATACAGAGTTGAAAGTCTAAACTTTACTACATAAAATTCTTTGAACCCCCTCGTTTTGTACAACCAGTATTTAAAAGGAGGTAATCATAACTGTTTTTTAGGAAAACTAGCTACAGGTGGCCTATACGTATTACTACAGGACTGTGTAAATGTTTGATCAGCTACATGTGACTTAAATTTGAGCGAGATGTTTGCAATGGAACCGTTAACACAGGTGGCTGATCCGAGTTAATGCTCCAAAAGAACTGTTAGCTTATTTATTAACCATGAAACAGCAGATGAAGAGTCCTATTGCTTCCAGGTATCATATGTTTGACTCCACCTTTGACTACGATCCTCAGCTTGCTTTCTTATCGATCTAGGCTAAGTGACTAGGATATAATCCATGTGGAGACGATTCTAGAGATGCCCATGTGGTTGGATTCTTAATTTGACACTTGGAACCTGCCAGACCATGGAAGTAGCTACAGAATACACAGTTAGCTGCAGAATAGGCTACGTTCTATAGCTAATTTGCAAAAATTTATTTAAATAGCAAAACCATAAAAATATAACATGTTAATCATTTAATGTCCTCCTTAAGACAAAACCTATAATTTATCATTGATGGGGTGATCCAAAATGGATACAAAACATTCTCTAAGTTTTAAAAATCCAAAAACTATCGCAAAAGAAGAAGTTTTAGAAATATCGGATTACACTATTAGGAGGCAAAAACATAAGAAAACTGTGAAAAACAGGCTTATTGGAGGTCAAAATAACTTTGCATAGGAGTCGTCGAATCTGGCCGATCAACGGTCCAGATCCGATCGGCATATCACAATTGGTGGTGGCAAGTAGAGGTTATCAGCAGAGACCACATGGAATATGCGATGGCGATCAGCGGGGTCAACGAGGACTGTCGATCAAGCACGAAGATCGATGTCCCAAGTTGCATCGCAATATCGCATTGCAAACCACAATGGAGTGCTTACAAATGGCCCAGGGGTATGTGCGATATGCAATTGCGATCAATCACATCGCAATATCGCATTGAAGCTACATAGAGGAGTGAGGCTATATATATATTCAATGCGATAGCTGGACCTGATGGAGTTATAAACGATATTCCATATATTTTGAGTTCCGTAAAATGGCATTTTTCTATATATTTTCGCATTTTTGTTAAATAAACGACAAGCGAAGGGAATGCACTGATGTGATGAAACCAGACCTGAAAGGGTTTATGAATGCATATGTATAACATTTCAAGTCCGCATAAAGCCATTTTTCTGCTATTTTCAATGTTTTTAACGTATTTTCCAAATACAAAGGGAAATCATGACACAGGGACATTGCGACTTGCGATAGCAATTAGAGGTGGACCCGATAGGAAAATAGTGCAGATTTATGAATTTTTCAAGTCCGATGAACAATGTTTTGGCAAATTTTTCCGATGTTTGAATATATTTCTCTATGTAAATAGAGAATGACTATTTCGGGGATTTCAAAGGCCTGATGGTCCCTTCCATTGCAGAATAGGTGGCCACCTTCCCTAAAGACATTATGCAATGATTGATAATGCTGAGAGGGGGATTCAAGTAGACAGACGCTGGGAGCCAGAGAGCCCGAGAAAGGGAAACAGACAGACAATGCCGATTGGCTTTAAAGCCACAGACTGATAGAGACAGAAGGGGGGAAATACTAGAGACAGAGAGAAAACAGATACAGAGAGCGAAAGAAAGAGTCTGTGTACTCAAAGAGGCTTGAGGGATTCAAGGGAAACTCCTGTTGTTTGCATCTGTTGTGTTGAGACTCAATTTGAGCTCACACTTTGTAAAACTCTGCTCTTGAAGACATAATATAGAGGTCACCACTGACGGTTGGAACAGGAGATGTAGCCCAAGATTTTTGGGTGAACTCCATATTAAATTTGTTGTGTTATGTGTGTTGTCTATTATGTTTCTCTAATTTCTCAATTGTCTATATTATTCACAATCTTATCGATCCATTGCACTAAGTAGTATAGGAAAATCCATGCACAGGAGTCTGTAATACTTGAATATTAATTTAAGATCTCGTTTTCAGATCAAGTGGTATTAGAGCTTGTGGTTTTTGATTCGTTAATGTTAGACAAGCTTGTGCTGGACTTTTTGTTGAATGCTAACTAGGTAAAAGCTCAAACTGGGAAAAGGAGAACTTGTTAAGGCCAACCCAAAAATTGGAAGAATCCATCCTAGGAGGAGAATGGCAGAAGAAACTCATATGGAATCAGAATCTTAGTTCATGGACAGTTTTATGGCCATGAGGGCAATGGCAGAAGAGATGTATCGAGAATTCAAGAATGGTCGAGGTGAAAGTACTTCAACCTCCAAACAAGATAAAGGAGCAGAAGAACCTTCTATGAGTGCCCCAAAAGGCAAAGGCAAAGGGGAAAATCCTCCTCCATCATCTTCTCCACCATCTCCACCATCATCCTCATCTCGTAGCCTTGAGAAGAAAAAGAAGAAGACTTTTGTGATTAAATTAGATGTAAAATTTGATTTGCCAATATATGATGGGGAATTAAATGAAGAAACGCTATATAACTGGATCAGACAGATTGATGTATATTGCAGGGTGTAGAACATCGATTCAGAAAGGAGAAAGATTCAGCTGGCCAGCCTTCGCCTAGGAGGATCTGCCCTAGTGTGGTGGGAAGGCAGGGCACAAGCCGATTTGAAGAAGGATGGTAAAATTCTTTCTACCTAAAGTGAATTTGTTTCTCCCATTAAAAAACAATTCTATCCACTAGCTTATATGCAGCAGGCAATGATTAGTTGGCAAACTCTTCACTAATTAAAGGGGCAAACTGTACAAAGCTATACCCAGGAATTTAGAAAAAGAGCTTTAATTCTAGGCATTTCTCTAGACTCACCTGAAACTTTGTTGAAGTATATAGGTGGTCTGCATAGCTAATCGAGGCACACCATTCTCATGTTTAACCCTACTAGCATAGATGACGTATTAGTTCAGGCTACACATCTAGAGGCTAGAGGCAAGAATGTGAACCTAGAGATTGGGGGATCATAAAAAACCACTGCAAGCAAAAACAAGGAAAAGAAGAAGCAGAAATGGAAGGAGAGGAAGACAAACGCTATACAGAAAGACAAACCTTCATGCTCTCACTGCAAGAAGGATAGACATGATGATACACATTGCTGGTATTTGCATCCGGAGTTGAAACCCAAGAAGTTCGATGGGAAGAAGAAGAAGACTGATGCTGCTGTTCAGAAATATTTGGGATCAGACTTAGGTGATGAAACAATTTTCACATCATCAGGTATAAAAGGTTAAAAATTCTGAAGCATATACTAGTAATTCTGCACAATCTATTGATAATAAAGAAAATGAGAGGAAAAGACATGAGCTTTTTCATATTAGAGTTATTTTCAAGCATCAAAAGATTGATACTTTATTTGATAGTGGATCACAAGTAAACTTGATTTCTGAAGCAATTGTAAAGAAATTGGGACTACTAAGCACACCTCACAAGAAGCCATATCCATTAAGTTGGGTATTTGATAAAGTAAAGCTACAAGTGACAAGACAATGTAAACTTAGATTTTCTATTGCGTCAGCATTTGTAGATGAGGTTGAGTTAGACATAGTTCCCTTGGATATATGTGGAATTGTTTTAGGAATTCTTTACTTGTATGATAGAAAAGAAATTTTCTATAGAGCTGAAAATAAGTATCAACTCACCAAAGATGGAATAGAATATATTGTAAGAGCTCATAAACTCAAAAATAATTGCTCTCTCATAAACTCAGGGCAGATGAAAAGAATTGTAAATTATGCAAGCAATTTTTACTAATGGTTGTAAAGGAAAAGAACCCTGATAAAACCAATATATTTGAGGGGTGTGATGCTAAACAGAAAGCTAATTTAGAAAAAGTTGTTTCAGAATACGATATCCTCTTTCAAGAACCTAAAGGTTTGCCACCCAAAAGGGAAATAGTACATGATATTCATTTGCAGCAAGATGCTCCATTACCTAACATCGAAATGTACGTGTTATCCTCTTTAGAGAATGCAGAGATCAAGAAGTAGGTATAGGAGCTTCTCGATAAAGGGTTCGTCAGACCAAGCACATCACCATGTGGATCACCAATTGTGTTGGTGAGAAAGAAAGATGGTTCGTGGAGGATGTACATTGATTACATAGCACTGAATAAAATAACGATCAAGAATCGCTATCCTCTTCCTCACATAGATGATCTATTAGATTAGTTGAATGAAGTAGTTTACTTTTCCAAGTTGGACGTGCGTAGTGGCTATCATGAGGTTGGAGTAGCAGAACGAGATGCATGGAAGACTGCTTTCAAAACAAAGCAAGGGTTGTATGAATGGCTAGTTATGCCTTTTGGCTTAGCTAATGCTCCTGCCACTTTCATGCGAGTTATGAATGATGTACTCAGACCTTTTATTGATGATTTTGTAATTTTATATCTAGATGACGTTCTTATTTTTATTAAAACATGGGAAGAACATTTGAAGCATGTAAAGCAGACTCTAGATATTTTTAAAAGAGAAAATCTCTATGTTAAGTTATCAAAATGTGAATTTGGCAAAACATCTTTAAATTAATTGGGTCATATTGTAGGGGGTGGTGAATTGAAGATATATCCCTCTAAGGTTGAAGTCATTATGAACTGGCCTAAACCCAAATCTACTACAGAAGTTAGGAGCTTCCTAGGAGCAGCACAATATTGGAGAAAGTTTATTGCTAATTTTTTCTTGATTGTAGATCCCTTACATGCTTTAACAGGTTTGAACAAGGTGTTTCAATGGGGAGGCAAATAGCATAAAGCATTCGACACCTTGAAAGAAAAATTAGTACAGCACTAGTACTTGCATTGCCAGATATTCAAAGAACATTCGAGATTGAAATAGATTCCAGTGACTATGCCATGGGAGCAGTGTTGATGCGACATGGTAAACCCATATGCTATCACTCTGAGACATTTAATTCTGCAGTAGTTAATTATCCCACATACGATAAGGAATTGTATGCATTAGTACAGAGTGTGAAAAAGTGGAAACATTACCTAATGGGCAAAGAAACAGTGATACATACTTATCATCAACCACTTCAATATTTACACTCAAACTAAATTGCAGCAATCAAGACACTATAGGTGGATGTGTTTTCTACAACAGTTTCATCTTGTCATCAGGTATAAGAAAGACATACACAATAAGGCTGTAGATATGCTATCAAGACCAATCATAAATGCATCTACTATACTTAAGCATAACTCAGTATTGCATGAAAGCTACATTGAACAATATCCTCAAGATGTAGATTTTAAAGATGTATATGCAACTTTAAGTCATGGAAAACAAGTAGAAGAATTGGATTATCATGTTAAGGACCAAATCTTATATCATTTGGGAAAGTTATGCATTCCTCAAACTGAAAGAGTTAACATAATTCGAGAAGCACATACTTCTCTAATATCAGGTCATTTTGGTGTAAGTAAAATAGTTGCACAGCTGCAAAGGTTCTGTTATTGGCCAAGAATGCATGAAACAGTTTCTAGATATATTAAAGGGCGTACCATGTGTGGTAAAAGCAAGCCCAGCAATGGAAAACTAGGCTTGTACACTCCACTTCCATTTCCTTCTCATCCTTGGGAAAGTGTTTCCATGGACTTTGTTGGATGATTGCCAAAATCTAGAAAAGGTCATGATTACTTATATGTTATTATGGATAGGTTCAAAAAAATGTGTATTTTAATACCTTGTAATAAGTAGATTACAACTTAACAAACAACAAAGCTGTTCTTTCAGCATGTATGGGTTCATTTTGGGTTACACACTTCCATTGTATCTGGTCGAGATTCCCGATTTGTTGGGAAGTTTTGGTCAAGTCTGTGCGAATTTATGGACACCAGATTGAAGAAAAGCACAACATTTCATCCACAAATAGATGGCCAAACATAGGTGGTCAATAGGACAATGATCCAGTTGCTCAGGGGCTATTGCAGCAAGCATCCCAAGCTTTAGGATGAACATTTGTGTTATGTGCAACATGCTTACAACCATGCCAAGCACTCTTCTACACAAATATCTCCTTTTGAGACTTGTTTTGGTTTTACACCAAAGTCTCCCTTGGAATTTTTCTTTGGAAAAGACATAGCGGTTTATGGACACAGTGATGTGGACAAAGCAACCAAGTTCATTGAAAAAATCCAAGAAATTCACCAGGCAATGAAGGAATAGCTGGAAAAGGGCCAGGCCAAGTACAAGGCAAGGCATGATAAGGATCGAATGGAGCATAACTTCCAAGTTGGTGATGAAGTCTGGCTGTACATCAACAAAGACAGAATGCAAGGTGAAGGTAAGAATATGAAACCAATAAGGTATGGGCCTTTCAAGATACTTGGGAAAATTGGTGAGAACGCTTTTCGCCTTAATTTGCCAACTTACATGCACATCTATTCAGTAGTTAATGCAAAAAGCTTGAGAGTATTTGAACCTTCATTTATTGAAGATCCTGAAGATCAAATTCAGTTGTCTTCTATTGATGATCTCTTGCCTGAGTATCTCAATGATTTGCAGGAAGATACAATTCTGGATAGGAAGGTGAGAACTACACGTAGAGGGGATGTTGAGTACCTCAGAATTAGACTCAGAGGTTCAAAACCAAGCAGTGCACAATGGATAGAGATTGGACAAGTGAGAAAGTTGTATCCTCACTTGATCGATGCTTAAAAGCCAACTTTTGGTGGTCCAAAATCTTTTTCAGTGTGATCCAAACTGGATCCAAAACACTCTCTAAGTCTTCAATATCCAAAAACTATCGCAAAAGAAGAAGTTTTAGAAATATCGGATTACACTATCTGGAGGCAAAAACACAAGAAAACAATGAAAAATAAGCTTATCAGAGGTCAAAATAACTTTGCACAAGAGCCATCGAATTTGGCCGATCAACGATCCAGATCTGATTGACATATCACAATTGGCGGTGGCAAGCGAAAGCCATTGACGGAGACCACATGGAATATGTGACAGCGATCAGCGAGGTCAATGAGGATCATCGATCAAGCACACAGATCAACAGCCCAAGTTGCATCACAATATCGCGTCGGTAAACCACATTGGAGCGCTTACAAATGACTTGGGGGTATGTGTGATATGCGATTGCGATCAATCACTTCGCAATATTGCATCGGAGCTATACAAAGGAGCGGGGCTATATATATATATATATATATATATATATATATATATATATATATGATGTGATAGCCGGAACTGATGGAGTTATAAACGATATTCCATATATTTTGAGTTCCGTAAAATGACATTTTTCTATGTATTTTCGTGTTTTCGTTAAATAAACGAGAAGCAAAGGGAATGTGCCGATTCGATGAAACTAGACCCGAAAGGGTTTATGAATGCATATGTATAACATTTCAAGTTTGCATAAAGCCATTTTTGTGATATTTTCAATGTTTTTAACGTATTTTCATAATACAAAAGGAAATCATGACACAAGCACATTGCGACTTGTGATAGCGATTAGAGGCAGACTCGATAGGAAGATAGTGCAGATTTATGAATATAGTCCGATGAATAATGTTCTGGAATATTTTTCCTGTGTTTGAATGTATTTCTCTGTGTAAATAGAGAACAACTATTTCGGGGATTTCAAAGGCCCGATAGTCCCTTCCATTGCAGAACAGGTGTCCACCTTCCCTAAAGATGTTATGCAATGATTGATAATGCTGAGAGGGGGATTCGAGTGGACAGAGACCGGGAGGCACAGAGCCCAAGAAGGGGAAACAGATAGACAACACCGATTGGCTTTAAAGCCATCCACTGACAGAGATAGAAGGGGGGTAGCACTGGAGAGAAAGAGAAAACAAAGAAAGAGAGTGAAAGAAAGAGTCTATGTATTCAAAGAGGCTTAAGGGATTCAAGCAAAGCTCTTTTTGTTTGAATCTGTTGTGTTGAGACTCAATTTGAGCTCACACTTTGTAAAACTCTGCTCTTGAAGACATAATAGGGAGGTCATCACTGAAGGCTAGACCAGAAGACGTAGCCCAAGAGTTTTGAGTGAACTCCATATTAAATTTGTTGTGTTATGTGTGTTGTCTATTATGTTTCTCTAAATGCTCAATTGTCTATATTAGTCGCAGTCTTATCGATCCATTACAGTAAGTAGTATAGGAAAATCCATGCACATGAGTCTATAATACCTTAATATTAATCTAAGATCTCATTTTTAGATCATGGGGATCTGTAATATTATGGAAAATCGGGACAAAGAAATGAGAAAAGCTATCAATGAGAGGGTAATTCTGAGGTTCAACATACCCCCACTGCAAAATCATTGCATGTCCTCATGCAATTTGCCAAAAATGTGAATTCTTCTTTCCTATTGCATTCGCTCAGACACTTCTACTAGTACATCTAATTTTCTTCTTTTACAGTGACTGCCATTCTGAGTTTCTTCATATGAAGCCTATATTTAAGATTGATGATTTTTTTGTTCAAGCTTCTATTCTTCCTCTTCACCTTCCTATTCTTATACCACAACCATATATGCAGTATTGTATTATCATGAATAGCATTATCCAATTTACTTTGTTCGATCAAGGTTTCATTTTCTTTCTTGATATGTCTATTCAATATCTCTAACTCATAGATTTCCTATTTAAGAGAGTCAATTAGAGGTTCTTGTGGATTGACAGAGGATTCTAGATCTATTGAGGCACTTTTCTTCTCCAATGATTCTATATAGTCATATATTTGTTGCTGCACTAGGTCTATGGCTGGAGATCTTCTACTCGGGTTGCCTTCGAAATAATGCTCAGGAGAATTTTGAGGACTATGTGCAGATGGAACATTATCAGGAGATGGCACTGGAATTTCTTCTTGTAAATTTATGAACTCCGTCCCCTTTGATGATATATTCTTTAAAATACCTCGGAGTCTACAGATCCTTCTAAGTTGTAGAGGGCTTATGTTCTCCTCCTTTGTACCCTTTTTCTCCTTTCTTATCTTTTCTTTCCTCTTGATTTGTTTCCTAATCTCTGTCGATTCTTCACAGATTAATTTTTCATCACCTTGTTGTAATGAAGATTCAGGTTTGTTTCTAGTAATTTCACCAACTTTTTTTATATCTTCCCTTTTTGCTTGATTTGCTCCCTGATCAGTGTCAACTTTTCAGAGACTAGCTCTTCATCATTTTTCTCCATTGAGCACTGAGGTTTGCTTTGAATGGTTATACCAGTATTCTTTCTCCTACTCCTTCTGATATTACCCTATTCAAGTGAGTCTGGTGCCTCTTGGAAATAGTTTCTTATCAGGAAATTTTCCCAAGTATATCCTATTCTTTTCAAATGAAACTCAGCCAGCATTTTTACCAACCCATGATGGTACATGGTTGTGTCTATGAATTCTATTTTCTTCTGTACATTTGAAGCCATCCTTCTTAAACTATTTAGCAGGAAGAAAGGAAGATTCATTTCTCCATTTTCTAAAAAGTTCATCAATAAATGTATATGGTAGACATACATGCACTCGAAAATGCCCCCACAGGTAATGAATTTATGTAATATCAAAAGAATGCTTCTCCATTTACTGTTAAGTGCTAAAATAGGAATTCCTTTTCTAAACACAGAGACATACATACCTGGGTTCTTGAGGATTACTTTCCATGATTCACTATGGAATTCCTTGTTTTTGAACCATCTTTAACCATGTCTTGGTAGTTCTGTAGCCCCTGTTATGTAGGATTATGTTACTATAAACTTAATGTCTCAAATTTCTACTTCTATACCATCAAATGATCTAGCAAATGATTTTGTGTTCTCTTTGTGAAAGCCATCAAATTTTTCAATGAAATTGAGCCATCCAACCTTCTGTAGCATTTCCTTGAGTTGTGGGTATCCTTCCTGTTGAAGCCTCAAAAATCGCTGCAACAACATGGGGGATGACCACCCGGTCCGGACCTTAAAGCAGCTCCTTTTCTGTTTAGAATGGTGGTTCCGACTGGTTCAACTAGGTGCAATTACCTTCTCTCAATCTCCAATAGCTTTAAAATATGACTTTCATTCACCAATGGAAAAGAGACATCAGATAGTCCTTCTTGCTGATCAGGAAAGAAAGTGATCCTTAAGCTGATTTAGGGCTCAACCAATCCACTACTAAAGTTTGCTTCTTTGGAAAGAGGACTTAAAAGAATGTAGAACTTAATCTAAATGAAAACTTGTTCTAAGATGCAAGCAAAAGAAACTATCTTAATCCTATCTCAATTAGGTAGATATAGATCTGACCTAACCAAGACCAGGTATTTAAAATATTGAGATTTAAATGTCTCGTTTATAATGAATATCAAGTTAATGAAATAGTTCAATTAACTAACATTATAGATACCAGACACATCCTATTAAGACCTTTTAACTGAAATAATTAATCAACAACACTCAGGAAGTAGTTCACAGAATGATCTTGATCATTTAATCAGTAACTTGAATAATTAAACAATAGTATGCGGAAGAAGTTCACAACATATCACTATTTATTCATCCAATATTAATAGACAGATTTATGAGTAAATAGTTACTCAAAAATTAGAATTCAGCCCATAAGAGCAGAGATAAATAACAACATAAAATAGAAGCAAATTACCCATACCGACAAAAGTGCACAAATATGTAAGTAAATTGACACCATTCCTGTTATCATAAAATAAAACCAGCTTTTAAAATAGTAGTATTTGAAATACCAATTTATTGAATCCACTTCTCCAGCTCTGGTCTCTAATAGTCCTTTACAATGCTTGAGCTTCTGCTTTCAAAACCAGAGCTACAATATTGCAAACTTGGTTTATTATACACAACTCAGGGTGTAAAAGAAAAACCTCAATAATCTCCAGATCTGAGATTCCACTCCTCCCACCTACAACTCTAAATCCCTATTACAAAAGTGCTTTTGGAATTCCAGAATTGCAGAGGAGAGTAGCCCATACTACATTCTGCAATCTGCTATTTATAATATTTGAAAAAGAATTCTTGAGAGGAAAGTTTGTTGAAAAGAAATCTGCCCAATCCAATTTTATTTGCTCAAAATTTCAATTTTTAATCGCTAGAGCCTTCTCATTGACTGAGATCTTTTTTCTCCATATATTTTCCACTGTTTTCCTGCAAAAAAAAAATCAAAATGAATTAAGATGCAACAATAAAATCAAAATACTATTTCTGGCATTTAAAATAAATCTAATCAAATTCTATTTAAATAAATCTAATCAAATTCTATTTAAATAAATCATTGAAAATAAAATATAAGCTCTATTGATGCATGGGATGGTTTAATTGGCCAAGGATATTATTGATGAGCAAATATGCACTTAGAAGAGGCTTAGGAAAAACAAGAATGTATAAAATAACTCAGAAAATTGATTTTGTTTTTGAAATTCGGAGCTTTATCTTCTGCATGATTTTTGACCCAATTAATGACCAAATCTATTAGTGAAACCTCCTTAGAAATGTTCTCCTTGATTTTATCTTTCCAATGAGTTGTCCTGGGCCTCATTTGGCCAAGTAAAACTCATTCTATGAGCTTCCAAAGTTGATAAGTCAAATCTGGCATAAATCTGGAAATTCTGTTGTTGGGCTAAAAATCAGAATTTTAATTAAAATCTAATCCTAAATTAGAATTTTAATTATTTAATAATTAATTCTAAATTAATTATTAACTAACTAATATATACAATTAATTCTAATTAATTATCATCTAACTAGAAATGAATTAAGTTACAAAATTAAATTAATATACAGATTATTTGAAAAAGTTAATTTAAATATAATTAATATTATAATTCAAATTATATTAAAATTATAATAAATATTATAAGTATAATATAATTATTATAATATAAAATATATAAAAATTAGTTTACAAACCATTGGAATCAACGCAAACCCATTAATTCATCCACGTGAGATTCTGGTGGGATATGGTGAGTGGAGTGTGAGCTGAGGGTGACGCGAGGGTGAGTGATGTGGAGGTGCGGGAGGCATAATGGGTGAAAAACTTTGTATTAAATTTTTCGTAACCATCACATTTGCCTGATCGCATATCGCATTTTGAGTTGTCAAATGTTAGAGCTTCTAAGAATTTGCGATAAGACTTTGCAAGAAATTTATTTTCTACGAGAAATGTTTTTTTTAATAAGTGTCTTTGTGTTCTGGGTCTCGGGAGCTATAAAATCCAAAATTTAATTAAAAATCTAATCCTAACTTAGAATTCTAATTAAATCTAATTTAATTATTAATTATAAACTAAACTTAATTAATTAATAAACTATTTATTAATCTGACTTAATCTAAATAATAATTTATTTTATTTTAATTAAATCAATTAAATTATATATTAATTAATTTAAAATTAATTATTAAACATCAAAACTTATTTTATCTTTAAACTCTAACTAACTACTATCATATTCATTCCTACATGAATGAAATTTCAAAGAAAAACAAATTACATGGTTTCGAAGACATGGGTTAATATCTTTTGAACTCTCGCAATCGAAAGATCGCATTAAATGGGATATTTGAGTTTCGTTAACAATGTTGCGATTGAAATCTACGATGCGATGTAGCGATCGTATAATTTTTATTTATTTATTATTATTTATATATTAAATTTTAATTTTAATTAAATTAATTATATTTATTATAATAATTAATTTAATTAATCTTAAAATTTAAGGTTAAATATCAGTTTTTTTTTGGGTTTTATTTTAATGAAATTAGTTATGAAATTTTCTAAAGCCTAATTTTCCTATTTAAACTATAGCTATTCCGAAAATAAATAAAAAAGAATAAAAATACCATTTTTAACCCAGATTAGATAAATGATGGGACTTCAAATGAGTACCATTTTCAAACTAGTTGACCAAATAAGGCAAAACAAGCGTCAATGGGAAGCTTATAAAAAATTGATTCTAATAAAGCAATCAAAACAAGAATCCAAAGAAAATGAAAAATTAACCAAAGCGTAGGATAATTGATTAAATAAAAATCCTAAAAGGGTGCTTAGCCAAAAATTTTATTGAAAAGGTCCCCATTATTTGAGTTGAACAAGTCAAAAATGGAGGGATTGTGCTTTTACCACAATAATGGAAACATGTGAGAGAAGAACCAGTTATCTCTGTTTGATATGAATAAGTCTTTCCGAAAATCAAAGTAAAAATAATTAAAGAAGAGAGAATTATGCTTGAAATGCTTGACTAGGTACATTAGTAATAAAAATAAAAATCATCTCACTGTAATTTTCCTTAAAATTCCTCATAAATTAAAATATTTCAAAACTCTATATCAGAATTTAATTAGTTGTAGAGATAAAGTAGGGGTCACTTTACATCTTAGCTTTTAAAATATACTCATTTGTCACAGGTAGAGCCACTGCTGCCAGCAAACATCTATAGTCCCGACAAGGTTACCTTCTAATCATCAATGATTCAGAATCCCATCTCTTTAAGAATTATTGATCTAGAGATAAATCCATTTATATATGTTTCTTTTTTATTTTTATTTTTATTTTTATTATAAATCTTAAAAGCCATTGTCGTTGTTTGGTAGCTAGGTAATTGAAAATGCCATTCACTGGTTATAATTGGACTGAATAAGCTGGCTCGTGATGAGACCCCTTGTCTTATAATTGTTTGCAATCATAAGCCATTACCCTGGTTTTTTTAGCAGTGTTGGTAATGTCAGCCTATTTTTCCCCTATGATCATGGTAAGCAGGCTCATAATGACATCTCTTATCTTTTAAGTTTAAATATATTTCTGGATTATACTCTAAAAAAATAAGACTCTTTGGGACAGGGAGAATCATTGACTCCTTAAGAGTTAAGAATGACAATTTTAGAGTTAAAGGTGCTTTGTTGTAAAGTGTCTTTATTAGGTTATAAGTAACTTTTCTTGACTGATAATAGAAATTTGAAAGATCTTAATAAAATTTTGAAATCTCAAAATGATTACAATTTTGATGAAAAAGAAATTTCTCCAGATTTTATGATACTTTGTCAACTTCTCTAAATTGGTAATCTCTTCCTTAAGTATGTCTACCTTTATAATAAGAAAATCAAACTTTACTAAGAGATTTAAAAAAAAACTAATAGGTAACTATTAACAATTTTTTCTCCATGTATGCTGACTATTGTTAGGTAACAAGTAGGCCTTCCATATAAATCATGGCAAAGTCACCAAAATCAAAACTGAAAACCAAAGGAAAATAATTCTTATGCTAAAGTGAGAAAAGAAATCAGCAAACAAAAATGAAGAAATTGAAAAGTGAAAGGAAAATCCAAGTTTTGAAATACAAACTCTAACAAGAATGGTTATACCATTGTCTCAACAATATGAAGAAAAAGAAAATAATCGTGTAATCAGTCCTTCTTATGTCGAGATTTTAGAAAAATCATACCTTGCAAGGTTGTAAGTGTTTTAAGCTTTTTTGGATAGCAGTGACGATAAAAATTAGCCACAATGAAAATTTTCTGACTGATATCAATCTTCATGTTTCCAAGTATCATCTTAATCATTTTCTAATTAAAAAGGAATGCTTAAAGAAACAAACTAAAGGTTCAGAAACTTCCTAGTGTAGCTGTTTGAATGAGGATTATCACTGCTTCTTGAAATTAAGCCAGGAGAAGAGTATGGACTTTGAAAATATGATCTGGCGGAGAAATGAAAGCTTTTATGAAGAGCTGCAAAACAGATTTATATATCAGAAAAACAACACTAAAACTTAAAGTAACAAAATGGAAATTAATGAAAGTGGGTACATGAATCTTACCATTGGATAATTGCTTTTGATTTTACCTGAAAGGTATCAGTTTCTCCAAACTAGCTGACTTCTTATTTTAATTAACATTAAAAACTTGAAGAAGTCAAACTAACCAAAATCCTATAACCCAAAATCATTATTTATTTTATCTAAACTAAAGTAAGCAATAAAATGTAAAAATGGAATACTTAGTGCTCAAGGGAATTAAAATTAAAAGAAATGCATCAGAAATGAGAATGGAAATTTGCACTAATGACTATTTCTCAAAATATTATAAGTTTCATATAAACTCCATGATTTTATAAATTGTCCAGAATCAAGACCACATCCAAGATAATAAAATTTAAATGTGAAGATAGAGAGGTCTTGAATTTTTTTTTAATTGTGGAATTATATATTTAAAACGAAAATATATGAGAAATCGAAATGATTTAAATATACTACAAATTGGTCATTATTTGCTTTCTTACCATAGTGGCTGCCCATGTTTACTTTTAAAATAACACATCGCCTTATCAAATGATTCACATTGCATGTAGAGGCATGCGTTGGAGTTTATCGCATCGGTGATTGAAATAGCAAATCGCCGATATGAGATCATGCGAAGAAAATATGTGTGCTGAGATGTAGCGATCACACTATTGAAGAACTTTTATATTGTGAATCAGGGACAGTCATGCTGGAAATTCCAATATCGGCGATGCGATAGATGACGTAGCTAATCGGTGATTGTGATCGACAATCTTAAGCACATGATGTAACAATTCTCGATACGCCTATATGCGATGAAGAGTGGACATGATAATTTTATGATGAAAATTTAATAACATATCGGATCCGAGACATTGGCCCTTTAAAATTATGCCCCTACTTTTATTGTGATTGGATGGACGCGATATTTTATAAACTTGATTTGAATTTCATATCGGGTCTAGAATTATGTGGTCATCGCAATATTAGTAAAGGCAATTCATGATAATGGAAGTATACTTCAACTGCAAACCTCCGATATGCAAAATGCGATATGACATATGAGCGAGGTAACACATCGAAGATCTTTTATTAAACAATTTGTTATCAAAAATGCTAGAAGCTACTTCCGATGAAATATTTCGCTACCAATGGTTGTGATATGGATGATGTGATTGACGAAGATGAGCGGGATGAGAATATTGCAAACATTTTCACTGAAGTATCAGCAATATGAAAATCAAGTTGAATCCTATGATATTGCTTGAAATTTCAATTGGGTTTTCTGATGGTTGAAAGCAAAGTTAAAAATGTTCAAATTCTAATGAATCACAAAATAAAATTTCCCTGAACCTGTTGCAAATCTGAAATGGGTTTGCTGCTTACTTCAAGTTTTGAAAACAGATGAAAACCTACAAATAAAACAAAACAAAAATAAAAAATAAACTAAGGAAAAGAGAAACTAATAATAGATGAGAATGAACTTGTGAATGCGTACCTGGAAGGAAATTCTCTGTAGTTTTTTACCTCATGAACCTTCAAATTGTTCCTTCGATTTATCAAAATTTTACCTTTGTTCAAAATCATCTCATCATTTATTCTAAATCGTAGTGAGCAATCAACCTAAATAAAATCTGCTTGTTCATGTTCAGGAAATATAAAATTTACCAGAAATAAATATGAAAATAGTCTTCCCTTTTGAATTAAAACAACAATTTATTACCTCTGCTCATTCCGAACTAACTTGAGAAAAATATGTATTGTTATAGTGACTGTTCAATAATGCCTTTAGTAAATAAATATGATGCGTATTACAACATCAGATAATAAACTAAAGGTCCGAATGGGATAAAGCCACTAATTGTGGAAAAATGTCAAAACAGATTTGAATGTGTGCACACAGCAAAATGGGTATCCTTAAGGTCAGCTTAGCAAATTTCAAGGAAGATAATATGAACTTCATATGATTACCATGAAAGGTTAGATTGACTAATAATGATTGAGTCAGAATTAAGCTTATCATAGACAGTCATACATTTCATGGGATAATGAGATCATGAAGCTTTTATATCCTCAAAACCTTTATCATATAAATTTCAAAAGAAAATCTTAGAAAGAAATCCTGAAATGAAGAAAAGTGGCTTTGAGGTGATTGATGCCAAGTGCAATCTTAATTGAATTTAATCAAGACATTATTCATAATAGGAAGAGTAGAGGTATTGCTGTAAGAAATTTAAAAAGGAAAGCAAGAATTAAAATTTTCTGATAGGGAGAAAACGTTTTCACTGAACATGTATGAGAATGGCTGATTGCTTTGTTTTATTTTTAATCTACAGAACTGTTGAAAATAAATTAACTACATTAACTCTACTCCTATTCTAACCATATACATGAAAAATGACTAGGTATAGTCATATTTCCAGTGTAACCATTTTCTCATTTTAATCCCTACATATATGTACAGCTCAAATGTTCGTAATAAAAATAGAAATCTTATTGAACTAAGAAAAATAATTCTGTAAGTAGAATGCACAATTATTGTTAGCGACTTAATGAAAATCTCTTTCTCTTGAAATTTCCTTTCTAATTGAATACCAATTGGATCATAGAAATCTGGATGGATTTCTATTAAGGATTGGGAAATGTTCAAAGGAAGAGATAACAGGCCAGATCGTGGATATGAGCTTTTAGATTCAAAGGCCTGGAAGAAACTGTTAGTGTTATGTGTAAATGTTAAGCTATTGACAATCTTCCATGAAGGAAAATTTTCCAAATATTTTTCAAATGAATTAATGAAAAATGGATGGAAATCTTTCCTATGAAATGGAAAATTATTAGTTAAATTGAATTGCTGGTAGATTTCTAAAAATACATTCTCTTATTGATATTGCCTTTGAGAAGATAGAAGATTTTGATAAAACATTAGCATTGATTGAAATTGAAATAGCTTTTGATGCTCTTGATTATAATATAAAGCTTCAATTTTCCAACAGGGCAATGTATCAATTGAATGTTTGATAGTAAAGTGCTCAATATGCCAGCGTAATGTATCAAAAATCTGAGAATTAAAATCTGAAAATAAATATGATTTTATACAACATAAGTGAGGAAACAAAAATAAAATGAAATCACTATTTATACAACTAATGTTACAACACAATTGGGATCATTTTGAAATAATTTCTCTTTCACAAGGATTGGCCAGAATTATGGAATTTGAGTAATTTCAAATTCCAACTTGTGAATTAGAAGAGGAATTATGATTATGAATAGGAATGAAAGCTTGATCATGATATGAATCATAAATTGGAATATTTTCTTGAATAGTGAAATCATGAAGATAATTTGCTGCTTTAGAATGAGGATTGGTTGGAATAATTTCTAAATTAAAATGTCTCTCATTCTCAGATGTTATTTGAAGTTTCTGATGATTTTCTCGAGAAAAATCAACATCTTCAATGTCAGAATAATTATCATAAATGACTTCACAAGATTCTCTAGATTTCCCTTCAATCTCATCCAGTATATCAAAACAAGGAGGGACAAGAATTTCATGTTCATTAATGGCAAAAGAGTGATCAATAATTGTTTCTCTATCTTGATAAAAACTTATTGGTAATTCATTTAAACCATCCTCTTTAATTTCTGAAATATCAATAATACCAAGAGGGGAAAAATTACCATCATTAAAAATATCAGGATAAAGGGAAAATTGTGAATCTAAAATAATGCATTTAAAAATGTCTCTGTTTGAGAATTCTCGTATATTATGCTCATTGTAAATTTCAGATTCAAGATCATTCTTTGTGTGCTCATTCTTTTTTGAAGAATATTGCTTTGCTGCTCTGATTTCGGCATTTGCTCATCATGGAAAGATTCAGAAATTTGTACAGTTGTTTGCATGCTATTATTTAATTTGATCCTTGCTTGCACTTGCTCATTTGCAATCTGATTTTCTAAATTTACCTCAAAGTAGCTTTCAGATTTCAAGGCGGATCTTTCTCCAAAATTGTTGTTGTTGTCCTCTTGTATTTGATCAAAAATATTTTCCAAGCTTTGTGAAACCTCTTCATCACAATTTATTTGCACATACGAATTGGAATTCTCATCTATATTGGAAGGGGATGGAATAAAGCTTGAACTAATTTCATATGGATCAGGAATAGGAGGAAGAAAATAATTATATTCAAACCAATCTAGTGATTCTTCTTTCATAGGTTCATCTTCGACCTTAAATTTTAAACAATTCAAATGAAATCGAATATTAAAATCTCTAACAGACTCATTTTCATTTCGTAGATATTTAATTTCATCACATACTTGATCATAATCATAGCAGTCAAATTTACAAATGAAACTTATAACAAATTGATCCCAGCTATGAATTGGGGCAACCGGAAGAGTTCTACACCAGTTTCTAGCTTCTGCCGCAAATGTGAGAGTGAAAATTCTGCATAAGATTCCCTCATCAATTCCTTGAAAATCATAGTTTGAAACATTTTGAATAAATTGAAGGACATGATTAAAAGCAGAAGAACTTCTCTTACCATTGAATTTTACCTGAGACAAGAGTCTTACCACTTCGGGTGGAGTATTGGAAGATGCACGTTCATGGATACAACTCCAAATTGGAAGTTTAAGAGGAGCCATCATGATTAAATAAAATGTTAAAATTGAAAAAACTCCAAAAGACAACAAGTTTCAGGCCCTCTTTTTAGCGCCAAAAAGTTGAAGCCTCAAAAATCGCTGCAACAACATGGGGGATGACCACCTGGTCCGGACCTTAAAGCAGCTCCTTTTCCGTTTGGAATGGTAGTTCTGACTGGTGCAACTAGGTGCAGTTACCTTCTATCAATCTCCAAGGGCTTTAAAATATGACTTTCAATAACCAATGGAAAAGAGACATCAGATAGTCCTTCTTGCTGATCAGGCAAGAAAGTGATCCTTAAGTTGATTTAATGCTCAGCCAATCCACTACTAAAGTTTGCCTCTTTGGAAAGAGGACCTTAAAAGAATGTAGAACTTAATCTAAATGAAAACATGTTCTAAGATGCAAGCAAAAGAAACTATATTAATCCTATCTCAATTAGGCAGATATAGATCTAACCTAACCAAGAGTAAGTATTTAAAATATTGAGATTTAAATGTCTTGTTTATAATGAATATCAAGTTAATGAAATAGTTCAATTAACTGAAATTATGGATACCAAACACATCCTATTAAGACCTTTTAACTGAAATAATCAATCAACAACACTCAGGAAGTAGTTCACAGAATGATCTTGATCATTTAATGAGTAACTTGAATAATTAGACAATAGTATGCAGAAGAAGTTCACAACATATCACTATTTATTCATCCAATATTAATAGACAGATTTATGAGTAAATAGTTACTCAGAAATCAGAATTCAACCGATAAGAGTAGGGATAAATAACAACATAAAATAGAAGCAAATTACCCATACTGACAAAAGTGCACAAATATGTAAGTAAATTGTCACCATTCCTATTATCATAAAATAAAACCAGCATTTAAAATAATAGTATTTGAAATACCAATTTATTGAATCCATTTCTCCAGCTCCGGTCTCTAATAGTCCTTTACAATGCTTGAGCTTCTGCTTTCAAAACCAGAGCTACAATAGTGCAAACTCTGTTTATTATACATAACTCAGAATGTAAAAGAAAAACCTCAATAATCTCTAGATCTGAGATTCCACTCCTCCCACCTACAACTCTAAATCCCTATTACAAAAGTGCTTTTAGAATTCCAGAATTGCAGAGGAGAGCAACCCTTATTACATTCTGCAATCTGCTATTTATAATATTTGCAAAGGAATTCTTGAGAGGAAATTTTGTTGAAAAGAAATCTACCCAATCCGATTTTATTTGCTCAAAATTCCAATTTTTAATCGCTGGAGCTTTCTCATTGATTGAGATCTTTTTTCTCCATATCTTTTCTACTGTTTTCTTGCAAAAAGAAATCAAAATCAATTAAGATGCAACAATAAAATCAAAATACTATTTCTGGCATTTAAAATAAATCCAATCAAATTCTATTTAAATAAATCATTGAAAATAAAATATAAGCTCTATTGATGCATGGGATGGTTTAATTGGCCAAGGATATTATTGATGAGCAAATCTGCACTTAGAAGAGGCTTAGGACAAACAAGAATGCAGAAAATAACTCAGAAAATTGATTTTGTTTTATAAATTCGGAGCTTTATCTTTTGCCTGATTTTTGACCCGATTAATGACCAAATCTATTAGTGAAACCTCCTCAGAAATCGTCTCCTTGATTTTATCTTTCCAATGAGCTGTCCCGGACCTCATTTGGCCAAGTAAAACTCATTCTATGAGCTTCCAAAGTTGATGAATCAAATCTGGCATAATTCTGGAAATTCGGTTGCTGGGCTAAAAATCAGAATTTTAATTAAAATCTAATCCTAAATTAGAATTCTAATTATTTAATAATTAATTCTAAATTAATTATTAACTAACTAATATATACAATTAATTCTTATTAATTATCATCTAAATAGAAATTAATTAAGTTAATATAGAGATGATTTTAAAAAGTTAATTTAAATATAATTAATATTATAATTCAAATTATATTAAAATTATAATAAATATTATAATTATAATATAATTATTATAATATAAAATATATAAAAGTCAGTTTACAAACCATTGGAATCAATCCTAACCTAAAACCCATAAAACAAACCATTGGAATCAACCCAAACCCATTAATTCATCCACGTGAGATTATGGAAGGATATGGTGAATGGAGTGTGAGGTGAGGGTGACGTGAGGGTGAGTGAGGTGGAGGTGCAGGAGGCATAAGGGGTGAAAAACTTTGTATTAAATTTTTTGTACCCATCGCATTTGGCCTTATCGCATATCGCATTTTGAGTTGTCAAATGTTAAGGCTTCTAAGAATTTGCGATAAGACTTTGCGAGAAAAAAATTTGCGAGAAATTTATTTTCTGCGAGAAATGTTTGTTTTAATAAGTGTTTTTGTGTTCTCGGTCTCGGGGGCTATAAAATCCAAACTTTAATTAAAAATCTAATCCTAACTTAGAATTCTAATTAACTCTAATTTAATTATTAATTATAAACTAAACTTAATTAATTAATAAACTATTTATTAATCTGACTTAATCTAAATAATAATTTATTTTATTTTAATTAAATTAATTAAATTATATATTAATTAATTTGAAATTAATTATTAAACATCAAAACTTATTTTATTTTTAAACTCTAACTAACTACTATCATATTCATTCCTACGTGAATGAAATTTCAAAGAAAAACAAATTACATGGTTTTGAAGACTTGGGTTAATATCTTTTGAACTCTCGCAATCGGAAGATCGCAAAAATGGGATATTTGAGTTTCGTTAACAATGTTGCGATTGAAATCTGCGATGCAATGTAGCAATCGTATAAATTTTTTTTATTTATTATTATTTAAATATTAAATTTTAATTTTAATTAAATTAATTATATTTATTATAATAATTAATTTAATTAATCTTAAAAGTAAAGGTTAAATATCATTTTTTTTATTTTTATTTTTTATTTTGGTTTTATTTTAATGAAATTAGTTATGAAATTTTCTAAAGCCTAATTTGCCTATTTAAACTATAGCTATTTCGAAAATAAACAAAAAAGAATAAAAATAGCATTTTTAACCGAGACTAGATAAATGATGGGACTTCAAATGAGTACCATTTTCAAACCAATTGACCAAATAAGGCAAAACAAGCGTCAATGGGAAACTTATAAAAAATTGATTTTAATAAAGCAATCAAAACAAGAATCCAAAGAAAATGAAAAATTAACCAAAGCGTAGGATACTCGATTAAATAAAAATCCTAAAAAGGTGCTTAGCCAAAATTTTTATTGAAAGGGTCCCCATTATTTGAGTTGAACAAGTTAAAAATGGGGGGATTATGTTTTTACCACAACACTTCCATATATTTTGCTCCTACTGGCTCTGTCTTAACAATGAGCCCCATGGCTTCTGTGTCGCAAAATTTCTTAACTTTTAGAATTACTGTCCTGGTCTATGAAATGGACACACTACGGGTATGGTGAAAATTAACTACACATTTGCATGGAATAAGTAGATGGTGATGGTTTGGTGAGACGTGGATAAGTTGGTCACATCGTAGCGATGACCGTTAACAGATGGAGTAATTAGGGGCTGTTTAGGTACAAAGTATGGAGAGTGTAGCGGAGATGTGGTATGATGAAGTTATTATGGACCGTTTGGTACCGAGTATGGAAGATGTGGCGGAGATGTGGTATGATGAAGTGGCAGTCAAATCAAATGATGACTCGTTAAGGAGACATACAATTATTCATATTATACATGCCTTATGTTTTTAACTTGCTGTTTGAAATAAATTTTGCATTTTACCTTTAGAACTTAACCTTTTTATTGATAACTCTTTTGGTGTTGATCTGTAGGTACCTTTTAGCATGTTTGGTCTCCAAAACTTGATTCTTCAATTTCCTGCATTCATGATTTATTTGTGAGTTGTACAATTGTGCCAAAGCTAATAAGTAAGTTGTAGTTGCAGAATCAGATTAGCTGCATAATGGAATCAGCTGCAGAATGTGAAAAGAAGGAAAAGTGAAGTATGGCTATGGAATATGAGTGTAAAAATAAAATGGAAATGGGTTATGACAGTGAGATGGAATGAGATGTAAAATAAAATGGGAAATAGGGTGAGATGGAGTAAAACTGTAAAAATAAAATGTAAATGGAATATGACAATGAGATGAAATGGAACTGTAAAATAAAATGAAAATAGAATGAGACTATGAATTTGCAGATTCTAAAATGCAAATGAATGTAGCTTTTTGTCACTACTTATCATAGAAAGGAAATGGAAAATAAAGGTTGTCAGAAATCTCTGATTTTCACCCTGTATTTTCTGTATAAGTATGGAAATAAGTGATTGGTTTTCAAAATCATACAATTTATTTATTATTATTATTATTATTATTTTAAGAAAAATAAAGGCTAAGTTAGTGGAGAAGAAGAATTCTTCTTCACTAGCTTCATTTCAGAGTTATTCTAGAAAATCTTAATGAACTCCTCTCTTGAAATTGGCTTCTGATATATCTTCAATCGATGACCATTCACAAGAAGAGGTATTTTGCTTCCATCTATTATCCTTACGCTTACTGCTTCATTATTAAATACTTCTTCAATCTCATATGGCCCAAACCAATGAGTCTGAAACTTCCATTGAAAATCTTTGAATTTTAAAGCAAACAAAAGTGCCCGATCTCTTGCTTGAAACTTCTTCTCCTTGATATATTTATCATGCCATTTAGCCCTTTGTTGTTGGACTATACTGGTTCTTTGAACTGCATCTTGCCTTATTTCATCAAGCTCATTGAGTTGCTCCAATTTATGTTTCTGTGCCTCTGATAAATCTAGTCCCAATTCGACTGCCATTTTGAAGGTTTTGATTTGAAACTCTATAGGGAACAATACTTGTTTCTCATAAAAATGTTCATAGGGTGTGTGTCCCGTTGTGTTCCTCCATGTAGTTTTGTAAGCCCATAAGGCTTCAGGAAGCCTTTCTGCCCAATCTCTTCTATGTAGATGCACAGTCTTAGTGAGAATTCCTTCAATCACCTTATTTATAGATTCAAATTGACCATTTTCTTGTGGATGATAGGGGTAGATTTCCTATGTTTGATATTGTAATCTTCCACAAGACCCTTCACGATTTTAGATGTAAATTGAGATCCCTGATCTATCACAATTTCTCTTGGAATGCCAAAATGAGTGAAGATGTCTTGAAAAAGAAAATTAACTACAAATTTTTCATTAGCAAAAGGTAATGCTTTAGCCTCTACTCATTTAGTGACATAATCAATGCATACCAATATATACTTATTTTTCTTAGATGGGGGATTAATTGGTCCAACAAATTCCAAGGCCCATTTTTCAAAAGGTTCAATGAGTACCTGAATTTGTAGCGGAATTTCATTTGAAGGAGGAGGTTTTCCTACCCATTGGCAGTTGTGACACCTCTTGACATATTCTTTCGCATGTTTAAAGATGGATGGCCAATAATATCCTAATGAAAGAATTTTGTAGGCTATCCTCTTGTCAGCAAAGTGTCCACCACACGATTCATCATGAAATGCTTTAAGAATCTCAGGCATTTCATCTTCCCTAACACATCTTCTGATCATGAGATCTGGACCTATTTTATACAATTAATTAGTTATCCATGAGTATCTTGCACTTATTTGAATGCTTTTTCTTTTCTCTCTAGGACACAAATGTGAAGGCAATTTCCCTGTGACTAAGTAATTGGCAATATCTGCAAACCAAGGGGTCTGAGTAGTCACTGCAAAAAGATATTCATCAGGAAACTTATCTTCAACCGGAGTGTCATCTTTGTTATTTTGAATTCTGGACAAGAAATCAACAACTGTGTTTTGTTTTCCAGGTCTATGTAGCACAGTAATATTGAATTATTGCAAGAGTAATATCCATCTTGTAACTTTGTTATTAGAAATAGGTTTATTCATTAAGTATCTAATTGTAGATTAATCTGTATGAACAAAGGTTTCATAGCCTGTTATATAATGTCTGAACTTATTGATGACATGAACAACAACTAAAAATTCGTTTTCAGTAACATTGTTATTTAAGTTGGTGGGAGTAAAATTATTACTTTTATAGTAGATGGCATAAGGAATCAAATATTTTTGTCCTAATACAGCTCCCAGAGTTGTATCTGAAGCATCTGTTGAAATGTGAAAAGGTAGTTTCCAATTTGGACCTCTCAAGATGGGTGCTTCAAAAATTCTTACCTTTAAAGTCTCAAATGCTAACTAGCAATCAAGATTCCAATTGAATTCACAATCCTTGGTGAGTAATTTGAAGAGTGGGGATGCTATTTTAGTGAAATTTTCTATAAATCGTCTATAGTATTGTGTAAATCCTAGAAAAATTCTAACATCCTTTTGACAATTTGGAATTGATAATTTAGAGATGACTTCAACTTTAGATTTATCAAATTTAATTCCATCTCCTAAAATGTGATGTCCTAAAACAATCCCTTATGTAAACATCATAAAAAGTTTTTCATGGCTTAGCGAAAGGTTTGATTCCTTACATGTTCTAAGAACTTTTTCCAGAATTTTTAAATCTTCTCCAAATGTATTCCCATAGACTGTAAAGTCATCCATATATACCTCTACACAATCATGTATTAGATTAGAAAAAATTCCTAGTACTGCTCTTTGGAATGTTGCAGGAGCATTGCATAATCCAAAAGGAAGTACTCAGTAGGCATAGGTTCGCCATGAACAAGTAAAAATCGTTTTATCTTGATCTTCAGGTGTCACCTGAATCTGATTATAACCACTAAAACCATCCAAGAATGAGAAATACTTCTTACCTGCTAATGTATCTAACACTTGATCTATAAAGGGCAAAGGAAAATGATCTTTAAGGGTAGCTTTATTCAATTCTCGATAATCAATGCATACCCTCCATTTACCATTCTTTTTAGGCACAATCACTAAATGGGAAACCCATTGGCTGTTTGAAATTCATTAAATGAAGTTTACATTTCGCAGTTTTTGTAGCTCTTCTTTCACAATTTCCCTAAGATTTGGATTCATCCTTCTTTGAGGTTGTCTGATAGGTTTACAATTTTCCTCAATGTAGATGTGATGTATACAAGTCTTAGGACTAATTCCTTTCATGTCAGTATATTCCCATGCATATGCAGCAGAATGTTGTTGTAATGTTTTGATTAGCTTTTCCCATTGTAATTTCTCCAAGTTATTGTTTATGTTCAATGTTCTTCCTGGAAAGATTTCAATTATAGAGCTACCAAATTCTTCCATAGAATAAAGAGGCATCTGCCTAGATGACAAATATTCAATATTGGATTTTTCTTGGAATTTATCATGTTCATATTCGTGAGATGATTCAAAATTTTCAATTGTATTCAAGATTTGACTATCTTCAGTAATATCTGAAATAGTAAAGAGAGGTTGAACATAATTTTCATCATCAATCCATTCTTTGCCATCTATTTCTGTGATTTTTCTTGCTGGAGGATATAGAGTGAATTTCTTTGTTGAATTCCCATCAGAAATATACATGTCACAAGATCTACAGCTAATGAAAGCATGAGCTGTAGCTAGCGAAGGTCTTCCTAATATAAGTGGATGTCCTCCTAGATTGTTCTTGGGGGTTAAGATCATAAAATCAATAGGATCTTCCCAAGAATATAAGGACACTGAAATATCTTCTAACATGCCATCTGATTTGATTACAGATCCATCTACTAATTGCAGTAATGTAGGTGTATAAAGAAGATTAGTAAGCTTGATTTGTTCCATGGTTTGTTTGCTCATGATGTTTATAGCTACTCCTAAATCATTAAAGAGTTTAGACTTCTGTGATCCATACTTTCATTGTGAGAATAGTTTCGGCAAAATCACATAAAGAATCATTTGTCAGCACGTTTCGAACCACCTAGTGTGGTTCATCGTCAGGACAAGTTGAAGAACAAATCTGAGCGATCAGTTAAATAGTGCATGCAGGTCCTCCAACAGTTATATTTGTTCGGGCAACGGTAAAAAAGACTCTTAATGGCTAGATTAGATCAGGGCCTAGGGGAAAGGGTCAAGGTTAGTTAAAATATTCAAATAATATTACAATTTCTCATCTTATGGTAAATCATAATTAAAGAGATCATAGTATAATTTAATTTTTTATTATCTCAGTTATTAAATTCTTAAATAAATATTATTAATCCAATAATAGACTAAATTTGATCTTATTTTATTTATTTATTAATTAATTAATAAATTTATTTTATTTTATTTTGTTTATTTTTTTTTTATATCAATAGAAATATTATTATACTAATATCAAATTTTTATTAAAATATTATTATTAATTTATTGTAATTAACCTTAAGTTAATAGCAATATTATTAAATTAACTTCACATTAATAGTAATAATATTATATTAATTTCAAATTGATATTTTTAATAATATTAGCCTAGCATAAATTTTATTTTATTTTATTTTATTTATATATTTATGTATTTATTTATATTTTATTCATTTTTATTTTTATTTTTATAATATTGTCAATGACAATATTATTCTATTAATAACAAATTTATATTAAATTATTATCAATAGTAATATTATTGTATATTATTATATTAACTTCAGGTTAATATTATTATATTAATTTCAAATTAATATTATTAATAACATTAGCCTAGGGTAAATTTTTTACATATAATATTACAATTGCTACTATTTTACTTGCCGTTTCATGATACTAGTTACAATAATATTATACATAAAACTAATACTTAAAGATTATTGATTAATAAAGAGACTAATGTTATTAAAAGACTGAGACTATTATTACTAAACTATGAAAACAGGGACAACTAAACAAACAGAGAGGGGTCATGAGAAGAAAAGGCTAAGGTAGAAGCGTTGGGATCCAGCAACTACTAATCTTCCAGCCGTCATCCCTATTGAGATTCACAGGTCTTTTCTTGATCTCAAGGGCTTCCCTAAATTTGCGATGGTGAAACTGTGTAACTCTTGCGATAACTTGAACCTCTTCTATACTCCTAAATCAATCAATGTATTCGGAATTTCAACTCCATTGATATGTGTTTTCACAATTGGACTTCCTGGATCTACATATTTTTGTATGCCATTTCTTCCCATCATTATGTCTGTGATTTTTCCTACCAGGTGAATTCTTTTTGTTTCTTTTGCTTTTCTTCCTGGTTTCTTTATGCTCAACTCCTTTATTGTTTTAGCTAGAATTGGAATCTCCTAAATGGCTTGTAACAAAGAAATTTTGATACAAACATTTTTCAATTCATCTAGAAAATCATATTTAGGAAACATAATTTGCTTTTCTACCGCTCTATCAACTTTTAATCTTTCAAGAAAAGGAGGTGCAGAAGTAGATACTAGTTTCTCAATTATAGGAGTTGAGTTCATTGGTTCTTTCTGTTTTTCATTTTCATTATTTTGGTTTTGGATAGATGTTCCTTCAAAAAAATTATTGGGCTATAGAGAATATTTCTCATAATTTTCTTGTTCCTGAATAACTACAGAAGGCTTTTCCTTTTCTAATATCTTACCAAATTTTAGTTGAACATCATTGAGATCTACAGGAGTGATCATATAAGTTGGAAATTGTTGTCCTTCCACCATGTAACTATTCTGAGGATTTTATTGTTAGGGTGGTAATGGTTGGGAAAGTAGCTCATTCGGTCTCTGCTGAAATGGCAGTAATAGTTGAGGATTTTCGTTTTGAAGTTGAGGTTGCTGGTTTTGTTGTGGAAATGGTAGTGAAAGTTGAGGGTTCTGATTTTGAAGTTATGGCTGCTGATTTTGTTGTGGAATTTGTTGGGGAGGATAATTCTGATATGATGGAGGATATTAATAATACTGAGAAAATGTTCCATAAGGACTTTGTATTCCATGAGCCCAAGGTTGAGATTGATATTGAGGTTAAGGTTGAGGCCAAGGTTGCTGCAAAGAATTCCAATTTGGTGGGGGCTGAAGATACATTTGATTGTTAAATCCCTGATTTTGTGGCCTGTGCCAAGGCCTTCTAGAAATAAAGCAAAGAGATTCTACTGAATTCAGAATTGTTTCTTAACAAATCACACAAATCTCTATGATTTTTTCATCCAAAGGGCATTCTCTTAAAGTGTGTTTTTTTCTGCATTTGGGACAGAAAATAGCTAAAGCATCAGCCTCAGTTTTCTGCTTGTTTTGTAACTTACGAGTGTCTATTTGCTCACTAAGGCTCCCTTGAATATCTATTTTGAATTCGTCAAGCATATTCCCAATTTCTGCCCTACTCACTGAACAAGTTGCAGATTTATTTACTCTAACAAGAGAAGGATCTCTTTGACCTTTCCCAGTTTTCAATTTCCCTCTTGAGAGATGAACACATAATTCTCCTATGTCACTTAATGGGAGTTGAGAGATATCTCCCTTCCCCATCATGTTAAGGATATCTATCCACTCATCTCTAATGGCTTTTAATAGAAGACCTTTTAAGGTATCTTCATTTAAATTATCCATCTTTTCTCCTTTCGAGTTATAGTTGAATCTCTCAATTAAATCCTCTAAATTTTCATCCTCTTTTTGCATCATTTTGAAAACTTCATCCTTGTGATTGGTAGGCATGCAATAATCCAAATACCTATCCAAAAACACTTTCTTCATGTCATTCCATGTTCTAATGGATTGAGTGACCAACCCCATGAACCACTTCAAAGCAGCTCATTTCAATGTTGAAGGAAACAACTTAAGTTTTTGAGAGTCTTCTAAGTAATCACAGGTTCTGCACAAGACTTCAAACTCAAATAAAAATGTTTCTGGGTCCTCACTTTTTAACCCATAGAAATTTGGGAGGACAGAAGGTGAAATATTTTTCATTGTGGCATTTGTTTCTTCATCAACTATAGGGAATCCAAAAGAATTGTCTATTTCCCTATTTCCTCTGCCTCCTCCATTATTTCCTCTTCCTCCTCCATTATTTCCTCTACCTCTTCCTCTACACCCTCCTCCAAATAGTGTGAATTCTCCATCCTCTCCTTCTTTTGCCATTATATTTTCTTCAGAGTCAGTGTAGGATTCAACTTGTAAGATTAATTTATCTTCCTCTCGTTCCTGTATTAATGGTATGTGGGAGAGAGGTTCTAGTTCTTCTTCCTCACTAGGTATTCTTAATTCTTCAACTAAAATATGCTCCCCTGTGGAGATGAAAAAGGCTACTCCTTCTGTTGGAGATCCAAGATTTTCGTCCTTTAGGACTTCTTCAGTAGATGAAGTAGGAGATCCTCTTGATTGAATTTCTAACCTTATAAATTTAGGAGTTCTATGGTTAGGAGTATGAGCTTGAGATGGAGGTGTATCTCTTCTTATTCTTGGTGGAGTAGGTGGTGTTGTAGGAATTGAACTCCTACCTCTAGCTATAATTCTACCCCTAGAGTCTCTTTCTCTATGCATATGTTTTTTTTGTTAATGTAAGATATAAGGTTACCTAATTACACTTCCTCGGCAATGGCGCAAAAATGTTTAGTGAATTTAGTGTCCTAAATTACTTGCATAAATTATCAATCGAGGTTTGTAAGCTGATGAAGTGTAGTGCACTATATGTGCTTAGTTAACCCTTCTTACTTTGTTGTTTTGTATTTTTATATTGTTTTGGGGGTTTTTCTTATCTGATTCCTAATGATGTGCAATCTAAACTATGAGACACTGAATCTAAACATTCTAATGGTGAACAAAGAGCTTAAACTAGTAAAAATCTAATTTAAAGAAAGGAAAAATAGAGCATCTGTCCTATCTTGTCATTGATTCTAAGTCATGAATCTAATTCTTAAAATTAAAGGTGAAGTTGTAATGCATGTTGAAATAAATATAGAGAATGAAATCAACTGAAGCACTTCTAGTTACTTTATCCTTCAATTTTGAAAGATAACCTTCTTGAGATGGAATACAAGCAAATTTTTGTAATTTATGATCTAGAGAACTAAATGATACATGCAGAAGGTAATTGATTGATTTCAACCATTGTGTGAAGTTAATGTTCAACCATTTAGTTTAGGATGAGTATCAACTTGAAATGGCAATAAAAAACATTCATTAACGCAGTGTATTGAAAATATGAACTAGAAAATAAATAACAAAACAGTGAGTAAGCTAGTCAACAGTGCATTCTCATTACTTCAACCTTACTCTGTTTAGAAACAAAATCGTTTCCTTTCATGAAATGTGTTGGAGAAACAAGACTGCACAATTGAGTTTTAACATTATGCTATTGATCAAAACTAAAAGAAATCAAACTAAAAGAAATGAACCTAAGTTAGAAATACTGCTAAAAGCAAATGGTGAAATTAAAACTAAACAGAAAATGAATGGAAATAAAACCTCCTTCAGTGCAGGGGCCCTCTCCAACTGACTCGGTTGAGTTGCTAACTAATTGATAATGCTCTCTTAAATGATCATTGGTCAATGCACGATTTTATATTATAAATAGGAAGGAAGTCCAAAAATACAGAGCTAAAAGTCTAAAATTTACCACATAAAATTCTTTGAACCCCCTTGGTTCTATAAAACCAGTATTTAAAAGGAAATAATCATAACTATTTTTGAGGAACACTAGATACATGTGGCCTATATGTATTACAACAGGACTATGTAAATGTTTGATCAGCTACATGTGACTTAAATTCGAGCGAGATGTTTGTAACAGAATCGTTAACACAGGTGGCTGATCCAAGTTAATGTTGCAACAGAACTGTTAGCTTATTGATTAACCACGAAAGAGCAGATGAAGAGTCCTATCGCTTCTGAGTATCATATGTTTGACTCCACCTTTGACTACGATATTGAGCTTGCTTTCTTATCGATATGGGCTGAGTGACTAGGATAGAATCCATGTGGTGATGATTCTAGAGATGCCCATGTGGCCGGATACTTCATTTGACACCTGGAACCTACCAGACCATGGAAGTAGCTATAGAATATACAGTTAGCTGCAAAATAGGCTGCGTTTTGTAGCTAATTTGCAAAAATTTATTCAAATAGAAAAAACATAAAAATATAACATGTCAATCATTTAATGTCCTCCTTAAGACAAAACCTATCATTTATCATTGATGGGGATCTGTAATCTTATGGAAAATCAAGGGAAAGAAGTGAGAAAAGCTATCAAGGAGAGGGTAATTCTGAGGTTCAACAACAATAGGAGGACCTCGAAGTTCTCCTGCCTTAATGAGGTGGATGGCCTCAAGGTAAGGACCAAGATGATAGCCTTAATTGCCACCTTTAGCAGAGATACATGGAGTCTAATGGGGAATCTAATGCCATGTACCCACATCAATGTAATATGTGTAGATTGTGGTAGGATCATCCCCATTGACATTAATCAAATTATATTCATAGGTTAACTCTTTTATTACGTGTGGTTATATATATATATATAGATATATATTTGGATGTCACAAATATTATAAAGAATGAGACTCTTCATTTTTATGTTATGGATCTAAGCTTTTAATTATTCTGTTACAATACCATGGGCCAATACCATGGCTTATTAATACTACATGCCCAAAAACCATAACTTATTTCAAAATCAAAGTATTTTACAAATACTTTATTCTAATTTAATTTTATAACATTTTTTAATTAAATCTAAGAGCAAAAAAATTATAATTACTTTTGAGGTATATCTAAACCCTCCATCCTAGCGACTACTAACAATATTCCCATAGAGATTAAATGGAAGTTTTAATAAATTAAAAAATGAGAATTCTTTTATATATACATATTTGAAATTTATATAATATAAATAATATTATAAAGAGCGAGGATAGATGCATCTTAACCAAGGATCCAAGAGAAGTGAGAAAGCAAAGTGCTTAACGATGATAGAGGAAAGATAGTGGATGATTCTTTTAAGTTTTTTGTTATTGTATTTTCTTTAATACGATTGATCCAAAATATAGGTTTAATATTTTAAGAGTTTGTTTTGGTTTTTTTTTTTTTTTGTTTTTTTTTTTTTAATTTAGAAAGCTTCTTAAATACAATACAATGAGATCATATTTAAGAAAGCGAGTGAGTTGGGGGAATGGAGTGGGGGAGAGATTTGGATTTGAAGGTCAAATGGGGCTTTCAACTCCTATTTGAGTTGGATCCAATGGAGTATGTCTGCTTCTCTGAGTCAAATGCCCATGAATTTGCAAATGATGGCATGATCTTGCATGAACTTCCTAGATTACTCCATGCGATTATTCAGGATCACTACTTGAGGATTCTTTGTGGCCTTGTGGAGGCATCAACCTTTCACATGTGTTTTCCACACGGGGGATTCACTCAATGAACCTCTCACATATCACATGTGTTCATGGCATATTAAACAATACCCTTAATTTGACTGCATATTAGAAAATCCCTCTAAAAGTCACATTATTTAACCCCCTACCAATATGAAACCAATACAGCTTCCGAATTTAGGAAACCCTTACTTTCACTAGATATTGTAGGTATTCATTTTTTTATTGACATTTTTTTATACCCCTTTATATTTTTTCATTAACTTTAAGCTCCAATTTTTATATTTGTCAATATAAAAACCCTTTACGCCCAATATATTATGTCATTTTTTCCTCAATAAATATCCCCCAATATGAACACACGTGGTATGATATTGGTCCCCTAGTGAAGCCCCCATGGTTTTCCATTAGGCACCGTGCGTCAATGATTCATGTTGTTTTCTTTTAGCGTTTCCTATGCTTGCTTAGGGACATGCATTCCATTGATGGATGTTGGTTAAAATGGCTTTGAAGGAGGGGGCTGATCTGCCTCCCCGGGCAGGCCCTGACATGGGACTAGCTAGTCAGAAGGTGACATGATGGACAACAACAAATATGTGCGCGAACAAGAAACTGGGCACTGCAAAACGTGGGTAGAAGGTCCAAACCCATGCGCAATGTAACCCTAACACAGTGAAACCCTAGCAGATCTCATAACCCAACCACTTTAAAGTAGAAAACATATATCCATTAAACTCTTTATATAATTATTTTTATTATATATAGAGAGAGATTAGACTAGGGTAAATTTGATAGAATATTATATATATCTATATCTATATCTATCTATATATATATATATATTACTATCTGAAATGATAATTATAACGAGCCTAGATCCATCTTAACCAGGATCTATGAAGCGTTGAGAGGGATCCAATCTCTTGAGGTGCAAACCTATTTTTTGAGTGAAAAATTTGAGGAAAGGTTTGTGCCTTAAGATATTTGATCCCTCTAGGTGCCATATAGATCCGGATTAAGATGGATCTAGGCTAGTTATATAATACTATATAATATATATATATTTCTATCTATGTTTCTCTTTCTTATTCCCTCTCTCTATCTCACCCCGCAAACATACACACTCTCTCTTCATATCTATCTATATCTTTCTCTCTCCCTCCCTCTTCCTCTTTACCTCTCTCTTCCCCTCCTCTCTCTCTCTCTTCCCCTTTTCTCCTTCTCTTTCTCTCCCCCCCACTCTCCTCTCTCCCTCACTCCCTCTTCATCGCTCCCTTGTCACTCCCTCTCTCTCTACCTTTCTCCCTCTATGCATTTCTTCTTCCTTCCCTCTATCTCCCCCTCCAACTCCATCTCTCTCTCATTCTCTCTCTTGAGTTCTATCTCTCCCTTTCTCTCCCAGCTCCCTTTGTCTCTCCCCCCATCACTCTCTCTCTCTCTCTCCCGCCCTCTCTCTTCCCTCCTCTTCTCTCCCTCACTCTCTCTCCATCTCTCCCTTGTCACTCCCTCTCTCTCTCCACCTTTATCTCTCTATGTATTTTTTCTTTCCTCCCTCTCACCCCATTTCCAACTCTCTCTCTCTCTCTCTCTCTACCACCTCTCTCTTTGTCTCCCCCCATCACTCTCCCTCTTTCTCTTTCTATCTTTCTCTTCACCCTAAAACTTTGTCACGATCTCCCTCTGTCTCTCCCCCTCCCCCTCTCTTCCCTTCAATTTGCGTGTTGTCATTGCTTGGATCCTTAGTTAACACAGACTAATGTTGATTCTTACTAATACTATTTGTATTATGTAAATTTCACATCCTTAAATACAAAAGTATTCTTATTTTTAATTTTATTAAATTCGTAATTTAATTTCTATGGGTTCCACGGTGTTTTGGATAGACAGTGATCAATGCTCAGTTAAGGCACTCCTTGATGTGAAGTGACCGGTTCAATTCCCTCATGATCTGGATGTATATTGGACATGATTAAGATGTAGTTCCACCAAGCTTACAAAAAAAAAATATTCTATGGGAATATTTTTAGTAGTCATGACAATAAAGAGTTTAGATATATCTCAAAACTGATTGTAATTTTTTTAGCTTCAATTAGAAAAATGTTACAAAATTAAATTAAAATAAAATATTATTATTGTGAAATAAGTTATAGTTTTTGGGCATGTGGTATTGATAAGCCATGGTATTAGCTTTTGATATTGTAACAAAGTTTATTACAAGTTGATAATATCCATGGTAAAGTGGGGGTGAATATCCACGGTTAAGAATCTTGTCATATTATTATAAAATATTTTGATTGTGAAATAAAGTATGATTTTTTGGTATGTGATATTGATAAGCCATGTTATTAGCTCATGCTATTGTAACAAAACATATTCACAAGTTAATAATATCAATGGTAAAGTGAAGGTGAATATCCATGGTTAAGAATCTGGTCATATAATTATAAAATATTTTGATTGTGAAATAAGGTATGATTTTTTGGTATCTGGTATTGATAAGCCATGGTATTAGCCCATGGTATTGTAACAAAGCATACTTACAATTTAATTATATGAATGGTAAAGTGGGGATGAATATCAATGGTTAAGAATATTTTCATATTCTTATAATATATTTTGATTGTAAAATAAGTTATGTTTTTTTTTGGCATTGTTAGAAACATATTATATATCACAGAGAACATATAATATGTGGAAAAACACAAACACATAAAACCAGAGAGACACAGATATACGTAGTTAACCCAGTTCGGGCTAGGTCCATCCCAAACAACCAGTCCTTCCTTTCTATTATCCAACAAAATGAAGAAACACAACCTAGAGCAGATACGCTGTAATATCCTCTGTTTTCTCTCACAGTCTCACCTATCTGTTTGTCACTCTGAGAATACACATATATTCCAGAGCCTCAATACAATACCCTCATACAAAGAGAGGGGTTGCCTTCTAGGGCAAAAAACCCTAAACTAAACATAAATTCTACTGTCAGATCATCCACCTAATGAATGGCCCAGATTGAATAGAAATTACTATACTTTTACAAGGCAATTTTACATCTGTTTTTAGCTTCGGGGGCAACGCCGTCAGGGGACCACTGGTCCTCGAACCCCCGCAGGGGGCACAAGTCCCCCCGCACCCCCCTGCGTGGAGGGGTGTACAATCTTCCTGGGGTATACATCAGGCTGAAACAAAGATCTCTAAATTAGGATGATAATCATGCTCCACACCCAACAGGCATGTGGTGTTGTAAGAAAGCTTAATTGCGAAGGTGGATGATGATTTTTTGATATTTTTTATTTTTTTAATTGATGGCCTATATTGATTCTCAAAGGAATATGTTCAACATGTGCTTAGTCTTACTGTTGTAGTGTGTTAGAGTTTATTGGGTTGCATTTAATTTGCATAAATTTAAAAAATTAAATTTGTGTAAAGTGGCTCGACACCCACCAATTTCCTAGGGATTTGAGATTTATTCCAATTCTAATAATCTCCTCTATGATATGTTCCTCGTTATTATTTATAACATTAATTTATATATAAGCAATTTTTATTTAGCAAAATAGTCCATTACTTTTAATAAATTTAAAAAATTATATTCATGTCAAGTAGTTGCCTACCAGTTTCCTAAGGATTTGAGATTATTCCAATTCTCCAAATGGTACATTTTACAATAAGATGTCTAATGTTTTTTTTTCTCAAGTTAAAGTTGACCCATAACCTTTTTATATATGGTTAATCACGTAAATGTGTGCATTGATAAGGCATTTTTTGTGTATTGATAGTTTTTTTTGTTATATTTATGAAGCCTTTGGCTATATCAACAACATTAATATTTTTAATGTGGTTGTACTAGTAATTACACAAAACCAATATTTATTATTATTATTTTAAACTATAAATTAATCTTATCCCACAATACTATGTTATGAGACTATAACTTAATTATAATAATAAAAATGTTTCAACACAATTAAAATGTAATATTCTCAAATTGTATAATGAAATTCATTTTTATATTTGAAAATGACTCTAGACCAGTTGACTTTTAAATAATAATAAAATTGACTTTTTATTTTTATTTTTTTAATTCAATCATGTAAATGTGTGCATTGATAAGGCATTCTTTGTGTTACAATAGTTTTTTTTTTTTTGTTATATTTATGAAGCCTTTGGCTATATCAACAACATTAATATTTTTAATGTGGTTGTACTAGTAATTACACAAAACAAATATTTATTATTCTTATCATTATTTTTTTAAACTATAAATTAATCTTATCCCACAAAACTATGTTATGTTACTATAACTTAATTATAATAATAAAAATGTTTCAACACAATTAAAATGTAATATTCTCAAATTGTATAATCAAATTATTTTTTATATTTGAAAATGACACTCGACCAAAAAAATAAAAGATTGGTTGACTTCTTATTTTTATTGTTCTAATTGAATTAAGTAAATGTTTGCATTGATAAGGCATTCTTTGTGGTAGAATGGTTTTTTTTGTTATACTTATGAAGCCTTTGGCTATATCAACAACATTAATATTTTTAATGTGGTTGTAGTAGTAATTACACAAAACCAATATTTATTATTCTTATTATTATTTTTTTAAACTATAAATTAATCTTATCCCACAAAAATAAAAGATTTTTTGACCTTTTTTTTTTTTTAAATTGAGTATGGTTAATGGGATAAATGTTAAAAATGTTTGAACACAATTAAAATGTAATATTATCAAATTGTATAATGAAATTCATTTTTATATGATTTGTTGACTTTTTATTTTTATTTTTCTAATTGAGTATGTTTAGTGAGGTAAATGGTAAAAATGTTTGAACACAATTGGAATGTAATATTCTCAAATTGTAGAATGAAATTCATTTTTATATTTTAAAATGACTCTTAAAAGACAAAAATAAAATAAAAAATTGTTGACTTTTTATTTTTATTTTTTTAACTAAGGGCCTAGATTGATTCTCAAAGGAATATGTCACACTTTAGTGTATTAAAGAGTTAGGTTGCATTGACTTTTAATAAAGTTAAAAAATTAGATTAGTGCCACCTGGGTCACTTGGCTACTCTATTAAAGAGTTTGCTAGGATGCATTCACTTTTAATAAAGTTAAAAAATTAGATTCTTGCCACTTGGATCCCAGCAAAGCAATTTCAGAGGGATCTCAGGTTATTCCAATTCTAATAAGTTCCTCCATGGTAGGTTCCTCATTATTATTTATAACATTCATTTATAATTCTTTTTTTTCTTAAGTTAAAGTTGACCCATACATTTTTTATACATGGTTAATCAAGTAAAAGTGCGCATTAATAATACATTAAAAATATTAATGGCATTGTAATAGTTTTTACAAGTTAAGAATCTTGTCATGGTTAAGAATATCCATGGTTAATAAGCTTGTCATATTGTTATAAATTTCTAGGGATTTGAGATTATTCCAATTCTAATAAATTTCTCATGATAAGCTCCTCATTATTATTTATATCATTCATTATAATTCTTTTTTTCCTTAAGTTAAAGTTGACCCATAAACTTTTTATACATGGCTAATCAAGGAAATGTGTGCATGGCAAGACATTATTGGTGTTGTAATAATTTTTAATTTTTCACATTGAAAATATTAATGTGGTTGTACTACTTTTTACAAGCTAATAACATCCATGGTTGAGAATCTTATCATATTGTTATAAAATATTTTAGTTTTGATGTAAAGTGGGGGTGAATATCCATGGTTAAGAATCTTGTCATATTGTTATAAAATATTTTAGTTGTGAAATAAGTTATGGTTTTTGGGCATGTGATATTGATATTCCATGGTATTGGCCTATGGTATCATAACAAAGCCTATTAAAAAATTAATAACAAAATCAAAATACAACAAATTAAATTTTATTATTTTTATTTTTATAACATTTTTTATTATTTAATTAAACCCACATTTATAATTGTTTACATATTACACCTACATATCTACTCTATATTGGGTTGTAGAGTTCCTCTATGTGCAATTATAATTTTTTATTTTTAATAGAATAGATATATATATATATATATATATATTGGAAATCATAATTATAATTATGATATATATATATATATATATATATATATATATATATATATATATATATATATATATATATATATATATATATATATATATATATATCATTAGATTAGGGTAAATTTTATACACACATATATATATAATTATAATTTTATATATTAATATTTAAAATATTATATGTTAATTTAATATTAAAAATGATGAATCACAATTTTTTTTGAAAATTTTCTCTATATAAAAATTCTATATTACTTTTTTTAACTAATCTTATATTTCTTTTTTTAATTTTATATTATTTACATTTGATATTGAAGTATTTTATTTATGATTGACATTTTACACTTTAAAATGTTAATACATGCCCCAATGATATTTAAAAAGTGAAAACCATATATCTATAGAATTCTCGATATAAATAATTATTTTTATGAAGAATCTTCCGCGAAAATCACATAGAAAAACTTATGTGTTTCGAACCTTCCAGTGCGGTTCATCATGAGGCATTTAGCACATTAAATACATAGGGCAGAGAATCCGTGACTCAACAGGACAAGTTGAATGAGGAAAATAATAATAATAATATTATTATTATTAAAAATATTTTCTTTTAAAATTAAAATTAATAATAAGTAAATCAAAATTAATAATTTTAAATATGTTGAAAAAATTAAAATGAATTAAATTATATAAATTGAATCACTTTTTAAAATTTTAATAGTTAGTTATACATATCAAACCTATTATTATTATTATTATTATTATTAATATTTTCTTTTAAAATTAAAATTACTAATAAGAAAATCAATAAATTCAAATATGTTGAAAAAATAAAATGAATTAAATTAAAATTACTTAAAAAAAAAATAATAATTATTTCAAATTAATTTAAGGAACCATTTTAAATTATTAAAAAAAGACAATAAAATAAAATAAAATTATTACAATAATAACAATTAATTTAACGAACCAAGAGTATATTAGTTTTAAATTAAAATTAGATTAATTTTAAAATTAATTTTTATAAATTAAAATAAAATTAATACGTAAAGAAAATACATAATTATAAATAAAACTAATTATATTAAAAACCATTAATAGTTTAAATAAATTAACTAATATGAAATTAATTTTAGTGAATAAATTATAATTAGATCAAAATTGAAAAAAAAAAAAAATATATATATATATATATATATAGAGTAATAATAATAATAAAAATAAACAAATAAATGGATAGAAATTGCAAACAATAAAAACAAATACTAAGGGAGAGAAAGAAGGCAAACAATTAGGAGGGGAGGGCTGGGACCCAACAACTACTAATCTTCCAACCATCTTCTCTATTCAAATTGATCGGCCTTTTGTCAATCTCAACGGCTTCCCTAAATTTCCGGTGATGGAATTGAGACACTCTAGCAATCACAGTAGCTTCCTCGATGCAGACATGATGATTGGTTTTCTCTACATGTTCTGCTAACGCGGAAAATTTAGTTCTCATATGCTTTAGGTCAGCCGCATGCTCACTAATCCTTTGATTAATCAAAGGATTAGTGAGCACGCGGCTGACCTAAAGCATATGAGAACTAAATCTTCCGCATTAGCAGAACATGTAGAGAAAACCAATCATCATGTCTGCATCGAGGAAGCTAGTGTGATTGCTAGAGTGTCTCAATTCCATCACCGGAAATTTAGGGAAGCCCTTGAGATTGAAAAAGGCCGATCAATTTGAATAGAGAGGATGGCTGGAAGATTAGTAGTTGCTGGGTCCCAGCGCTCTCCTCCTCCTAATTGTTTTCCTGCTTTCTCTCCCTTAGTATTTGTTTTTATTGTTTGCAATTTCTATCAATTTTTTTTTTTTTTTTATTATTATTATTACTATATATATATATATATATATATATATATATATATATTCAATTTTGATCTAATTATAATTTATTCACTAAAATCAATTTCATATTAGTTAATTTATTTAAACTATTAATGGTTCTTAATATAATTAGTTTTATTTATAATTATGTATTTTCTTTACATATTAATTTTATTTTAATTTATAAATATTAATTTTAAAATTAATCTAATTTTAATTTAAAACTAATATACTTTTGGTTCCTTAAATTAATTGTTATTACTGTAATTATTTTATTTTATTTTATTGTCTTTTTTGTAATAATTTAAAAGGGTTCCTTAAATTAATTTGAAATATTTAATTTTTTTTCTTTTTTTCATTACACCATGTTTGACATTTATAACTAACTAGTTTTTTTTTTTTTTTTTTTTTTTTTTTATATAAAAAGTAATTTTAATTTAATTCATTTTATTTTTTCAACATATTTGAATTTATTGATTTTCTTATTAGTAATTTTAATTTTAAAAGAAAATATTAATAATAATAATAATAATAATAGGTTTGATATGTATAACTAACTATTAAAATTTTAAAAAGTGATTCATTTTATATAATTTAATTCATTTTAATTTTTTCAACATATTTAAAATTATTAATTTTGATTTACTTATTATTAATTTTGATTTACTTATTATCAATTTTAATTTTAAAAGAAAATATTTTAATATTATTATTATTATTATTAATTTCTTTTTTTCTCGGTCAAACTAACCGTTATCATTTTCTAGCTGTTCTTTTTTAGCCGTTCAGTCATGTATTCTCTGCCGTGATTTTCGCCGAAGATTCTTCATAAAAATTGATATGGATCACAGAAGTCTCAGTTCAATAATAAATAATTATTTTTGTTATAATTTTTTCTATTAATATTTAAAATATATTATTTGTTATATTAATATTTCAAATGTTAAAAATCAATTTTATATTAAAAATAAAATAAAATATGAATTACTCATCCCTCTAATAAAACTTATTAATAGATAAAAATTCTTTCTTAATATAAAATTTATATTAAAATTTTTAAACTAATAAAATAAAATAAAATAAAATAATATATATATATATATATATATATATAAAACAATTTGGGAAAAATATATATCTGAAAATTAAATATTTTATAGATAATCTACCTTTTACAAATATATTAGAAATTAAAAAAATATATTTCTAGAACTTTCTTGTTATATTATAAAAAACATATATTTATAACACTTTGCTTGCATAATAGTTTATAACACTCAATATATTAGAAATGTTAATACATAGACTAATCACTTTAAAATATAAAATAGGAAACGTATATCCATTAAACTCTTTATATAATTATTTAAATTATATCTAGATTAAACTATGGTAAATTTGATCTAATATTATGTTTACTTGGTTCAAACTCCAGAGCTTTTACTATTTATAGATTTCACCTCTGCTCGTTCTCCTCACCATCTCATCTCATTCAGTCGTGCTTCATTTCTGTGTTTCTAGAATTTGTCATTTCTGTGTTTCTGGAATTTGTCTTTGAATATGAATGGCTGCTTCGAAAGTCGTATTAGTGTTGGGCATTTGCATTTTCGCCCTCTTCCTCCTATCTCCTGTAACTGCCATTTTCGCCACAATCATATAAAATAGCAGTGAACTTCCGAAGTAAAGTCTTTTGGTTACGCAAAGTTGAAACGATTAAACTAGCGTAAATTTTATATCATATATTATATATTATATTTAATTGGGTCAACTCCAGGGCTATCTCTATTTATAGATTTCACCTCTGCTCGTTCTCCTCACCATCTCATGTCCTTCAGTCGTGCTTCATTTCTGTGTTTCTGGAATTTGTCTTTGAATATGAATGCCTTTGAATATCTATCTCATCTCCTACACAAACTTGTTAACAAAAACAACTGTTTAATTATACGAAAGTAGAGGCCGAAGTGTATATGGTTTCTAATATCCCGAAATGGGTCATGAATTAAGCAGGGCTCTTACTTTTTTTGAGACACTGCTCTAGACTTAGTCGTTAGAGGGCTTTGGGGGCTTCTCCTCTATGTAAAATCTTAAGTTATTAATGTACAAGATGGTTCTCTCCTTTGCGTCTGGTTATATTGACATGCTCCAGCTGTCGAGAGTTTTTCCGAAATGCAATACTGTGCTATTTTGAAACTTATATAATCTATGTCATCGACACTTTGTTTTAAAAGGTCCGTTATACTATTTCTAATTTTATTTGAATGGTGGATTTGGTAGTTTCTTATTGATTTGAAAGTTAGGCCAATAATGCCTCTGTTTCTCTTTGCTCATGGCGTGCATTGATTGATTGCTTGCTCTTGTTTTAGGATTAATTGCTTTCAATTTGGTACTGTAATAACATGTAGTTAATACATTGTTCTAATCCACCATGGATCGATATAGGTCAACATGGTTTACGCATAAATTACTATAACTTAATCTTCTGTTGAAGTCTCGTAGCATTGCCTGCCTACCGACCATTATATAGAATCTCTAATAATATTTCCACCCGAATGTTTCGGTGCTATGTTATAATTAACTACGTTTCATACTCTAGAGTAGAGGACTGATTAATGATTGGATGAACATAATCTTTCATCCTATGCTAGCATTTATGGTTATTTTCTAATGTTTGTGGTAATGAGTGTTTATGATTTTATTTGCCACACTAATAATTCTTATTCTCATTAATGCTATACTTTCGAGGGTTTGCTTCTCTATCTTTACACTATAAATCAAATAATTCTGCTACATCAATTCAAATTGTCAAATTCCACTTAATCATTAGAATAATTTCCACGGTCAGTATTAGCTCGTACAGAAGCTTTCTATGGTACTTGTGTATTTAACCTGTAATGAAAAATACTTGCCACTGGTATTTTTTTCTTATCTTACTTCTCTTTTTAACCTCTCCTCCCAGCCACTAGTCTTTCTATCTTATCTTACTTATCTATTTAAAGTGTAATGAAAAACACTTATGGAAAGTATTTCCTCCCAGCCACGAGTCTGGAAATCCGTCCACATTCTCCCCGAGCACTTTATGTTTTTCACACTTCACACTGGATTATGTAGAGTTACAGATTCTCCCCCCAGCATTTTCTATTTTCAAATTCACCGTGAACACTTTCTGTTGTGTTCTTGATTATGTCAAGTTATTCTCCTCCGAGCACTTTCTGTTTTTGACCTTCACCTTGAGCACTTTCTGTTTTTCACACTTATCAAGTTACAGATTCTCCAATGAGCACTTTCTATTTTTCACACTACACTTCACATGGGATTATATCGAGCTTTCACACTTCACACTGGATTATATCGAGTTATAGATTCTCCCCCGAGCACTTTCTATTTTTCACATTCACCTCTAGCACTTTCTGTTTTTCACATTCACCCCGAGCACTTTCTTTTTATCATAGTGGATTATATCGAATTACAGATTCTCCTATGAGCACTTTCTATTTTTCACACTCGATTTCTATTTTTCAAGTACTTTCTGTTTTTTACATTCACCCCGAGCACTTTCTTTTTTTCACAGTGGATTATATCGAGTTACAGATTCTCCCACGAGCACTTTCTATTTTTCACACTCAATTAAACACTTCACATTGGATTATATTGGATTATATCGATTAGAGATCCCCCTTAAGCACTTTCTGTTTTCACACTGTCACATATCCATAAGCTTATACTTATACACATAAAAAAAAAAATTGTTGTATATCAATAGTGCCCTACTTAGATATGCATCTGCACTTTATTAAATATATGCAACCTTAGTTGGTCGCCACCACCGAGTACCAAGCCTAACCTAAGGCGATATATATATGGGGGCAGGTAGAGTTTTTATTAAACCTATGTATAATCCGTGCGCACTGATGGTCTATTGTTAACATTGCTGCGATGGCATACATTACCCTTCGAGCAATTCAAAAACTGTGTTGACTTTGTTAGCTGGCACCTCCAGCGTTGGACATCTGGCAGCAGTGTTAAGTTCTACTGTCCGGATCACGTGACAGGGGTATGGTCACTGAATCTGGACTTTCCCACGCCTTCCTCCTTGGTAGCATCGCCTCCATCGACGGTGTACATCTGCTGTCGGAGATCAAGGGCCAGCACTATGCCACGCCTTCACCACTGGCAGGTAAGGTATATACGCGTTTTCCTCTGGTTTATTCGTGATTCTCCCTCTGCTCAGCGATCTCCAGCTCTCTCTGCTCTCCACCGCAAGGGTTTACTTTTCCATTCCGCACCGAGACCACCGCAACTTCAGGTTCATACTCCATTCCAGGAGGGTTTCTCCACATAGATTCCCAGTCTTGACTTGACCAGGTAAATACACACCAGTTTAATGATTTGTTCCGATTCTGTGTTTACAGGTTTATGCAATTTGTTTAATGCTTGCTCTTTTGCTTACCAGGTGTGAACGGCATCTCCCAACTTCTGTGGATCCGGAAGAGCCCCTCCAAATGAGGTCCGCCGAGCTGCAGAGGTATTTATCTGGTCATCAGGGTTTTGGCTTCGGTTGATGCATCCTTATCTTTCTCGGATTGCCAGAGGGTTTCCTCTGTTTTTAGGATGAGACCCCAACCTGATAACATCTAGTTGGCCGCAGGTTATGACATACCCCTGGTCTCAATCCGGTTACAAGATCTTGGGATATTGTCTAAGGAGCTGGGCACCATTTCGCTGGTGGTGATTTGGGGTTTCTACCCTAGCTTCCGTAGCTATAGGTTTTTGCTTGGACTATTTAGACTGATGTGTAATATTGTTGAACAGGCTTGTGGCTACGGCCGTATATTTGAATACTGTGAAATCTGGTTAATAACCAGCTCGTTACCAAATTGTGAACTCATTTAGCTCGCGGCCTATGGTTTTCATATATATATATATATATATATATATATATATTTACAACAGTTGTGTTACGCGATTATTTACTTGTGATGCTGGTTGGAATGTTTCCCTTCTGTAACACGTAGGGTTTGATTGTTAACCGGATGCATATTACTTTTCTTATTTAGAATCTTGTTTGCTCGGACAATGCCCTACATGCATCTTGGCAATGTATCCTTCAAGGGTTTATAACATATGTTCGCTGTATTGCTCATGTATAAGGATGACAGAGCGGTCGCACCTGCATCTAACCTCTGTAGATGTATGGGCGTTATGCTAAGGATTCTTTGTGACTGGAAACCCTGAGGGACTGTAAATTGTTGAATGGCCATACAGTATGATTCAGAACCCTCGTTTTGTTTTCTAACCGTCAATACGACTGCGACTTAATGCTATCGAGCTCTGTTATTTCCTCGTCATATTTTAATGTATATGCATTACTTTACATTATTTTTCAGGAATGGCTGTTGATATTACGACATGACTCTTGTCTCATATTTGTGTTACTGTGCGTATTATATCTCTATGCTCTGCACAATCTTTAGATTTGTATCATGTTTAAGTTCTTGTTGCCGTTGCTACGGACTCGTCAGAACCCTCATTTGTTTTAGCTGAACCGATTCAGGGTTTCAGGGTTCGCTATTATTCATCCATTGTCTTACTTAATTACTGTTTGGCATTACTATTCAGTTGGTTATAAAGAAAAGGCATTCGTTTAAGCTTAATCCTAGAAGTTTAAGACTGATCGTGCTCATTGGACCACGATGTATATCGACCAGAATGTGGTCAGGGTGTGGATAACCCGTTATCTGGCTCGGATGATTCTTTAAACTTGGAACCATTCTTTTGGTACAAATAGGGTTTGTCCAATGGTTCTATTGTCTGCGTTATTGAATATGTCATTGTTCTTATTATTCTGTCTTCGGGTTTCTACAGATACTGTTCGCAGTCTTTGAGTTTTACAGACTCCATGCTCTGTCTTTTGAACTCTATAGATACTCTATACATATATTTTCTTTCATGCAGAAAGTCATATACATATATTCCTTGTTTATACAGATAACCGTAATTATTCTGTAGTTTGGTTTATAGCTTTACTATCTAAAACTTGCACAGCTGACCATAGCCTCACTGTGTTTCCTTTACATCTATGTAATGTATAACTTGTCAGATAATCTTTCTTGTACTATCTTTCGTTCTGTACAGCTAGTATTGTTTACATCCTGCCTGCTAACTATAACTACAATATAACTGACAGTAACTGATACATTTACAATTTACACAGATAAACATGGAGACATAAGGGTCCGTTACTTACCTGGTCTCCACTGACACGGTGAGTCTGGAACCAGTCTCCTGCCCAAATCTCTGTGTAAAGCTTGATATCCTCCCAACCGTGAGATTAGTCTCTCAAGACCTGAGTCTCCCCCCAAGCTTCTGCTTACCGGATCACTATCCTCAGTAAGCCAGCACTGTGTGCTTGACTATCTGGTCCTTACCAGACTTAGTCCATCCAGGGTTTTTTTTTCCCTTTTTGCTTCTCTGCCTGTCTCTACAGCCCAGAGTTTTTCCAACCAACCCCCCTTTTCCCTGGAAACCCTTCCAGTTAGGGAAGGTGGTTATTTCTAGTTTTATTAACTAACTTTTCTTTTCCAGTTCCCTTTTGGGAATTCAGATATCTTCATGATTAATTCCTTTAATCATTAATTTAGTGCACATGTCACATCAACAGAATATCTTTAAAAGAAAATAAATTCCTCAATATTATTTCAATTCAGTTTTCTATGCTGTAGTAACTTTCAAATAATTACATTTTTACGGGGTCATCACATCTCCCCCTCCTGAGATTGGACATCGTCCCGATGTCTAGTGCCTCCAAACAGTTCCGGATAAGCTTTCCGAAACAACTCTTCGTCCTCCCAAGTGGCCTCTTCAGGCCCATAGTGCTACCACTGCACTTTAATTTGGGTAATAACCCGCTTCCACAACTGCACTTCTCTCCTGTCGAGAATGCTCAGCGGCTCGACCAGAACTTCTCCTTCCGGTTCGACCTGCAACCAAAAAAAATATCAGTCTTTTGTTCCAATCATTTTTTTTCAATGGTTCAACTAACAACAGTCCTTACCCTTATATTCTACCACTTGATCACATGCTTAGGGTCATAAACATACTTCTTAAGCATGGATACATGGAAAACATTATGAATTCTAATGTGGCTTGGTAAGGCTAGCTGATAAGCTACTGGCCCAACCCTTGCTAAGACCTGAAAAGGTCCGAAGTAGGGGGGTGCAAGTTTAGCACAACTGCTCCACTGCAGAGTGCTTTTCCTGGCCTGAATTCTGATGTAAACGTGATCGCCCACTTGATACTCTTTGAACCTTCTTTTCTGATCTGCAAAATTTTTATGCCGATCTTGAGCGGCCTTTAGGTTTGCTCGCACCTTCTTGACCATGTCCTCCATCTCCTTGAGCATTTCTGGTCCCAATCTTAATTTGTCCTCCGGGCCACTCCAATTTGAGGGCGTCCGACATTTTCGTCCATACAAGACTTCGAATGGAGACATCTGAATCGATGTGTGATATCCATTGTTGTAAGCGAATTCTACCAGATGCAAATAGTCCTCCCATTGTGTCGGTTTCTACATGACACGTGCCCTCAACATATCTTCCACCATCTGATTTACTCTCTCCGTCTGTCCATCAGTCTGGGGGTGGTAAGCTGTGCTAAAATTCAGCTGTGTACCCAATTCTGCAAACAGCGCCCTCCAGAAAGCGGAAGTAAACTTTACATCCCGATCTGATATTATAGTCTTTGGGAGTCCATGAAGTCTGAACACATTTTGCATGAAGATGTGCGCAATTTGCACTGCCCTGTAGGTGGATTGTACTGGTATGAAATGTGCTGCTTTGCTTAGCTTATCAACCACCACCATAATAGAGTCATTGTTTCTTTTTGTTTTAGGCAGCCCCGTTATGAAGTCCATTGATATAATTTCCCATTTCCATTCTGGAATGGGCAGGGGTTGCAATAATCCAGCCGGATGCTGATGCTCCGTCTTGATCTGCTGACACTCCAAACATCGCGCTAAATATTCAGCCACATGCTTTTTCATTCCCTGCCAGTAATACTCCTTCCAAAGTGCAGTCAGCATTTTCTGGTACCCGGGATGGCCAGCGTAATGACTGGTATGAAACTCATTCAAGATTAAGTTTTTTGAGGTTGTTGTCATTTGGTACAACCAATCTTTTTTTGTAAAGCAGCATTCCATCCTTGCTGATCTCATATTCCTGCGGACTTTCCTCGCTGGAAAGTGGCATTTGTTGCTTCAACCGTTGGTATTCAGCATCTTGGCTTGCGGCTGTTTTCATCATTTCCTGCAAGGAATTTTCCCACTTACTGAATGTAATTTCATACAAACAATGTACCTTTCGACTTAGAGCGTCGGCTACACGATTTTCCTTTCCTTTCAGATGCTTGATGTCAAAATCGAACCCACTTAAGAAATCTGCCCAACGGGCTTGTCTTGCATTCAGTGTGGGCTGACTAAAGTAATTTGTTAAGCTATGATGATCTGTTAATAACAGAAATTTCCTTCCTAGAAGGTAGTGTCGCCACATCTTAAGCGCATGTATGACAGCTGCCAACTCCATATAATAAGCAGAATACTTCTGCTCATGTTCTTTCAATTTTCTTGATTCATAGGCTATTACTCTCCCTTCTTGCATCAACAAACCTCAGACGCCTTCTCCACTGGCATCGGTACATACCACATAGTCTTTGTTCGGATCATCTATACTTAAAACAGGAGCAGACGTGAGTAATTGCTTAAGCTTCTCAAAACTTTGTTGACATTCAGAACTCCATTTGAATGACCTTCCTTTCTTTTGCAAAGACGTGATGGGATATGCCACCCTTGAAAAACCTTCCACGAATCTTCTGTAGTATCCAGCCAATCCCATGAAGGATCTGATATCCGCCACATCTTTTGGCACAGGCCATTCCAATATGGTTTTTATTTTCTCAGGATCCACAGCAATCCCTTCCTTTGAAATCACATGACCCAAATACTGGATTTCCTCTTTATAGAAATCACATTTGTTGAGCTTAGCATACAACTGATGTTCTCGCAAAGTTTGCAGTACCATCCGAAGATGTTCCTCATGCTCCTCCTTAGAGCGAGAATAGATCAAAATATCATCAATGAATATTAGTACAAATTTGTCTAAAAATTGATGGAACACATTGTTCATTAAACACATGAATGTGGTGGGTGCATTAGTCAAACCAAAAGGCAGCACTACAAACTCGTAGTGCCCATACCGGGTCCTGAAGGCTGTTTTAGCGATATCTTCTTCTTTAATCCTGATCTGATGGTATCCAGATCGCAGATCGATTTTAGAAAATACTGTCGCTCCCTTGACTTGATCAAAAAGCTCATCGATCCGAGGTAAAGGGTATTTATTTTTAATTGTGAGCTTGTTTAGTTGCCGGTAATCAATACACATTCTAAGAGTTCCATCCTTCTTTCGGACGAATAACACCGGGGCTCCCCATGGAGATACACTGGGGCGGATATAATTTTTATCCAGCAATTCTTGTAGTTGCATTTTCAACTCAGTCAACTCCGGTACACTCATTCTATAAGGTGTCCGCAAAACTGGAGCAGCTCCTGGTATTAACTCAATGGTGAAGTCTATGTCCCTCTTTGGAGGTAGTCCAGGAATTTCTTCTGCAAATACATCCGCGAACTCTTTTATCACCGGGAGGTGTTCTAGTGGGTTTTCCTTATTCTTAGATTCTGCATAGCCCACCTGAATAGCATACACTTGGCATCTATTCCGGATGCATTTTGCCAGTTGAGATGCAGTGATTGGTCGGATCTGCACGGGTCGTTTAATTTCCTGCATATCTTTTTCTATTCCAGCATCATCCTTGTACCGTATAACCTTTGTTTTGCAGTTCACTAAAGCCCAATGCTTTTCTAGCCAGTCCATCCCAATTAGGACATCATAGGACCCGAGGGGAAGCACGTTCAGGTCTGCCACCACTGGCTATCCTGCTATCACTATAGGACAGCTTTTGACCTTTGCCATTACTCGTCTTTTAGTCCCTGTAGCTAGCTATACCAACCAAGGATTCCTGAATTTTTCAGGCTGCAATTTACACTGTTCAACTATCTTTGGACTAATATAACTTAAAGTAGCTCCAGGGTCAATTAGAACAGAGATGGAGAGGTTTAAAATTTTACCTTCAAACTCTACCATGGTGGGCTAATATTCTGCCTGGCGGTCGTCCAAAGCTGCGTTAATTCTTGGCATACTCCATCCCACGTCACCCACAGTTGATGCCTCATGAATCTGGGATATCTGGTCAGTTCCCTTCCTTTGCGGACAATTCTTGACATAGTGCGGTCCACCACAACCCCAGCACTGTATTGGAGGTCTGGTTGTTCCCTCAGTATCCATCTTGGTGGGTTGTTCACTCATTCTGGTTTCACCGATGGACTTGGCCCTGAATGCACTTCTTGGTGCTGCTCTACTGTTTTGGTTCTTGCTGCTACCTTTGATTCCACCGCTTCGACTTCCTTTATTATTTCCAACAGCTTTACTGTTCTTTTTCTCATTCCATTTTCTGTTGGTACTGTCCCCTTTCTGCTTGCTCTGCTGATAGCAGATTCTGGCTTTGCGAATCACTTCATCCATTGTTTTAGGATTGTCAAATTCAATCCTTTCCCTCATATACATGGGTAAGCTGCTAACAAACCGCTGCACCTTGGCTTTTTCTTCTTTAAGGTAGGGTACATAGCGAAGCAAAGATGTGAAACGATTGATGAACTCATCCATAGTTTGCTGTCCCAATCGCAGATCATGGAATTCCTTTGCCTTCTCATCATAAAACCGTTCCGTCAAGTATCTCTCCTTGAAATATTTCTGGAATTTTTCCCATGTTATGGTTCGTTCAGTTACTCCTTTAACAATTTTCACCTCCTCCCACCACAATGTCGCCTTCCCTTGTAACTGGAAGATGGCCAATCGTGCCTTCAAGTTATGGTCATATTCATATAGCTGAAAGTATTTATTCATGTTGATTAGCCATGCCTCAGCTGCTTCCTCTTGTTCCCCATCATAGTGTGGGGGGTTTAATCTTTCGAAATTCCCCTTGCAATTCCACCTTTTGACGCTTTGAGGTCTGTTGTTCTAATGCATTAGCAGATTGGTCCTCTCCCTCTTCAGGGATTTCAGACTCAGCGTGATAACGTTCCTCCTCTGTTATTCTCTGTTGTTCTACGCTGGGGTTAGCCAGTGGCGGGTTCTGTTTGTCAGACAAACTTTTTAATATCCTCTCCTGCTCCATTGTCAATCGAGCATTATCTTCCCGGAGTCGGGACATTTCATTTTTCAGTTCTTGAATGGTTTCAAGTATGGCCAGATTCGTGCTGCGGGTCTCCTCGCCCAGCTGCACCCATAATTCTGGATTGTCTCCAAAATTTGCTGCAGGCCCCCAATTGGCTGCAGGCCTGTGTGGTGCGCTGCCAGACCCCTGCATGCTAACTATCACTTGTAGTACCTTGGTTGCTCTTTCACTTCTTCTTGACTAGCCTGTACCTAGCCTGGTCTGATCATGAAACATATAACATTGTGAGCTACCTGCACAATTTTGTTTTTCCAAAAGATTATTAATGTCATCATGATCTTCTCATCTTTTAATACTTATTCACATCCCAGAGGCCACAGTATGGTTAATCTGGGCTCTGATACCAATTGTCACATATCCATAAGCTTATACTTATACACATAAAAAAAAAATTTGTTATATATCAATAGTGCCCTACTTAGATATGCATCTGTACTTTATTAAATATATGCAACCTTAGTTGGTCGCCACCACCGAGTACCAAGCCTAACCTAAGGCGATATATATATGGGGGCAGGTAGAGTTTTTATTAAACCTACGTATAATCCGTGCGCACTGATGGTCTATTGTTAACATTGCTGCGATGGCATACATTACCCTTCGAGCAATTCAAAAACTGTGTTGACTTTGTTAGCTGGCACCTCCAGCGTTGGACATCTGGCAGCAGTGTTAAGTTCTACTGTCCGGATCACGTGACAGGGGTATGGTCACTGAATCTGGACTTTCCCGCGCCTTCCTCCTTGGTAGCATCGCCTCCATCGATGGTGTACATCTGTTGTCGGAGATCAAGGGCCAGCACTGTGCCACGCCTTCACCACTGGCAGGTAAGGTATATACGCGTTTTCCTCCGGTTTATTCATGATTCTCCCTCTGCTCAGCGATCTCCAGCTCTCTCTGCTCTCCACCGCAAGGGTTTACTTTGCCATTCCGCACCGAGACCACCGCAACTTCAGGTTCATACTCCATTCCAGGAGGGTTTCTCCACATAGATTCCCAGTCTTGACTTGACCAGGTAAACACACACCAGTTTAATGATTTGTTCCGAGGTATTTATCTGGTCATCAGGGTTTTGGTTTCGGTTGATGCATCCTTATCTTTCTCGGATTGCCAGAGGGTTTCCTCTGTTTTTAGGATGAGACCCCAACCTGATAACATCTGGTTGGCCGCAGGTTATGACATACCCCTGGTCTCAATCCGGTTACAAGATCTTGGGATATTGTCTAAGGAGCCGGGCACCATTTCGCTTGTGGTGATTTGGGTTTCTACCCTGGCTTCCGTAGCTATAGGTTTTGCTTGGTCTGTTTAGACTGATGTATAATATTGTTGAACATGTTTGTGGCTACGGCCGTATATTTGATTACTGTGAAATCTGGTTAATAACCAGCTCGTTAAAATGTGAGCTCACCTAGCTCGCGGCCTATGGTTTCATATATATGTATATATTTACCACAGTTGTGTTACGCCATTATTTACTTGTGATGCTGGTTGGAATGTTTCTTTTCTGTAACACGTAGGGTTTGATTGTTAACCGGATGCGTATTACTTTTCTTATTTAGAATCTTGTTTGCTCGGACAATGCCCTACATGCATCTTGGCAATGTATCCTTCAAGGGTTTATAACATATGTTCGCTGTATTGCTCATGTATAAGGATGGCAGAGCGGTCGCACCTGCATCTAACCTCTGTAGATGTATGGGCGTTATGCTAAGGATTCTTTGTGACTGGAAACCCTGAGGGACTGTAAATTGTTGAATGGCCATACAGTATGATTCAGAACCCTCGTTTTGTTTTCTAACCGTCAATACGGCTGCGACTTAATGCTATCGAGCTCTGTTATTTCCTCGTCATATTTTAATGTCTATGCATTACTTTACATTATTTTTCAGGAATGGCTGTTGATATTACGACATGACTCTTGTCTCATATTTGTGATACTGTGCGTATTATATCTCTATGCTCTGCACAATCTTTAGATTTGTATCATGTTTAAGTTCTTGTTGCCGTTGCTACGGACTCGTCAGAACCCTCATCTGTTTTAGCTGAACCGATTCAGGGTTTCAGGGTTCGCTACTATTCATCCATTGTCTTACTTAATTACTGTTTGGCATTACTATTCAGTTGGTTATAAAGAAAAGGCATTCGTTTAAGCTTAATCCTAGAAGTTTAAGACTGATCGTGCTCATTGGACCACGATGTATATCGACCAGAATGTGATCAGGGTGTGGATAACCCGTTATCTGGCTCGGATGATTCTTTAAACTTGGAACCATTCTTTTGGTACAAATAGGGTTTGTCCAATGGTTCTATTGTCTGCGTTATTGAATATGCCATTGTTCTTATTATTCTGTCTTCGGGTTTCTACAGATACTGTTCGCAGTCTTTGAGTTTTGCAGACTCCATGCTCTGTCTTTTGAACTCTATAGATACTCTATACATATATTTTCTTTCATGCAGAAAGTCATATACATATATTCCTTGTTTATACAGATAACCGTAATTATTCTGTAGTTTGGTTTATAGCTTTACTATCTAAAACTTGCACAGCTGACCATAGCCTCACTGTGTTTCCTTTACATCTATGTAATGTATAACTTGTCAGATAATCTTTCTTGTACTATCTTTCGTTCTGTACAGCTAGTATTGTTTACATCCTGCCTGCTAACTATAGCTACAATATAACTGACAGTAACAGATACATTTACAATTTACACAGATAAACATGGAGACATAAGGGTCCGTTACTTACCTGGTCTCCACTGACACGGTGAGTCTGGAACCAGTCTCCTGCCCAAATCTCTGTGTAAAGCTTGATATCCTCCCAACCGTGAGATCAGTCTCTCAAGACCTGAGTCTATATATATATATTTACCACAGTTGTGTTACGCCATTATTTACTTGTGATGTTGGTTGGAATGTTTCCCTTCTGTAACACGTAGGGTTTGATTGTTAACCGGATGCGTATTACTTTTCTTATTTAGAATCTTGTTTGCTCGGACAATGCCCTACATGCATCTTGGCACTGTATCCTTCAAGGGTTTATAACATATGTTCGCTGTATTGCTCATGTATAAGGATGGCAGAGCGGTCACACCTGCATCTAACCTCTGTAGATGTATGGGCGTTATGCTAAGGATTCTTTGTGACTGGAAACCCTGAGGGACTGTAAATTGTTGAATGGCCATACAGTATGATTCAGAACCCTCGTTTTGTTTTCTAACCGTCAATACAGCTGCGACTTAATGCTATCGAGCTCTGTTATTTCCTCGTCATATTTTAATGTCTATGCATTATTTTACATTATTTTTTTAGGAATGGCTGTTGATATTACGACAGGACTCTTGTCTCATATTTGTGATACTGTGCGTATTATATCTCTATGCTCTGCACAATCTTTAGATTTGTATCATGTTTAAGTTCTTGTTGCCGTTGCTACGGACTCGTCAGAACCCTCATCTGTTTTAGCTGAACCGATTCAGGGTTTCAGGGTTCGCTATTATTCATCCATTGTCTTACTTAATTACTGTTTGGCATTACTATTCAGTTGGTTATAAAGAAAAGGCATTCGTTTAAGCTTAATCCTAGAAGTTTAAGACTGATCGTGCTCATTGGACCACGATGTATATCGACCAGAATGTGGTCAGGGTGTGGATAACCCGTTATCTGGCTCGGATGATTCTTTAAACTTGGAACCATTCTTTTGCTACAAATAGGGTTTGTCCAATGGTTCTATTGTCTGCGTTATTGAATATGCCATTGTTCTTATTATTCTGTCTTCGGGTTTCTACAGATACTGTTCGCAGTCTTTGAGTTTTACAGACTCCATGCTCTGTCTTTTGAACTCTATAGATACTCTATACATATATTTTCTTTCATGCAGAAAGTCATATACATATATTCCTTATTTATACAGATAACCGTAATTATTCTGTAATTTGGTTTATAGCTTTACTATCTAAAACTTGCACAGCTGACCATAGCCTCACTGTGTTTCCTTTACATCTATGTAATGTATAACTTGTCAGATAATCTTTCTTGTACTATCTTTCGTTCTGTACAGCTAGTATTGTTTACATCCTGCCTGCTAACTATAGCTACAATATAACTGACAGTAACAGATACATTTACAATTTACACAGATAAACATGGAGACATAAGGGTCCGTTACTTACCTGGTCTCCACTGACACGGTGAGTCTGGAACTAGTCTCCTGCCCAAATCTCTGTGTAAAGCTTGATATCCTCCCAACCGTGAGATCAGTCTCTCAAGACCTGAGTCTCCCCCCAAGCTTCTGCTTACCGGATCACTATCCTCAGTAAGCCAGCACTGTGTGCTTGACTATCTGGTCCTTACCAAACTTAGTCCATCCAGGGTTTTTTTTTCCCTTTTTCCTTCTCTGCCTGTCTCTACAGCCCAGAGTTTTTCCAACCAACCCCCCTTTTCCCTGGAAACCCTTTCCAGTTAGGGAAGGTGGTTATTTCTAGTTTTATTAACTAACTTTTCTTTTCCAGTTCCCTTTTGGGAATTCAGATATCTTTATGATTAATTCCTTTAATCATTAATTTAGTGCACATGTCACATCAACAGAATATCTTTAAAAGAAAATAAATTCCTCAATATTATTTAAATTCAGTTTTCTATGCTGTAGTAACTTTCAAATAATTACATTTTTACGGGGTCATCACACACACTTTATAGATTCTCCCATGAGCACTTTTTGTTTTTCACAATTGATTATATCGAGTTACACTCAATACTTTACTTTGGGGTCAGTGCTTTGGGCCTCACTTTATGTTTTTCACATTCTCCTGGAGCACTTTCTGCTTTTCACCCTGGATTATATTGAGTTAGAGATTCTCCCCGAGCACTTTCTGTTTTTCACATCGATTTTAAACACTGGATTATATCGAGTGGTATTTCACATTCTCCCCGAGCACTTTCTGTTTTTCACACTCGATTGTAAACACTGGATTATATCGAGTGGTATTTCACATTTTCCTCGAGCACTTTCTGTTTTTCACACTCGATTGTTTTTCACACTCCATTGTAAACACTGGATTATATCGAGATTCTCCGCTCAGCAATTTCACATTTGTCACATGCTCCCCAAGACTTTCTGTTTTTCACACGTGATTGTTAACACTGGATTATATCGAGTTACATATTCTCACGTGAACACTTTCTATTTTTTACACTAGATTATATCGAGTTACACTCAATACCTTGGGGTGAGTATCTTGGGGCTTAGAACTCACTGTTCACCCTCAAACTCTTTATTCCTTTTTTTTTTTTTACTATGTTTGAGCAATTTTCTCACTGGTTTATTCCACCAAGCTCTAGCTTTTTGCTCCTCTCCCTCTCCTCTATATTTTTCTTTCCACTCACAGGGTAACTGTTTCTTGGCATTAATAAAAATAGTTTCTATTTTTGTTAAAATAGTCATTGCAAATAATTTAGGTAACCACAATATATGTTTCTTGGCATTTAATATTTAACATCATAATGTAATAAAACTTAAAGTAACAAATAGTTGATGAGTGTTTGTTGGCAACTATTTTTTTTAATTAATAAAAATAGTTTCTATTTTTGTGAAAGTAGTCATTACCAATAATTTAGGTAACCACAATATATGTTTCTTGGCCTTCGAGGTTGAGTTGTTTAATATTTAACATCATAATGTAATGAAACTTAAAGTAACACATACTAAAGATCAACTTAGTAACCTCAAAATTTTTTATGTAACTCTAGTGTTACAGTTACATAAAAAAAATTAAGATGTTGTGAGGTAAAGTTACATTAATACATGTATATTATACAAATATAATATAGGTATACATATATAATATATCTATATCCAAAAGATGTTGTGGGTAATTTTATTTAGAAAAAATTAATAACATTATTTTAAAAATCAATGTCAACTATCTTTAAATACTTGAATTTTCGCTTTTATTTTACATCAAACTTTATATAATGACATATTCATTTTTTGTTTTGCATCAAACTTTTATATAATGAGATAAAGTAATTAAAAAATATATATATTTTTAGTAGAGTAAGAAAAAATAATTAAAAAAAAAAATTACTTTTTAAACTACTACACCAAGGACACTTCTAAGACATTTTTTTAAAACAAAAGAAATATTTTGTCTTAAAACTTCACTTTTTATTTTATTTATTTTACATTAAAATTTAAAGAAATTTAATTGTCTTAAATATAAACATTAATACAAAAATAGTTTGATTTTAGTTATTTTACATTAAAATTTAATATAAATTGAATTGTCTTAAATATAAACTTTAAGACAAAAACAGTTTAAGACAAAAATATTTTAAGACAGAACTTTATATTTAAGATAATGGTCACCTTGAAATCTATTTAATACAATTAACAAATAAGACACAAACATATCAATTTAAAGCAATATTTTCTAACAAGTGCAAAATTGACTCTAAGAGTGCGCCCTAAGTCCATGAGCTTGTAGGCAACTACTGTCTTGCACCTATCCTGAGGTTGTTATTTTACTTACCATTCACATTATCTTATATAATGAAAACGATTTGTTGGGCTCTTTGTTTTGTGGGGGTAGTCGATTAAGAAGAACACGACAACTTTTACTCACAAGATTTCTCGGACATCAATTCCTCTTCTGTCCCTTTCATATCTGCTCATACGATTAGACACAACTTGTCTATTGTTGCATTTGGAACAACTACACGGAGGGGGATTTTAAGCCAATTTTTTAAGAGAGAAGAAATATTTTGTCTTCAAATTTTCAATACGAGACGCTAGTGAAAAAAGGTAAAGGTAAAGGATTAGGGGTCCATCTATGAGCATTCACCAAAGTGTTTGGTTTACCATGGTTGTGAAGTGATATTCAACAAAGGAAAAGCGTTCCTTAGACACATATCCACGAGATAGGTGAAGCATATCGGGGTTCATGTGAAGAACCTCTATAAGCTAGATGTGGAAGACTGTGTTGCATTAAGCACTAAGGTGGAGAAAGTGCACGTCGTGATGTTGATGAACTTTGGCAGAAAATACTTGGTCATTTGCATCATGGTACCTCAAATATTATACCACAAATAACCACTGGCCTCCCTAAAGGAGAGCTTAATCAATAGGATATATGCAAAGGATGTACGTTGCGGAAGCACATAAAATCCACATTCCATGATCAGGACAACAAAGCACATGCAGTCCAAGAAAGGATCCAATATGATGTTTATGGACCTTTCTTGAAAACCTACACTGTGAGACACAAATATTTTGTCATTTTTATTGATGACTTCTCACAAAAGTGTTGGATCTTCCTCATGTGGAAGAAAGATGAGACATTCTCCAAGTTCGTAGAATTCAAGGCACTTGTTGAAAAAGAATCTAGCAAGAAAGTGAAGGCTTAGTTGTAGCGGCTGTAACACCCTCCAAAATTTTGGCCTGCACTTAAATTTCGAAGCCTACTATGGATATTGTGATCGATCTTTCCTTACTCACTTATTGGTAAGTTGATGATCTCAAACTCCCCTTTTCGATCTTAAGAGTTGTTCATGCTTTTATCTTTACATAGAATGTGTCATCTTTGGGCATGGGGGTTATTTCCTGTCATGCAAAGGGAGATTTGTTTTGCTACAAGGGGAAATATTTATGAGAATGGGTTGTCCTCAACACACAGACATGTTTCACACTCATTTCACACACTTTTACACAAGTGTTTCCTTTATCCTCCCAAAGTCTATCATCGGAGCTTCACTTGCCATAAGATGCCACGAAGGTTGTTGCATTAAACGGAGTATGTGTTATATGTTCTGAATGGTTTATGTTGTATAGCTAAGTTTTCAAGTGTGTGATCATAATCAAGTTTTATTTTTGTTCACATCAGTTCCACTCATCCCACACTTAGCCAAATTTCAGAGTTTCCTTATCAACCTAGCCTCATCCAACTTTCCTGAATTGTGCACTTCACATATGTAACCCTCAAGCTTTTCCCTTGCCTATTGGAAGTTTTCAATTTTTAGAAATCCAAACCTCCCTTAGCATTCAAAACTGCGCAGTGGTTTCCTCCAATGTCCTTCCCTCAGCTGGAACCCAATGTCTCCAGAAAGTGTGCAGTTTTTTACCTTGACTATCGAGTCTACCTTGCATCCTGAAATTATGTAGATGTGTCCTCCGAGGGCCTCATCCCGCAACAGTCACTGCCTATTGAAACTACACAATTATGTCTCTTAGGGGCCACGAAGAAAGATGACATGATAGATGACTCTTAAGGAACCGAGGAGAAAAATAAGAAGACCAAGGAAGCCAAGGTATGATAGAATATCAGGACCACATGAAGACTCCATATTATAGTTCGAACTATACTCTTGTAGCAATAGAGAGGGTAACCCCAAAACCACAAAGCTACTATAATAGATGTTCCTATAGCTTGAACGAAGGTGGCCTGGACAAAAGGTCATTCCCAGTTCTAATTGCTTAAAGCCAATAATTTCTGATAGGCATTGCATGGTTTCTCTTATGCCGATAGGTATGAGTCATTTTTCCAGGAGTTTGCATCGTTTACATGGTTTCTTTGGTGCCGATAGGCATGAGTTGTTTTTTCAGGAGTTTTCTTTGTTTGGATGGTTTCTTTGCTGCCAATTAACTGGTTTCATAGCTGGTAGTCAGAGTATGGGTTATTTGTTGCCAACTCCATTGGTTACTTTCCATTGGTTCTTTGCATGTTGCTTTTTGCTAAGAGACGTGATTCAGCGATGGGAGGTCCGTCATGGCCATAGAGGGTCATCCAATAGCTGATCATTCGAAGCTGGTCATTGTTGTCCCAGGCTAATTGGCTTGGATGCATAACCCTTTGGAGGCTAGGTATGGAAAACAAAGCACATCTTTTGAAATGCACCTCTTACTGTAGATTAAAAGTTTGCTTATCATTGTCGTATCATTATGTCTTCAATGACATGCATGATTTCAAGAACTAGAAGTCATTCCATGTGTTTCCTCTACATGTATTACTCCCTTTCACTTGTTTATTACATAGCTTATAAGATGAAGAGCAATACCACTTGTTTATTTAAGCTACGGAGGTTGTGACCAACATGATCTTATGACTAACGACGCACGATGCAAGGCATCTTAAGTGGGATGAAAGATGTTGGATGATATGTATATAGTGAGTACACTGCTTTGCATTACTCCTTTGCATTAATCCTTGCTTTGTATCTTTCATGTACCCTCAATGCTTGTCATATTTTGCTACTTGCTGCGAGTAGTCTCTTAGCTCTTTCCTCACAAAGCAAGGGAAGGAATTTCCTTCAACCTGATTTCTTCAAGGCTCTTGGTAGAAAGTATAGAGTTAAGATAAGGAGATGTGGAACATCACTATCAAAATCTTGAAAATACTTTGCATGTTTGAATCTATCCAAATGATTAAGCTCCCACTCAACAACATTGTCAATCTTGGAAGACTTAAGAAATATCATATCTCTAGATATTATAAACTTCTTATTCTTCATCATAGAGATGGTATGCTTTGGAGGTATGAGTACCTAAAGAATATACATTTGTGATTCCTTGCACTAAGTTTTTTTATATATTCCTTAGGTATGAAGGCATAACATGAGGAGCCAAAAAACCTGAGATGCCTCACCAAAGGAATGTGGCCATACCACATTTCATAGGGAGACTTGTTTCTAATAGAAAGAGATGGACACATATTCTTTATATACATAACACATAGGACCACATCAACCCAAAACCTTATGAACTTAACATGTGAACTATGCCAAGTTCATAGTGAAAGTAATACATTCGAGTGAACTATGTGTTGAAAAATGCAGCAAGAAATTCTCAATTTGATTTTTCTGAAGAATTCGAATTTCCACATCAACAGACAACTTGAATGATGTTAACTTGTGGGGCATGGTTTGTGTTACCTAGTTTTCTCAATAAATTCAAGTTGGAGGAGTTAGAGTTCATTTCTACATATGTGATTGCTAATTTGTAGCAATAAGGGTCAATTATCTCAAGTTGTTGTCAGTGAAACTAGTTCTAACGTTTCGAGGAACTAGTGGAAGGTCACTTAAGTAGCGGGACTTCAGTCAAACTAAGTGATCATCCAATTAACTGATCAATCAACCCAAAATAGTTGGGGCATGCAGAGAAGTCGAGTTCCCTAATATTGGTGGAGATTCCAAGGCAGTTTTAATTTCTTGTAGCTCACACAGTTGCAAGAAATTACTATAACCATAGTGGACGAGGTAGCTTGAGTAGGAGATTGTTGTGAAATTGGAGAGGGAATGATTGTTGGTAGCATTAACAACATTATTTAAATTTTGAATATTAACATTAATTGTTTAGGGTTTTTTTAGAGTGGTTCCAACTTCATTCAATTTTGAGAAAGTCAAATTTTAGATCCCATTCAAAACTTAGTGGTGACTATTTGAACCACTTCTTTGTAATCAATCCTATACTTTGACTTCCAATTTTTCATGTGCATTTATTTCATAATGATATTCCCCATGAGGCTTTGCGGCATAAGTTGATATTTAATCCATTGCAAGCACTTGACCTAGCTTAGGGAACCATTAGCTACCCCTCCCAAGTTTCTCCTCAACATTGAATTTTTTTTGGAAGCAGGTATTCATTTTATCCATTAGATCATTTTTTCCACTGTGACATTCCAACAACACCCCTGCCAGCATGTGCTTGACAATCCATCTCATATTTACTATCTACCTAAACACTCTTAAATATTGTGTCTCCAGTCTAAAAAAGGACCAGAAAGGGCCTTCTTAGCCCCCTTCTCAACCCACAATATGTTTAGCTTCTCTCTTGTGCTTACACTCTAGTCTTCTCGCAGCTTCAGAATGGTGAATCTTAAACACAATCTCATGATGTCCATTCAGGGAGGCATAATTCACCCTTGCTTTGCATCAAATTAGCCCCCTAGAATTCTCTTTACCTTTACATGTAGGCATATATTTTCCTTATGGAGGACTGTTAAGCTTCCGATGACTATTTCGCCTCCCTCTTCTACCCTCATGAACCTGATAAGTTGAATTTAACCAATCTCACTGTATCTGAGATAAACAACCCATCCAACTCGGTAGATTGAGTTGAGACCCTTTTAGAAACTAAATCCATCCCTTCACAATGATATGTGTCTCTCCAACAACATCATCACGTTGTCTTTGAGATCTATCATTCCCATCATCACCATAAATTTCCTAGTCCTTCACTTATATCTTTGGTAATGTCATCATTTAGAGCATGTATACTTTGTTGTATTGTTGCTTGTGTTATGATTTCCTTTAATGGAAATATCTCCCTAGTAGGCACGAGTAACCAAATTCAAGTTCTTATTGAAATCTTGTGTTAACATACTTAATTTTCATTTTGACATTTTCAATTTCAAATTCTAATGTGGTTGGTTTACTAGTTGACTACTAGCATTCACCAAGCGATTATTGATGATCATAGTTAGTTTAGAGTGAACATTGGACTTTGCCTTGAAAACCAAGCATCAAGAATATGCAATTATAATGGAACATTTCAGAGCTCATACTTTTCTACAAAGGAATACACTATTTCCATTCATGAAGAAAAGTTATATGAGAAACAACCAAGTGGTTATGCCTTTCAACACTTTCACCTACATTTCCTATCTATCGTTTTCTTATTGAATGGGAAAGTTGGGTTTTTGGGATTTTCAAATTAATGTTCTACGCTGGTTGTGTTCATCTCACATTTTGGTCTCCTTCTAAAATCTTGTTTGGTATGTGCAAAACGAGCATTGGTGCAACTTTTAGCGGTGCAATTTTTAAAGATATGAAAATTCTATATTGATTTAAGATATGAAATGTTCAATATCTACATGATACGTTTTCTTGGCATTCCATTCATAAATTTGAAATGTGTAACAAATATAAATTTTACTAATTAATTATTATATTGATTATTACAAAATTTAAGACAAAGGAAGAATCATATAAAATGTGGGTTTATGTGAATGGAAAATGTTAAGAGAAATGAATAATTATATAATGATAGGTGGACCATAGGGGTTGGGTTCTTTACCATCAATGCATTCTATATAAGGAGGGAGAAGAAGGAGAAGATGGCATCACTTTTGCTTGTGTAATTGAGGACAAGGCTAAGAAGAGACAATATAGTGATGGATTGATGGCTCATGCGTGACTTGTTTTTGAAATATCTCGAGCAATAAGGTCTATGGCTAGGTGAAGAGTAGGACTCCAAATATTTTTGCAATAATCAATCTTGAGTGAATAGAATGTCATATCTAAATAGAACTTTGTGAGAGTAATCTATTCTAGGAAACAATAGAGTACATCATTTCCTTATTGGAAGTAATTAAACTTTTATCATGGTATAATATAATTATAAATATTTAAAATACTGGATGTTTACAATAAATTTTATAAAGGGTTATGGGCTTCTTAATATTTTTGCTGGAATTTTAAATATTGAGATAGAAATTTGTAATGAGAATATAATGACCTCAGTTGCTTGTGAATGCTATAAGTACCTACTATGTGTATATTTTTCAAATCGAATAGAAATATGATCAACTTTGTTTTTGCTAATGAAAAAACACACAAACATATTCTATTATATAAGATTTTTTGTTATTGTTAACAAAATTATTATCAACCATGGTTTATTTAAAAAATAACATATATTAAACTATATAATGAATTATTAAATTGATAACTATTTAATATGGGTTGACTTTTAGTGATGTCTCTATGGATCATCTAATGATGTTGTGGACTATTTAGTAGTCACGTGACTAGTAAGTCAAGTTTTCATGTCTCCTTCTCATATTTATACAAAATAAAGTAGAGAATGAATGGGAATATTCAATTCATGATACTAAAAATGGGATCACAAATTATCTTAATTTTACACACAATATATTGACAACGTATCCATGTGAGAAGTACTAGAGTAGAGGGATTGCATCAACCAAGACTTTTCAATTTATGAAAATATTAGGCTTCAAGAATTCATGTGTTGTAGTGATGGGGGCATTAAACAGGGACAATCAAATTAACTCAAACTACTAGAGTGGGATATTGATGGGTGGAGGTTAAGTTGTACCTATTACGGGAGCCTCATCTTTAGTATCTCCTTTGTCTATATATTCTCCTTAGGAGATCGAAATTTTTTGCAAAACTATTTTGAGCGTTAACATTTGTTGATTACATAGTCATCTTGTTTCATTAATAGAATTATATTTATTGATAAAACAAGTAGAAAAAATCCTATTGGTGTGTTAGGATTCAAAATAGTTTTTCCTTCCCGTAATATTATTTTTTAACTTGAGGAGGTGGAGGATTTTGAGGATGGCATATTATGATCTTCTAAGCAATGTGAGCAGGCCTCGATGAAATTTAGGGCCTCAATCAAGAAACCTGGTGAAAGAGATAATTGTTTGGTGAAATATGTTGATATTGCTATCATGATCTCAGATAGTGCCTCCTACCTAACCTAGTCACACCTAACCTAGTCATAGTAACACGAAATTACACTTTGAAGTTCTACTTTAATTCTTCCTACTAATTTTTTACCACAATCTTGAGGACCTTGGTAAAATGAGTCCATTTATAATTAGTCGTGACATTCTAGTGCAATAATACTTGTGCATACCATAGAGTACATAACTCCATATCAATAACTAACATTGTGTATATATGTGGATGATATTTTGGTTATGGATGACATAGTATCTTGGTGGAAATATGTTTGGATCCATGTGACCATGGTGATAATATTTAACACAATCATCATGTCTATTCATCAATTTCATGCGCGATTAGTCGGGACCATACACACTTGTACCTAGGATATAAGATTATGTAATCCTTTCTTGGATGACTTCATTGTCCACATTGAAAGAAACATTTATACTTGATAGTTTAATTTTTGGATGCATTGATTGGATGACTTCATCCTTAGTGTGGAGTGTAGTACTTGTACATGGGACCTTGGTTTATGGATGATCCCTTTATAGACACACTTCTTGGACTGCTTCACTATTAGGTTGGGGGCAATGCCCATTCAGAGGAAGTTGGCTTATGGAGATACATCATAGATATAAAATTTGAGAGAAATGTGTTTCAAAGGTGATGAAATGGTGTGATCCCCCCTAGTGATGTAATGGGGTCCATAATGGTTAATAATATTATAAGTATGGTGGTCATTTAATGTAATGTATACAAAGTCTGTTATGTTAATTATTATTAAATAATTCATACTAGGAAGTTTTCATGCAATAAATGTAATATGGCATATTCATTAGCATATGCACGAACATCGGTTAAAATTTAGGTTTTATAAATGAATAATATTTGAGTCCTACTGATTTTATTTGTTAAGTATAGTGATTGTATTTGAGCATTAGCTCATTGGGACGTTTCCCTTTAAAAGGAAAATGAACAACAATTTTTCTTTCCATAAAATGATTACCATACCCTGTTAACTTACCTTGATTCTTTTGGATTCAATGAAGTAAAATGAATTTTTATCATATTCTTGGTTATATTCCTTGTTATTCATCTTCAACACTAAGAAACATAATAAAATGACTAGTGTAACTAAAGGAGGTAAAAAATCTCCAATGCAAATATTTTGATGCAATGTATGTGGTAGTCATGGACCATAGGTGGAACTAATGAAAAAACTAAAACAAGTTTGTTCAGAAGGTTTTCATCGAATGTGTGTGGGAGAGAGTGAGGGAGGTAAGATGAGTTTGGTGAGAACATATGGTTATAGTGTGTGATGAAGGAAACCTTAAGATGGATTTTGTAAGAAGGTCTAGATGTAGTGTCTATGGGAGTGGATAAAATACTAGTGGAACTAATGATGGAGATAATATAGGCTTGGAAATATGACGTCTGGGAGAATATGAATAACTCCTAGAACTAATGAAAGAGGTAATATGGGTTTGAGGAGAACATGATCTAGAACAATAGTGGAACTAATTATTTGGTGAGAAGGTTTGTGAATAACTCTTTGAACTAATGAAAGAGGAAATATGGGTTTTAGGAGATCGTGATGTAGATCAATAGTGGGACTAATGATTTGGTGAGAAGGTTTATGAATAACTCTTGGAACTAATAAAAGAAGTAGTATGGGTTTGAAGAGAATGTGATTTAGACAAATAGTGGAATGAATGATTTGGTGAGAAGGTTTAGATATAGTGGAGTGAATGAACTTTGAACTAATGAGAGTGGCAATAAGGCTTGGTGAGAAGGATTTTGTTTGTGATGAAGTAAGTAATACAATTTTGGTAAGAAGGTTTAGATATAGCACTTGTGGAAGCAATTACCACTTTCCATGGATGGTTGACTCGAAACGTATTGATTAAGCTCATAGTAATGGTAATGGTGAATGTTATGAAAGAGGTAAGATGAATCTAGAGAATATGTAAGATGAAACAAATATGGTAGAATTGAAAATCCCTTCCTATCCCTGACCCCATTTTTCACCTACATTGTATTTGTGCATTGTTGCTTCTCAAGAATGAAATCTAAATGGTGGAATTCAAAAGCCCTCTCTATCCCCGACCCCACAGCTAATGCCGTAAGTTTTCCTGGTTTGTTATACTGAGCATCACATTATAGTTTCTTCACACATCCAATGCTGAACAGATGAGAGTACTGTGTATATCTGTTGCCCACTACGCTAGCCTTCGTTGCCAATTATCACTATGGCATTTGGAACCATGGAGGGATTTCCCAACAGAAATATGATAAATATGATGAGGGATTTGAAGTTATGAAAGGATCCTAATCCTGGGCAATTTCTGTATGGATCCTTCCACTTTGATAGCATAAATTCTAAGGAAAATTTTTAAATGCCCTACACATGACTTCAGGAAATGGGGACAATAGCTCTTCCCACAAGTCCACCTGACAAGGATTCCAACGTCAGTGCTAGAAGAGTATTAGAATTTATGTGTGGAAGGAGGGCCTCGTTTGCCCCATTGCAATGGAGGTTTTGTCGAGAAAATGGAGAGACCAACACCAATGTTGGGTACCACCCATATACACACAGGGGAGGAAATGGGCACGAGAAAGGGGGATTGTGATTCCAGCCATGGCAAGTTGGACCAGGTCCTCCTGGGGGTCGTTCTACAACTCTTATTATTGATCATGGCATAACCCAAATGATGGAATCCCTTGCCACTTTCTTCCCAGATGGGAACGATGACAACAACACCAATAGTAATACCAATGATGAGGAGCGGAGAGGGAAAGGAAGAAGGGTACGAATTTGGATTGAGAGCCTGTTTACGCCTGCTCGACATACCCATATGGGGATTTGATATAGATTCATCGTCGCTTAGGGTTTGAGAGCCATGAGACGAGGGTTTCTCTGACAAGCATTTAAGGCAGCAGGCCCAATGGTTATACCCCTTACGAGGATAAGAAAGGGCTCTTCAGCCACGATGAAATTCCATTTTTGCCATTGCATCTTGCAGGGAGTTGACTCTTAGTCATAAACCACGCACTCAGAAATCTCTTAGCATTATATTTTATGGTAAATTTAATAAGCAGAGCACATAATCCTTTATTGGTGGGTAGTGGTAGATAGATATTAAGAGACCCTAATTCATAGGAAAAGTGGGAGACAGGGGTGTCGGCTGAGTGGGAAACAACAAGAAACAATGGGCTAGGCCAGTCGAAAATGGAAATAGGCTGGTTGAAAATGGAAACAAGCAGACTGAAATCATTGAAATGTTTTTGGTCTAGAGGCCAAAATTCAGTTTGGTGCCAAATTGTTTTAGTTTTTATATGTTGGGGCTTTCATTGTGATTTTTCAAAGGCACTGGAAGCTAAGCTAGATGTTTCAAGGAACACAACAAAGGGTTTATTTTCCAGAGGTATTTTCCTTTCAATTTGATGTATTTTCCTTGTATTTTCCAGAGGTATTTTCCTTGCATAGCTGAAGGAATTGGTATTGAGGTTTCCTATGAAGTGTTTGGCATTGGTATTGAGGTTTCCTTTCATTTACTGAGGATTTTTGTCTTACCGTTATTTTAATTATTTAATTCCCTAACCTTCCAATTATATTTTCTTCTCATTAGGTATATGGTTTGGTATGAAGGGTTTGCAAGTGTGATGTCTATATGAATTAGAGCACCCAAGGACACATAGAAGCATTCACATGTTGAAGATTTGGATTCATCCTTATCTTTCCTTACTTTCTTCATTTCATCTCTAAACTCAATCGTAATCATTCAAATCTCATAATTTTAATCCTTTCACTTCAAAAATAAATTCGCCTTGATTGAAGGATTCACAACCAATCTTATAAACAAAAAGCAAAGGAACATAGGGGCTCAACTGAACTTCATGAGGTTGATGAAAGTCAAGGAACATGTCCCTTCTTATTTTATGTCAAGTAGAAGTATTAGATATATCAATATTGTCTCCTTGTGATAAATAAAGGACTTGTAGATAGAAAATAGTCTTAGAGGAAGAATGATAAGTATAAAGACGTTATAATTAGATCCTTATGAGATTAATACTAGCTATTATCCTTATCTTAGAAACTCAATGTCTCTAAGGATCCTTATCTTAGAAACTCAATGTCTCCATATCCTTAGAGTGTTACAAGTAATATGGCCTAGCATAGATTATTAGCTAGTTAAAAGTGATCCACTTTATAATTAAGCTTTCCCTCTTACATGCATGCCCCATTTCCTAGATCTGCTAAGTGCTCCTAAGAGAGGCCTTGTATTTCACTTTTTATTTGCTAAACCACTCTTTAATCGAATAGCTACAAACAAAAATTTAAGTACCGAAAGAAACATGTATTGCTACTGCTAGCTATAAGAAATCAAAGAAATCGAGATCAAAGGGTAGGATCTATTCTCTTCGAGTGAGGTGGTGAGGTAGGAATCAATTTCTCTTGTTTATTGCCATCATACCTTTTGTTTTCCTTTCTACTCTTCTTTTGGATCCCCAACAACATATTATAAAACATGTTGATTCAAGGTATTCTTCAGTGAGAACAAGGTCATAATCATAGAGTGGACCTTGTACCCACATAGAAAGGCCCTTGTATACCATTGAAACTCTCAACGTGATCTACAAAGATTTCAAAATTAATAGGCTAGGATGAAAATATATGAAAAATGCATAATTACATATTAGAGTACATTATGGGTGTTGCTAAATGTTGTTAGTAACTTGAGTGTCCTCTCTAACAAGTGTCATTAAAAAAGGATAACTCCTTTGATTATAGAATAAAATATAGGAAATCATTACATATTAGTAAGATGATAGGTCAGTGGGGTACATCAATTGGTTCAAAGTTGCAAAGTTGCAAATAACATGCAGGAGGTCTCAAGGTTAAGTTTTTAGGCTGGCTTCCTTGCCTAAGTAGGTCTTACTCAATGTCCCTGCCATGTTAGGCACCAAAAATGTGTTGAGCTAACTACCCTAGGTATTTGGGGTTTTCTGTAAAATTTATATTCAGAAGATTATCTATCTATCTATATATTTAATCAATATGCTTTAAAAGATAAGTTTAAGGAGAATGGTCAACATGTTCATGAGTAAACTCTACAGGGAGTGAAATATATTGTCTCGGATGTGAATATATCCTCATTGCATTTGGAACTAATTTAGTTATTACATGCAAGTAAATATCTATTTTGTTTGCCCATTCTTTTTTAATAAATGTAATTTCATGTGTGTTTCATGGAATGAAAGAGTTAACTCTGAAGAATGGTATCCCACAGGCAGGAAAGTTGGCATAAGTAGTAGCTATTGTGTGTGAATCAATGTTAGATTCCTTAATGGCATGTAATGTATAGATTCTTTTCATTTAAATGGCATTGAAACTCATTAGTAGATAACTTTCCTTTCTCCTCCACATGTAGGATCAAGAAATATTAAGAAATTATATGCAAACTCCAAGAACATAAAGGACTCCACTTAAATTGGTTTCTAGCTAAAGTAGCTAGAGAAAATATGAGTAGCATCCATATAGTTATGGGATTTATACACTAGTTTTATACCCATTAAATAATTAAAAAAACAATAATCAATTTATACACTAGTTTTATATATTTTATGTTATCTTTAATACACCTTTTAAGATTTTATTGGTCGAGGGGTCAGGTTCTCTTTTCACTATTATATAGGTTGCGGTTGTGATCCCTTCACACACTTATCCCTCAGTAATTTTGCACAGAGCTTTTCCTTTTAAGGATTCTTTTTAAGCTTTTCCTTTTCATGATTCACATATAGCTATTCCTTTTCAGGAGATGATCCTGTATCATATTACCTAGTTAAATTTTAAAAGCATTAACTTGTGCCAAAACTGCATGTCATCACCAAACCTCATTGTTGTTCCCTTTATGCTCATGCCATCCTAGCATGTACACCATAGTAACTTGTGCTCTTTTTGCTTGTTATTGTTTCTATACAGCTTGAAAAACTCTTTGTCTTGCACTCTACTACTCTTTGTCTTCTTTCGTTGGCTCATCATAGAGCTCCTCTTCGTTGAAACATGTCTCGTGGACCAAGGTAGCTACATCTCCAACTCAACTACCATTAGCAATATCATAGAGCAACATAGCAGTACTGAGTATTGAATGATGTAACTAAGTGAAGGAGAGGAGTAGGACATTCTACGATGATGCTCAAAATTCAACCTTGGCACATTTGTGAAACCCTCTGCATCCGTAACCAAATCATAGAAGGGAATCCTCTCCTCCAACAATAGTTGTATTCATAGAAACTTGTGTGATTTTAGTGAACTTATGACAACTATGTTTTTGTCCCCCAGATTATGAAGATATCAGATATATTTCATATTATGGCACCGTTTGACCCCGACGAAAGAAAAGCAACACAGGTAATACATATTGTCATAATTATTGGATCTCCAAGGGTAAATATCTACAAGAGAAATAATTTCATAGTGGCATATGCTCATTGTACCAAGGTTTTTGTTTGAGCACATTCATTTCTCATCATATTCCTTCCTCCCCATCAAGAAAAGCAAAGGAGCCATGAATGACATTGTTTTTTACTTTGTCATGTTGTACCTTCAAGAAGTGAAAGCGTGAAAGCTTTTGATCAAAGTCTTTTATTAGAAGAACTGAGATTCTGTTGAAATCACCTCAGTAAACTCAGATCTTGGATCTATCAAGAAAAGAAAATGGTTCTCCTAAAAGACCTGAAGCTATCTTGTGTAGTAAAGTTATTTTTTGGATACCTTACATTTGGCACTATAGGTATAACAACTCATCATATACACCTCAACATCATTCATGAATTTTTTACAAGGTGTAGAAGTTTTTGCAAAATTATGACAGTATTGCAGTCTTGTTCACAAACGAAGTTGTGAACAAGACAATAAAATAACTTATCTTTTGAAGAATAATCTATTATGAAGAATCTACAGGGATCCTCAGTTATAAACTAATTTTTTGCATCAATGTCGATAAGAGATGTAGCCTAAAGATCCACGTTGAAGAATAGTTAAGATGAAGAAATTTCATGGCACTCTAGAACAGTCTCTTTTAAGGAAACTCTCATCTTGAAATCAGAGGTGCCTTGAAGAAGTATCTATAATGGACTTTGGTTTTGATATCTGAGTCTTATGTAGAATAATGCTATAAACACTTGAAAGCAACAAATCTTTCCTCACTATGGATCAATTTCCTCATTACTTAGGCCAGATGATCACCTTGAGATGAAACTATAAAATCCTTGGATTAACAACAGGTTGCAGAGGATTGCATTCTCAATATTGAAAGGGAACTATGAATTTTGGATACATCTATTGATTTTGTCTATCCCACAAGATAATGATCCTCTCATTCACCAATCATATGCCTTGATTCAAAGACAATTTATGGATAGCTACTCATTAAGATAGTATTATCTACACAGATTATCCTCCTCAGTATCTGGCATAATAAATTTCTTTAATTCTACACACAGTGGTACTTGTGATATAGCATAAATGTTGAGGGATAGGTGTTACTTTGTCTTTAGGGCCTTTAGTATGCCCTCTTCTTTTGTAAATCTAGGGAGCATCTAGCCCTTGCCATCAAAGGCATATTTCCATTCATTGTTTAGTTGGATGCTAGAATATATAACTGGGCAACGACTTTAACACCGCCCTCATTGATGATTTGATAACTGAACTTCGTGTGCATCAAAGGGGTGTAGTGTACCTCTTATAACACTTGCTAGATCCTTGCTCATCAAATTCATGAAATAAATTGACAGAGGTTGAATTGTGACATATGAATTGCAACTCCTATCAGTAATCTTGATCACAACAAACTCCAATTTTAGAGAATTGTTTGGGTAATATCAGAATCAACCTTGCCATTGTGTTTGAATCAATGTTAGATGCCCTAATGACATGTAATGCATAGATTCTTATCAATTTAATGGCATTGAAACTCTTTAGTAGATAACTTTCCCTTCTCCTCCACCTGCAAGATCAATAAATATTAAGCAATTATATGCAAACTCTGAGAGCATAAATGACTCCACTTAAATTGGTTTCTAGCTAAAGTAGGTAGAGAAAATATGAGTATCATCCATATATTTAGTGGATTTATACACTAGTTTTATACCCATTAGATAATTAAAAAAACAATAATCGATTTATACACTAGTTTTATATATTTTATGTTATCTTTAATACACCTTTTAATATTTTATTGGTCGAGCGATCATGTTCTCTTTTTACTATTATATACATCGCAGTTGTGATCGCTTCGCATACCTATCCCTCAATAATTTTTCACAGACCTTTTCCTTTCAAGGATTAAGCGTTTTCTTTTCATGATTCAGATACAGCTATTCCCTTTCAAGAGATGATCCTGTATCATATTACCTAGTTAAATTTAAAAAGTATGACCTTTTGCCAAAACTGCATGCCATCACCAAACCTCATTGTCGCTCCCTCTATGCTCATGCCATCCTAGCATGTACACAACATTAACTTGTGCTCCTTTTTATTGTTATTGTTGCTCTACAACTTGAAAAACTCTCTATCTTTCACTCTACTGCTTTTTTTCTTCCTCTGTTGGCTCATCATAGAGCTCTTCTTCGTTGAAACATGTCTCATGGAACAAGGTAGCTACATCTCCAACTCAACTACCATTAGCAATATCATAGAGCAACATAGAAGTACTAAGTATTGAATGATGTAACTAAGTAAAGGAGAGGAGTAGGAAATTCTCTGATGATGCTAAAAATTCAACCTTGGCACAGTTGTGAAACCCTGTGCATCCATAACCAAATCAAAGAAGGGAATCCTCTCCTGCAATAGTAGATGTATTCATAGAAACTTGTGTGATTTTAGTGAAGTTATGACAACTGTGTTTTTTCACCTGTATTATGAAGATATCAGATATATTTCATCTTATGGCATCATTTGACCCTGACGACAAAAAAGTGACACGGGTAATACATATTGTCATAATTATTGGATCTTTGGGCATAAATATCTACAACAAAGATAATTTCATAGTGGCATAGGGTCATTGTACCAAGGTTTTTGTTTGAGCATGTTCATTTCTCATCAATCCTATTCCTTCCTCCCCATGAAGTAAAGCAAAGGAGTCATGAACGACATTGTGTTTTCCTCTGTCATGTTGTACCTTTAAGAAGTGAAAGCGTGAAAGCTTTTGTTCAGAGTCTTTTATAGTAGAACTGAGATTCTGCTAAAATCACCTCAGTAAACTCAGATCTTGGATCTCTCAAGAAGAGAAAAAGGTTCTCCTAAAAGACCTGAAGCTATCTTGTACAATAAAGTTTTTGTAGATACCTTACATGTGGCATTACTATAGGTATAACAACTCATGACATATAACTCAGCATCATTCATGTCCTTTTTACAAGGTGTAGAAGTTTCTACAAAATTATGATAGTATTGCAGCCTTGTTCATAAACGAAGTTGTGAACAAGACTATCAAATAGCTTATCTTTTGTAGAATGATCTATTATGAAGAATCTATAGGGATCTTTAGTTATAAACAAAACTTTTGCAGCAATTTGGATAAGAGATGCAACCTGAATATTCCACATTGAATAATAGTTAAGATGAAGAAAGTTCATTGCACTATGGAATAGTCTCTTTTGAGGCAACACTCACCTTCAAATTAGAGGTGCCTTGAAGAAGTATCTGCAGGGGACTCTAATTTTGATATATGGATCTTATGTAGAATAGTGTTATAAACACCTGAATGCAAAAGATCTTTCCTCACTATTGATCAGTTACCTCATGACTTAAGGCCAGATGATCACCTTAAGACAAGGCTATAAAATCCTTGGATTAATAGCATGTTGCAGATGATTGTGTTCTCGATATTCAAAGGGAATTGTGAAGTTTGGATACAACTATTGATGTTGTCTATCCAACAAGATGACGATCCTCTCCTTCACCAATCATATGCCTTGATTCAAAGAAAATTTATGGATAGCCACTCATTAAGATAATATTATCTACACATATTATCCTCCTCTATATCTCGCATAATAAATTCCTTTAATTCTACACACAATGGTACTCGTGATATATCATAAATGCTGAGGGATAGGTGTTACTCTATCTTCAGGGCCTTTAGTATGCCCTCTTCTTTTGTAAATCTAGGGAGCATCTAGCCCTTGCCATCAAAGGCATATTCCCATTCATTATTTAGGTGGACGCTAGAATATAGAACTGGGCAGCGACTTTAACACCACCTTCATTGATCATTTGATAACTAAACTTCTTGTGCATCAAAGGGGTGTAGTGTACCTCTGCTAACACTTGCTAGATTTTTCAGGTTGTCTTGCTCATCAAATTCATGAAATAAATTGACAAAGGTCGAATTGTGATATACGAACTGCAATGCATATCACGAATCTTGATCACAAAAAAACTCCTTCAATTTGAGACAATTGTTTGGGTAATATGAGGATCAGCATTGCTATTCAAAGGAAAACATGTCTCAATTTTCATCTCTCTCATGATAGCACAAGTATCCTTCAGACCTATCAGAAATTTAGTTATGGATGTGATTAAACTGCATCCCCAATAGTCTTCATTAATTTTTTTCAATTTTGAAGCCCCTTTCCAAATCTGCAATATGTTATTGTTCTCTGCCTACATCATAAAACCAGTGCTCATCCAAAAACACAGAGGGGAATTTCTTTAAGTTGAATGCAATCAACTCATCGACATTGCATGATCAAAGATCAATTGTTCGTAAAAACAAAACATATGAGATGGTTCAGAATTTGATTTTCACAATGATATTTTTCAAAGATCAATTGTCAGAAACATTAAGTAACCTATAGGTACTTTTTCACTAAGATATATGAATGTTAAGATACCCATACTCTGCGTATGATTTGGAATTAACGGTAGTGATTCATGCCTTGAAAATGTGGTGACACTACTTATTAGCAAGAGATTTCTGTTATTAATGGATCATCACATCCTGACAAGCTATTTCAAGCAGCCCACCTTAAATGCTAGGCAAGCTCGATGGGCTAATTTCCTAAGTGAATTCGATTTTGAAATCAGACATTTGAAGGGAAAGTAAAACTGAGTTGTGGATGCTCTAAGTTGAAAGGTAAATTGCTTATATGAAATTTATTTTAGTGAGTCACGTACTACTTTGTATGAGTAGATTCGTGAAACAACTAAGCAAGACTTAGTGTATAAACATTTGTGGCAGCAAGCAAAATTGGTAAACAACCATGAGCAACAAATGGGATATGAGGTTGCTCTAAATGAACTGCTGACCTATAGAAAAAGGCTATATGTACCTAACCAAAAATTGCTTAAAGATCTAATTTTAGATGAATATCATAAAAGTCCTTATGTCGGGCACCCAGGGTATTAGAAAATGATTTCTGTCCTTAGAAAGGAATTCTTTTGGCCCAGAATGAAGAAAGAAGTAGCAGAATATTTAGGGTGATGTTTGGAGTGCAAGCAGATTAAAGCAAAGCACCAACACCGAACAGGGTTTCTTCACCCACTGTCTATTCCTGAATGGAAGTGGGAGGCTATATCTATGGATTTCATCACTGTTTTACCTAGATCAAAAAAATTAAACGACTCTATTATGGTGGTTTTTGATAAGTTGAGAAAATATTCCCATTTTATACCTGTTCAATCCACTTATAAAGCGGTACAAATTGCTAATATTTTCATGCAAAATATTTTCAAATTGCATGGCCTACCCAAGATGATAATTTCTAACCAAGATGTGAAATTTACATTAGCCTTTTGGAATGCCCTCTTTGAGGGATTGGGTACTCAATTACTAGTACTACATTTCACCCTCAAACAGATGGACACATGGAAAAAGTCAATCAAGTAGTCGAAGACATGTTGTGAGCCTATGTGATGCAACAACCCTCTAAGTGGGAGGGTTACTTGCATCTAGTATAATTTGCATATAACAATGGGTATCATACATCACTACAGATGAGTCCATTTAAAGTATTATATGGGTGTAAGTGTAGAGCACACTTGTGTTGGAGCAACCCAGAGGACAAACTAATGTTGGGACCAGATATGTTGGAAGAAATGGAGAGTATGGTGAAAAGTGTACGAAATAACTTAAAAGCTGCTCAGGACTGGCAAAAGAATTTTGCTAATCGGAAAAGGAGTTTCCGAGAATTCCAGGTGGGAGAACATGTATACATATGAGTACGAGCTAAGAAAATTACCTTTTAGTCAACTGGATGTGCTAAGTTAGCACCCCGGTTTTGCAGGCCTTTTTAAATTTTAGCCCGAATTGGGCTAGTGGTGTACCATCTTGCTTTACCCAATCATATACATGTAAACAATGTATTCCATGTTTCTTTACTTAAGAAATACATTTACGATGATAAACATATAATAAAATAGTAGAACATTCAGGTGAGTCGGTTTAGTCGAACTCCCGGAAGACAGGATGTCATAGATATATACAAAATATATACATATACATGTGTTTGTAAGTAGAGTGGTTATAGTTGAATGAACTTGTTTTTGTTCATCTCAGACTTTGAAAAAGCTTTGTCTTCTTGTGTTTCAGGTGGAACCAGAAGGAGAATTCTTGGTAGAACTAGTGGGTATACTCAATCGGAGAAAATTAATGCTACAAAGATGAGTTATCACCCAAGTTAAAATTTAGTGGCAGCATTTTGGGCCTGAAGAAGCCACCTGGGAAGATGAGCGGACCATGAGGGAAGCTTACCCTCAATTATTTTCATAGGGGAACATCAGGATGATGTTCAATCTTAGGGGGGGAGATGTGATATCCCCCGTAAATGTGAATATTCTTTTATTTACTACATATTAAAACAAACTGGAAAATTGATTTAAAAGTTTTGGTTAATGAATAGAATTTCTGTTTTGAAATTATTAAAAGAAATGTAGTGCTGGAATTTTGACAAGAAAGTGATTTAATATAATTCATGAGAAAACACTTGTCAAAAGGTGATGGGTGTAATTCTCAAGAGATAGTTAGGTTGGGCAATTACCAACCCTAACTACTCCTAAGAAAGGTTTTATCCCAAAAAGATCAAGAGGATGAGAGATTTGAGATCAGGGAGGAAGGAAAACTTAGGAAGGAAAGAAAAGCACTGTGCTCTAAGGACAGATAAGTACTACAGATCAAGATCTAGCTTCTTGAAAAGAAGACTCAGAAACGGGCAGCTCGGGGGAGACAGAGGCACTGTGGCGCAAGTCTCAAGGTTGGGAGGCAAGACGAGTTAATGATTTTGATTGTTCAAATAACCAGATAAGTACTATTCTTGAAGAATATCTTGTTTAGTTGTTATTAGATTTACATAAGAGAGTAACTTGTTTTAGTAGCTGTCAGAGTTAATTACGACTGAAGGTAGAATTTAGTTTGATTACTCTATGTTTGTTTGGGTACATGAATTCCAATAAATTAAGCTTAAGGTACCTATACATGTAAATTCTAGCGAAAGGAAGAATCTGAGAATAACTTTGCTACATTTGAGAATGACACAGAACACAACCAATATTATGTTTATAATATAATAAGCTTTAAAGCAACTGTACATGTAATTTTAGCGGAAGGAAAGAAACTGGAAATCACTCTGTCACCTTTGAATACAACATAGAATTAACCATTACTGAGAGGAATTAACCATAAAGGGAAAAGTATACAGTTTCAGATTCTGAATATAGCAAGAAAATGCCTAAGACTTGATAATTCCCCTTTAGATAACAAGTAAAATTTCACCAACTAGGGAGTTGGGAACAGAGGTGAAAACTACAAGAAACATTAATGAAATCTTAAAAAAAAAAGGATCATCAGAAAGCTTACAGCCATTTACAAGCCTTAAAGATATATGCATGGCTCTGTAAACACGTATCTCTTAAAACAAAAAAGAAAGAAGAGCACAACTCGATGATACCCTAAATCAAATACTAATCACTATTTTAGGAAATCGAAAGATTGTTTTTCTTGAAGATTACTCATACATCTACAGATAATGCATAAGAGCTCTCGATATAGCCATTCAATGATTTTACAGCATAAACCATGGAAACATTTGTGAATACAGTAGGAAATTTTCCATAAAAATGCATAGGGAGAAATCTTGCATAAGGTATTAGCAGTTATCAAAATGTACAACCAAAAATTGCGCGAGGGTTCCTCGCCTTCACCAAAGAAGTAAAACAACAATATTGAAACCGTAGTTTCCTTCTAACCAGACATATAAGCGGAAGGCCAGCATAACCAAACCCCGACCATCAAATTCTGGAGATGGTCGATCAAACACCGAAAACCCTAGAACTTAGACTTATTTGTAAACAGCTAAGACTGAATGACCTTCCAATGCCATCCCTAGCCAAATAGCATGATTGATAGACTCAGAATCTCATCAAAGAGGGTTTTACATTAAATTAATGAAAAATCAAGTTCGGCCTTTCCAAGAAAAATTTGCATAACCAAACAAGTAAAAGCCGAGACCAAGACTCATGTCGAATTCAAGCCTCAAAAACCTGGAGCGGTGTTCATTGTGTCTCATACCCAGTTAAAGCTGAAGGATAGTCTTGGAGAAGCGACAGCCAGGAGGAAACCACCAGGATCAAAGCCCACGAATCCTGGCAGAAACAAAAAGAAAGCAGAAGTCAGGACTTCATACAAACAAAAAACCAAAAATAACTCATGAATCAAACAAAAAAACTATTATCTCTTACCTGGGTAGTTGTTGGGCACCTCCGGCTTGTCGAGGAACTTCCCCGGCACACCCTGTTTAGCTTCAGCCATGGCAGTATCTGTTGGAAAACAATAATCAATGAGGAAGAAAAGGCTTCACCAGCATAGTCAAACCCTCAGAGATTCAACTGAGGAGAAAGAGCTGAAGTTACTCACTAAAAACCCTCTGTCAGAAGATGGAGCCAAAACTCTCACTAAGAAACCCTCTGCCAAAAGATGGAGCCGAAACCCTCCACAACAAAATGACAATAGGAAAACCCCATTCCACACCTGACATCGGCTTAAGGTCCCTCGACTCTGCCTCCACTGTTAGATGACCAGCTGCAACAAGAACCGTCGATGGGACATGGTCAACCACGCGGAGGATGACCAACTGTAGCCCTTACTGAAGACTCCCAAAGGAGCGACTTCAAATCCCTAGGTAGGTGGCGAGACCATCTTAAATGTCTACCATAAAGGAAATGTACCAGCGTACACACTTATGCATTTATTTATTTATAAAACAAAACTTAAAGGGTTTATGATATAGTTAAACGGAATAACATCAGCAATTCATTTATGCAATAATCATAGCAAGGCAACCATTGCATTATACCCAGCAATCTTTGTATTACTGACTTTTATAATCATAAGGTTAGAACAAATAATTATCCGCATGCTGTAAAAAAAGAAACTCTGAAGTTAATCCAACTATGTTTCAATGGTAATAATGTCTCTTTTAGAGTAATGATTTAGACTTGGTAAATTTAAAAAATATATATTATTACATATATGGTTCCTACTTATGGGTTTGTGACAATTACTGGTATGGTGGTCAATGTATTTACTTTCTTTATTTTATTTTCAACAGAAATTGGCAAGAAATAAACTACTAGATATCGGGCTCTTAGTTTAAGGTCATTTCAATTAAAGGCTACAAGTCCAAGAAAAATCCATTTAAAGGAGCAGTTGCCAAATTGCCAACACCCTACCCCTCATTACTAGTTTTTCGAAGTTTTTTTTTGGATTTGTTCAGTTCCCACTAAACCATTGGGTTCTGACATAAATCTATTTAACAACAATATGATTTCTGCCCTTCTACTTACAACATTAACACAATTTTCTTTCTGTGTAAAGATTGTCCACAAATTTATAACAAAAGTGTTGAACTGAGTGAGCATAAGTTTCACTAGCTAGCTTTTATTCCTTAACTAATAAAAGAGATATTAGAATTTATTGCAATTATATTTTCTAGTGACACCTTTTAGTAGTAAACCAATAGCAACAAATCAAGACTTATCTAACTTATCTAATTTGTGCACAACCAAACTAGGAAAATGGAATGTGAATGGGATTGTTCCTCCCTATAAATGGAATCAACAATTACGTCTATATTCCCTCATTGGGTAAGTCTGGATTCCCCCTTGCTTCCTTCCCAGTGCAGTTACTAATTTTACAACATTCTTCTGCTAATTCATTCATTCACAGAACTCTAGACCTCCCTCTTCCAGTCTGGAATTACAATAGATATTTTAGATCTGATCAGAAAGTCTACATTGGTTCCCTCATCAAGTCTCAAATTGGTTCCCTCTTCCAGTCTGGAATTTTGTTAGGAAACCAGCTCACCAAAAAGATAGAAAGATAGATCAACGCCTTAGAATTCAGCCTCTTCGAGGGGGCAACCTCCTTTACATTACACAAATGAACAATTTTTAGATGATACATATGACAAGACCTCCTTTCTACATATAGGAGTTTAAGAGGTCATAATATAATCAGAGCCGACATAACAATAATAATCTAAGGGAACAATAATAAGAATAATGGGCTTCTATGGGGCACAATAATAACAATATGGGGACTACATGGGCACAAAAATATAATAAGGGGTTTTTACTAATAACAATAAGGGATTACGCTAGTATGATAGGGTCCTAACATGCCCCTCTCCTTCAGAAAGTGTTGTCCTCAACTCTTGAGTAGTTCTTGATGCTTCTGTATAAATTCTTGTCCTCCCATGTGGACTCTTCGGCAGGTAAGTTATTCCACTTGATGAGATACTCTGAAATTGATCTATTTCGTAGCTGTCGATTTCTCGGTTCTGTGACTGCTTCAGGTTCCAATATGATTTGTTTGAACTGGGATCTTCTGCAACTTTTGAATGAGTTCCCACTCCTTTGGGAATATGGATATCTGTAAGGCCTGATGTTTGGAGTAAAACTTCCTGGAATCAAATCAATAGCATGATCATTATCATGAATAGGTAGCAGGCCTTTGGGAGTCTCAAATACCTTGGAATGATTGTCCAAAGAATTTTGGAGCTCTGGAGAAATACATGATTTCGATGTGGGATCCTCTAGTGAACATAATTGTGCAATTACGCCATGTAGTTCTTTATTTAGAAGCTGTGTCATGCTGTTAGAGTTGATTATCTTTCCTGGTTTCCCTTCGATACCCCTCAATTCAACTTCCTTTCCTTCCCAAAAAAATTTCAAGAAAAGTTCTTGAAAATTAAAATCTATCGTACCCAAAGATTGTAGCCATTGGAGTCTTACTAAAACATCAGCACCACCCATTGGAATGGAAAGCATTGGGCTATTCAATACATATTCTACCATGGATAGCTTGATATTATGGAAATTTCTAGAGAAATTTATCGTTCCTCCACTTGCAACCATCACTTGACACTCTGGTGTTGGATATAGGAAGAAATTCAATTCCTTGGCTATCTTAAAATGAATAACATTATGGGTACTACCCAAATCAATCAACACTCTTACCTTTTTCTTCTTGATATATCTTTCTATCTTGATAGTTTGAGGAGTGGTAATTTCTTCCAATGCATTACAAGATATGGTCGGATTCATTTCTTGATGCTCGATGTGATCTTTCACTACTTGAACATTTTTCTTCTTGAGATGTCCTTCTATATCGA